>CM067298.1:92250095-92874694 GCA_034231615.1 Meghimatium bilineatum
TCCCCATTATCTCCCTCCCTCACCACACCCCACCCTGGCATCGCTCATTGGTGCCCCCTTTCTTTGTTTTTGCATTTTTCATATTTTAATTTGGGCTTCCAATTAATCCTTTAGGCTTGAATTTTTAAAGCACACTTCTGTCTGTCAATATTGCACTAATGTTAGCCTACTATATTGAACGCACTATTTTGTGCCTCCTTTAAGACATGCGATAGCATCGATACTATGCGATGATTTTTGGTGAGGAAACCATTGTCCCAGTCATCTTGGTTATAAATTTAAATATATATATTTTTTATGGTTGGTACTAGTGACACCGTGTTAGTAGGAATATAATGTAGATCATTTGTCTTTTAACTTCCATCTCGATCTTGGGATGAAGAAGTAGTGGTGATTAGTTGGTATGTTAGTGCTTTTACCTTTTAACACCTGGTCTCTATTTCTCTATCGAGACTTCAATTTTCTGTAAAAATTATACCGAGGTATTTGATTTGAGCTCTGTTACTTGTTTTACTACTATGTTGTCTATCTGTATGTTTAGTGGGCTCGGTGCTCTGCATATTTTCATTGTTTCCGTCTTGTGTGTATTGATCTTCATGTTGTATCAATTGTTTCTTGATAAATTACCCAAATAAATGGCCCAATTGATAATTATCTTTGTTCTATTGTTATTTGTTATTATTTTATATGGATAGTTAGGTATTCATAGTAACCTGTTTACTTTATTTAGTATTTACCTCTTATTTGTCTGGTTACTGCGGCCCCTTTCATTTTGTCAGACAACCTCCGATATTTTAGTTATTTATATTTGGCCTTGATATTCAGGTCACTGCCCTCAGATCCTGCACCACGGATGAAAGATCTAGGTACTCTCTTGAAAATCATTTTTTGTGTTTGGTACCCTCAAGTCTTTAACTAAGAAAATTAATTTGTTTAAATTTGTGTTGGTGTATATCATTGCCCAGTAACGACGGGTAATAATTTGTTACATCTGTTATCATATTCCGTCCAATTTTCAATAAAAACTCGCTTCCATGACGTTTCCACATACATCGCCACCTTGAACTTTTTATTGTGTGCATGTTAGTGTATCTAGTGCTTCTGTGGTGGTAACATTGTTTTTACTGTTTGTTTTATATATTCTTGAGAAAGACCTAACGGTTCGAAACGGTGGAAACCGGAAACACACCTGCATAGAGAAAGGGTTCAGTACCTGATGGGTTCAGGCGCTATTGGGACAAGGTCGCTCAGCTCGAGAACGCCTTGCTCTCAAGCGCGTGGGTGTGAGACTCGAACTTGGACGAGGGTTTCACAATGTCGGTGAACGACACCTCGGCTAAGAAGGCGAAAGAGCCAGGGTCAAACTCTTCTGGTGAGTTCTTCCTCCTAAGGAACCAGGCTCACGGATGAGAAACGGTTCAGTACCTGATGGGTACAGGCACAGTACGTCCAATTACACGAGGCAAGTTCACAGACAGTGGAACACCTCGTGCGAGACAGACGTGAGCAAAAACGAATGGACGAAGAGTCACACACACGCGTGCCTGGCGACAGATAGGGAGTCTGTCACAGGCTAGGGTAGCCAACCCGAATTTTCAAGGCATGCCGAAATCGTTAGTGCTAGGCCTACAAGGTGCATAGCGGTAGCACAACGTAAACACGCTCCCGGCGGAAACCGCATGGAAATCCATGCCGGTTTACAATGGAGCGAACGCAAAAACAAACAAACAAACAAACAAGTGAAACTTAAAAAAACATGTGGTCTACGTAAGTACTATTGTTGTTCCGTTTCACGCAGTATTACCTTATAATAATTTTATTGAGGGCACGAATACGGCGCGTAGTATAATGAGTTTGGAATGAACGTGTGCATGATATCTAACTTCATTCACACTTCGGAAATTAGCGAAATATGCAGTATGCACGCGATCTGAGAGGAACCCTCGTTTGTCTGATCTTTTCTCTGGTTTAAAAGAAAAATAATTGTTAAATTCAGTTTAACCTTAAAATAAAATGAATATTGCCTACACATAATCAACGTTCTTCTTCTTCTTGGTTAGAAACTAGCCTCACGGCACGTGGGGCATTCTCATAAGTGCTCCGCCCTCAGTTCCATCAGCCATTCGACTCGATGGTGTTTCGAGTCTAATGTTGCCGAAAAAGACGTCGACATCAGGGCACAACCTTGCGACAGGTTTCTTTGTTGTTCCGCCCACCCACGCCGTGCCCGTAACTAGTTCAAGCACAACATCGGCCTGTCGGAACAACATGGTAACTGTTATCGAAGGTTATGACTACGGGACTGTATAGATGACATCACTTTTTCGACAGGACCAAATTAAACATAAATAGTCAGGCATACATGTTTATTAATTCATCTACATGGAAGGCAGTTTTACTTGATATTTTAAACAAACATATTAGAAAGCGTTTTCAACGTTTGTTATAATCCCCAGCACCACCCCCTCCCCCACCCCAAATTAAAAATAATAATCTACGCCCGCTCCATCCTTTCTATGTTTAAAATACTTATTAACGTTTGCGTGGGTGCCGATAATATCTCCCTTCTGGAATAACGCTTTCTAATGTTTATGTATTTTTAAAAATCTGTATATCCCCGTAATGTCTCAATAAAATAATGTTCACGAATTAAAAAAAAAAAATAGTTAACTAATTATAGCTAGATTTTAATGTGACCGGAAGCGCTGATTAGACTTTTACTGCGCTTCTACTAGATTCTATCAATTCCGTGACTGTGACGTCACAATATCATTTAGGTACAGCCTATAATGGTATGGTGGGGAGATAGCAGACGGTCGTTGAATTTTCTAATAGAACGGATTTAATGGTTTGAAGTACAGTTGAGAAGGCACGTACAGAATGTCGTTAGCAGGCTTGAAAAAGCAGTTCAATAAAGCCAATCAGGTAATATAAATGTATTTGTTAAGTATAACTAGTAGATCCTAGATATTTCTAGTTTAGATTTAACTTCCCCTAAAATAATATCAATCAGTTGAATCAGTACTAGAGTGCGTAGTCAGTAGTGCCAATTAAAATTACCAAAATTCCTTATACAATAATAGTAATTAAAATTAATCATTATTGTTCAGATTATAATAAAGTTGTAAAAAAATCTTCAGTATCTATATTAGACAAACGAAGCAATTTATATAAATTTTTAATAATATTTTAATTCAGTTTTTTAAATCTTTTTTTAAAAAAAGGTCTTCTGTCAATAGTACTGAATTCGCAATTCTATACTATGTTCACTATAACTATAAGAATGAAGTGGGTCAGTGCTTCTGATTGGTTGTTGGATGCAGAACGCATTAATCGATTGTTAAGTGCACAATAATATTGTTTTTAAATTTCGTTTTTAAAATGTTTAAATATTGTTTTAAAATGTTTTAAATAATATAGTTTTTACATGTCATCAGCAGTTTAAAAATCACCAGTTGTCTCTGAGTAATGTAGGGGTGTGTTTTGACCCACTTCATTCTTAAAGTGAACAGAGTATAATTAGGTATTATTTAATATATATTTAGGTCTCTATTTTAGTATTATTGATTCATTGAATTGAACCATTTAATCTATTCAGTTTCAGGGTGAAAGTAAAGAATAGTTCTCCGCTGTGCTATAAATAGCACCCTGTTTACATTTTTAACTAGCTGACATCATAGATCTCCCTAACACATCAATTATCCGTAGGGTTGAGAAACTTTAACAATGTGAATAAAACCAGACACTTACCTTAGTCAGCATTCTCTGCGGGATACACTTTTTTGATTACAAAAACAAACTCCATGAATATTCCAGCTATTCTATATAATAATAATCTACCCTAATTCTAAATACTGAATACTTATTCTACTCCTTAACACTAACTCTAATGCAAGAGTTTTCAGTTAATAATATATCATTCGACTTCACACGCTTTCTTCTCCATATATGAATTTATAACGAAAGTAAGATCACATGTAACAACACAGATGCCATAATTGTTCGATTCCGTCTGCTAATGTATACCACTGCGCATGTCCCTTAAATTATATCTTCCTGCTATTGTACATAATAATAATTTACTTTAATTCTAACTAGAGGTTAGAATTAACACTAGAAACGGATCCTAATCCTTAACCCCTAACCCCAGGCTGAATACTAACTCTAATGTAATCGTTTTAAATAAATATTAATTTTAAATACTACTTATATTCGAAACTAAATCATACAACAATACTAGCACTCTGCAAGGCAATCACAACACAAAGGTTAGAAAACACCTCGAAACTAGAGCAAAGGTCACAACGGAGAACTATACTTTAATTCAGCCCAGTTTCAGTTATTATTTTAACAAAATTTACAATAATAATTTTGAATTAAATTTAATGAATTAGTTTAACATTTCTTAACCTTTAGCATGCTATGTTTAGAACATCAATAGACTCTCTCTTCATACTCGATCAGAAGCCTGTTGTAAGTCAAAGAAGATGGCTCTAGTGTGTTTGTTTTCCTGGAATCCATCATGGATTTTCTGTGTCAACCTAAATAGTTGATCTTCTGTGCAACTGCCTTTTCTGATGCCTGCCTGTTTATGGCAGAGGTTGTTTGAGCTCTCGAGGAACCAATAAAGTCGCACATTAACCATTCTTTCTGTGAATTTGCCAAGGCATGATGTTAGTGTTATGGGTTGCTAGCTTTTGGGTTCATCCGAAGGTTTATTACTTTTCAGGATGTGAAAGATCTGAGCATTTCTCAAGTTTTAGGCAGCTTTCCATTTCTCCAAGTCATATTTATTAGTTTAAAGACTACTTCTTTCCCTAATGTGGTCATGTGTGTTAACATTTCATTATAACTTTTGTCTTCTCCAGGAGACTTTCTAAGCTTTAGTTTCTTCAGCGTTTGTTAGAGTTCCTGCGTATTGAAGTCATCTTTCTTCAAATTGAAGTCATCTGGGTTGTATCTTTATTTAGCTCTGCCATGTGAGCGTCAAAAGAGCCTTACTCATCGTATTATGTTGTTTGATGACACATTGTATGAATGTGTTCTTGATAAAGACCTTTTGGTCGAAACGGCGATTTGGGTGTGTGTGTTATTTTGTGTGGTACCAGTTATTAGCAACACTTCATTACCCTATTCCGAGTTCACCTGTACAGTCCTAAGGAGAGTGCTTTGAAGGTGATTAGTTTCAGACCTACAGATGAATAATTTAATGCTTTGGACTGCAGGATCAAATATTTTTGTTAATAGCCATTGTATGTGAGCATACATGGGTGAGGGTGTATGTGTACATTATTAAGCAAGTTCTTGGTCTTCTTTGATGTTGGTAAAACCACAGGTGCATAGACAATGGACAAGGATTTTCTATTTGTCTCTATCCTTGGAGGTTTAATTTTTCAATTTCAGATTAATTCCTTATGATATCTCATGTTCATGTGTTTTCAGGCCCCATTTCATTTATTTTATTACTGTACTGCTACTTGACATTCTGAGCATGTATCAAATATATCCAACCTTCCTATAACTTTTATCTTCCTGCAATTCATACAGATGCCTTTATTTTCTGCTCCACAATATTAGCTAGTTCCTGACGATTATTTCATGCCTATTGTTGAATCATCAGTAAATCACAATTAATTTATTATATGTACACATGCTTCTATTACAGTTTTTATTTATTGATACCAAAATCATGCTAAAAACAGATGTTCTAGGCCTATATGGTGCATTTTAAATGGTAGCCAAACATACTGCACTCTCCCCGGTGGAAATCACAGGAAAATTTTGTATTGGTTACATAAGAGCTGACATAGAAGATCTAAAAATATTTGCATTTTAAATATAGATTGGAGCATTGTTGTTCACCTTTAACTCTTAGTGAAACACACAAGTCAACAAATATCCATCATTTTATATCATTAGCAAGTTATTCCAGTTCTATCAGTATTTTGCCTATTTCTCTTGTATTAGATTATAACTTATTTATCGTGTGTTTATCATTCCTCCTCTTCTTATTCCTCCAGTTTCCAAAACAGTGTCCATCTTGAAATGTTTTCTATTTTCTTAACATATGTCCTATTCATCTCCAATGCCATTAAAAAAAATCTTATTTCAACTGGTGTCTGTTAATTCTTTCCATAATTGGTGGTTCTATTATACCATTTAAAACATTCAACACTGATATCCATTTATGAATTTTCTTGTTGGCCTTTTGTTCTCCTTGTTTTTTTTTTAAAGCCTTGCAACACCATTGATTTATTATTTAAGTTACAGTTTCTTAGTTTTATAGTTGTTTCTGTTCCCATATCTCAGTATATTTTACTTTCACTGTATGTGTCTGATTCTACCTTCAGTTTAACTGATTCATCTAAGGCAATCTGGTTTTCATTTTAATTATACCATTATATATATTTATTATTATAATAATGTTTTTGTTTCCACTGTATAGTTTAGGTTTAGAGTAGTTTTGTCATGGTCTATTGGATTCCTAATATATAGTTTGCCATTGATAATTTCTTAATCCAATTTATAGTGGACAGAAAGAGAACTGAGGATAAAAGGTATATCGTCACACTTCAGTTGTTATCTCAATAGGATCCATCAGTGGTCCTTCATAGAGAACTTTATAGTTCATTCCTTTGTATGTTTCTTTAGTTATTGTTGCTAGCATGGGTGGAACTCCATATTTCTAAATAGCTTTTGCAACAACTGTCTATTCCCACTGCCAAAGGCCTTCACAGTCCAAGAAACCCATAGTAATAAATAAATATATATATATATATTTAGTCTATATATATATATATATATATATTAATAATTTCCTCATGTCATTGAAGGTACTTTTATTATATATATATATATATATATATATATATATATATATATATATATATATATATATATATAATTATAAATATATATTATAATTATATATTTATAATTATAATTATATATAAATTATATATATATAATTTGTTCAACAGTTGTGCATAGAGTTGCTATCTAGTATATGGAGCCTGTTCTTGAGGAACTTTACCTGTTTTTTTCCATAGCTGCTTAGTGACAACATTTAATATTTTCCATATCACTGATAACATTGTAATTTGTTCAATCTGATAAACTTCCCTTCTTATGTGTTTTGATCAGATATCCTTCTTTTCCGCCAGTTTATATTTTGTCTCTTTTCCATATTTTGATAACATCTGCATTCTCAAACATCTGCTAGTTAACAAGAGGTAGTGTGAAGAGCAGGATGTTTTGTGCTGTAGTTTAGCTTAATTTGTAATTCGTACCATTTGACTTGACACATTTTACTTGAGCAGAACTTTGTGAAGTAATTTGTATGCTTGTTGCTTGCATTCAGGATGTTGTGATCAATCCATCAATGTTTTACTGTAATTCTTTTTCTGTGCTGATATTCAAATAAGATTAGCAGACTGTAGTCTATAGACTATGATAACCATGATAATCAGCAAAGACACAGAAGAACAGGAGGTAAACATAAACATACAGGGAGAGAAACTACAACAAGTAAAACAGTATCAATATCTTGGACACATAGTCACAAATGATGGCAGATGTGAAACAGAAGTTGAAAGGAGAATAGGAATGGCTAAAAGTACCTTCAATGACATGAGGAAATTATTAATATCTAAACAAATTACAAACAAGTTAAAAATGAGAATTATAAAATGCTACATCTATTCCATATTAATGTATGGCTCAGAAACATGGACACTAAATAAACAATTAGAAGACAAAATTGATGCCTTTGAGATGTGGGTATATAGAAGAATAGGGAGAACATCATGGAAAGAGAAGAAAACAAATAAAGAGGTGCTAAAGACACTTAATATGAAGAAAGAACTACTAAGAGAAATAAAGATCAGGCAAATAAAATACTTTGGACACATTAAAAGACATGATACCCTATTGAAGACCTTACTTGAGGGTAAAGTCAAAGGGAAGCGAGCAAGAGGTAGGCAGAGATACAAGTGGGAGAGTAACATTACACGATGGACAGGTTACAGTCTAGCAGAGTGCACCACCAAGACAAGAGACAGGAGATGTTGGAGATACGTTGCAGCCAACCTTCGTTGCGGAGACGGCACTTGATGATGAGGATGAGTCTATAGAATGGAATGTATTGTGTCATGGTTAAAATTTTTGTTACAATGTCTGCACTTTTTGACTTGATAAAATTCAGCATTCATCCATGGATGTTGCTGTTCTTTGCTTCCTTTTCTGCTCAGAGCTTTTTGCTCTATTTACACATGCGTTTGCTTTAGTGATTTTCTAGAAGGTATTTAAGTTCAGTAAATTGTCTCAATGGTTTGGCTGCTCAACTTTCTGCATCTGCAACTAATTTCAAAATCAGTACAGGATGTGCTTTCATGATTGTGAAACTCACTAATTCTCAGCTACAGAGTCAGATATTAGAAGATAATTTAAGTGCACATTTCAGATATTGATATTTTAGGATCCATAATCAACCACATGTGTAATCAATTGATGAGAGAAGGATAAACAGTCACTGCAAAACCTCACAGTACAGTATAGTGTGCTCAGCATATTGTTTATTAAATCAAGACACCTTTATTGACTGTATAGCATTGACCATGATGCACTGGTGTCTGTTTTCTAGTCCTATGTCACATGGGCAACATCTTTGAACTTGAATTTTGACATTTGTATCTGAATGTCTATCTTTTATTCCCCTAGACAAAATGTTCCTATGTTTGTGTACTCCGTAAGAATTTTTTTTTGAAGATTGGTGGGTTATCCTTCATTCTGCCAAGGTTGGGGTTGCTTGACATTAATTGTGGTCTACATAGATAGATTTTATTCTTGGGTCTGTGAGTTCCATGCATTAGCCTATTTTTTGTTTACTGTGGTCTACTTCATTGAGGAATATAAAAGAAAGGAATAGTTCCTTTACTAGTTTACTTAATTACTGTAGTTAGTAAGCCAAAAACTGTTTTATTGGTTGCAGTATGAGGAGGCATAGATGAGTTATGCTAATAGATTAAAACAAGGAATTTGGACTATCCTAAAGAACATGATATGTCTCCCTTCTTGGAATTTTCCCTGCCGTGTATCCCACACTGAGAGCAAATTTTCATCTCAAATGATTTTTGTAATAGTAAATCAAAATGTAGATTAGTGATCATATACTTATACTATCATATTTCATTTCAGTACATGAGTGAAAAAATTGGAGGTGCAAAAGGAACAGAGCTTGATGATGAATTCATTGAAATGGAAAGAGTAAGTGATATTTTCAATTATTATACTTGAATTCTTTCAGATTTTATGTCATCTTCATAGATGGAATGAAAAGTCTGTAGCATATCCTGTTCAGGATGTAACAATCAATCAAACATTTTTTTTTTACTGTAGTCATTCTCTAGGCAATTTTTTGTTTAGTAAGTTACCATTATTTTCTGAATTGCTTTATACCCCACTACCTGCAGCTGAAAGTGAACAAAATACATTGTTTGTCTGAGGCACACTCACTTACCTCTCAGCCACAAAGCAGAACACAGTAGGCACCTTTCCATTTTCCAGACAATAGTATTATTGTTGTGCTATAAGAAATAAAATCTACGATCCATGGTGATGATGAATGTGACTCACAAGACCAATCTGAGCCATAAAGATTCTTCCATGGTATGTGCAAGAAATCACAGATCCACTTGTACCTTCGTGTGTCTTTTTAGACATGCAGACCATGAACTAGCTGCTCCGTCAAAGACGGATATGTCAGGACATTGGCACAAATAAAATGGCAAAACAACGCATTTCCATTCTTTGATGTGACATCCTGCTGGAAATGTAGTAGAACCATTGTCCTGCTACAAGCGTTTGAGAATGAATCCTGATGAAGAAGAGGAACTAGCTGCTATCACTTTACCTTTTGTCTTTATGCCATTCCTGATCTTTCTCCTCCATGCAACACAATCCATGGCAACATATTCACTTGATGTCGTAATAATGCATCATGCATATTGTGTTTACATGCATCTTGCAGGAAATAGATGATGAAACAGCAAATGATCAATACTATTTTATCTAGCACTCATTTGCATTGTTGGAGACAAATGTGGAAACAAATGTCAATGGAAAATGTTTTGCCTGTAAAGCAACTTACAGACCACCAAAGTTGGATATGTCAGTCCATTGGCCAAAATAATGGTGATGCAATTCATTTCCATTCTTTGGACTCATCCTGCTGGAAATTTAGTAGGAACATCCTGCTACAAGAGAGATCAGGTGGGGGTTTAAGAATAAATGCAAACAAAATATTCTAGAGCTTCATACCATAATTTTAGGAAACAATTATAAGTAGTTTCTCATGAACTCCAGAGATGAATAAGCATTAGTTTAATATTCCTCTTCTATGTGATGTGTCCTTTGCCAAAAGTCTCTTGGTTCTATACAAGTTGTCCTGCTTCCTCTTGTGTCATGTTCAAAATTAATATTCTGTGTCCATCAACTATTTGGGTGACTGTTTTCCTCTTTCCAGATACATTTCTCTCTATATATTTAATCTTTCCAATCCATTGTCTTTGAATATGCCCAAAATATGTTAGTTTATTTTAATGATTTTCAGGAGTACCGGGGTAAATATTTTTCTGTAATCAAATTGATGTGGAGGTCTACTTTGGATCTTCTCTCTCTCTTTATGATATTCTTCTGACCTTTGTAGAGCATTTCAGTTAGGTACTGATATTTTCTTTTTCATTATGGATGTCATATTACATGTCTCTCAACTATATGTTGCAACTGGGAAAATATAACTTCTTAATGGTTGTAGCATGGTTTTCAGTGGTGGGCATTCATTGAAGGGCTAGTCCCCAGTCATTTTAATATTTCAGTAAGCTATTTTGAGTACCAGAGCATATAAGCATACTGTTCTTCTTCTTTCGTTCACTTGAAACATGTCTATATCTGTAATTCTGTCTCCTTAATAAAACTCACTGTCGTTTGTAGTTCATACAGTGTCCCATAGAGCTTTGATTCCAGTGGTGTTTCCTCTGGCCAATATGTCTGCCTCAGCGTTTCATGCTCAGAACACTCTTGAAGTATATGTTTGGCACTCAGTGCTGTCCGTCCACATGTACACATGGCCGTGTTGCCAATCTTGAACTTTGTATACATGTAACTGCGGAGTCGGTTGTGTCATGTTCTGAGACGTAGAATTATAACTTGTTCTGATCTGTTCATATTGTGATAGTCATCTTGTGTTGGTGTTTGTGGCTTTCTTATTGACTTTATCATCTGTTTTTTCTGATGGTAGGTGATTGGTATATCTGGTTGGTCTTCGGCAGCACCTTACTTAGCCAGTTGGTCTGCTTTTTCATTTCCTGGCATTCCACAGTGAGAGGGTATCCACTGCATGGTTACCCTATACTGGTACGACAATTCGCTAAGTAGTTTTTTCAAGTCTGTAAGTTTTCCAGACTGGAGAGCTTGAAGCGCTAACCTTGCATCTGTCAGGAATACCACAGGCTGTAGGCCAGAGTTGAAGTTAAGCAGTTTTTTAGCTGCCACACTAATTGCCTGGATATCTGCATCATAATTATTGCAGAATTTTCCTGTCAGTGTTCTGATTGTATCTCTAGGCTTGTGTGGATATTCTATATATACACCTGCACCTCCATTTCTCACAGCATTCTGTGCTGACCCATCTGTGTATACTCTGACCCATATATCTTGTGGATATTCCTCATCCAGGAAACTGAGGGTGACTGTCCTTCACTGCACACCTTGCTTAGTATTCCTTTCACATGGGTCTGAATGTATATTGACATTCCGTGCCTTTCACTACACAGGGTTTGTTCTGGTACAGACCTTAAGGGGCTGTCAACTTCAGGTAGGTCTGTAAGTTGTCTACGGAGTCGTTTAGCTTGATGGATAAAGCTGCTTCTTTTCAGTCGCCCCATTGCTAGATTTTGGAATCTTTCCTTCATTGGATGACTTGGCATACACTGAAACTTTTCTGCTTGAATTAGTACTTTTGTGTCTCTGTGTTTGCCAAGTGTTTGCATTCTTCCCATTTTCTGCCTCTGCTATGGGTGTTGATTTCATTGTTCCCAACATTATTCTAAGTGCCTGGTTTTGCACTTTATCTAGATCTTGTAATGTGGTGTTTGATGCAGGACACCATGCAGCTGAACCATATTCCAGGTGTGGTCTTATGCTGTGCTGGTAAACTTTACTGAGTATATTTCCACTGGCTCCCCATGTGGTTCCACTTAGTTTTCTCAGGATAGCTAACTTCCTCCTGGCTTTTGTTGTTGCTTTGTTTATGTGCTGCTTCCATGTCAGCTTATCATCAAAAGTAACTCCGAGGTATGTGGGTTGTTTGTCTTCTTTCAAGAGCTCTCCATCTATCTTGATATGACCAGCTTTTTGTTTTGGTGAAAGGGTAAAGAGTGTAGTGCTGCACTTATCTGTGTTAATGCTGACGCACCAAATCCCGTGCACCAGATCACCAGGTCGTCAGCATACATTGCCACTTTGATCCGTGTGGTAGCTCAGCAACTAGGTCATTGATGTAAACCAAGAAAAGTGTGGGTGACAGGACTCCTCCCTGGGGGACTCCATGACGCAGTAGAACTTTCTTGCTCTTGCGACCATCTAATTGTACCCTGGCTCTTCTATTATGCAGGTATGCTTTTACCCATTTGTACATTCTTGAGCTAACCCTGCAATTTCGCAATTTCTTTAGGAGCCCTTCTTTCCAGACCTTATCAAATGCTTTCCTGAGGTCTATCCATGCTGCTAGTACCAGTTTCTTATCTTGGAAGGCATCCTCAATCTCTTGGGAGAGGTAGGTTGCCTGATCTTCAGTAGAGTAGTACTGTCTGAAACCTGCTTGCTGTGATACCAGAAGGTTTTCACTTTCAAGGTACCACTGCATCCTGAGATTGATAATGTGTTCAATTGTTTTGCATAGACAGCTTGTGAGGCTGATGGGTCTGTAGTTGGAGACTGTGTTACCATCTTTTCTTGATTTGAGGAGTGGTATCATTATTGCTTCTCTCCACGCCTGTGGTACATTACCTGTGGACCAGCTTGTGTTAAAGATCTGCAGTAGCTTTGCTCTTGCTGCAATACACAGGTTTCTAATAATTTCATTGGACACTCCATCAGCTCCAGGGGACATTTTCATTTTCAATTTGGATATTGCATGCTCCAGTTATCTCATTGTGATTGGTGCCTCCATGACTTCAGGTATAGGTTCGCCTTGTCCAATGTTTTGCTGGTTCTCTCGAACCTCCTGTTGTTTGTCTGGGCTGACTTTGACGTTATTGTCTTCTGCAAAGGAATCTGCAAAGTAATCAGCTGCATGTTTACCTGTTAAAATGTTTCTATCTTTATAAAGTGTGATCCTGGTATTTCTCCCTGTACCTTCATCATTTAGTTGTTTTACAAGTTTCCATAATTTCCTAGTATCTCTTTCTAGGTTCAGCAACTCTGTTTTTTCTTTCCAGCTGCTCTGTCTGGTTTATAACTTGGCTTTTGAAATTTAGCCTTTGTTTGCTGATATTTGTTGTGATGTTCTTGGCTAGGTCTGTTCTCAGCCTGCTGTCTAGATGTTTCCATCTCATTTTGCAGCTTTTCCAGTTCATCATTCCAGTAGGGTTTGTAGTTTTTGCGTGCCCCCCTGGGTATGGTTTTACTAGCAGCATGTAGTATACATCTATTAAATTCACTCACTGCTCTATTGATGTCTTTGTCCAAGTTCATGTCCTTAGCTAGAACACTGGTTAAATGCTGGTACATTTTCCAGTCTGCCCTTTTATAGTTCCACCTAGTGAGCGTGCTGCTGTCCTTGGTAAATTCATTGTGGATTTCCAGAAATACTGGTCTGTGGTCACTACCCCCAAGCTGCTTTCCAACGACACGTGTGATGTTCCATTTCAAGCCTGGTGAGTGGAATGCCAGGTCTGGTGTAGAGGTGGTGTGCCATGCTCTCGAGTAGAATGTTGGTGAGTCTGCTGGCTGGTTAATAAGAATGAGATTATTTTCCTTCTGCCAGCTGTCAAGTTCCTCACCTCTCTTGTCGATATGATTGTAGCCCCAGCTCTGAGAGTGGCTGTTGTTGTCACCACACACCATAAGTCTCTCTTTGTCTGGAATTGTGTCTAGTGCCAATGGTTTATCATTTGGGCAGTAGTAGTTCAGAAGATGGAATTCTGCACTGTCTGTTTTTAGGTGGAGCATCTGGTATTCTGCCCCTTCCATATATACTTCCAGCTGACATGCGCTGATATTGTTTTTAACAAGTGTCAGAATTCCACCCTTTCGCTTGTCCTTTCTGTCAGACCGGTAGCACTGGTAGCCTCTGATTTTGAAGGCTATGTCACTGCTGAGGTGTGTTTCTTGGATTACAGCATATATTAACTTGTTCTTCACTGAGAACATTTTCAAGTTCCAATTTATTGCTGTATCCATCTCTTTTACTGTTGACACCCTCAGCATTCCAGTGCATTATTTTTATTGGTCGTTTGTTTGTCTGGCCAGTAGCTCTATTCACTTGCCTCCTGGCTCCTCGGTGCAATTGAGGACTTCAAGTAACTGAGGTTGGGCCCTTTCGAGGTATAGGGCCTGGCACTGTCCCTGCCTGAATGTCCGCCACAAGGCAGGCACCATAACTATTTATAAATACAGACATTTTTCCATTGTGTTTTGTTCATGGCATCCTGATTATCTGTGCGCTTTTTGGCTGGATGCCTCCGTCTTCAGCACTCTGCTTACTTGGGCAGGTCCTGCTCGAGTGGGACTGCCCGACCAGTCTTAGTTTCCAGCCCCTGATGGCTGAACTAAGCCCCATCATCACTGCATTGTTTGTTCTCTACACCTCCTATCAAACGAAATTTTTTAGGCCTTCTATTCTCCCAACATTGCTGTTCTTTGTAAGGAGTATGATGACTTTCTTCGCCTGTTTGTTGTCAAGGTCTGTAAGAATAGCAAAAAATAACACTAACATGTCATAAGAGGTGAGTATGGAGGATGTTTTAGGAGTTGGATTAACTGTTTTGTCCCGAAGGTCACAGCTACCCAAAAGCCATGCTGAGGTTAAATGTGTCAGTCTGAAAGGCACAGGTCTCGCAGCAAAATTGTAAAGCATAACACAACATACTCAATTCTCTAAACTACATCCTGCTAACGAGCAGTAGCTTGAGAATGATCACAAAAGAAGATGATGGTTTTCTTGACATGATCTGAAGATCTTCTGCTCTCATATTCCAGCAATAATTATTCCTCTGTTCTCAGTTTATTGTACAGTATCTATTGGTAGATTCCCTTGCCAATAAATATAGTACTCTCTCCTCAGATGGTAAAACCTATCAAAACAATGTTGTATTTTCGTATGTGTCTAATAAAAAGGAAACCAATGTTCCTGCATTTTTTTCTTCTAAATTTGGAGGAATATTTCTCAAGTGTTTCCTTTCATGACCTACAGATGAGATAAGAAACTTAGGAACATTTTGGCTCACAGTTGCCTAAGGCTGATGTTCAGAGTCATTTTAAAACTATCTGTTGCACTGGTGTGTAGGCCTATACATTGTGTGTGCTCAATGTTCCTATCCTTTATGTCTTGCATGCAATACTGAATAAACACGGAATTCTATAAATGTTGGTGTCAACATTTGCAACTTTTGTTACATTTATATGTAAGCTTTACTACATGGTGGCATGACTTATGTGCAGACTAACGCTATTTTAATAATATATTGTATGCAATCTTGACTTTCAATTACATCTTGTATGGTATGTCTGTGGAACATGTGAATATACCATTCTTCTTGTGTACCCCTGTTTGCCCTACAGCCACTATTTATATTTTCTTATGATATTCGTCGAAACATGTATGGTTAATATAAGCCCGGGTTTCTACGTGGCATAGTGGTTAAGCCGTTGTAAACTATGCAGTGAGTTTACAATATGCTCATATGATGCAGCACTGAAAATAGTTTGTCTTGTATTCACTTCTTCGCTGTTTCAATACCAGGTAATGATGTCCTGACTGCAGGTGCAATTTTTTGGAGATTCGTGTAAATTATCAATTGAAGCTAAGGAATATTGTGCTATGAGGGATACTCTCTGCAGTTGGCATACACTGATACAGTTTAGTTGATAGGGGTGGAGTACATATTAGAATCGCATGTACAAATATAGTCAATTCTTTCCACCTTTTAACCTTTAATATTTGTCTACCGTCTAAGATTGTACGCAAATGTTTGGCGTAGAAATGGCATTAACCTACAGACTAAGCTGAAAGTTTACAGAGCAGTGGTACTTCCAGTGCTGCTATACGCTAGTGAAACATGGACTTTGTATAGACGTCATGTGAAAAAACTCAATCATTTTCATACAAATTGTCTCAGAAAAGTTATGAACATCAGATGGCAAGACAAGATTCCAGATACCACTGTCCTTGATAGAGCTGGTATCCCAAGCATTGACACGATCCTGATGCAGACACAGATTCGTTGGGCAGGTCATTTGGTGCGTATGCCAGACCATCGTCTGCCAAAGATACTTCTCTATGGTGAGCTAGAGAAGAGTATACGATCTCAAGGTGGCCAAAGGAAGCGCTACATGGACTCGTTAAAGAACTCACTGAAAGCCTTTGAAATAGACCAGGATACATGGGAAGAACTTGCACAAAATAGATCTACATGGCGTTCTAAAATAAAAAAGAGCGCATCATCTTGTGAAAAGAAAAGAAATGCAGCAGCTCAACAGCGGAGAGCAGCTAGAAAGTCACGGATATACCAAGATCCGTCTACAGTCGTCATTCCATGTCCAAACTGTCCAAGGACATTTACTGCTCGAATAGGGCTCATTAGCCATCTACGAACTCATAATCAAGGACATAACTAAAATTGAATTTTCAAAAGTGGATGTAACAAATGGTCATCATCACTTGTGATGGACGAACAACAACCGTCTATGAAAAACATGGTTGTGAAAGCTTGCGGCAGGCATAATTTTGTTAACAAACTAACAAATAGGCCCATGTGTAAATTACCAATGTCTCCTAGGTCAACCAAGTCTATGTAAAAGGGTACCAGATCTCTAGGAAAGTAAAGACGGCGGGTGTGATACAACATCATCATCAGATGGCATCTTCATGTCGAAGATTGGCTGGACTTGATCTCCAATATGTCTCTTGGTGGTGCACTCTGCTAGACTATATACTATCCATCTCATGATGTTTCCCTCCTATTTATATATTTGCCTAACTCTTACTTTCCACCCCTCGCCTATCTTCAAGTAAGGTCTTCAACACGTGTCATGTCTTTCCAAAAAAATATAGGTAAAATATAATATTTAGGATTTAGCCATCATCTCAGAATGTTATGACTGTGGTGATTTTCTAGGCAATATAAATATACAACACGCAGGCATATAAAACATTCAGTGTTCTTGTGTTGAAATTGTCTACGAAATGGAAGCTTTTGTCGGTGATGCGGAACTCAAGCACTGCCGCTGAAATTAGGGTATAGCGATCAACTCAGCATTGTTTATAATAAAATTGAAACATGCCTTTTATTGGACATTGCTTCAACTTATTCTTCTTCTTCCTCGTTCTCCAGTCGAAGTCAGACGCTGGTATGGATTTCATCACTGCTCTGTGGTCACTAGCCCCGAGATCGGGCAGTAAAGTTTGTCCTCAGAGCTGTTTCAGATGGCTATTTAAAAAGAAAATTTGAGGCGCCACTAATACACTCAGTCGTATCACCAGTACATTGTGGATGATCGGCGTTCAAACCATTTAGTTCGACAAATTGGGTTTGTGAGGTTAGCCCACTATCAACTCAGCTACCCGCCAACTCAAGCATCTTAGGTTGCCGTAGTTCTGTAAGCGTTGCGGATGTCCAAACGTCTGCAGCTGAAATCGAACGAGGTAACTTGCTCACTCGATCATGTTCCATGTGATTTGTCCTTGTTTTTGCAGCTTAAGATAACAATGGAAGTTCGCCGATATGATGAGCTTGTGGAGATTGAATACAACGACCCGCAGAAGACGAATGTGTTAAACCATTGGCGGAAATAAAACGACACAAAACATTTCCATTCTCTGGTGCGAAATCTCATTTTATATAGTCTCAACAACCGAAATACTAACACTAAAGCCGTTAGCAAGGGAATTCGCAACATTCAATGTTACCCATTTTCGGGATGCACCGAGTAGAGGTACTTTTATGGTATTGATTAGTGGCTAACCTCTGCAGAACTAAAGCGTATTCGTTTGCTTTCCACTAGGCAGTTGTAACACAAATGTATCATGTAGCGGGAATCTCTCCTCCTACCCAAGAGCAATCAAAAGTAGCGGAAAGTGAAGACTGTCGAAGCGACTTCATTAAGGGTACGCATATGCAATTACAGGTTGATGATGATGTTCCTCCTTCACAAGCGAAGATGACAGCATGATTTACTCTAGTTTACAGTGCAAACCCTATCTATCTATCTATCTATCTATCTATCTATCTATCTATCTATCTATCTATCTATCTATCTATCTATCTATCTATCTATCTATCTATTTCACATACATTGAATCACTCTCAAGTTCTTTTCCTAAGTCACTCCTCGCCATATAAATTGTAGCCCTCCCACTACCAAGTAAAAAAATATATATATTAACACTGGAGGTGGGAAAAATTATTCTAACATTTTATCGTGTAGCCTGCTTTCTTGCTCACTTTGTCATTTCGCAATTTGACAGAAAGAGAGAATTAAGACTACGAAGGCATGTTTAATTCATATGTAGACAAGCATATCCACACCGGAATCATCGTCATCCTAAGTTCTAAGTACAATCAAGAACGGTCTTACAGTTACAGTAGCGATGTGGCCTACTTTCCCAAAGCACTCATCAAGACTATTCCCAAAACTAAGAACTGGACGGGGCATTTTCTATTGATTAGTTGCTCCGTATTTCAGTCGCAAGCCACGAAGATCAATAGTGCAAACACTGGTTATTTTTATTCTTATTATTTCACTCTCTTCTAAGCCATATTTGTGCTTCCTAGTGGTTATGTATTTTTTCCAATGTTTGTTTTTGTATTTAAATGGTTGTGGGAAAGAGCGGAATAAGGACTCCTTGATTAGATACTATAATAATATTCAAGAATGTTCATGTTAAGGCATGGGTCTTTTGATACGGGATTTGCCACGTCACGGTAACAGTTGGTAAACAAACATTTCCGGTACTTTCTTGACAGTAGGGGATGTCCATATATTGCAACAATTTTTGTGGGCCTATTTTTTTTACCTTGAACTTCCTCTTTCCCTCCCCACCGTAAACAACTGTCCATAATTTAGGAGGAACTGAAAAAAGTATTTTAAAATATATGTATTATTATTTTTAACATTTTTGCAGGGAAAAAATTCATATTGAAACAATTGAATTGCTGTATAAAAATCGTATTGTTGACATCAAATCTCCCCCCCCCCCTTTCCTGTAAACAACAGCTGTCAAATTTTTCCAGATCCCCTCTCCTAATGTCCTAATTGTTTACGTAATTTATGGACAGCCCGGCACTATGATCTGTTTCTGCTTTACTAGTAACAACTTGTCAAACTAGTTATAACGCCCCGGAGATACTTTTCAATAGTAGGCATCATCATTAAGTGTCGTCTCCGCAACGAAGGTTGGCTGCAACAGACCTCAACATCCCCTGTCTCTTGTCTTGGCGATGCACTCTGCTAGACTGTAACCTGTCCATCTCGTGATGTTACTCTCTCACTTGTATCTCTGCCTACCCCTTGCTCTTCTCCCCTCGACTTCACCTTCAAGTAAGGTCTTCAACAAGGTATCATATGTCTTCTAAAAATGTCCAAAATATTTTATTTGCTTGATCTTTATTTCCTTTAATAGTTCTTTCTTCATACAAAGTGTTGTTAGAACCTCTTTGTTTGATTTCGTCTCTTTCCATGATGTTTTCCCTATTATTCTCAAAGGCATCAATTATGTCCTCTAATTATTTGCTTGTTGTCCATGTAAAGACATATAGCTTGAATATGTATTTGTTATGGCGTCTTGTTTTCTGTTGAGCATAGAACATTTCCCATCGACTTATAGGAATATGGTCTGACCATTTGTGTTTTAGTTTGTAACTCATCTTCTGCCGTTCATCACCGCCTATTTTTACTAGTATCTACATCAGGGGTCGGGAACCCATGGCTCGCGAGCCAGATGGAGCTCTATTGATGGCTGCATCTGGCTCGCAGACAAATGTTCGATTATAAAAAAATATTTTCTTTAGACTCCTTTGATCTACATATTAATTGTATATACTATTTCATTCTGCAAATGAGATAGTCTACTGCAGCTCAGCATCAGAAGTTGCATTAATAGTAAGAAATACTAATTATTGATTAGCAACAGCATAACAATGTTATTAAAAAGAATTCAAATACATAATTATTGAACTTTTACTGTTAAAGTTACACAAAATGCACACATTTACTTGAATTAGTAGTTTTAAACATAATGTATGGCTCTCACAGAATTACTTTTCCAGACAAAAAGGTTCCCGACCCCTGCTCTACATCCTGTCTTGTGCTAGTGGATTATTATTGGTTCTAGCGACCTTATATTATTTATGACTTGACCGATGTGTAAACATCTCCTCCCGCAGATTCAAGGGGTATGATTTAACATGGATGTGTATATAATTAATTAAATATTACTATTGGTAGTTTTAAATCATATTTTGGCAAACAAATGTATTACTGCTGCTTCTGCCGCCGCAACCACCGTCATCACGAATTCCCAGTGAAACATATGGCATCATACTTTGTAACAAGATTTTAATAGCTAAATATAGCAGTGTACGGACAACGTCCCAGTATCCGTTAGCCGGTAACCGTTCTCTGCACACTTCTCACACTAGGTATCGAGGTCCGACGTTGGTATTTTATGTTATGACACATGTCTTGCTTTCATGATCCCTGACACCTTGAATGTTTTGTCAACCTGGCATCACTGTGATTATATTCCACATTATGGGGTTGTTTTTTTTTTAATTTTTGTCTCACCATAAGTACATAGAAAAGAGTAGTGATGCACCTACCAGTATCAGGAGTCCCCTTCGCAGAACCCTCTCACAATTTAAGGTAAAAACTCAACTAGACAAATAAGTTTGTGTACCGCGGTAGCACTTTGTTGAGTCAAATAACACAACAATCAACGAGGTCGCCCTGCGTATTGTTCGCGCTACTGCAACGTTTGGTGGTCTTTGTGATAATGTCTGGATCTGACGTAGTCTGCACCTTGGAACCACATTTAATATATACCGTGCAGTTGTTCTGATCTTGCTGTTATATGCTGCCGAACCTGGACTGCATATGCACATCTTAATTATTTTCACTGTGGAATAACAGGAAATGAAAAAAACAGACAAACTGGCTAAGGAAGGTGCTGCCGAAGACCAACAAGATGTACCAATCATCTACCATCAGAAAAAAACTGATGATCAAGTCAATAAGAAAGCCACAAGCACCAACACAAGATGACTATCACATTATGAATCTCCATCGAGACCAGCACCGTGCAGAGGTGATGGGCTTAGTTCAGCCATCAGGGGCTGGAAACTAAGACTGGTCGGGCAGTCCCACTCGAGCAGGACCATAGTCCTGCCCTAGTAAGCAGAGTGCTGAAGACGGAGGCATCCAGCCAAAAGGCGCACAGATAATCAGGATGCCACGCACAAAACACAATGGAAACATGTCTACATCTATAAATAGTTATGGTGCCTGCCTTGTGGCGGACATTCAGACAGGGACAGTGCCAGGCCCTATACCTCGAAAGGGCCCAACCTCAGTTACTGGAAGTCCTTCTCAATTGCCCCGAGGAGCCAGGAGGCAAGGGAATAGAGCTACTGGCCAAATAAATAAACGACCAATAAAAATAATGCACTGGAATGCTGAGGGTGTCAACAGTAAAAGAGATGGATACAGCAATAAATTGGAACTTGAAAATGTCCTCAGTGAAGAACAAGTTAATATATGCTGTATCCAAGAAACACACCTCAGCAGCGACATAGCCTTCAAAATCAGAGGCTACCAGTGCTACCGGTCTGACAGAAAGGACAGGCGAAAGGGTGGAATTCTGACACTTGTTAAAAACAATATCAGCGCATGTCAGCTGGAAGTATATATGGAAGGGGCAGAATACCAGATGCTCCACCTAAAAACAGACAGTGCAGAATTCCATCTCCTGAACTACTACTGCCCAAATGATAAACCATTGGCACTAGACACAATTCCAAACAAAGAGAGACTTATGGTGTGTGGTGACAACAACAGCCACTCTCAGAGCTGGGGCTACGATCATATCGACAAGAGAGGTGAGGAACTTGAGAGCTGGCAGGATGAAAATAATCTCATCCTTATTAACCAGCCAGCAGACTCGCCAACCTTCTACTCGAGAGCATGGCACACCACCTCTACACCAGACCTAGCATTCCACTCACCAGGCTTGGAATGGAACATCACACGTGTTGTTGGAAAGCAGCTTGGGGGTAGTGACCACAGACCAGTATTTCTGGAAATCCACAATGAATTTACCACGGACAGCAGCACGCTCACTAGGTGGAACTATAAAAGGGCAGACTGGAAAATGTACCAGCATTTAACCAGTGTTCTAGCTAAGGACATGAACTTGGACAAAGACATCAATAGAGCAGTGAGTGAATTTAATAGATGTATACTACATGCTGCTAGTAAAACCATACCCAGGGGGGCACGCAAAAACTACAAACCCTACTGGAATGATGAACTGGAAAAGCTGCAAAATGAGATGGAAACATCTAGATAGCAGGCTGAGAACAGACCTAGCCAAGAACATCACAACAAATATCAGCAAACAAAGGCTAAATTTCAAAGAGCCAAGTTACAAGCCAGACGGAGCAGCTGGAAAGAAAAAACAGAGTCGCTGAACCTAGAAAGAGATACTAGGAAATTATGGAAACTTGTAAAACAACTAAATGATGAAGGTACAGGGAGAAATACCAGGATCACACTTTATAAAGATAGAAACATTTTAACAGGTAAACATGCAGCTGATTACTTTGCAGATTCCTTTGCAGAAGACAATAACGTCAAAGTCAGCCCAGATAAACAACAGGAGGTTCGAGAGAATCAGCAAAACATTGGACAAGGTGAACCTATACCTGAAGTCATGGAGGCACCAATCACAATGAGAGAACTGGAGCATGCAATATCCAAACTGAAAATGAAAAAGTCCCCTGGAGCTGATGGAGTGTCCAATGAAATGATTAGAAACCTGGGAAGTGCAGCAAGAGCAAAGCTACTGCAGATCTTTAACACAAGCTGGTCCACAGGTAATGTACCACAGGCGTGGAGAGAAGCAATAATGATACCACTCCTCAAATCAGGAAAAGATGGCAACACAGTCTCCAACTACAGGCCCATCAGCCTCACAAGCTGTCTATGTAAAACAATGGAACGCATTAGCAATCTTAGGATGCAGTGGTACCTTGAAAATGAAAACCTTCTGGTGTCACAGCAAGCAGGTTTCAGACAGTGCTACTCTACTGAAGATCAGGCAACCTACCTCTCCCAAGAGATTGAGGATGCCTTCCAAGAAAAGAAACTGGTACTAGCAGCATGGATAGACTTCAGGAAAGCATTTGATAAGGTCTGAAAAGAAGGGCTCCTAAAGAAATTGCGAAATTGCAGGGTTAGCTCAAGAATGTACAAATGGGTAAAAGCATACCTGCATAATAGAAGAGCCAGGGTACAATTAGATGGTCGCAAGAGCAAGAAAGTTCTACTGCGTCATGGAGTCCCCCAGGGAGGAGTCCTGTCACCCACACTTTTCTTGGTTTACATCAATGACCTAGTTGCTGAGCTACCACACGGATCAAAGTGGCAATGTATGCTGACGACCTGGTGATCTGGTGCACGGAAGAACATGCAAGAGTGGCCACTAAACAAATACAAAGAGCTATCGATGCCCTAACCTTATGGGCTAATAGATGGTGCGTCAGCATTAACACAGATAAGTGCAGCACTACACTCTTTACCCTCTCACCAAAACAAAAAGCTGGTCATATCAAGATAGATGGAGAGCTCTTGAAAGAAGACAAACAACCCACACACCTCGGAGTTACTTTTGATGATAAGCTGATAAGTGGAAATGATAAGTGGAATTTTTGATGATAAGTGGAAATATACTCAGTAAAGTTTACCAGCAAGGCATAAGACCACACCTGGAATACGGTTCAGCTGCGTGGTGTCCTGCATCAAACACCACATTACAAGATCTAGATAAAGTGCAAAACCAGGCACTTAGAATAATGTTGGGAGCAATGAAATCAACACCAATAGTAGAGATGCAGAAAATGGGAAGAATGCAAACACTTGGCGAACGCAGAGACACAAAAGTACTAATTCAAGCAGAAAAGTTTCAGTGTATGCCAAGTCATCCAATGAAGGAAAGATTCCAAAATCTAGCAATGGGACGACTGAAAAGAAACAGCTTTATCCATCAAGCTAAACGACTCCGTAGACAACTTACAGACCTACCTGAAGTTGACAGCCCCTTAAGGTCTGTACCAGAGCAAACCCCGTGGAGTGAAAGCCATGGAATGCCAATATACATTCAGACCCATGTGAAAGGAATACTAAGCGAGGACGAACATAACAGTGTGCAGCGAATGACAGTCACCCTCAGTTTCCTGGATGAGGAATATCCACAAGATATATGGGTCAGAGTGTACACAGATGGGTCAGCACAGAATGCTGTGAGGAATGGAGGTGCAGGTGTATATATAGAATATCCACACAAGCCTAGAGATACAATCAGAACACCGACAGGAAAATTCTGCAATAATTATGATGCAGAAATCCAGGCAATTAGTGTGTCAGCTAAAAAACTGCTGAACTCCAACTCTGACCTACAGCCTGTGGTATTCCTGACAGATGCAAGGTCAGTGCTTCAAGCTCTCCAGTCTGGAAAACTAACAGACTTAAAAAAACTACTTAGCGATTTGTCTTACCAGTATAGGGTAACCATGCAGTGGATACCCTCTCACTGTGGAATACCAGGAAATGAAAAAGCAGACCAACTGGCTAAGGAAGGTGCTGCCGAAGACCAACCAGATATACCAATCACCTACCATCAGAAAAAACAGATGATAAAGTCAATAAGAAAGCCACAAACACCAACACAAGATGACTATCACAATATGAACAGATCAGAACAAGTTATAATTCTACGTCTCAGAACAGGACACAACCGACTCCGCAGTCACATGTATACAAAGTTCAAGATTGGCAACACGGCCATTTGTACATGTGGACAGGCAGCACAGAGTGCCAAACATATACTTCAAGAGTGTTCTGAGCATGAAACGCTGAGGCAGACATATTGGCCAGAGGAAACAACACTGGAATCAAAGCTCTATGGGACACTGTATGAACTACAAAAGACAGTGAGTTTTATTAAGGAGACAGAATTACAGATATAGACATGTTTCAAGTGAACGAAAGAAGAAGAAGAACATTATGAATAGACCAGAACAAGTTGTAATTCTACGCCTACGAATAGGACACACCCGACTCTGCAGTCACATGTACACAAAGTTCAGGATTGGCAACACAGCCATGTGCACATTTGGGCAGGCAGAACAGAGTGCCAAACATATACTTCACGATTATTCTGAGTATGAAACGCTGAGGCAGACATATTGGCCAGAGGAAACAACACTGGAATCAAAGCTCTATGGGCCACTGTATGAACTATAAAAGACAGTGAGTTTTATTTAGGAGACAGAATTACAAATGTTACATGTTTCAAGTGAACGAAAGAAGAACCTGCGATGCCCGAGAAAGCTTCTTGGTGTACGTTGGAATATACGTGTACATTCCAGACACGAATATTCTCGAAAGCAACTAAGATGGAAAGCATCTACGCTTTGTCGACTACCCTTCGTTGTGCCGGTCTCATCGTTCGTATGCCAGACGAGCATCTCTCAAAGAGGCTATTCAACGGTGAACTGTATGCAGGTAAGGGTTCAAGCGGAGGACAGAAGAAACGCTTCAGTGACTACTTGGACATATCTCTCAAGTACTGCAGAATTTACCCAAGCTCTTGTGAGATCAGAGCAGATATTACAAGTTTTAAACATATTTTTTGCAGGCAATTCAAAATAAACAAAAAACGAAAGGACAGATCAGCCTGTTTTCTTTCATATCAAGACCGACTACATTCTTGTTCACATTGCAAACGGTCTTACAGAGCCCGGATTTAATTCATCATCCATCCGAGGACTCACAATCAAACGAAACCTGATCTTTCTTAATGACATGCTCATCTTCGCTTTCGAAGGAGGAACAACATCATCATACCGCACTGAATGTCGACATAAATATTCTTGTCGTGGTTGCAACTTCGCAGATACGAGTATGAGATGTTTTTAAAAAAAATATTAATGTTATTTATACCATGACTGTAGATACGAAGCAGGAGAGGAGATTTTCACCACAATAGGTCGAAATACTTGACTACACACGCATCGGCATATCTTTCTCCAGAACGACGCAACTCTATTTCTTTATCGCCACTCTATTTCTCTATCAGCACAAGAAACATTAAAACCGATTTTCATAGGATAACATCGTTGAATTTCTCTATTCCACCCTTGGATGAATGTTTGGTGGACCCAGTCTGGTGTTGGTCCGACAGCTTCTAGTAATGGTAGCGTCAATGTTAGGACATATTTGGAAAGCCTGAGTTGCGAAGTCTCTGTCATAACGTTTGCGAGTCTACATAACTATAAGACTACCGCGCATAAAGTAAACATGATCTGAAAAGCTGATTTTTTTTATTATTTCCGTTGGTCAACCGTGACTTTTTTTTGCATGCAGCTCCAAGTATATAAATAGTGACCAGTGAGATTCACTACAATAATAAATCACGAATGAAGTCTTGTTTACTTTCTGTTCAGAGGTCTATTCATAATCCCGGTAATAGTTTGCACTAACAATCAACCGATGGTCACGTGTGTGGGTACTCTCTATTTAGAAGCGGTTGCTCAGATGAATAAATAGTATATGACAATTTTGAGCTAGTGTTACATGATGTTGACAGGCATGTAGTGTTCATTGTTGGTACATGTCGCCAGTAATCGATGATACAATCATACTGTAGTAGACTGATCACAATTGACACATCTGGAAATTTATCTGGTCGTCGATTCCAATAGCTTTCCATCGACCTAACATCAGTTTATTTGTATGTATGTATGTATGTATGTATGTATGTATGTATGTATGTATGTATGTATGTATGTATGTATGTATGTATGTATGTATGTATGTATGTATGTATGTATGTATGTATGTATGTATGTATGTATGTATGTATGTATGTATGTATGTATGTATGTATGTATGTATGTATGTATGTATGTATGTATGTATGTATGTATGTATGTATGTATGTATGTATGTAATGTATGTAATGTATGTTTGTATGTATGTAAGTAAGTGTGTAAGTAAGTGTGGTGTGTGAGCGAGCGAGCGTGCGTGCGGTTTTTTTTTTTTTGGGTCAATTTACCTACTTCTTTGGGTGATAAAAGCAATGGCGAAGAGTTAAAACACAGTCCGCCCCTGGCGATGTACTGGTTTTCTATCGTGAGAAATGCATAGGTCAAATCCCAGACCCACGACGTATTTGGCAAAGCAGCACCTCGTCTATGAAGGCGTATCAACCCCGAGTCTAATTCGACTGTCGCCCTTGCCCAACACAGCTCATACAGAAGAAATTAGGATTGGGACTTATGGACACAAAGGGTGGTAATGGTATGGTCTTCCTACACGAGGAATAGCTCGCTAACTGGAAGCTTCTCGTCGGAGGAAAGACACAATGGGTGACCCAGGAAAACTATCAGCTCGTCTTGTGACATGTACCTCTGAGTAGAAGGCTCATTCAATAGACTTTGCACTGAGCTGAAATTTTATGGGTATGAAATAAAGCTCCGAGAAACCTCCTCACTGCACATAGGAACCTAAGCGCTCGCAATTCCTGGGGTTAACAAAGAAGAAGGTTACCTTGATGTTTTCTATCCACCGTTTTGTTGGTCTACCATTGGCTCTATACCCGGATATTCTTTTGTTATATGCTCTTATTGGTATTTGGTTTTGGTTCATTATCATAAGGTGACCGAGCCATTGTACTTGTTACTGTCTTTCGATATATTCGATACATGATATTATGCCTACTCTTTTCCTAATTTCGTCATTTTGTATTTTATCTAGTATAGTAACCATTTTAGCTTTTCTTAGATACTTCATTTTACGTGTAACTATTTTACTTTGCTACGAGATCGTTCAAGACCATATTTGACATTGGTAGCAGAGTATTGGTATATCTTTTTTAGTGTTCATTCTCACAAACTCCCGCTGGATCTTTCTTGTAGCAGGACAATGGTCCTACTAGATCTCCAGCAATATGAATGTAGTCCAGAGTTTGGAAATGCGCTGTGTCGCCATTTTATTTGCGCCAATGGCTCGACATATCCGTCTTCGGCGAGGTGTTGGTATATAAATCGTAGATATTATCTGTCTTTTGATTTCCATTTTGATCTTTGGGTGAGATATAACGGTGCAAGTTGGTAAGTCACAGTGTGTGATTTCTAACACATTGTTTCTGTTTCTTTGATGATACATTTTTTTTTGTATCCACAAATAGATCCCTTCCCATCTCCCATTTATTTTGGAAGGTTGCCTTCTTACCTCGATTTCTCAACACACAAAAAAACACACAAAAAATACCACAACAACTAAATTATGAACGCTTAAAGTACACATGCATTCAAAGTCCAACTTAAATTTTGCTTGGTCCACGAAATGTTTAAATATAAGATCTTCTTTTGCATGTCTCCGAGAACTTGCATAACTAATGTGAAGTGCTAAGATAATTACTTCTAAAGTCTAGCTTGGATGGTAAATCTCCAGTAACAGTCATAAATAATTAGTTTAGGAGGGTAACATATAATAATTACAGGAGAAAATAAAACGGAGATCAATATAACGTATTCCCAATATTATGCACACGACATGCTAACAATTTACACAATGGCATACAACTAGTCAGTTCCTCTTTTGCCAAGTTTGGCACATAGAGCGGACGTTATATTTCTCCATGCCCGTAGGCCAGTTGCCAAGGATTACAGGTCTAGTGCATTTATGGCCGTTGATTTTAATTCATTCATAAATGTTCTTCTGAGTGTTGTTTTTGGTCTTCCCTGTTTTCCTTTCCGTCTGGTGTCCATATGAAGGCTAATCGTGGAATTTTGTCTTCCTTCATTCTAAGTATGTGGCCGATGTATGTCCAGCGGCGTTTTTTTTCTGATGTTCGTCACATATTCTTCTTTTGTTTCCTCTCTTAGTATGTCGTTTGATTTGAAATCTTTCCAATTAGTATTTGTGATTTTTCTGAGGCAACTAACTTCTTATCCATTATTGCGGTAGATTTCCAACTTTCACATCCATATGTCAATGATGGAATCACACTTGCATTGAATAGTTACAGTTTGATGTGTTTACTTGCGATCTTCGATCTCCAGTTGTTTGAGAGTTTGTTAAAGGTGTTGGAAAGGAGAGCGATCCGAGTCTTGATTTATGAGTTGGTATCCCCATAGTTGATATGACAGAGTTGGTATGACATACAACATTTCAACTAAAAACTGTCAGTTTCATCCTGACAGGGGACAAACAATGAATACTACACTTTTTCATACTCTATTTTTCAGACTATGTGTGTCTTTACATAGTAGGCATAATCGTTGTTTGTCCACTGTTTTCTGCCCAGATGAAGACTTTTAGTCGAAACGTCGTCTGTGCTTGCTTTTGTTGTTAGCATGTCGTGTGCATAATATTAACAATGCAACCTACTTATTTCCGTTTTGTTTCTTCTATTATCCTGTAGTATATATGTATATAGGACGATCTCTCAGTGTGGTTTGAGGTACAGAGTAGAGTAAGGCAGGGATGCACACTCTCCCCATACCAGTTCAACATCTACACTGAAAATATAATGAGGAATGTGAGAGAAAACAAACACAATGTTGACTACCACATCGACGGTTTTGAAATTCCCGAACTACGCCACCAAGTAGACGACACTGTGCTTCTTTCAAATGAATGATATAAAGGGGTTGTAACAACTAATTAATCACACAAAGTGTGTTCACCGAATCACAAAACTTATATTTAAACACACACAAACAAAAAATATTGTCAACAGATATACCAACGGTGATATAATAACCAAAAGTCAGAATAACAATACCGAGAATAGAATGTGTGTATAAATTCGAATACTTGGGTCCAATAATTAACGGTGCAGGAGACTGCCCGGCAGAGATAAGGAAGAGATTAGCAATGGCATATTGTAAAATAACATGTTTGAAAAACATATGTAAAAATAACAGAATAGAAACGAAGCTGTTAATGTTAAGAACTTTTATTTTTTTCTGTGAAACATGGATCCTATGTAAAACGCATTTGAGATGAACTGCTACAGAAAGATTCTAAGAATATCATAGAAGGAAAAAAACCACAATTATTATAAACACATTGAAGATTCCAGACTGTTGGTTACTAAACACAATAGCAAAAAGAAAACTACATCTGATTGGTCATATAAAGAGACACAACAGTTTAGAAAGACAAATAATGGAGGGCAGAGCACCTGGGAGGAGGAGGAGGAAGGGCAGACCAAGTAGACGATGGACTGACGACATTAAAGATAACATGAATACGTCGTTGGAAAATAAATGTTTGGAATTGCCCAGCTGGATAGTAATGGTGACTGTGAAAGGGTGGGAGGAGGAAGATATATAATCAGCAGGGCTTAGGAATCATCAGCATACATACCATTTTCTGAAAGCAATGAAGCTATTACGTAGTTGCCAAAAACGTATCTTTGTCTGTTCAGAAAATGTTAGGACATATTGGGAAACATTTGTTCCTTCGTGCAAGATTGTAATTTGTACAGATATAACTTAACAGTGTAAAGATTTTGTCAGTAAGTAACCAGTTTAAAGTGAAACTAAGCACTTTGTGATGGGATAGAAATCGTGTAGGCACTGAGATCGTCTCATGTAAACACATTTTACGCACGCTCTTGTCATTTAAAATGCAATCGTTGTTATTTATTATTTATATTTCCAACCATGAAACATGAAGACAAGGAATGTGTGAACATGCCTGTTGATGTGTGTGGGGGGGGGCTGAGTTTGAGGGGTTCAAGCTCTCATTACTATATGAAAATATGACTTTTAGTACTAGGAATGTAGTCAAAAGGTGGGTGGATTAACGCCCCCCCCCTTTTTTTAGAGGGGGGGGGGTTAACCCATCTTTTGGTTAAGTCTTTCTGTAAAAAGTTCATCTAAAATCATATTTAAAGAGTGGAAATGGCAATATAATTGGGCGAATGACCCCACCTTTTTTTTTAAGATTAAAAATATAATCATTACTAAAAACGTATCTAGTTCCCTGGGTGGGGGCATGACTTCTTTGAACCCAACTCACCCTGCCCTATCAACCAATAAAATATTTGTTTTACTATTGTCACTGTCACATTATATCTGGTAGTCTGCTGTCTGCCAGTCTAATCAAGTGTTTATTGATGTCTGCCAGTCATAAAAGATTTGCTAAGTTTAGTTCAACTATCATAAACAGAAAAATTACATTAAATCTAGTTTAAACAGTGATATTTTATCAAAAGTTCAGATCCAAACATTAGGTCATGGCATTATTATATGGGTGGTATTACACAGTCATAACTGAAACTGTGTGTTATTTCTTTTAGTAATATAACTAAGCTGCCGGTGTGTTGTCTGGCCCAAAAGGTGAGCTAAGAATAGCAGCACTGTTTACCTTCAGTGCATGTTGTAAAAGGCGACTAAGGAGGCTATGAGGTGGAGTTAGCCTTCTCATATATGGTAAAAATTGACCTAGAAACCATGCTGAAATCAGATATTGCAGCAAAGCTGTAAAAACAAGGCAACCATGGCACAATACATTCCGTTCTCAGGATTATATCCTGCTAGTCTGCAGCAGTTTGGGAACAAACACAGAAGAAAAAGAAGAATATAACTAAAGGGACAGAATTTACAACAATGCACTTTAGGCTATACTAGTGCCAAATAACATGCAGCTGGCACTCTCAGCTAGATAAAAAGTGTCAGAGGACTATAGTTTCAGTGATGTTTCAGCAACAATAAACTGTCAGCACTTCAACAACTAGTAAAAAAAAAACAATTCATTTTTGTCCACTGAAATTTATCTATACATGCAGACTTCTAATTACTTCTATTTTTAGTTTTGTATTAATGCAGATACATCAGTATTTCTTTTGTTTTTTTCCCATTGAGTGTGCATCTGATTCGGTTCAGTTTCATGCAGATCACAGGGCCATAAATTGTCACTCCCAAATATTTTGCTTTTGCTTCTGCTGTCTTCATCAGACTGTCCATGAGACTGACTGATCTGGTTTCCTAGTATGTTGTAATTGCTTTACAAAGATGGTAGAAATGAAACGGACATATAGTACAACAACAAAGGCCCCCGTATATTAACAGCAGAGATGGAAGAAGTTATACAACACTTGAAATACAATAAATCTCCTGGACCAGATAATATTACAAAGGAAAAATTACTAGTGCTGGGGAAGAATGGCATATAAATAATCACCACAATGCTAAATGACATCTATAACAGTGGCGATATTCCATCTGATTTATTACAATCAATATTCATAGCCTTACCGAAGAAACCTGGTGCAGTAGCATGTGAAGACCACATAACAATCAGCCTTGTGAGCCAGATAACTAAGATCCTGCTTCGTATAATCATGAGATGAATAAGAGGAAAATTAAAACCAGAAATTGAAGAAGAACAATGTGGATTTGTGGGGGGAAAAATGACAAAAAAAAAGCTCTATATATAATACGAACATTGATGAAGAGAGCAAAAGTAAAAAATGACCTGTACTTGTACTTCATAGATTATAGAAAAGCATTGGACAAGATGAAGCACTCAGAAATGATAATAATGTTAGAAAAACTCAATGTTAATGGGAAAGATCAAAAGATAGCAAGAAATATGTATTGGAAATAAACATCTGCGAGGAGGGTTGACAGTAAGTAATGTATGAGAATTCTAAAATATAGAGAAGGGCATCAGACAAGGATATGTAGTGTCACCAGACAAAGATACGTAATGTCACCAGATATTATGAAAAACATGAAAGCATGCCAGGAATAGCAGTTTGGAGCTACAATCCGAATAATCAAAGATATGCTGATGATACAGTTCTGATTGCAGGTAGTGAACAAGAACTTCAAGCACTGTTAGACATGTATAAATAACCAAATGGTCAGAGGGTGTCCGACAAAGTGGATAGTGCCGCAGTAACCTAATGAACAAATAGTCAAGCAAAATGAATTAAACAGGTTACTAAAACACTTACCTTGCCTATTAATAAAAATATATTTAAAAAAGTATATATAAAAAAACATACAATAAAACTAAACAGGACAATTCTCCACGTATCCGCTCAAATTGAACCTTTTTCAAGAGACAAACAACAGAAAACAACAAAATAAAAACAAAATAGATGACTAGATTTCATCACGCCCCGTCTCCATAGCGCAGGAATGTCAACGCATCTAGTAAAAGAGAAAATGCGTGCATTCATTATAAACAAACCGAAAGTGGGAAATTAGAGGCACTATAGATGAGTGCAAGAATAATAAAAGAAAAAGATAAGAAAAATACCCCTTTTGTCACTTTATCAGACAGGCAGGTTTTAAGAACATAGTCACAACAGGCAAGACTGAAGGGAACAGAGACAGATGGGGACGTGTGATTTTCTAAACAAGAAGAAAACAGAAATAATGGTTGTTTAAAAAAAAAAATACACAAATGCAGTATTACTATCAATGATGCAAAATTAAATCAAGCGGATAAAGTCAAGTATTTTGACACCATTTTATCATCAGGCAGTGGATGCTCCAATGAGATCAAGAACAGAATAGCACAGGCCAAATCAACATTTCAAAAAATGAGAAACATTCTATGCAATGAAGTAATATCAATGCATATGTGCATTTGAGTGCTAGGATGTTATATTGAGCCAATACTTCTTTCTGGAAGCAAAGCATGGACTGTAAAGAAAAGTGCCCAAGATAAGCTGGAGGCAACTGACATTTGGTTTTTAAGAAGAATGATGAAAATTTTATGGGCAGCCAAGATAACGAATGTAGAAGTTCTCAGAGATGCTGGAGTAAAATGACAAATTATAGCAAACATTAGAATCAGTCAAGATTTTTTGGGCATGCGATCAGAAAAGTAAAACTTGAACATTTAGTAACGACCGGAAAGATCAAGGCGAGAAGAGGCAAAGGAATACAAAGAGAGAAATTTCTGGATAGGTTGTCACTGTGGCACAAAAATAAGTCACCAACTGAACTTATTAACAACACAAGAGACAGAGAGTTATGGAGAAGTATGATCACCTATGCCACTTGATTGATTGATTGTACCCGTATGTGTTCAGAGAAAGCAAGACTTCTGTCAAATTGCACTCCCAGATACTTCATTGCATGTAAAGTAAAAAAGTAAAGTAACCCATAGCATTTATTAATGCCGTAGGGGTGTGAGATGTTAGCGATCTCACATTTCACAGGCTCTGCAAATGAGGGCTGTAGCCATCTCCTCTCCCTCGCAGTCTTTACTTCCCGGATTAATTCGGTATTCATTTGAGGCTGGGTCGACCCGGGAGCCGTTGCGATCTGAAAACATTTCCGCCTCAGCTGGGGAATGAACCCAAGACCACTCATATGCGAAGCCAGTGCGCTAACCACTGCGCTAACGCGGCTCCCTCATTGCATGTACTCGGTATTCAATCACTGATCTCCGTACATAATTTCACAGTTGGAATTGATGTATTGACAATATGATTGCTCAGAATTATGTTACTGGTGCATTAGTTGGGTTGAATAGTACTGCTTCTTTGCACCATCTACCTAACCGGTTAAGTTCTGTCCTCTTCTTCTTCTGCGTTCAGCATCTGTGGTCATGCTATACCATCAGGCCTGTTGTCAAGACGAAGTCCACTGTCTTCTCCAGGCCAGAACGGCTGCCCCATAGCTTTTGCCTCAAGTCTGTATCCTCTGGCCAGGTCTGCTGTCTCTGCTCTTTGTATGTTGGGCAGTCCTGAAGTATGTGTTCCAAGGTCTGGGTTCCGGATCCACATGGACATTCATCTGTGTATGAGATCCTTAATCGGTAAAGGTGACCCAACAGTCTGCAGTGGCCTGAAGTTCTGTCTAAAAGTTCTGAAACCATCTGCTCCCAATCTCTCCCTTGACAATAAACTAAAATGTCATCAGCATATGTCATCAGTCCTTCCTCTTCCAATGATTTGTTCATGTGTGATTCTCATGGTGTATACACTTAAAAATACAACAGATAATGGTGGGCCCTGTTGAAGGCCTAGATGTATCATTGTGGGTTCAGAGGTGCAGCTGCCACATATTAATACCACCATTATCTGAAAAAGTGCAGCAGCAAATTCACAAGAAAAGGACTGATTTGGAGTTTACAAAGCTGATCCATTAGGAAGACAAAAGGTACTCTATTGTAAGCGTTTTCAAGGTCAATTGCAGCAACACATATCTCTACACTAGAGTGAAAACCCTTGTACATATTATAGCAACAATTGCACACGCGTTTTTCAGTAATTGTTGCTAGGCGACTTGGTGCCGTAGAACGGACTGGTTCAATTCCCGTTAGTCTCAAGAATTTTAAAAAATTGTCCTCTGGCTTCCTACTTAAATTTACATATTATAGGCAGATACTGTGGCATTGCCCCACGTCTCTTTGTTAGGACGGTAAATACAAAGGTTGGATTGGATAACACCAACACACCAGGGCTTATTCATGTAGTTGACAGGGTCAAGTTACTACTTAACAGATGTGAACTGCATCGGATTTGAATTGTAGTGCTGGGAGATGCTTTTTTTTTTTATCTGGGGTGTGAACAAATTTCATTCTGTGTACAGCCCTGAAAGCCTATGCTTGATCCTGAAAAGTCTAGTCAAACTAAAGATTTGTATACACCTGTTTTAGGAGGTGCTACATGGAGGTCATTCATAGTGTTGCCTAGTTCTCTAACTCTGGGATTTATCCACGTGCAGTGTGCATCCATAAATTTCTATATGTAGAAGATAGGACTAATTAATATTATTAACATTTCACTTATATTCTCTTTCAGCGCATTGATGTACTTGGAAAATTGGTTGATGATCTCATTAATAAAACACATGAATTTCTTCAACCCAATCCAGGTGAGAAGATTTTAAGAACATCATATGGTGTTTTTTTTTAATTGCAGTAATACAAATATACCTCATTTATCATTGTCATATAATTCCTGGAACAAAAGTGTCACAATGAAGCATTACTGGTTGTACAAATATACTTGCCTTTACATTTTGTAGTATCAGTATTCATCCCAAATGAAAATGTGTAATACAGCTGTTTTTATTTTGTAAATCAAATAATATTTTTAAAATTGTTATCAGAATTTATTTGGAGTATAACAAAATGACTCACAAGTGTTAAGTTTATTGTTTTAAATTCTAACATATAAGTCTAACATGTAATTCGTGGTTGTGCAAATGTGGAGTGAGGATTGGTGTGGTCTAGAATGGACACTTAATATGAATTCCTAAGAGAACATTCAACCAACATAGAACTAGAACCATCTGTGTATATCCCCTGCAAGATTTATTGAAGCAGAGATATGACCACCTGTGGACATGCCTGTTGTGCGAAGATTATAATCATCATCATCATGTAACATATTCCTTCCAGAACTAGGTCTTTGTTTGGGTTCTCTGAAAACTCTGCAATTCTGGGTAAGTTGACCTGCCTTCTAGTGACAAGACCTGCAGTTAGAGACATGTTTAAGCAATCTGATATATAACTGCGCCATTTGTCTTGTGCACCATCTTCCCTTGTTGATATTAACTCTGCCTTCAGCTATTAATCTTTCCATGCTGTTATGTCTCTTTATATGACCAAAAAAACACAGCTTTCTTTGTGTGTTCAGAATATTCAAAATATAATTATTAGGCATATTATTCCTGTAATTTCCTGTGCTTTCAGGAGAAAATCCATTTATTGAATAGAACACAAAGAAGACATATTCATTTTCTATGCCATTTTTTTAGCAGAAGATCAGATTATAATCAGCAAAACTAAACATAAATCTCAAGTTACATGTCATATTCCTAGAACTAGGAAGGCTGACCTTTCTTGCATGTCTTTGAATTGGAGAACCATGCATGTTCTGGTAATACTCACTAGCAAACATGCAGATAAAACTGTTTGCTCTTGTATTCCATAAATTGATTTTATTTGCTAATAAATTAATAAATTGGATGTCTTTATATAAGCACAGTATTCAATATGGTAGTGTCTCCATATTGAAGGAATATGAATTCACCTATAATGAACTAAAGATCCATTATGACAATAAGGCATATGCTTGGGACTTCTGTCATGAAAGCTAATACATGTTATATTCAACCATTAACTATTTGTGTGAGTGAGTTCTTGTACACCAGAGACACCCACTAAATATGAATACAGCTATTCAGAATAATGAAAGAACTGGTGGACTGACTTCAAGTGTACATACATCAGTACAGATGGCAATGGACCATTTTAAATTCCTAATATATGTGTCATTTGAAGGAGAATACTGTTATAGAAAAGAGTATTATTAGGAGATAGAGTTTGGAAATGCCCAGCTGGATAGTAAGGGTGACTGTTAAAGAGTGGGAGGAGAAAGATATATAATCAGCGGGGTTTAGGAATCATCAGCATACATACCATTTGCTGAAAGCATTGAAGCTATTATGTAGTTGCCAAAAACTTGTCTTTGTCTGTTCAGAAAATTATTAATAGGGGTCACCAAGGGTATGTGTTAAAAAAGATAGATTTGAAGACACTAAAGTTGAAATTAAGACAAAAAAGACATGAGAAAAATGAATAGAAGCTAATCAGTAAGATATTTTAATATAAAATAATTTTGTTTGCAAGGTATTCAGAGAAAGGTGTCATGTGAAAGCTTATCTTGAAATTAAATGTTATGGAAGATACAGCTGAGAAACAAACCTTGTTTCTAAAATGGACAACTGTGGAAAGTGTGAATAATATGTATAGATTATTGAAGCTGCTTATTTTCAGATATACTGTCCAGAGTAAACAGTTGTGTGAAAGACCTGAAGTCTGCTTTTAAAAGTATGAATATCTATGTTAAAGAGGAATGATAAAAAAGAAAGCTGAACTCACCAGTAACTATCGCTCAATGTATGATGACAAAGCTTGCAAAGAACCGTTACATTAGCCTTCCAGGACACAAAGCATGTTTTTTTTATTTAAGTGGCGAAAGGGTGCAAAGGGCTCCTGGGTATGAAAGGAAGCTCAGAGAAACATCCCCACTGCACATAGGAAGTAATTCTTACAGCTGATGGGAATTGAACCAGGTCCATTCTAGCAGCACCGAATCGCTTTGCAACACAAGTAAACAGGTTTTCCGTACTTGACCAACCACATCCCCAAAAAAAGATGTGATCTCGTCAAGACATTCAACCCGTGTACTCAAGTTACTGAGAAAGGACCACCAATCAAAACAAGGACTATTAAAACATCAACGACATCCCATACACATATTTAAGTATCCTCAGGAACACAAACATAAAACATTGATATTCGTATTACAAGGACCTAAAGGCCTTCTTGTAAACATAAATAACATAGAGACAGAACAATGTTGCTTCAAGTAAAATATTATACAAGTAAATTCAAGTAGGAAGCATGGGGATAAGTGAAAATTCTTACAGCTGATGGGAATTGAACCAGGTCCGTTCTAGCAGCACCAAATTGCTTTGCAACACAAGTAAACTGGTTCAATTCCCGTCAGCTGTAAGAATTATTTTCATTTACCCTCATGCTTCCTACTTGAATTTACTAGCACATAGTAAGTAAGAGCTAATCATTCGCAATTCCTGGGGTTCTCAAAGAAGAAGAAGTGGAGAAAAACTAAGATCCAATTCTTTTTTAACAGACCTTGTACCTTATAAAATATGTATGTCATTGTAGCATCTCGTGCAAAGATGTCAACTCGTAATGCAATCTCAAAAATTAGAGGACAAGAACAGAAAATATTATACCCACAGCCGGAAGGCACTCTTGGGGACTATATGGTTAAACATGGTACAGACATTGGAGACGACTCCTTGTTTGGTATGTTGTCTATCTTTAAATGTTATTTGTATGGTTGTAAAAAATTGATGATGAATATTTTCTTTATCAGAAACTAAATAAGTAGGTGTAATTTTTGTGGATGGGATTTGTTATTTCATTATTTACTAAGATAAAGTATTATGTCACCCCCGAGTTGTGGCAGGGCCAGAAAGGAGAGCAAAGAATAGCAACACTATTTCCATGTTTGTTGTAGAAAGCTTGAGGTGGAGTTAGTTGTCCCATCCTATAGATGAAGTAACCCAAAAGCCATTCTGAAAGTCATGTGACAGGCCAAATGGCACAGATATCACATCTAAGCTGTTCTTCTTCTTGAACTTTTATTCCCAAATTCCACTCCCACTGGATCTCTCTTACTACATGTTTTCTTGTGAAGGAGTGCAGGGAGGCTTTCTATGGACTGTGGAAATAAAGGCCGCTTTGCCATTGCATATGCCATGATTTGTACAAGAAAGATTTTAGTTGTACCTCCGAAAAAAAAATCCTGTCCCAACCGCGGATTGAACCCTGAACCTGGATCTCTCTTGTAGCAGGAAATGCATTTTATCGCCATATCATTTTCACCAATGGCCCGGACACATCTGTCTTTGGCAGTATCCACGCTGTAAATCATGACACAAAGTATTACATTCTTTGGACTATATGTTGCTAACCAGCATAAGATTGAGAATGAATGCAGAAGTAGTATTATTATATTTCGTTATACAATTCTTTTCTCAATACATTAAATGCTCTTCATAAAACAGAAAAGATGTTAGTAGCATGTGCTCAAAATCATTTGTACCTTTTCATTTATAAATTATAACATTGTGTGCCAAAATCATTTATAAATTTATCTGGGATAAAAAAAATTTTAAGCTATCCTCTTTGGCATGAACACTGCAGTAAGATATACCACTTAGCAACAAAAAATATGTAATTAGATGTTAATATATAATAATTAAATATATAAAATATTGCCTCTTAATATGTAATTAGGAAGTTCATAAATTTTAATATTTAGGGTCTTATACGAGCAGCGATGAAAGCACTGACAAAGAAATCAAGAGTAGACTTGAAATGGCCTTGGCTGCAATGTCCCAATTGAACACCATTTTGAAAATCAGAAAGTACAGTAGCGAAGATCAACTTTATATAAATCTTTAATAATACCATTCCTTTTGTATGGATATAAGGCAATTACAACAAAAATGGAGAGAATAATGTGGGATTTGAAAACAAATACTGGTGAAGTTGAATGTATTGGACCATTAATGAATTTGCTCCTTTGATGCCAAGGGAGGCACATAGGGCAGAAGTTATGTTTCTCCATTCTTTGCGGTTTGCTGCAAGTTGTTGTAATTCTTGGGTGGTATTAATATCCATTGTCTCATTCTTGATTGTACTTCATAGTGTGGTCCTGGATCTTCTATGTTTTCATTTTCCTGTTGCAGACCATGAGAGAGCTTAGTATCATGCCATGGTGGATATGTCTGTTCTTGACTGACCTAAGCACATGAATAAATACTGCAGTCTTCTTCTAATAGTTAACCCATATTCTTGTTTGAATATGTCTCTTATTAATTCATTTGTAACAAAGTTTTTCCAATCTACATTCAGGTTTTTCATAGACATTTATTCTCAAAATTATTGAGTCTTTTTTCTATGGCTTGAGTGGATTTCCAGCTTTTACGTCCATAGGCTAGTACAGGGATAACGCAGGGTCAATCATTTAGCCATTAGCACAAATGAAATTGTGACAAAATACATTTCCATTCTATGGACCTCATCCTGCTAAAAATCTAGTAGGAAATTTATCCTGCTACAAGAGAAATCTGGTGAAATTTGAGAATGAATGAAAACAATTTTGTTTACATTACAATATTACTGAATATTGTGCATCAATGATACAGAAAGTAAAATATATATGTAAGAAATTTATATGTAAGAAATAAATAATCTTGCAGGCCAACAAGACATTTCCTAGCAGTGGTGAAATATCATAAAGTTAATCATTTGGGCACGTGATGAAGCATGATTCCCCTTTGAAGAGTCCTGCAGGGAACAGTTGAGGGTGAAAGCAGAAGAAAACAAAGGAAAGTATGGATTGATAATATTAAAAACTGGACAGGAGTAAGATTCTTCACATTTGAACAAGGAACTGAGAACAGAGAGGTGGGGGCAGAATATTTATGTTGCTGTTTCCAAAGTGGCACCCCTATGACCCTGAAGGGTTATGGATTTAATGAAATGATGATCATGATAATTTTTGCTTACTTTATCACAAAAATGTAATGGCAATTTACGTTCCTATTCTGTTTTCCCTCTAACTGTGATAGTGTATATACTGTCTTTTGTTATCATACTTATATCTGTGTAGATTCTGTTTCCGGTCAAATCCTGGTTCTATTTATTTTTAATATTCAGGTTTTATTTTATATCCAACTTAATTTTAAGTATTTGTTTCTAGCAAGCCACTCAGCTTGCCAATCAGCTGTGCCATTAAGCCAATACATCTTTCATTTGTATGGTGACTTGTGCATATGTTCTTTGGCTTCTGTGCCATTTTCAATGATGTCAAGTTCATTTTTAAATTTAGCTCAAGTATATTGTCACATTGATATAACAACACAACAACCAAAAATCAGAATAGACAATACTGAGATAGAATGTGTGGATAAGTTTGAATACTTAGGAGCAAACATCAACGGTGCAGGAGACTGCATGGCAGAAATAAGAAGAGATTGGCAATGGCATATTGTAAAATAACATGGTTGAAAAACATATGGAAAAACAACAAAATAGAAACGAAAGTGCTAATGTTACAAACTTTTATTTTTCCGGTTGCAACATACGGCTGTGAAACATGGACCCTAAGTAAAACAGCGGCAAAGAAGATCAATGCCTCGAGTTGAGAAGCTACAGAAAGATACTTAGAATATCATGGAAGGAAAAAATCAGAAACTCAGATATTATAAACACATTGAAGATTCCAGAGTGTTGGTTACTAAACATAATAACAAAACAAAAAACTATGCCTGTTTGGTCATATAAAGAGACACAACTGTTTAGAAAGACAAATAATGGAGGGAAGAGTACCTGGGAAGCGGAGAAAGGGCAGACCAAGAAGACAATAGACTAACGACATTAAAGATAACATGAATATATCGCTAGAAAATGCAAGCCATGTCGCCCAAGACAGAGAGAGGTTCAGAGAGTTCATTGGGAAGACAACATTCTAGAAGGAATATGTCACATGACAATAATATTGTCACATTAAGTTGCATTTACACTGCAATTTTTGTGCCTTTCACCCAATACAACTACGCCTGTTTGGTCATATAAAGAGACAACTGTTTAGAAAGACAAATAATGGAGGGCAGAGCACCTGGGAAGAGGAGAAAGGGCAGACCAAGAAGATGATGGACTGATGACATTAAAGATAACATGAATACATCGTTGGAAAATTCAAGCCACATCGTCCAAGACAGAAATGGGCTCAGAGAGTTCATTCGGGAAAACATCCCGGAGAGAATATGTCACATGACACACCCAAACATCTGATATTGGTCAGATAATATTATTAACAAGGATATATTAAATGTTACATATGACTGGTCTATATGATTGTATGTAGTGTTTATTTTGGACAGCATTTTTATGTGTAAATTCTATTGCTCACCTACAAATCCAAATGTTCTAGAATAGGCCTATATCTTTTACTATATCTGCAGTTTGTATTGTTAACCATTTGTAGGCGAAGATGGATTTTTCTACATTTATAATCAAAATCCTCTGTGTACAAATGACAATTGTTCTAATAGTATCAAAGAACACTTTGGTATGTTTCCCCACTGAAGTGCAATAGTCTTATCAGATTTGAAATCTCAGATTTTCTCTTCTTGAACATCTGCTTATCATGGCAGAGCCAAAAATGAGTAGTTCCAAATAAACATATTATGTAACATTTGCTATGCGTGAAATAATATAAACCTATAACTGAAACATTCATGAGCAAATCAAAATTAGTCTTTATGACTTAAAACTCATTTACTTTTTAGCAAGAAGTATAATTGACTGTTAGCAATAGATTTTTTTTTAAATTTTGAAACTTATATTGATTATTGTATAATACAAGATTTTGTTTTGTTGTTTTCACAGGAAGCTGTCTTATAGAGTCAGGAGAATCATTTAAGCACCTTGCTGAGATTAAGTACAATTTAGAAGATAATGTTAAACAAAATTTCCTGGAACCTCTGAACCAGTTACAGAACAAAGACCTCAAAGAAGTTAATGTAAGAAATGTCTGCTTGTATTATAATTGTCTAGTTACATTGACATCATTTGCGAGTCTGGAGTCGCAGAGGAAAGATATATTCATGATGAATTATAATTTTTCTCAAATGATTATTTTCTTGCATGTTCTGAAAACTTAAGTCAACTGCCATAGATTTCCATTCCTGACTTGGTATGTTCTTCTTTAAAATATGTCATAGAGTATGCCTGCACATTGTTTAACCACATTTTGCTGTTTACATGAAATCCTCAAATAAATATGATAATGGGAAAGGAAAATATTTAAAAACCTGTAGAAACAGTGTATATCACTTAAATAGACACCAAGTTTGACAGGTATGAATATTCATTGCTAATAGTTTATTAAATCTATTTCTTTTCTAATCATATTTTCAGAATTTTTTTTTCCTATTAAATTATTTGTGTGCATTATCATCATAGTCTTTCTTGTGCTTTCTTACCAATGATGTGTATCATCTTCTGATCTATTCTCTGCACTGTAAAAATATACATTTATGTAGATCAATGAATGAGAAGGCTGGAGTAACAGCAGGGGAACAAACCATAAGATGTGCTGAAAAATGATGTTTTTATAATAAAATATGAAATAGATCTTCATGATCTAGTTAACCTTTAGCACTCTGCATTAAAATTATTTCCCTCTGCCACTTCATTCGTTTTTGACCCTGCACATTATTTATGGAGGGTATTTTTAAAATGCAATATTTGTTAAATTTTTGGTACCCTTTGTATAATAGTTCTTTATGGAAATAAAGGAATGGTTACTGAATGTAATGATGTAAGTTTTGTTGGTGTGTGTTTGATATATGAATATGTGAGAAAATGATGAAAAATTTAAAAAAAATATAAACTCTACAATAATATAAACTATCCAATTTGCAATATTACTTTCAAACTCACATGTAAATGCAATTAAAATGCTGGAATTTACACAAAATGAAAGAGATAGTCTGATAGGTCTATGCTATTTTTAGTTTGCCATAGAGAATAACCATCATCGAGGGTATGGCTATGGGTCTCAACAACATGCAAGGATTATACACAGCATCACAAACTGGAGAGTTCTGGTTTCTGCCCTATACACAGTATTCAACACTGAAGGCACATATATTGAAGTTCTCTGTAGACCGTAGAGATATGGTTTTGCAGAAATTCCATTTGCCAAAAAAAACCATTTAGAGAATTCCATAGAATACTTAACAGATAAATATTCATGCGCTTAAAAAGACCAAAGCCAAGAGGAATCAAACATATCAACAGTAGCAATAATAACAATTGTTTTTCAGGATATTATAAAATTTGGTTTAGACCACATTGACAACTAGCAATATTAGAAGAGGATGAGACAAAGAATGATACATTCTAAACAAATCTACTACAATGCATGGAGAATTATCTACTCACTTTTCTCTTTTTCTTAAATAATTTCATGTAAATTTAGTAATCAAATGCTTTGCTGAATGGTCTAGTTCAGGCAGTCTCAGTCTGGTGCTCACGAGCACTACCAGTTACATATGAGAGGTCAAAGGTTGAGAACCCCCGGTATTATTGATCATATTTCTCCTCATCTTCCTTTCTCTTGTTAAGAATTTTTTTTGGTGACTATCTCATGCCATGATGCTATCCATCCTGCAGCTTCCTTCTTTATCTTCCTTTGTCTTCAATCTTTCTGGTGGTCACAAATTAAATCTTTAGTTTTTAATTACATGTCCAATGAATCATGAGTGTCTGTCTCTGATATCTGCTATAATGTGTGTCTGATGTTTAATATAATTTTTTCCCCGTTATTTGTGATAATCTGTCTCTGTTGTTTATTGTTTCTGATGTTTGCCATGATCTGTTTCTGTATTTGCTATAATCAGTCTGTGTTTGCTATAATATGTCTCTTTACTCCATCATCCCTGAGAATCTATTCATTATTTATTAGATGTAAATGGTATTTTCATCATATTTGTCAAAAAACACATTTAAGTAACATCATTCTTATTTGTACTTTTTTATTTTTGTTTATAGCTAATGCTTTACTTTCATGTAAAAATTGAGTTCAATGTGACAACTGCCTTTGAAAAACATATATTTTGCTTTGAAAACAGTGATCACAAATGGGACACCTTGAAAATTTGCTCTAAAAGAAGACAAAACAACAGAATGGGAAGATATTAAATTTATCAAAATATAGTGTGTGTGTGTATATATATATATAGAGACACACACATGCACACACACACAAAATATGCATAAGCAGGAAAAGTATGCTTCACATGTAACATAGGTAAATGAGTAATAATGTTAAGAAGTTTTGAGCAATTATTTTTAAAATTCTGAATGTAGTTACCAAGTCCACCATACTTATTTATTCTTCATATACTTTTAAATAGGAACTTTTATTTACTTCTGTTTTGTTCTTTTATTATGCCAGTTGAGAATATTAAATGAAGAAGAAGAAAATTGAAAGTATACACATGCATGAAATAATTTTGCTATATTTTCTTAAATTTTTATTCTAGCATCATCGGAAAAAGTTGTCAGGTCGAAGGTTAGACTTTGATTGCAAAAGAAGGAAAAAAGATAAAGGTAAAAATACATCAAACTATTTGTTTTATTATAAATAAAAATGTGTTTTAGTGTTAAATGTTGCATAGTTTTTTTTATAAATGTGTATAGATAGACTTTACATATATTTTACTATTTCTAAAATCTAAAGTGTACATTGTATTTTTGTGTGTCATGTTGCTTGATTTATTTTAAATTTATTTAAAATAATGTATGGCTTCATGTGTAAAGAATAATTTGAATCAGTTCAATAGTTGCACACTTAAAGTAGTACTTTTTTGTACTTCTATATCTATTGTTGCATATATAATGCATGCAAATTAACGTCATGATACCATTTTAGCTGAAACCTAATGTGGAATAGGACATTGTTTGGCAATACTGAAATATTTAGCTTTTCAATTTACTCAGCAGTAAATAAACTTAGCATTTTTATCTCATAAAATATTTGGTGAATACTATTGCAAAACATATGAAATGGAGTAATGTGTCAGTGCTCTTTTTACATTGTGCACTCTAAAATTCCAATGAGAGATAAAATATGTATACCTGTAAGTTATATAGTTCTTGATAAAATTACATAATGTTGATGATTTTAATATAAATCTAATGAATTAACCCAAAATTTACAAACAATTATTGGTGGATTCAGAGTGAAGATGACATAGTAGGAGATTGTAAAGAATCAGCTATATGTCATGTGCTATTGCGGCTATATTTGTGCAATTTCTATCTCTAGTGACATCCAGCACTATTGTTTGCTACCTGTCATGTCATAGGGTTGAATCATCCCAGTATCTTCGTATTTTTTTACTCTCCGTATATTTTTATCACAATGCTGTCCAACACACCACTCCATCCCTTTCCTATATCTATATGGCTGGAAAAAAAATACTGCCTCTTATTTTGTTATTTCTGAGTTATTTCTTAAACTGCTACTGGTTAGGAGGATGTAGTCAGGAGAATGAAATGCAGTGTGGATCTGTAAGATAAACTTTCTTTTTTGAATTAGTAAAAATGATTTCCAAAGAAATATCATCATGTACCATGCCATTCAACGTATAGACGGTCATTGATGTGCACAACATTTTATCTTTAGTACTGTGTGACTGCTAATGATTTATCATGTCATTATATCAAACTATCCAGTATCTTCTCTCTGATGCTCTCTATATATTTTTTTTTATCTACTTTTATTATCTACTTTTTTTTTTCATCTGCCTGTTACTACATTGTATTTCATACCTTTCCATAATATTTCTAATAAATGTGGACTGTTGTTTGTGACGTTGATCAGTAACTTTCTTTTAGTGTCAGTCTCCCTCAGTATATCCTCATTTGGTTTTTCTAGCTGTCCCTGGAATTCTCAGCATTCTTTTGAAGAATCACATTACTATGATCTCTATTTTCCTGGTTGTCCATTTATTATCAATGATTTGCTTCCATATGACAGGAGAAAATATATCTTTTTAGAAATGTCAGTATACATTTCACTGTCATTGATAATTTTATAGGTTAAATGTTTTATATTCCATTTAGTATGCATTTAAAATTGTATGTGTCCTCAGAATTGTCCATGCAACTATTTCTTCCATTCAATCTTCTTCATTGTTCAGTCTTAAATCTCAGGTATTCTCTGTCCATATTTTGAAATATTACTTCAGTTTTATTCAGTTTATTACATTGAGAGTGGGGCTAGTTCAGTTAGAAATGAAAGACATTTTGATCCGATATTAACCCTTTGAATATTGCCAACTGGCCTTAAAAATCCCTTCCCCTGGGTTCCTCAGCAAAAAATACACAAAAATGACGCCCCAACAGATCTTAGTTATTTTAAAAGGAAATAAGACATAAAATTATGTTATGTTATATAATATTGACTGACATTATTCTGTACAGTATTTTTGCTTTATGTGCCAGTCCTCCCAGCATGTAGACTTATCCTTTAGACGCAGATAAGTGGTGTAATAACTGCACCAAAATTTGGTCTTTATTTTTGTGAAAGATCTGTCCTTGTATGCCATGGTTGGAAAGTCACTTACATGTTTATTACATTTAAAAACACACAGAACACATTTTATTGCCTGTAGAGTATGGAGAAACATGTAGATGATGCAAGTCAACATTTTTAAACCTCTGTGGTGCATCAATACAATTTTACCAGAAACTATTGTCCAGGAATAATTCTAAAAATTTAATAGCCTTACTATCTGAAGAAATAGATTATGGAGTTTTCTTAAAATCTATATTTTCAACATAGGCTTAACTATGCAGGTGTGTCTACTTTACACGTGGGTGCAAACATATTAGCTGGAGACCAACTTGAAATAAATCTACTTGATAAACTATGTAAAATATGCCCCATTCCACTCCCACAGATTGTAGCTAGAGCCACCGATGAACCAATATTACTACAACGGTCGTAATTTATGGGACTACTAAGAACTCTATTCGCTCAGGCTCAAGCGATCAATCTGAGTCTCCTTCCATATAATTTTCAGAATAGTCACAATGTAAATCTAATTCATCATGCTCTGAATCAGAAAACACAACTTATTCAACTTTTTTTGAATACACACAATATCCTGATTTTAAACAAACCATTTTTCTTTTAAAAGACTAACAGACAACATTGTCAAAACATGTACGCCATTTTGTGAAGTAGCTATCCCACTATGCAATGCATGCATCATGACATTTGTAAAATGCGTAAATTGATTTATTGATAATAATTAATATGAGGTACTGTTTTGTGAAGTCGCAATACAGAAAAATCAGTATTATTGGGAGGCTATCTATCTATTTATACATTCTTCCCAGTAGCAATATAATGCCATCTAATGGCATTAGGTCAAAGGGCATGAGCCCATGGACCGCTGGATCAGCAACCAACCATTTATACACTGTGGCCCTTGTTTGCCTTGAGGCATCAGGAGTAGAAGAGTTCTCTTGAGATGGCCTTCTTGTGTGCTTTTTTTAAGCTTGTTCCCGTGGCCTCTTTGACCCAATCTTTTACATGGTCTGCCTCTGGTTTTATAACCATGATGTCTGCATGTCATGGACATCTGTGGCATGCTGTCTGTTGGTAGTCTGAAAGTTTGTGAAAACCAATTGATCTGTTGTCTTTTGATGTGTTCTAATACTGGTATTGTTTTGGTTATCTGATGTTATCGTTTCTAATTCTGTCTCTTAATGACACTGAGTATTCTTCATAGACATGTCATTTCTGCTGTCACTATATTTATTTTGTCTTGGGTTGTTATTGTCCAGATTTAGCACTGGTAGCACATGGAATAATAATAGCCTTGCATAATGCAACTTTTTCATTCTTAAAGATATGTGTCATTTGTCCTTGGCTCTGATATGTTTTATTGCATCTGTTTTGTATCTCTTTACTGTTTTTCTCTTCACTCGATATAATGCTTCTTAAGTAGTTGTAAGTAATTGAACTCCTTTACCTGTTTTTTTAGATGTTGATTATTGATGGAGATAGTGATATTTCTTTATTTTTTTTTTGCTATTGCCATTATTTCGGTCTTTTCAATATTAATCTTCATGTTGAATTTTTGACATGTGGAATCTGTTCATATGTTCTTGCAATTGTTCTTCTGATGTCGCTATTAGTACTTGATCGTCTGCAAAGAATAATTCGTTCAATTTGTCATTCATGTTATCTTCTTCATTGGTACTTGTTAGTTTACAGATGTGGTCGATATATGTTATAAAAAGTAGGGGGATAGGACTCACCTCTGGTGAACTCCTGATTGAATTTGGAATTTATTGGACAATGCTGTATTTTTTCTTACTTCTTCTTCTGCGTTCGTTCTCAAACTCCTGCAGATTAGCAGGATGTAGTCCGGAGAACGGAATGCGTTGTGTCATGGTTTACAGCATTGCTGTGATATCTGCGCCTTTCTGCCTGACACATCCAACTTCAGCATGGCTTTGGGTCACTGACCCTATATGGGATGGGACAGCCAACTCTATCCCATAACCTCCTTATTCACCTTTTACGACATGCGTGGAAGGTAAATAGTGTTGCTATTCTTTGCTCCCCTTTCGGGCCCGGCAACACACTGGCATTCTTACTTCATATTGGCTATTAGTATAAATACCCTTGCATATATTGATTAAATGTTCTTGTATTCTGTATATTGATAGTGTTTTTCATAGTTGTCTGTCTACACTGTTGAAGACCTTTTCTTGATTGACAAATGCGACGTATAATTCTTTGTTGTTCTCTGTGTCTTTTTCTGTTAGTTGTCTATAGCATCCATACAGCTTTTGTTCTTACGGAAGCCCAGTTGGATTGTGGTTCAATATATGATTGTAATCATATTGTGCAGCTATATTGTGTGTAAATTTCGTAATTTGGGATCCCGGGCTTTAAGCGTTTTAAGACCATTACTGCAGAGTTATACTTTTTTTAAATACCCTTTTATCAGAAGATAATTTTAAAATGTTAATGCTAGGAATATATAAAAATAATTATGACATAATCTTAATAGTATTATTGATTTCTAACTCTCCATTAATTCATTGTTTAGTCAGTTATTCAATATGCACCAGAATGTTCTGGGCCAGAACACATTCTGTTTAGGAATAGTATAGCAGTGTTCTGTGGTATTTCCACTGATGCACATGGCTTTCTGTTCTACACTTTCTCATCCTCCCGCCTGTCGCAACTCTCTACCCTACTAACAGCTTCTTCTCTTTCGTCACTTATGTAGCGATGACAATGACTTTCTCGACAAATCCTCTGAGATTATCGAGTTCTTCCGTAGACGTTCGTTCCCCGACAACATTCTTTCATCGGCTTGGCTCCAGGCATGCCAGCTATCTCGCCTTGATACCTTGAATAATTCCCAGGGTTCTTCCTCCTCCTCTGATAGGGTTAAAAATTTTCTTAGTTTCCAACTCCATAACTCGACTGTCTATCGCATCCTGCTTAAACATTATTCTCTTCTCCAGTCTGATCCTGACACCCGTGCCACTTTCCACGACTTACCTCTGGTGGCCTATAGGCGCGACAAAAATCTGAAGGACATTGATCCACAGCCACCTCAGGTCTTCTGCACCTGACCATTACGGTACCGTTCGTTGCTCACGTGGTTGTTGCTACACATGTCCTTATTGTGGTTCATATCCGCTTCATCTCATTTCCCAAGGCCACTTTCTCCATCGATGAGGCCTTTACATGTGAATCCTGTAATGTTATTTACATGACCATATGTAAATGCTGTGGTAAGCAATATATCAGTGAGACTGGCCTAAGATTGAGCTACCGCTTCTGTAACCACCTGCATGACATTAAACAAAGAACAATAACTCCTGTGGCCAATCACTTCAACTGCGATGGCCACCGTAGTGTCCTTGACATTCAGGTCACTGCCATCAGATCCTGCACCACCGATGATAGATCTAGGTATGCCTTCGAAAATCGTCTCAATTTTTAGTTGGGCACCATCTATTTGGACTCAATTCTGACCAATATTTTTCCTAGTTCTTGGTCGGATTGGTCTTTGTCTTTATTCAGTATGTGCAGTCATTTACAGCATCATTTTGTTCCTCTCGTTCCACCTATATTATTATCTTTGTGTACTTCCTGTTCGTATCCTTTCGGTATCTCACTACCATATTTCACTCGGACACACTTGTTGTGGTGTATTCATTTCTACTTGTGGTATTTTTGTTTTTTTGTTATGTGCGTATCTTAACAAAGGCCTTTTGATCCGAAATGTTATGTCCAGTGTATTGTCATTTGTATGATTATATTCTGTGTTTTGTTGTGTATACTATATTAATTCATGTAGGCATCCAACAGTGATAGTGTGTCAGTCATTATCCAGTAGAACTCCATTACCTATCACCCATGTGAGTATTATTTTGTGGTATTTTCATAGTTTTCATTAACCCTTTAGCAGCTATGCACGAGCTGACTTGTTCCTCTATCTTACTGCAATTAATGAATTAACCCATATTTTGTGTTTTCTTCCTCCCCTCATTGCTAAAAATGATTTAACTCTGAAACCTCCATGCGATAGTAAGAGGCAGCCATCTCATCCATCCAGTATATATTTTCTTATGACATTAAAAAGCAGTACTGTGGAAGCTTTCTTATTTTTGATGCTCAAAAAATGTAAACAGCACAAGGGGAGAAAAATTAGCATTGTTGGGATCGGTTACTAAAAAAATGTATCAGCAAAAATGTTAATGCTTGATCAGTTTTAGATAATATATTTATACATACTTATATTGTTCTTATTTTCATATCCTGTAACACTCAACCAATAGGAGGTAAGAACATGTGCTGTATTTTGCTTATTTCATTGTGTAACTATTCCTGACATATATATCCTATCAATATTATGTGCTATGGACTTTAAGTAAGTTATAATATAGAGGTGTGTTGCTGTGTGTGGGAATTTGTTTAACACTTATGTTATTTAATTTAGCCACTAACACATGTGTAGAATAGTAAAGTTTTTCACTTGTAAATAATATGTGACAAACAATGTTGTTGTTTACACATAAGTTTGGAGTACAGAATTTATGTATTCTTAAAATAACTCTCGACTTAAAACGTGTACAATGGTTTCCGTAGCATAAGTTGTTGGCAAAGCGCAAATGGCGTAATATTTTTCCATGGTGTTTTATTTTTGTACATGTGGAGCACAAATTGTTGAATGCACAATATTCAAGGAATGCCGGGTTTATTATATGTAGGAATGTATTATAAAAACAAGGTAACATCAGCATATTTTTTTTGCTTGAACAGTTTGTAATAGTTTGTCATAATTCATGAAGATGGGTTAGTGTTAGAATTAGCAGATGTGTTTACAGTTTGTAGCAGAACCAGCACATTATCAAAATAAGGAAATATATATATATATATGGTTGGTTGTTTGCTGATTCAGCGATCCATGGGCTCATGCCCTTTGACCCAATGCCATTGTGTGATATATGCATGTGTTTGTGAGTTGTTGTTTTGTTCCATATAATGTGTTCCATTTATCTGGCCCTGGAGGGAGAAGCATTTTCCTGATGTCATCCAGCGCTGGACATTAAAAAAGGTGGTGGTCAACAGTTTCATATGGATGAGTGCACAGCCGACACCCTGGAGTGTGTTGTGGTTGTATTCTGTTCAGGTGATTGTTAAGCTGTACATGTTGTGTGTGCAGTCGGAATATGATACTCTGGTCTTTTCTTTCCAGGAGGTTGATATTGTCTTTAGGATTTGGGCTGGTCATATATTTATAGATTTCCCTCCCAGTGTTTCCCATGGCCCATCTGTTCATCCAATTTTCTTTGTTCACAGATTTCAGAATCATTTTAACTGTGTGCATTGCTGTTTCTGTATAAGGCTGTTCTTGTTGTGCTCCCCTCTTTGCTTGTCTGTCTGCCTTATCATTACCAGGTGTGTTTGAGTGGCCAGGAATCCACTGCATAACAATGTTGACATCATAAGATGTGAGCAACTGGTTTGCTTGGTGGTATATTTCAGCTAGCTCGGGTTTACAATGTCCATCACATTCCAATGCTTGGAGAGCAGACATAGAGTCTGTAAAAATAACAATGTTTTGGACTATTGATGGGAAGGCATCAAATATGGTCTTCAGGTGGTACAAGGCAATTTCTAGTGCTGTTATTTCAGCTCATCAGATGTTTTGTCTGGATATTCTATATAGACACCATAACCTGCTTTGATGATGGCTTTGAAGGCAGACCCATCAGTATAGACATGAATCCATTGTTCTGGGTAGGTGTCTATTGTTTTCTGTGTTGCTTTCATAAGACTTACTGGGTCGGAACGTTTCATTGCATTATCTCTTAACTGTGTTTTGATTTCTGGCAATTTAAAGCCTGCGTGTGGTGGTAAACATTTTTCTACTCTTTGCAGTCTTTGTCTCTTGTGTGGAAGGTGGTAACTGTCTTTTATTTCATTGACATGGCTCAGGACTGACTTTTGTTTTATTCTGTGGTTTGGTTCCCAGTTTTCTACAAGTTGTTTATTTGGGTGGTCTTTGTTCATTCTTTTGCTTCTTTCATAAGTCTCCATTGCAGCCATATCTCTCCGCATCTCAAGGGGTTCTACATTCGTATGTATTTCACATGCAGCCGTCTGTGTAGATCTCATTGCTCCACTAATAAGATGTAGGGCATTGTTCTGCACTCTGTCTAGGGATTCTACATATGTTGTGGAACATGTTGTGAGGAGTGCACTGTTGTATTCTAAAGCAGAACGTATGTAACCAAGGTAAAGTCCTCTAAGGGTATCCTTGTCTGATCCCCAAGATGTGCCAGTGAGTCTTTTCAGTAGTTGTAACCGTTTAAGTGCTTTATTTTTGATATTTTCTACATGCTTCTTGAGGGTGAGCTGCCGATCAAGCATGATTCCAAGATATGTGGGGTATTCTTCTCTTGGCAATTTCTGTGTATCCAACCATAGACTGATATTTTCTTTGGCTACCTTATGACTCTTGGTAAAGATGGTATAGACAGTTTTCTCACAGTTTATTTTTAGCCTCCATTTTTTGACAGTATTCATGTAGTCTTTTTAAATCTCCATTTAGTCTTTTGGCAGCACTTTCAACATTCTCATGGTTCTGCCATATTGTTAAGTCATCAGCATAGAGGGCTTTTTCAGCTTTGATATGTTTGGTAAGGTCATTCATGTAAATGAGAAAGAGGGTGCAGCTTAAAGCAGAACCCTGTGGTAAGCCTTCCTCTAGAACTTCTTGAGATGAAATTGCATCATTTTTCTTTGTCTGGATTGTTCTGTCAATGAGGAAGTATTTTATCCAGTTGTATAGCTTTCCACTAATTCCCATCTCAATCATCTTCATCAAAAGACCCTTTCTCCATACTCGATCATAAGCCTGTTGTAAGTCAAAGAAGATGGCTACAGCGTGTTTGTTTTCCTGGAATCTATCATGGATTTTCTGTGTCAACCTAAATAGTTGGTCTTCTGTGCAACTGCCTTTTCTGAAGTCAGCCTGTTCATGGCAGAGGATGTTTGAGCTCTCGAGGAACCAGTAAAGTCATGCGTTAACCATTCTTTCTGCTAATTTCCCAAGACTGAAGACTGAAATATTCAGTTAGGGATATGGGGCGGTAGCTTTTGGGTTCATCTGGAGGTTTGTTACTTTTTAGGATGGGAAAGATGTGAGCATTTCTCCAATGTTTAGGCAGTTTTGCATTTCTCCAGGTCATATTTATTAGTGTAAGGAGTACTTCTTTCCCTGATGTGCTCATGTGTGTTAACATTTCATTATAAATTTTATCTGGTCCAGGAGACTTTCTTGGCTTTAGTTTCTTCAGCCCTTGTAGGAGTTCCTGCATACTGAAGTCATCAGCAAATATGGTTGAGTCAGAGGTTTGGACTTTTTCTTGCTGCTTCAGTAGGTACAGATGCTTCTTGTCAGCCTCGGACAGCTTCCCTACTCTGTTCACACTGGCAAAAAAGTGGTTAAAGTGTTCTGCCTTTTTCTGATCTGTGGTGATTGTTCTGTTTCCATCTATCACAGGTTTATCGTTTGTTCTTCTTCTTTTCCCAGACAAATTATTGATCAGCCCCCCAAGCCTTTCTGCCATTTTTCCTTAGATCTAAATTTGCGCATGTTTTTGCCCATTTATCATGTTTGGCCTTCTTCATTATATATATATATTCATTCATTCATTCATTCATTCATTTTCCTTTTGTGCTGAAGTTAGGGCAGAGGTCAGATCTCTCCAATTCTGTCTGTTCAAAGCTATTCTGTGCAGTTCTTGAATAGTATGAATATTGGTTGTTTTACTTTCTCTAAATATTGTTCTTCTGAGTGCTTCTTTTGGTCTACCCCTTGCTCTTTTGCCTGTAGGTATTCATTCAAGAGATTGGCGGTGTATTCTGTTGGTGTCTGCACGTAGGACATGCCTGATGTAGGACCAACGGCGTTTTCTGATAACATCTGTGATATATATATATATATATATATATATATATATATATATATATATATATATATATATATATATATATATATATATATATATATATATATATATATATATATATATATATATATATATATAAATAATGAGTACTCACGTAAACCAAAACTTATTCTACATCAACCTGTGTAGATACATTTTCAGTTAGATGTTATTTTACAAAGATGTATCCGGATTAAAAATATTGAACAAATTGTAATAAATGTGTGTGTTTGTGGTTTTCTGTCAATGTGCTAGAATTAGCTATAACTAAGAGGGAACTTAGATTTTTTAATTTGTGATAAATTCACAGTGTTTAAATTGTTTTATGATAAATAATCTTTGATAATAAACCTGAAGTCTCAGTATATGTTGATGTATTGATGATGGGTTGTAGATAATTTTCTTTTACACTACCTGTATATTATACCTGCAAATATTTTTAACAACTTCAGACAGTGCCTACAATTTAGCTATAAATCACTTCTTGCACATGTTCTTCTTTTTCTTCTTCTTTGTTGGCCAAGAACTTGCTTATATCTGAAGTTTTGCACATGTTAATACTCATACATTTGCACTATTGACATATCTGCTAATTTACTTGTTTTCATCATCATATTTCATTTTCGGAACATTTTTTGTACTTAAAATTTCAGATGAATCTTATCATTGGTATTTTGTGAGGGGAAAGGCAATATATATTAAAATGTTTGATGTCCTTTGAAGGTTACATTCTGTGATACGAAATGGGAAACCGTTAAATTTTTACAAGAAACAACACTGCAGAGAAAACAAGATGTTAGAGGTTCTTTCCTCTTTATTTGAAACACAAATTATATGTTGACAAATGAGTAGGCAAATAATATGTTTAATTTTTGTATGTTAAGATATATGATAAATATAAGCATAAATAGTTATTCAATCAAAATTTTAGAACATTGACTACTGAATTGAAAAACAAACTGTGGCAAAATTAATTTGTTTTTCATTTTCTCTCCTGATGGTCAATGAAGAAACTGAGCTATAGATTTATTAATTTTTAATAGATTTTGATGAATTTGTATCATTATAAAGACAATGAAAGTGCTATTCTTATCAGCTAATAGAATGACATATTTTAATAGTTATTTTTATTTTTGAAACATATAAAAGGATCTATATAAAACATATGACACAAAAGCAAGGTAGAAAATGTTAACTAGCACAGACACAATCAGAATTTCTAAAGCATGATTAGCCTATTCCTTTATAGTAATTAATTTTCTTTAGACTATCCAATTGTAATTAAGTGAAGCCCAAGAACATACAAATTAAACAAATTTTATGCTGTCATGCACACCCATACCTACACCATTTCAAACAAATTTGTCTTTAGTTTAAAAAAATATGTATTTGAAAAATTCAGTGTGAAGCTTTATTTTTCACTCCAAGTCAATAACTTTATAAACTGATGTTCTTGCATATTTACAACCTTCTAATGGACCCATGGGTTGTTAAATTTTTAAGATAATCACTGCTTATATTACTATTATCAACATTACTGTTACATCAATGCTTTGGCATTTATTTGAGCTGTAAGTGAGCTGCTTCTTGTGACTATGACTGATTTCCATGGAAACAAACTTCCACTATGTGTAAACAAACTTGGAAAGTACAAAAAAGTAATATTACTGCAACTCTATAATCATTTGTGACATGTTATATGTCCGCTGATTACTTAAAATGTTTACCCATTTTAAAACATGATTACCCGGTAGTTATATTATACATTTGTCATTACCAGTACAACTGTCAGACATTGTGAACAGCTTGATATATTTGATGTGGCCTCAAGGTGTGCTTCTGGTAGGCAATGTGGTCAACTAGGAGGAGTATACTGGTTCGTTAAGTGTAAAATAAACATAAATAACTGGACATATTTATCACCACAAAAACATCCTGAATACAAAATGGTTGCTTATACTCATATACACATATAACAGTATGTTTCATTAACAGAATGTAGATGCTAAAATTTTACAATTTAATATAAAAACATCTTTGTCAATTGTCTTCTCTTATTATCTGCAAATGAGTCCACTAATTATATCAGAAATTATGAAGCATATACGGTATATAAGCTAACGTTAGAACTGTTCCAAAAGTATCAAATGACATATCATACAACATCTTGACTTTAGATGCCAACAAATTATTATTCTAAAAGTTGTCATAAATAATTGACTGCTTATATGCATGCTTAAAGGAAAATCAGATGACCTGGAAGAGGGCCCTTCCATACGAAAGTCATCACGTATGTAATCTTGATTATATTTCAGTTACAATGATATTGTTATTATTTTCATTCTGTTTGACTTAAAGAATAATCTATCACTCTACTCTAAATTGCAAGTTTTATTTATGTCAAATATTCTTAAACAGAATGTAATTGAGAAACGATAAGGCTTTCTCATTTATGAAAGGTTTATTTCATCATTACCATGTCACCACTGTGTTAACACACATGTATTCTTCCCACAGTTATATACATACAATTTCTGCATGTGTTAACACGTGTATTCTGCCGACAATTATATGGATACATTTTATGTAGGCCTGTGGTGTTTACACATGTATTCTGTCCACAATATATGCAAACATTGTATGTAATTATTGTTGCTAGAATTTAACATTTTATAAATATTTCTGAGTTACTAAAAGTGTCTGTTATTCAAAGTAATTTGTTAATTGATCATATTTCTAGTGTGACATCACAGTTTTTGTTTTTCTTACATTTAACATCCATTTTTTTATGCTTTTGATATTTAGCTGCCGGAGGTAGTATGAAAGTTATTTATTTCATTTTTTGTTAGTTTCATATCTTGCAGTAGATGCATGCAAAGTAGATATTCAACAATCAATAATAAATATCATCTTTGCTTGGTTTAGCATGCATTGTTGTTGGATATTTTTTTTAATTTCTTGAGTAGTACAGGTTTTGATATTAAGGCATTTGTTAACACTTTCATATTTTTTGACATTTTTATGTGTTTAATATTGGTTCCAGATTGTAATTTGTATAATGTAACTTAAATAATAGCTTTAAGTCAAAGATTATTAGACTTCATAGCCCTATTTACTGATGTTCACTATATATCAATTTATAATTTCCCGACACAGAATTTATTAACTTACATATTTACCTGAAACTCTAAAAATATATGCTTTTGTTAAAACAAATTTGTATTTATGCCAGCGATACAAGCTGAATCTGCGTGTAAATTGTTTAACAATTTAACAAATTGTAACAAACCAAACTAGATAAGCAAAATTAGAATTGATATTTTATTAATTAAAGCACAAAATAAAATAATGCACGCTCACTTACACTCAGAATAAAGTAAGACTGCATATGTATTTCTTATATGTTGGTAAATGAAGAATATAAATAGAAAACATTTAGGAATTATTTAAAAAATCAGAAGTAACAGGTGAGATTTGATCCAAGTCCATTCAGCTGACACCAATTCACCTCACAACTTAGTCAATGCATTTTCTGGATTCAGCCATAGTGATGCCGATTGGTTGAATTTGGAATGCATGTTGATTCTTCTTCGTCTTTTTCTTCTTCTTCTGCGTTCATTTTCAAACTCCTGCTGGATCTCCCTTGTAGCATGACCATGGTCCTACTAGATTTCCAGCAGGATTTAGTCCAGAGAATGGAAATGCTTTGTGTCGCCGTTTTACTTGCGCCAATGGCCCGACACATCCGTCTTCGGCGGGTATGTTGATTCAAGTTGCGAAGCAAATCAGCATCAGTTGAAAGGATCTGGTTCACATCATGTCTGCTACCTTCTGATTTTATGTATGTCGAAAGGAAGAAGTATTAAGAAATCTAGGTATATCAAGAACTATGATTTTATAATGTTCTCATCCAGAATTTGTTCAGATCATCATTTATAGATTGTAGGCCTATATTATTGTGTAAGAGTGCAGGACTGAGTTCACTGATATCCCAGTTATCTTCTTTTTTTTGGGGGGGGGGGTTTATAACGACCCAACTGCACATTACATGAGGACAACATGGACAAGACATCTTTATTCCTGTATTAAATTCTCTGTTCTGTTTTTGTGTTTATCCCTACCTTGATAAAGGCTTTCTGGTCAATTCTATGTACTAAGTTTATTTGTAAAACTGCATTTTAACCACTTACCTGTATTTTCTATTTTTCTTGTGCTATATGATATACAGTTTGATTAGTCTTCATTTCATTGTATCCCTTTACTTGCACATGAAAATGTATAATCTAAAAGGTACAAGAATCAAGAAAGGCATGTTATGAATGGCATAGGCTGAACAATTGAAGAGATGGCCACATTCTGGACCTCACCTACATGAAAAAAATTGGCACTTGTGTGATGAAACTATGGCAGGCTTTCACAACTTAATAATAACCCTTGGCTGGGAAGGAAAAGATTGGGGCAACAATATAGCAAAGCTCAAAATCTCTCAATTGATTGCTGATAAGTAGCTAGATGCTGATCTCATTGTGTTTACTGATGGGTCTTTGTGTCAGGGCAAGAAGTATGGCTGAAGGTTTATGGTCATTGTTGAAAACAGTGGGTCATACAGAATAACCACATCCAGCATGCAGATGTAAGCAGAGGCAGTTTATCACAGTATTCAAGTGGCTCTCTGATATTTTTTAACTATGGCAGTTGTATCAGACTCAGTCCATGCCTCAAACGATATAAAATGGCAGATGCTGATATGAGTGACTGGCATCTATAGCTACTTCATACTTCCATGGCATCACATAAATTTAATGCTCAACCCATTCAGGTGTTCACGGTAAGCAGAGAGCAGACAGACTTACATCCAATGCATTAATAGATGATTGCCTGCTGGATGTGGGCACAGGGATTGACAAGACATTAAGGTTTACATTTTTATATTAAACGTAGAACTAGTTCAGCTATCTAAGGACGTCTTCAAGGTAAAATGTGAAGTATATTCATCCAGTGAACCACAGGAACCATTTGCAATCTACCCTTTGAAATTTTCTGGGGAGACTGAGCATTATAGGTCAGTCTGGAATGCGATGATATCGATTCATAAATTTGCCTGTAATAAATCCAAAATTCTAACATAACCCAACAACTGAGATTTCATTATATTATAATAAGTTTTTTTTTTTTTTACATTTAAAAAAGGCTTAAAAGGTGCAGAGAATTGATTTCATTGTATTCAGACCCCATCATGGCAGATATTTTTTAATGGAGATGGGGGTTTAGTTCAGCCAACAGAGGCTGAAAACTAAGACTGGCCAGACCCGCCTATAATCAAGCAAGACTAGTCTACCCTAGCAAATACAGGTGCTGAAGATGGAGGCAACCAGTCAAAAGGCGCACCACAGCAATCACAATGTCATGTGTAAACGCAATGAAAAGTGAACAAAGAATTATTATTATTGGGAAGAAGAATTATTTTCAGGTTTTCCTTTATATACTCTTTCCTTCTCAAGAGAACAACATGCTACATACCAAGAGTATCATTCAGAGAACATAACTCAGTATCTTAAGTGACAATCTCCGTACCTCCAAAAATGAACGTGTAAACAAGGCCTAGTGGCCCAATTTTGAATTTGTGACTGTGAATACACTCATCCTGACATTTTTATTCAATATATTCTCATTCCATTCAATCTTCACAGACCAGAGTCAGTCCCAGCAGCATTATCCAGGTGTTTCACACACATTTTGAAATTAGCTATTATAATGAGAAAGAGAGTTCTGCAGTGCTATATAACCCCTATACTAACATATGGGTGTGAGTCTTGGACAATAAACAAACTGGAAAGTGGGAGATTGGAGGCAACAGAGATGTGGTTCTACAGAAGAATGCTGAGAATACCATGGACTGCCAGAAAAACTAATTTAGAGGTGTTAAAAGAGTTAAATGCGAAACGGACCTTAATCAAGAATATAAGAAAAAGGCAATCTTCTTTTTTTGGCCACTTCATGAGACAGGCAGGTTTAGAAAACATAATCACAACAGGCAAGATTGAAGGCACCAGAGACAGAGGGCGACAACGTGAGAAAATATTAGACAGTTTGACAACCTGGCACGGCAAAGAAACAACAACGACTTTGATACATAATACTGTGGATAGAGAGCTGTGGAGAGCCATGACCGCCTACGCCACCCGGCATGGCACCTGATGATGATGAATGATCATGATATGCTTTTAGGCCTTGGCAGTATGCTAGTCCTGAAAACAACACAAGACCAGTGGAAAAACTATGTTCATTGAATGAACTGAAAATATATTGTATATTGAAATACTGTTTTTGTTATTTATTTAAAAGAGCCAATTTGAGCACATTTGTTGAAATCAACAAGAGTTAATAATGAAGCTGAACTGTGTGTATATATGCATGTGCTTTTTATACATAGCATAATTAACTTTTGGTTAGCATAACCTGTAAGCTTATTGATACCAATCAAATGGCCTTGTCATACAAAATTGACACAAACTTCTAATAGCACATTGACTTAGCACAGACATCACAGAAAGAGGCATCTGTTACTAACAATAGCTAGGATTTTACATACACTATTTACGAAGTCCTTTTCCAGAATAAATCTGCATGCTGATCTTAAATAGTGTCAGTCATCATGCTGATAATTTGTCGCTTTGCATATACTTTTTGTCACCAGCCATGATAAGCACAGGAAAAGTTGGATATACCAAAATAAGATATGTTATGCTGCATGAGGTCAATATGTAAACAATCTTAGAGTAATACTTGTTTTCTGTGAGAATATGTTCAAAATGGGAAATCCTAGCCATCTTTAGTAATCGCCTCCTTTTTTCTGTGACTCAAGCGAAGTCCATGTGTACCTAGAAATATGTGCACATGCACATTAATGGCAATGATTAGTACTAATAGAACCATAGTACCCGGTAGATATTTTGTCATAGCAGATTTTTAGTGATTTGTAATTAAATGCTAAATGCCAGTAATATAAATTCTACCTTATTAGCTTGATGAAATAGTAGAATGCTCATGAACTTTAGTTACATATACCCGGTAGTCTTATTAGTTTAATGCAGGGATGGGCAAACTTTTTGTGTAGAGGGCCACATTGAAAATTGTAAAGCTATTGCAGTTCCGCATATAATATTATGTATGTTTTTGTTTAAAATTCTCGGTAAGTAATCAATTAAATATTTTTATTCAAAGAAAGGTAGTTTTACATAATGTAGATAACTTCTGAAATCAATTACATTTCTAACAGACTTACACTATAACAGTATATTTTATAATATGGATAAAAGGTTTTGCAAATATTTTAACAATGTTCGTGTATTTAAAAATGTGTTTGAGGGCCGCAAAATATCCAATGGCTGGCCGCATGCGGCCCACGGGCCGTAGTTTGTCCACCCCTGGTTTAATGCTTTAACAGATGGGGTCAACCTGACATTGATACCAAGCTCTGGCTTCTTGCTCTGAAGGCCTATGCTCCTTTTATATATGAGGTGATTCATGAAATAAATGGCACATAAGCCCTGACTTTAAGTAGCTGTGGGGAAATTCCTGGTCCTAGCAGAGATGGACGATAAACTTGGAAGTCTCATCTGAACATTGAACATATTAAAAGAACCTTTTGAAGTTTAAAAATTAATAAGAGTAGGATCACATGTCCTAGCAAAAATTTAACAGACCATTATAACTATTTTTATAAATGAAAACGGTCATTGCGAACCCTTATCAGTGCTAGCGTTCATGCGCTGTTGCTATTTTGTTGTGTAATAATGAAATCAGAACACAAATTACTTATTGGTCAAAAATGAATTACTGAACATCCAAATACAAATGTATTAACAGAGAGTTCATTGTTTCCAGACTAGTTCTTTTTCTGCGTTTGTTCTCAAACTCCTGCAGATTAGCAGAATGTGGTCCGGAAAATGAAATGTGTTGTGTCATGGTTTACAACTTCATTGCGATATCTATATTCAACCAGCTTGATGTATTAACATAGAGTTCATAGCTCCAGGCTAGTTATAAGTAGCCTTTATAGTTTTATGTACTAACAGAGATTTCATTAATTCCAGACTCTATACAAAGTCTTATTAGCTTGATGTATTAACAGAGATTTTATAAATTCCAGACTCTTTACAAACAGTCTTACTAGCTTGATGTATTAACATATTTAATTAATTCCAGACTCTATACAAGCAGTCTTATTAGCTTGATGTATTAACAGAGATTTTATTATTTCCAGACTCTTTACAGTCTTACTAGCTTGATGTATTAACAGATTTCATTAATTCCAGACTCTATACAAGCAGTCTTACTAGCTTGATGTATTAACAGAGATTTTATTAATTCCAGACTCTTTACAGTCTTACTAGCTTGATGTATTAACAGAATTCATTAACTCTATCACATTCTATTATAATATCTAATCAAGAAAACGATCACAGACACGTGTAAGAACTTGAGCATGGAAAATCATATGCTAATCACAGTTGAAGAAATCAGGAAGGCACTGAAAAGTACAAAAAACACAGCACCAGGGCCAGATGGCATTAGATACGATGACATTAGTCAAAGAACGGATGAGGAGTTGGGAGAGTTGGCGGACATGTTCAATAATAGCCTTCTAAAGTGCACAGAGAAAGAAGACTGGTTGCACAGCTATTTAGTTCCACTACCCAAACCTGGGAAGGACCACACCAGGATACAAGGCTACAGAATAAAAACAATGCAGAATATGATTGGCAAGCTTTTGGAAAAAATTGTGGCCTGGAAGGTATCGTGTTATCTTGAAAGAAATAAGTGTTTACCAACATTGTTAGGAGGATATCGTCCAGGAAAGAAGACATGGCAGAATGAAGCCATATTTGCGCAGGATGTTTTTGAGGGGGTCGATTCGCGCATGGAGACATGTGCGGTCGCAATAGACCTTGAGGATGCGTACAATAGGGTGTCCTTGGATATCTTGATGCACCAGCTGTTAAATCTTGCAGTTAATCCTTTTGTCGTGCGTTGGGTTGGCGCCGCCCTGATGCACAGGGTTGTAGTTCTTAAGTGTGGTAACTGGATATCTACACCAACGGTTATTAGCCCTGGCCTGCCACAGGGATCGCCTCTATCTCCTGTACTTTTCAATGTATACACAGTACATATCGCTGGCAATCAAATCACAGGTGTTGGCAGAACGATGTCATATGCCGATGATATCCTGGTATATAGACAGGGCAGAAATCGAGAAGAGTGTATCGTGGAACTACAGAAGGAGCTGGACAGACTGACAAATTGGTGTCGAGATACGGGAGCAGTGGTTAATCCGTCTAAGGCATTCGTGACGCAGCAATGAAGGTTATGGCTGCTGCGCAGTGTGAGCAAAGATTGTTATTTCTTTTGTATCAGGGTTTGGTTGTGGCTGTGGTGGAATATGCACTGGCAATTCTGACTCTTAGCCAAACTCAGATCGAAAGACTGGATAGAGTCCAGAATGCAGCAATGCGTATCATTCTGGGATGCACAAGAGACACATCGACAAGAGCCATGCGATACCTACTTGACTGCCCAACAGCTGAGCATAGATTACAGTATTGCCGTGCACGGGCGTACCTTCAAATACATGCTGATAAGGAACACCCGTTGCATTCCGAAATACAGAAAGTTAAAGGCAGCAGACTCAAGAGAGGAAGGTCGTGGATGGGACGTGCTGAGGATGTCATACAAAGCGTGTGCAGATTACAGGATGTGGCAGCAGGTGCGGAATGGATAGGTCTACCCACAGATTTCGAAACTTGTTTGAGAGTAGTAATATCACTTAGCAGGGAATGCAGAGAATGGTGTCCCACAGCTGTGGAGAAAGAAGTGCAGACTTTAATCAGTGAGAATACCAAAGAGGGGGATGTGATTATATACACTGATGGATCTGTAATTAGGCATGTTCGCAGTGCTTGGGCCTTTACAGCTCAGTGCGCAGGTAAAACGATCAAGGAGGAAAATGGTGCCTTTGCGGTCACTACGAGTAGTATGACCATGGAGACTATGGCGGTGACCAAGGCATTTGAGTGGTTAGCACACAGAGGGTAACGCAGGTCTGCATCTTGAGTGACTCTATGAGTATGATTAAGAATGTACAAGTGGGTCTCGTTCGCGAACAGTGGATTGAGGCCTTGAGAAAGGCGAGCTTGAAACTGGTTACATTTATTCCTTTTAAAAGAAAATAGCCTATTATCCTTTACTGTGTTCTGGGCAAGTGCACTCACCGCCAGTTGTAAACATCGGGTGGCGAGTGTACTCTACCATTGCTATGCCCCTATTCAGTGATGTTAAAATCACATGATCGTTAATTTTGTGTGATCAGAATAAGCAAATTATAGTTAGCAGTATAGCAATGATAGTCCAGCAAGTTCTTATTTTAATTTCTACTTCTGATGCTGGTATAGTGTATTCTTCTTCTGCATTCAGCATCTACGGTCATGTTATATTGTCAGGACTGTAGTCAGAGCAAAGTCCACTGTCTTCTCAAGGACAGAGCAGATGCCCCATAGTTTTATGGTATGGTTAGTGAAATATAGGAGACTGTCAGATAAATTGTAAATATTGAGACAATCTGTGGACATTCTGTCCAGATTAGAATCAACCATGTTACAATGGCGGTCAATATGTATAATTGACGTATAATCATTATGAATTTGATTCTGCTGATAAGGAAATCTTGTAAATTACGTTAATTTTCAAATTAGATATGGTAAAATGTTGGTTTCATTATTAAATGACATGACACAAGTGTGGATCTAATCATGAGTTGATGGATTGGTGACAAGACTAGGTATGAATATAGAAAACAATTTTTTCAACAAGGCAAGTTATTTTTACATGTTTCGTTTTTTTCTTTAGTGATATTATGTTTGGTTATGAAACACCATAAATACTATAGACTTAGGAATGTAAGCGTATGTTATCATGGTTGCCACAGCGGACAATATAGGTGAGTAATATTTTAATAATGTGTTTTAGATTAAAATACATTGTTTCCCCATTTCCCATCTTTACAACATCCTCATGCCTCTTGTATGACACATGCACATACAAAACTTGCAACAATTTATGCAGTGTTTAATTCTTCATTTACATGTGCAAAAATTATTTTCGTAAAGAACAAAAACATTATTGTGTTTTCGAAACAGTAACACCCATGTTTTTTTTTTTTGTATTTTGTGAAAAAAATATCCTTACCATTTTCTAGCACCTCTCGTATCACACTTACAAAAAAAATAAAAAAATACACACATATTTGCAGTAAGCAATTCTTTATTTACATGCGCACGAATTATTTTAAAATCTCAAAAAACAAAAATGTTATTACACTCACCATAGAGTGTTTGGAAAACACTATAACATTTTTGTTTTTTAGAGATTTTAAAATCTCTAAATTTCCAAAAAGAATTTGGTGGCACAGGAAAGATTGTGTCATTCATTTTGATCCAGCTTGCTAAAAGTTAGCTCCAAACTAGATTAGAAATGCATATTCAGATATTATGCATAATTCATACATCCTGGTTTTCTCATAGTTCTGTGGGATATTATTTTCATTAAATAATTTCAAAAAAGCATTTTATGCTGAACAGGTCCTTATCAGTAGAAGTAAGGATAAGAGTCCTTCAATGCTATATTTAGCAACTTTTGTTATATGGAAGAAAATCATGGACAGTAAATAAACTAGTAGAAAACTATAGACACAGAGATATGATTTTTCAGAAGAATGCTGAGAATCCCATGGACAGCTAGGAAAACTAATTAGGAGGTAATGGTGAGATTGACACCATAAGAAAGTGATTTATCATCATTAGAAAACAAGTTCACATTTATTAGCCACATCATGAAAAGAGGAGGCTTGACACAATCTAACAATAGGTAAAACTGAGAGAAAAAAGACATCAAAAAGACAAGATATTGGATAGTTTGTCATTATGACAAGGTAAGCACTTAGCAGTGTAGCTTATACACTATACTGAAGATTGAATGCTGAGATCTGTAGTGACCGTCTACATTGCATGTGTCCTCATAGAGAGAGGGGCAACTCCACTCCAAACAAGGAAATCTGAACATGATATTTAGCACTAGTAAGCAATAAAAAAAAATGGTGCTTTTCACAAGCATACACCCCTTTACAATGATTTTTCACAAGCATACACCCCTTTACAATGATTTTTCACAAGCATACACCCCTTTACAATGATTTTTCACAAGCATACACCCCTTTACAATGATTTTTCACAAGAAAAGTTCACAAAAAATCTGACTAAAACAAATAACACAAGAAAATGCAGAAATGCCTTTTTTTTAAAATTAGGTACCCCTTCAGGGTACTTCCCTACTTTATTGAAAGAGTATCTACAGTTCTGGCTGCATAACATGAAATATTTTCATTTTAAAATGTATAATTTTTAAAGAAAATAATATTTCTGGATACCAATTGCTTTATGACATCTTTAGTGATTAATTTCACTGGAGAAGCTTCACTATAAAAGATACAGTGTTTTCAATCGCTTTATATACTCAGATCTCATGAACTTGATAATTTTTTTAAAATTATTTGAAGAACCAGAATTTTTGTTTGTAATCATTCATGATCTAGTTCAGTTTGAGTTTTTGGTTAAATTATTAATTTTTGTGTGTATTCATTTTGGTTTGATCATTTAAGTTAATTCATTTTTGGATGATGTTTTGCTACATGTTTAAAATTAGATAACTTCTTTACAAGAACAAAATTAGTTTAGTTTTATTCTTCAAATGTAAATGAATATTTGTTGCATTTAAAGTCATTAGTATAATTTATTATGTTGATTGTTGATAGGAATAGGTGTTAATTTCCCCCTTTTTTAAAAACAACATGGATAGGCTAATTGTACATTTAGGATTTAAGAATTTTTAATTTTTTTAAAATCTAATAAACTGGTGTATGTATGCAAAAACGCTTATGAATATGCTGTCAAACTCTTGCCAGTTAGCAAGTAATAAGCTGGCTAAAGGCATATGTTGTGTAGTGATTTAGTTAGCTGAGATGTCTACTTCTTTTACCCAACACATCCGGCTTCAGCATGACATTTTGTGGTCTCTTTTATCATGTGGGACAAGGTAGTTAACCACACAAGCAACTCTCCTTAGTCTACTTTTGCAACATTTTTGTCAGTCAGTGTTACTATTTTTTGCTCCTATTGAGCCCTGTCAATACATGGAAGTTCAAACCTCTCAACCCCCAACCCACATTTCCCTGTAGCTATTACTCTGTGTTCATTGTCTCTGATATCCCACTGATCCATTGTTTGCATGGTATGCCTCTTTATATTTTTCCACTACATCTGAATTCTAATAGTATTTTCAGGGTATTGTTTGTGTGTATTTGTTTAGTCTTCATATGTGACCTGGCAAAAAATTAATTACCTCTATGCAATCCATAGCTAATTTATCCACATGTTCTTGATATTATCATTTCTTATCATCTTCTCCTTATACTTGGATACTTATGATGCACTTTATCTCAAGTTGTTGCATTTATTTTTATATTCCTTGTTACCACCAAAGTCTGATGTGTCCGGTCATTGACGCAAATCATTTCCGTTCTCTGAACTACATCCTGCTGGAAATCTACTATGAACATTGACCTACTACAAGAGAGATCTAGTGGGAATTTGAGAACAAATGCCCTCCCCAAAATATCCCTTGTTGTCATTGTCTAGTTCTAATATAATCTGCAAAAGGGTCCTGTTTAATAATGCTTGTTTTGTATTCCTTGACATGTTTGTTCAACAATATTGGTGTTATTTGATCTATGACCTGGTTTGTCTTGTTTGATCTTGGCAGTGATTCTTTCATGTATGAGTGAAGTTTCTTAGATAGGTGTAAGATTTGGTTTGCTTAAGCTTTTTTTTCTATGTAGATCTGAGTTTGTATTTCAGACTTTGCAGTTCTCATCACTTGTTTTTGTTTGAAGCTGATTTTACTGTACTTGTTCAGATTAGTGATGATAGCGGCTGTAGTTATGCAGAAAATAGAACAACAATAGAAAACTCAGAATCGAATTACCTCACACTTTGACATTAGTATTTTTGTCAAGCATTACTCTTAAACTCCCACTGAATCTTTCTTCTAGCAGGCAATGGTCTCACTAGTTTTCCAACAGGATGTAATCTAAAGAATTGAGTTGTATTGTACCATGGTTTTATTTGCGCAATATTCCGCTACTAATTCCACTGAACAGCGGCCGGCCGTAACCACATCTAGTAGTCCAGCATGTTTATCGCAACCTATTTTTCAGTGTCACTTTCACAGTATTTGTGTTGTCAATGTCAGACATGAAAATTACAAAAGAACAAGAGAGAAATCGTATGACATGTGAAATGAGATGTCTAAAAAAAGCAGTTAGATTTTCACCGGTGACAGGTTGTCAGTCTGTCTCCCAATTTTCTTTCTTCTACATCACCTCCTAGGACATGCATGGAAAGAATATATTATCCCTATTCTTTGTATCAAGGACTTCAAGTTCAAACCCCGGTTGCCACACAGGAGTCAAATATATTTAAAACAAACTTAAATTGTTTGGTCACTTAATGAGGATGAACCCATATTGGCCTGCAGCAAGAGCATACAACATAAAAATGGAAACACAGCAGGCAGGAGAAAACAAAGAAGAAGGTGGATAACAATCAGAGCTGCGTTATTTGCATATTTTAGCCTAGCACATCCGATTTTGACCTGACAGACTCAAATAAAAGGAAGCATAACTTTTAAGCACTGCCATTTCATGGACACAGAAATAAATAAACATGCCTTTGATACATTAGGAATGAAAAGAGAAATATTAAGTATAATAGAAAGTAAATAAGCTGGATTCATTTGATCCCATAGAAGTACATGACACTATTTACAAATATACTTCAAGGATGTAAACTAGAAAGTCTAGAAGTGAGAGGAGGATAGTGATATAAATAAGTGATTAGACAAAAACAAAAGGTGAATAATGTACAGTTTGTCAGAGAGTACTATCAAGTTGAGAAATACAGGACAATACAGCCAACCATCAATGTTGAGACAACATTTAATTTGAAGTATTGTAAACAAGTCACATAAACAAACTAAATATCAAATTTTTTTAATTTGTATTTAATTCACTATTTTTTTAATGAACAGACATCATATTATTGCATTCTGGACACACCCATAGGCACTCAGTCTTCCCTTCTTCCCTGGCAGATATTGAAAAATATACATGATGATGGTTCTTGTGACTCACTGATTAAACACACTCCTCATTCTGCTCCACAGGTTCCCAGGTTCTGCTCATGCTACACAATTCTCTCAATCTCATCATAAGTCTTATTCTTTCATTCGCAAAATGAGGTAAACAGGTTACTAAAACACTTACCTAGCCTATAAATAAAAATATATTTTAAAAAGTATATATAAAAAAACATACAATAAAACTAAACAGGACAATTCTCCACGTATCGGCTCAAATTGAACCTTTTTCAAGAGACAAACAACAGAAAACGACCAAAAAAAAAAAAAAAAAAATGTTTCTACATGTTAAGACATCTATCTATTTTTTTTTGTTATTTTGTTTTTTTTTGTTTTTTGTTTTTTATTTTGTCGTTTTCTGTCACAAAACTGTCTTTTTGCAGTCAGATCTCATTCCATCTGTTACCTCCACATTCACGGACACGATCCCCAAAAGGTTTAGCCAGAATCAGCATTAGCCGCTGTATTTCTGTTACCAGGGTGCGCCACGAGGAGGCACTACCTTCAATTCACTACCTGTATGCGCATCATATTCAAATCTGTCAATGCTCTCATTACCACAGATACAAGCATGTTAAGGGCAGTAGATCTATGCAATACCAAAAAAAGTAACTATAGATGCAATGCATGCATATTGTCATTGGCTGTTTTGCATCTTTCAAAGCAAGAGCTGAGAATGAGGAACAATAATTGTCTTAGTAAAAAAAAGTCCCTGAAAGTACTTGGAGAACTGCAATAATGACCTATGCCTCCAAACTCATTCTGAAAAACTCATTCTGAAAGAAGCTGTCCTGCATCTCCCGATGCACTCAGAAATGGTTCTGTACAAGCACTAACTTTATAATATACAAATGTATATTTTAAGTGTATTGCCTTGCCCCAGGTTAATGATGACACTCCTGGTTCATACTTGCTATTTAGTGCTGGGATGAGAGCTTTAGTTTATGTTTCCAGACCAGACTTGTCACCTCATTTGTATTATATCCATGTTTGTTCAAAATGTGTTTAATGCTGTTCATCTCTTTCTTGGTCTTTCTCTGGCTCAACAAGCTGATCATGTTTTATTATGCACTGTTGCAGGGGAGCTAGGTGTGTATTCCATTTTTGTAAGATGTCCAAACCATAGTATTGGCTGTCTCTTTATATATTCAATGCATGATAGAATATATATTATATTTCTGATGTCCTTATTTCATAATTTATCAAATCTGATAGCAAACACCAACAATGTATTATATCTCCAATGTCATCATTTCCTAGTTTATATTTTTTTGTATAGCCCCCTGACATGCTATAAAATATATTCTATCTCTGATGTCATCATTGAGTTTATCTTATCTTATAGCACCGACAGCCTTTCTAAAGCATTTCATTTCACATTACCGGTATTACCTTTCTTTTGTGTGAAGATATCAGATTTGTAAGTAATATACCAAAACAAACCAACACTCATTAAGTATAAATGTGGCAATATATATAATTGTTATATAAATATATCAAATAGGATAAGTATAAATAGCCATAAGAAAGTGATAAACTTGGTATGCCATGCTTGTGAATTCCCATAAAAAGAGGTTAGTGAAATTAACCTCCTGGGGAAATGGTGAATTTAATAAATGCTGATGTGCAAACTCAGTAAGCAAATACAGAAGGAAAAGTAATCATCCCCTGGAGTGGAATGAAGATTATTGTACAGAAGAAGCTCTTTATATGAGTACATCATTGTTCAGAAGCTTATTAGAAGAATATGTATATGAAAATATGTCAAGTGGCAGTCAACACATTAGCACATAGTTACATGTTAAAATGATAATTATGTTCAGGAAGTTCTTCAAGTGGTCATTATTCACACTTAGATATGTAGATACACAGTAAAGCTTGGTTGCTGATAACACATCACATGGCCAGATAACTATAATATATGTCAGCTTATCACATATAATTACTTATAATTAATATGTTTTCTTGATAACAGATTGATAGATGAGATTGCTTTGTCAAGTTATGTAAAGTATTTTAAATGAGTTGTGATGATTAAATATTTGACCCCATATTGTTTCAGATGATCATGAGTTACAAACGCAATTGGAGAAATATAAATATATTGACCAAAAATGGTTTAAAATAGTATTGAAACATCTTCAAAACTGTATACCCAAAATAGCAACAAAATAAATCGAGTTAACACGCAACCTAGAATTAAATCTAATATTTCAAATATCAACTTCACATTTCCATTTAATAGCTTTGTCACTATGGTGAATTGTATTGATGGGATGGAGTGTCCAAAAGGTCTCAGCCAACCTAGAAAAAAAAGCGTCTGCAACATGCAGGTATTATTATAATTTAGAAGCAGTCCTGGTGGCCCAAAATTGGACTTGGTATCCTCACTATGATTTTTCCCAGGGTCTCGACCGTTCAGTCAGCCCCTGATGAACACAAGTGTTAATACTATATTTAATAATATGAGCATTTAGAAAATAATGATAAATAAGCTTATCTTAAAGATGTTGATGTCCTTTAATTACAGAGTACACTGTAAAAATACAATTTTTTTTTAATTGACTGAATTTCCAAGCATGCATGTCTCATGTCGCAAGTTGGAGGTCATCAGTTAAACTTGACTTGATACTATGGTGCCTATTATGAGTAGTTTTCTTTTTTTTTCTGTTGTTGGTTTTATATAACTTTGGGGTTCTAGAATTACTAATATGTATTGTTTTGTTTATCGCTGTGTTACCACTACAGCTATGATGTAGAGTTAGTATGCCCTATAACTGTTATATTGATATGTTGGGCTTAATTGAACATGTGAGCAGCAATATCTATTTCATATTAGATCTCTTGTAATTATATTTGTTTCTGTTGTTTTCAAATGTTCTTGTTATTGTGTATGTTCTTTGGTACTATCCCATATCTAGTGCCTACCACATATTTTGTCTATATACGGAATGATAGTGCATAATAATTACATCATTTCAGATTTTGTAGCCAGAAAGACAAAATGACTAATTTTGGCAGAGATTACATTATGCCATGATTAAATGTCACGAATGCACATCAGAGGATAAGGGAGAATCCTAGTGTTAAGAGTTAAGGGGTAATTTTAGAATTAATTCTAACTCTAGCAACCCTCTCCTAAATGCTATACATCTGTGTCTAAAAGGGAGACAGAAACTATGATTATGCCACAATTTAATGCCATGAATGGGCATCGAAGGAGAAGAGGTAATCAGAGTTTAGGAGAGGGGGGTGTTAGGGGTAGGTTTAAAACTAATTCTAACCCTAGCGCTCCCCCCTCCCTAAATGCTATACATCTGTGTCGCAATGGAGACAGAAGCTGTGTTGCTTCCTTATCAATCAAAGGCATCAATGTGGCAGCCATTTAGTCTAATGAAAATTAACCAGCAGAGTGACGTCACAAACTACTAAAAAATTATGATCAGACAATTATTTAAAGCTGTTAGCGCTGGTAGGCACTTGCTATGGGATAGAACCGTTCTTTGTTTAAACATACTTCAGTATACATGATTAACCTTTTGAGCCTTGGCAACCTTGAAAACTCTATTCGTCTAGGCTCCTGAACAGAAAGCACACAAGAAATGTGTATAAGCAGAACTAGTTGCTAAACTTATTGCATAAACAATATAAATATTGTTGCCAACTTTAGTCATTTCTGATTTACATATGGGTCTAAATACTTTAGCAAGAAAGCAATATGTTTAAAATTTACTTGATATGTTATGCAGAATATATGCTTTTTCAGTTCCTCTGTGTATCATTATATAATCCAGAATGTGACCAAAATTACATATGTTGATTATTAGTATAACTAATTCACTGTTTTCAACACTAAAATGCTTGTCTGATTCAATTTCCATATTATTTTCAGAATATTTACCACCTAATATATAATTCATCATCTTCTGAATCACTCAGCACAAGTTTAACAGCTTGTTCTTCTATTTGCCTTTTAGAACATAAATATCCCTGATTTTCATCACATCATTTCATTTTGAAAACAAATAACAACCACAAAATATAATAAATGTTCGGGCCAATTTTCTTAAAAAACTTTCTCATGTTATGTGTACTTTGTGATGTCAGCATTTTTTAAAAATAAAATGTTCAATCTTATCAATAATGGGCACTGTTTAGCTATATTGAAATCCTGTAATTTCAGTCCGTCAATTAATGCAATCGTTTGCATATAGACCAAAATTTTAGAATTGGGATTCTAAGGGTTACAAATATAAAAAGTAGATTTTACAGTTTTGATAAGAGATTGTTCATTATTTTTTCTAACTCTATGATGTTTAAAATACATTCAGATTTATTAATCGAAACTTGATTTTCATGCTTAAAATGTATACATATAAATAGCTCAACAAAAGTGCGGAGTACCTTTGTACATCATCCTGTCTTTTTAATTGTTTAAAATATAATTGGGATAATTATTATCCTCAGGTTCCAATGTTACAGAAGAAGAGTTAAGAGCTGCAGAGGACAAGTTTGAGGAATCAAAAAATTTAGCTGAGAATGCTATGCATAATGTACTGGAAAATGAGGTAAAAAAGTGTTGCATATCCTATTCAAGATGTTATGGTCAACCCACCATTTTTTTCCTGTAGTAATTTAGTTAGTTAGTTGTTGGGTCATCATCGCTGTACTCCGGACAAGTCCATAGGTGCTCAGATCTCTCCTTGAGTTACACGTCTCCTGCAATTACACGTTGACTGATGGTCCCAGTACACCGTTGATTGACCATCATTCTTTCTCACCCATGAAATCACTCCTTTCTAGTGACACAACATTTCAAACCAAGCTTCCTTATTCTAATCATGGAACAAAAGTCATTGTCACTTGTTCAGTGCTACACTTCACTACAATCGTCACTACAGTCATTTGTTCATGCATTTTCCCATAGGGCATTCAAAATGTCTGCCTGTAAAATGTCTGCCTAGAAATAGTATTTATTTCTAGGCAGTATATTCTTTAATATTAAACATTCAGTCCAATATTGGTCATGTATAGAGCTGTTTGTTTTAGGTCATCTTGGGTTCCCCACAACTTAGGCAATATAAATATGTTCAGTATGTTGCCATTTCTTTCTCAACAGTACAGATGCAAAATTGCTTGCAATGGAGTATGAGCCTGGTACCTTGGCTTTGAGATGTCACTGTCCTCCTACACTACACTGACCTCCTACACTACACTGAATGATATGGAATGTACATGGAATGGATTCACATAAAATAGAAGATACCTTACATATCCTGGTATAAGCCTATCCGATAATAAGTCAAGGGGGTGATATGGGCATCCTGAAAGTGTCTAAAATCCGATTATAGACTGACATCCGAAAAATGTAACAATGCCGGTAATAATACTGTAGAATTTCGTTCTCATAAGAATGATTGACATGCTAAATGGAAATTAACACAAACTTTAGCAACTGTAAGATGCAAGGGCATTCCTTTCATTTGCCCCACTCACATTACTTGAATGAAAGAATCAAGAAATGAATAGGTCACTGTATTCCAGGAACAATACATCCAAAGATAATACAGCACTGCCTTTCCTGACCACATCTATAGACGGCTTATCACATGTGAAAAGACTTTGGAACAACAGACCATACTTTCCTGAAGGAATTGTTTGTGTTGGTGTCTGGGCATTCTGACATGGAACTGTGCTAGTGATAGCAATTACTACATAACTATTTTGCCACCGGGTTCTGAGAAAGATACTGCAGACAGTAAAGTCTAAGCAGGAAACGATATGATGAAATATCGACAAGACAAATGGACACCATCAGATTTCTTTATTTTTAAAATAAGAATTTGAACTTTGTTGCACGTAGGGAGTATATGGTAATAAATGTGAGAGAGGATTGTGAAATTAACCTACGGGTATCAATTATGGCGGTATGACATGTTTGGAACCAGTTTTCAAAAGCCAGAGGCACAGCTAAGATGCCTTTCACTATTTATTTCCTTCCCCCATCCCCACTCCCTCCAACACAGGATTTTTTAAAAACCGTTGTGTGTAGAAGATCTCTGTACAGAATTAATTAGGACTTCATTAGTTATGTTCTGATTATTGTCGTCGGTCACCATTTTTATACCTGTACTTGAAGTCGTATGTCAAAAATAGACAAGACCAACCATCGACATGCTGAAATAAACAAAAGCGGCCTTTGAGGTGATGTTTACATTTTCTGTACACAGGTCTTATAGCACAGTAGATGGTCACGGTTTGTGCATATTGTAACCTTTGTCCCTTTACCGGTACATCGCAACTTGGAAGTGTGTGGCATAGAATTCCTTTGTTTAGCCTAGGTATTTTAGCCTTTGTTTAGATTCAGGCATCAATATCAAGTGCTGTCTCCGCAGCGAAGGTTGACTGCAGCAGACATCCTGTCTCCGGTCTTGGTGGTGCACTCTGCTAGACTGTAACCTGTCCATCTCGTGATGTTACTCTCCCACTTGTATCTCTTTCTCGACTTTATCCCTCGTTTCAGATAATGAGGATGAAATGTTTGGTAGGCCTACTAATTGTGACATCATGGATTTCATCTAACTGATGTCGTTTTCCCAGTAGAATTCCGACTTGGAAGGATTTGAATGACTATTGAAGGTTTTGAATGACTTTTTATAAGTCTACTGGAACAAGTAAATTTTTCCTCTGTTACGTTTCTACAGCTAATTATGTTTATAAACATTTTGTTACATGCAAGTCAAATTCACTTTAATTCCTATAGAAGTGTCTTCCAAAATACTACCTGGTAGACTAGGCCTACATGATAAATGTGAGTTACTAGTAGATTGGTGTAGGCTATTTCATTTGTTTTCTCACAGACCATTACTGTATTTCGGTCAATAAATAACATCAGATACTGGTATATTATAGCCCTAGGCATTTTATCCTGGCTTGACTATATCGACAAAAACATGCAAGTCATGAGTTTTTGGCTTTTTTGGGTTGTTTTTTTAACTGGTAAGTTTTTCCCCTCTGTTACCGCGATTTGAAATAATTTTTTTTTAAAATTTGGTTGTACTCGTTTATAGGTCGAAATCCCTAAATCAATTTCAGATTTTTGTCCTCAAATTCTCAGTTTATACACAGATTTCTACACTAACTCATTTATTGCAAATAGTAAAATTCTCTTGATGCATTCAAGTGGTTCTACCAACACTGCTTTATGCTGTGTCATCCTGGACTGTCTGTGTGAGACATGCTCGACAGCTTAATTCTTTCCACCTTCGGTGCCTAAGAATACTAATGGAAGTATGTTGGCGGGATTGAGTACCAGACACAGAAATCCTTCAAAAGCCCCATATACAAAGCATCCATGCCCTGCTAAGTCCCAACTGCGCTGGACTGGCCATATAGACCGTATACCAGACAAGGCCTTCCAATGAGATTATTCTATGGGGAGCTGTGTGATGGTAAATGTTCAAGCGGAGGGCAGACAAATCGCTTCAATGATCACCTAAGAAACTCAAGCACTGCAGCATCAATCCTAGTTCCTAGGAGACCACAGCCCTTGATCACTCAGCTTGGCACACCCAGATCTCTGCTGGCATCACTCAATTTGAAAAAGAAAGAACATTGTGAGCAATTTACAAGCAAGGGAAGCAGAAGGACAAATTCTAAAAATGTCTTACACCAGACCCTCTGCACTCCTGCATGCACTGCAATAGAACTTTCCTGGCACGAATCGGGCTCATCGGGCATCTACGAATTCACAAACCAAATTAGACAGTCACACATTTGGTTTTTTTTCTGTTTGTTTGTCACATTTATTGTTTTTCATGGCATGCTCATTATCGCTTGCGAAGGAGGAACATCATCACATATATGATAACCAGAGTAGAATGTCAATCCTTTATGACTTTTCAACTTTCAGCTGGTTTAATTTTTAGGAAAGAAATATTCAAGAAAAATACTTATAGGGAATTTCAAATTCTGGAGCACATATGCTTATATTGGCAATGTATTAAAGATTCTAATATTAAAGAATATTGTTGATTATATTTGTATATTTCTATAACACAGGTGGAATACATCAGTCAGTTGGAAGCTTTCATTGAAGCTGAAGTTGATTATCACAGACAGGCACTGAACACACTTCAGTCATTACTTGAGACACTAGAACAAAAGTAAGCATCATCTCTATTTACACTAGTTATCTGCCTTCTACAAGAACAAGCTTACAAACAGCATACAGAAAGGCCATCTCCAGAGAACTCTTACACCCCTGACGCTTCAAGGCAAACAAGGGCCACAATGTATAGATAGATCAATTAGGCATTTTCTCATCTAATTTTTCTAATTTTTGTCTTGAATTTCTTCACTGTCGTTGAATCTGGTCTCTTAAGTTTAAGAAAGAAAAAAAAGCAAACATGAAGCAAGAACGAGGGAGTAGTAGGTTGTGGGAGAAATGGAATGTTTTTGTCAAAAATTTGCTCATAGTGACATCTCAATCCATGATGTGTGCAGGGGGTGTTGTCATTATGCACAATACAATTGCCTGTGTGCCATTTCTCATGGCCATGTCTGAGCACAGCATCACATAGATGTTACAAGACTGTTTTTATAGATTCTGTATTGATAGTCTGTACTTCAGGAGTGTATTTATGATGAATCAGTCTATCAGTGTTTAAGAATGCACTCAGCATGGTCTCAGCATTGAAATTAACTTGTCATGCTTAATGGGGTCATCTTCAAACAATCTTTTAAGTGGGAATACCACTCACATGTTATAGATCTACTTTTTCAGACAGGACTCTCCGAAAGCTGATTACAGCATCTTGAAAAGTATCTGAACCAATTTTCCCAACCGAAAGCAGAATTCATTGCACACATGCTGTTGAAGATTAACATCCAGATTCACCTGATAAATAGCAATGCTCTACATGTTATGGTTTTCAGGGAAAAACTTAAGTCATGGAATTTAGTGAACAGCCCTCATGCTTAAACCAGATGTGCAATACTCCCTTATGGTGATACTCAAGGACTTTTTTTATAATCACATTTATATAATATGTGTGTGTCGTGTGACATATTCTCTCCAGAATGTTGTCTTCCCAATGAACTCCCTGAACCCTTCTCTGTCTTGGGCGATGCGGCTTGCATTTTTCAATATGTGTACGGAGTGTTAAATTATGTTGTGTGTGATACTCTAAAGAGATGCAAAGCTAAGAAGAAAGAAGAAATGCTGGTTTTGAATTATTTTAGGTTGGTTGGTTTGTTTTTTTGGGAGGGGGTATATTCTGTGATAATAAATTATTTGATTTCTTTTTTTTGCACCAATGGCCTGTCTTCAGCAGAATTATTTGATTTAATCTGCTTTTATTGTAAGTTGTGTTTTTTTATTTGCTGTGATTATAAATTATTTTTTTATTATTATTATAGGCGAAATGAAGCAGCCAGCCGACCTAGAACAGAACACATACCAAAACGTGTAAGCTCTTTCCGGCGTAGTGAATCACCGAATTCCTATGATGGTCAAAATGAGAATATAGACAGTAGCAACAAGTCTGGGACCTACACATTCAACAACATTCAGACACCTTATCATCATTCAGGTATTTGTATATGTTATTTTTTAACTTGGGTACTGTAGACTATCGAAGAGTCCTTTCAGATATACAGATAACATTATTGCATTTTGTAAAAAATGTCAAGATCCTAAAACTAGCGTATAAACAAAAATATATACAGAAGCACATTTTCAAGCAAGAAAAAACTAAATTATTACTTCTGACCATCATTCAAGGAAGGAGAACGTGTACATTTTTATCTGTTCTAAGTATTAAACATGACATCACTGCATATGTTTATTTTGTTTGTCTTAACTTTTCTTAACTGTTCAATCATTATTGTGTGCTATTCTGGCAGGCATAGACAATTATTCTTCCTTTTTAGAGTTGCACAATGGTCATACTTTATATTTAGAGGTTGTGGTGGCAGAGTAACCTGTACTTTTTTATCAGTCTAATGACTTCCATTCTTTTAACATTTCCTAAACATCTGAGTGTTCACTTTCAAGACAGCTCCAATTATTTGTTGTTTATATTAATGTAGGAATTTCTTTGTTGTCTCTAATTTGTCATATTTATAAATGTTCTTCTGTCTATCTAAAATATTGTTAATACAGTTAAATCCCTTTATAACATACATTTGCAGCAAAATTTCATATTTTAACAATACTGTTCAAAATCTCCAATTAGTTAACTCTTTAATGTATAGAGCGATTCTCTTTAATGTATAGAGCGACCTTTGATTATTACATACATACATATTTCATCAGTATGTACCTATTTTTCTGTATGTGATTGTTGCATATATGAAATTTTACATTAAAAGTGGGCCTACACAGATTATCATATTTAATATTATCAAAGAAACATTCATTCATACACACACAATTTCATTTTTAAAAAAAGGAAAAAGTCAATACTACAAATAATTTAAAAGCTGATTAAAATTATAAGCAATTTTAGGGAAAATGATAGATTGTCAAAATAGTCCTGTAATTTTCATGACAACATCTAGAAATAACACTTTATAGTATTATATTCTCTAGCTACATATTGCAAAAAAAGCCCATAGATTCACGACTATGGAACAAATGAAAGGAGAAGGGGTGTCCCCTCTCAGCAAATAATGACTTTCAACACTAGGAATTTAGTTGGGAACACACCCTTCCCACCCACCCATTCACTGTCACCTTCAATTGTATATTATTAATCAAGACCTCAAAACACATATGTTGTTTCGATGATATCATGTTGTTTTATGCTCCATAACACATATCTCACTCGTTGAATAGCTTGACTACTGTTTTGAGATTGCATAGCTGCACCAGAGAGACCAACACATTTGGTATATTTATATGTGGTGTTGCATTCAAAGAACTAAACTTTTCATAACTCACTGGGGGTGCCAAATAAGCTGCAATCCTGTAAACAACTCTAATAGAATGTGTATAGGATGATCTAGCAATAGATACACAAGACAATGATAATTCCCAATGTTATCCCTGCATAACTGTAGAACCCTCTTATATGATGGGTAATGCATAGTGCATGCATCACCTCACCTTCATTTCAGTAACCGGGGTCCAAACCATGGGCCTTCCCAATACGACTGACAGAAAAGGAAGTCTCTATATAGTAAGGAAGCTGAAATTTATGATTCAACATGCTGAAGAAAAGCAGCAAGGAAATCAAATAATAAAAATTCTGAGCACTTGTACAACTGTACATAAAATAAATGAGCTTAAATGTCACCTCTGTTAAAGTCAATTTAAGGCAGTGATGCCCAGGAACTAGCCAAAAGGTGATCACTGGTACCTTAAATATACTACAGCAAACTAATCAACTTTAGAAATTCTACAGTTAAAAACCAGGTTCTCAGTTGCATATGTGGGGGAATGGGGACTACCCTGAGAACTACCCACAAAACTGGTGCAAACGTAGAGCCTTTTGACATGTGTCTATGTTTCTCTTCAGTGAATCTACTGAGAACACAAAATATAAAACTACTCATACTTTTATGGTAAAACCATCAGACATAGTCATTTTTACAGACTCAATGTCTTTTTTGGAGGCACTTAAACAGATCCCCATATGAAACTCAGACATCCTCTACTAAGAAAGAGCAGTGCAGAGTCTTATCTCTGCATATCCAATAAGCATGACCCTGCAATGGATCACTGAACTTAGTGATCTAGCCGGAAATGCAACAGCAGACAGATTTGCAAAAAAGAGGTACCTCAAAATAACAGAAGCAAGGACCATGTAGCACGGGAACAGTCGAGCAGATTCTCAGAAACAATACCAGGGAAATATGGCTGAACAGATGGGCAAATGGGCTGACTGGTCAGTGTATTTAGTGAAATCACATAACAATCACATAACCTTAACCGCACCCTTCAACACAGCTATAAAATACTTTTCACTTTCCTAACCTGCCATTGATTACTAAAGATTTTTAAGCTCAGCCCCTCTAGATAATAAACAACATAAATATGTGCATGTAAGAAGTAAAAAGGGATATAGTTGACATGAAAACTGTATGATAAATAAGAATTAGCTAACAGTTCATGTAAAATGTGACTTGTGCATGAAATTTAGAATTTGATCCCTGTTTATTCAGTGAAATTTCCTTCTAGGCTTTGATCCCTATGATGAACAAGATCCTTTCGGATCTTATGCTGGTAAGAATATTTTGAATGAAGCATCAACTCTGTATTGCTTTTGTGTGCACTAGTTTTGTTCTATGTTTTTTGTCAACTACTGTGTAAGAATATTCCTCATCCGAATTACTGTTACCAATGTGCTTGAATTATTTGCAATTTGAACTATTGTTATTACTTACCTATTGATTAACCGGTGTAGTTAAACAATTTTATTTGGGGCTGTTATGTAATCTTGCTTCCCTGCAACTTCCCAATAAGAAAAATGCAGAATTTCAGTCTTTAAAAAAAATATTGTCTGTTTCTTGGTATGTACCCACACTAAAGCTAGTAAATGATACACAACGATGTTGTGCATGAGTATATTAAAACTATTTAAGGTAGGCCTATTTTTTAATTAAAATCATTATTTCAAGGAGTGAGTGAAGTCATTTCTTAGAAAGTGTACATATAGTTTAGTAATAGCCCTGATTTTCTGATAACAGGTTGAATGTTATTTATATTTATAGGAATGTATGTTCTAAAATTACTGTGGTAATTTATATCCCTTATAATTAAATTGAAGGTCTATAGCATTCATGCATCCATAATTCCATGAGAAGGATATTTTAACTAATTATTTCATCCCTGCATTAACAAGATCTGAAAAAGGGTCAAAGAATAGCAGCACCGCCACCTGCCATGTGTTTCATTAGCAGTGAGTAAGAAGGTTGTGCGTGAAGAAGAATTAACCCTCTTTATCTACAACAGGCTGATAAATTCACTGCAAAGTCTGCTCTGAAAATAGAAGACTTCACAGCTCATGATATTGCACTCTAGTCACATTTAGTAAACCAGTTATCTGAAACTTCCCACTAAAAAGTGTGGCAGAGAAACACTAATATATTATTTAGCTGAAAAAAACTTAGCTGCCACAGAAAAGGAACAAAAGGGACAAACTCATTCTTCCTCAAGGGACTGTCATTATCTACTACCGGTATTTATTTCTAGTATTAAATTCTACTATGTCTAAGTAAATATGAAAGCTACATTAATTTTTGAAATACCGATACTTGGTGACACTTTAAGTGATTTTCAGTCATTCTCATAAAAAGTTCTAAAACTCATAAAGCAGCATTAAAAAACAGTTTAATCTGCTTATCCTAGATCAATTGTTACTGAAGGAAAATTTTAAAGAACTATATAAGACATTAAAAAATTATAACACTATATATGGCTCTTACACCAAATTATGACACTGAAGAAAACCTAGAAACATTTTTTATAGTTGGTTAGAATTAGTGCATAAAAAACAAATTTTTTATGGCATGAGATATATGAAAAACAGTGAGAATCTGAAGTACTGAAATGTGAAACTTTTGAAATTCATATTGTTCTACAAATAATTGTGCATCAGCAGTGCTTGCATGACATCATATTCATTTGCAGAATGACATTCTTATGTGTAATAACTTGCATGATGTACACATTATCCTTGTCTTTAAATTTACAGTATTATATTTATATAAGGCTGCAGACATGATCATTGTCGGAGATTTGTAGTAACTAATGACTTTTTTTAAAAGCAGTTATAGACAGTTTGAGAAGTATTTAAGTGGCTGGCTAATTCTATGTTTATGCTGCACAAAATGAGGGAGGGAGTTGTTATTTTTGTGTGTGATAAGATATATTGTATATTGCCTGAAATATAAACTCTCTACTAGGCTTTACATAACAGGATTCAGGGTTGGGGGGGGGGGTGTATCTATGTCCTGTATTAATAGCATTAACTGATCTTCTGAATTCATTCACAAACTTCTGCTGGTTAGCAGGATATACAGTAGTCTGAAGGATGAAATGCTTTATGTCATGGTTTATGTATATATATATATCTCTTGAACTGGTTTATTTATTTGAGAGAGATACTCAATATCTACAAAGTGAATCATGGCACCTTATTAAAGTGCTTAATTAGCCAAGTCAGCAAGTGTATACATTTCTCAAGAAAAGGAACAACTTATTTCTTTAAGAATTTTTTTGTAATGTTATTGTTAGTTGGTTTATAGATTTTAGTAGTTTTAAGAATGTTAAATTCATGTCTTGTTTTTTTATAGATTGGTATTTGTGTTGTGACTGCTTTTAGCAAGGTTTAAATGTGTTTATATTGCTTTGAAAACATCTTTCACAGTTTATTTCATGTATAATATATTGCCATTTTGTATATCTTTATGAGACCTAACAAGCGTACAGAAGGTGTCACCAATGGCCCATTAGACCAAATACCACGCAACAGCAAACCACTCGTAGATGACATTCTTACATAGTGAGTCTTTATTCTTGTGGAAACCCCACAGCAATTCATCTATACAATATGTTTTACCTCCTATGAGAAAAAGGCTTCTTCTAAAAGCATTACACACTGTTGAGAGCTGGAGTTTCCTAGTTATGAAAAAAAGGCTCAGAAGAAATCTCCCAACTGCACAAAATAATACAAGAGTATAGGGAGCTGTGCGAAGGTAAACGTTCAACCGGAAGGCAGAAAAAGCACTTCAAGGATCACCTAAAAAAACTCTCTCAAGCACTGCAGCATCGATCCTAGCTCCTGGGAGACTACAGCACTTGATCGCTCAGCCTGGCACAACCCAATTCACTGCTGGTATCACGAAATTTGAAAAGAAAGAACACTGTGGGCAATCTACAAGTGCAAGAAGAGTAAGGACAAATCCTAATATTTTCCTACCCCAAACCTTCAGCACTCCTACATGCACTTCAATAGAACTTTCTGTGCACGAATCGGACTCATCGGACATCTACGAACTCACAAACCAAATTAGACAATTATCAATTTATTTATTTTTTTCATGCCATGCTCATCTTCGCTTGCAAAGGAGGAACATCATCATCATCACAAGATCCTATTGTTCATAATTTCTGGAAATCTAAACAAACAAAATAAACATAGGTCCTGATGACTGATTTTAAGTGATGTCCTCAAACCACACATCTTCCTATTGCCAGTGTTGCTGCTCTGCTCTGTCGAGATAGTGGTAATTGTCTTTTGGGTAGTCAACTTTCCTGATGGTTTTGATGAGAGCTCTCTTTTCTTGGTAGGTGATTTCTTGGTCTTTTTGTTCCTGTGTTGCACCATCCTTTGCCACCTATCTGCCTCTTCATTTCCTGGTATGCCACAGTGGTATGGTATCCACCCTTCTTTGAATACTCCTCATATGGCTTCCTTTGGGTCTGGCAGTTTATCGCTCTCAAGGACTTGTAGGACAAACATAGCATCAGTAAGAAATACCACCCGGTGACATTGGCGTGTGTTTTTAATTATTTCTGCAGCAATGTTTAAAGCCTGTACTTCTGCAGAGTAGTTACTACTCTGGAGCAGAATATTCCAGTTTTTTTAAATGTGGATATATTTTCTTTTCTGTATATTTTATGTACACTCCAGCACCTCCATTCTTCACTGCTCTGGTTGCTGATCCGTCAGTATATACTTGTATCCATGCTTCTCTGGGGTACATATCTTCAGTCATGTTGCATACTATTGTTTTTTTTGTGGAGATTATTCAGTTCTATCATAATGTAGTAATTGTTTATGGTGGTTTTTATAGTGAGATTTGGGTATCGCTCCCACAGAACTGGAAAATGTGGGATCTCTCTTGTTATGTCTGGTAGTTCTTCCTTATATTCTCTGTTTAGTTTTTTGGATCGGTGTATTCTTCTACTTCAGCGTACATTCTCAAACCCCTGCTGAATTTCTTTTGTAATTGTAGTAGGACCATGTTCCTACTACTAGATTATCAGCAGGATGTAGTCCAGAGAATGGAAATGCGTTGTGTCGCTGATTTTTTCCCGCCAATGGCCCAACACATCTGTCTTCAGCGGAGGATCAGTGTATAAAACTGCTCCTCTTCAGTCTTCCACCAGCTAGGTCACCGTATCTGGGCCCCATTGGTTGTGCTGGTATGCTCTTGTACTGTTCTGCATGGACCATGATCTTAGTGTCTCATCTGTACTTTCACAGATAAATCGAGGTAACCTATTTATTTAATTGAAATATTTATCATTAGGATAAGTGTGATGCATGGCCATGAAGTTAGATCGTCAATCTTCAAACTGAAAGGTCCAATGTTCGACTCTGGTTAGAATTTTTTGGGCAGTTTATAGAATGTACATTACATCGGTACATTTTATGTAAAAATAGCATGGGGTGATAAAACAGATATATAATTATAGATGTCCATGGATAATGTCAATATTGGCGTTCAAGTTGGGCTCCCTATTATTGCTTACAGATCTGAGAAGATCACACCTCACCAATGGTATGGTTTAAATTGTATGGGTGCTTCTTTTAGCATGTAGTTTCAAGTTTACCATACATTGCAATCTAACACATTTTTTCCCATTTCATTACGTCATTGACTAGTTATGTCTGTAATTTTATCAATTTGTTCACATAGATTTTTGTGTTCTTCTTCATTAGTTCTGTCTTGATAAGTGGTACTTTTCGTGCTGCATTTTCTTTGTCTCATTTGGATAATATTGTATATACTTGAACATATTTGTCTGCAGATATTAAAAAATGTAGCATAATTCTTTGGTAATTTAATTTTTCTATTTCTATTTGTGATCTTCAAAGGACTTAAAATGCATAGGGATTAGCTCCATTGTACTTGGGTTTTCCTATGCATACTCCATCACCCTCAACACAGCAGCACATTACTTACCATGAGTACCACTAATAGCTCATAACTGTATCTAAAGGCAATTCCAGTGGATCTCTGAAAAGTGCACTTGTAAACGAAATACTATGACTCAGGATCAAACCATCGACTTCTTGAGCACAAGACAAATGGCTTAACACCTATACAAGGGAGATTCCCCCTATTTTTAATGTTACTTCTCATAATGATAAAATTGTAATTCACCTGAGTTAATTGTGCTCTGTCAAAAAGGTTTATGTATACATGGTTAAAGTTTTAAATATTGTTGAATATAACTAATCTTCAGTGTCTGCATGATTGTGTAATGTAGAAAACTCTGTTAGCAATATGATTTGTTATCTAACTCTATTCTCCTGCAATTGACATTACTTTATGACCACACTATGTTTAAAATTGTCATTATACATATAGCAAAAATACAAAATAACTTCAATATTTGAAGACTGTATTTACAGAAAATTGCAAGACAATCTACAAATGATATATGTTTTGTGATTTTGTTATGATCATGAACTTATATTTTTCTACTCTAACCGTGTATATTTAACTAATGCATTCCATTCTCTGTATTACATCCTGCTAATCTGCAGAAGTTTGAGAATGAGCACAGAAGAGAAAGTATATTTAGCTAATGTTACAGACCTTTAGAAGTTACAATGCATGCCAGATTTTGTGCATATATAAATTGTAATTGTACAGTAACAAGGTTTTTATCTTCTTTGAGTTTCTTTTAGAAGTAATAAACTACACATAATCTTCATCATATTGTCCAGTCTAATTTATGTAAATCTTTTATGCTTAGAAAACTTGATCATTTAGTTAATCAATCTCAACGGTTGGTAAGCAAAAACAGCAGATATATGCATGTACACACATATGTATAACACATACACACATACATATGTGTATGCCTCTTTTCATGCACATGTACAGACACATACACACACAAGCATAGTTGGCTCCGTCAACAGAGAATGAACAAGAAGTGTTATTGAGGTTTTGTTACCTACAGGGATGGCATAAAAGTGTTTGAGAAATCATTTGCCTACTCAACAACCACATCAAGCATGATAATGGAAATAAGATGCAGTGAAGCAGCACTCATTTGACTGGTGACAGAATGCCAACTCATACTGTGAAACATTCAGTCTCACAAAACAAGCTGCATAAGATAGAAAGTATTATGCTAAGAAAGGTATGAGTCACACTACTGAGCAAATCTGTAGTCCAGAGTATTGCATGGATATACTGCCCTGGTTGTTCAAGGATCAGAGGCAATGAAAGAACAGACTCCCTGGTGAGAAATGTGATTGGTAGCATAGTACTGAGAAGAGACAGGGCTGACCTAATAAGGCAACCTAACAAATTTCTACAATACACAGTCACAGACGACGTTCCACTAAAAAGTCTTCATCAGTCATCAGGATAAACAAAAGACTATAGTCAGCAAATCTTACATAGAGACACACATGATGGTGATAGGAATGAAAAATAGGGAAGAACAATAACAGTAGGAGGCTGGAGGAAGCATGACAGGGGAAATGAGGGTGTGAGAGGAAGACGAAAATGGTAAGTAAGAAGGGGAAAGGGCACAGAAAATAGGGATATAGTGGAATATATCAAATATAATGCAAATAAATTTAAATGAGATCCCTGTTATGCTGCCTATCTTTTCTTCCTTCGTCCTCCCTCCCCCCACTACTGTCCTTCCATTTTTTCCTTCCTATTATCACCATATGTATCTCTATGTAGGATTTGTTGACTGTGGCTTTTTGTTTATCCTGATGAAGGCTTTTTAGTAGAAAAATTGTCCGTCACTGTGTCTCATTGTTAGGTTGCTTTATCTACTTATTTTGGTAACATGAACACCTATTTCTGTTCATTTTGATATTTGCCCTGTTACCCCAACCATCTATTTCCAGTTTTGGGTTTCTACCAGACACTGTAACATTGTCTTGCTGACCTAATAAGGGCATTTCTAGATTTGCTACAGAATGAAGAAAGTTCTACTGGGTGCAATATCATATTGTTACAAAGGATTAAAGATATTGGGAGTGACTATGGGTGGGGAGGGAGAAAGTGTGTCATCTCTGGAAAGATCTGAAGATCACATAATCAATATCAGCTTGGAACCTGAGTCAGCATACACTTGTAATTCCTGGTTCTTTTATTGTGTTCCTCGGTTCGCAAAGATGTGTGTGATCATTAGATTCCATACCACATGGTGCCACTCCAGCATCAGTGGACTTGGGCAACTTTCTGTGTCCTATCCATAGATAGATTGTTTTAGAGTAGTGATTCTCAACCTGTGGGTTGCTACCCCTTTGGGGGTCAAACAACTCTTTCACATTTCCGATGGTCTTAGGAATCGAAACACTGCTCCTCTTTCCATCTTCAGGTGGGTCCACCCACTTGCAGATATGCCCACATATGAGTACCCAGCATGATGATATCGCACCAACATCATCACATGCTCCCTGTACAAATACAGGTGTATGTGACAGGGTTGGCGCCATAATGTACTTATGCAGACCAGTCACACGTGTAGAGAGCAGTTATTATGTAGAGCATAGCTACTGTGTAGAAAGCCGCTGCTGTGTTGAAAGCAGATACTCTATTAAAAGCAGCTACTATTAAAAGCAGGTAAAACGACACTCCATGAGTTATAATTACTGGGTAAATGTAAAACAAGTACTGTAAAATCATCAAGTACTGCAACAACAACAAAAATATCTGTACCATATGATCATAATCTGAATGTTGATCAGTTTTTTTATATTTAGCTGTGGTTGATGGGAATATTGCCCCCTTGTGAAAGTAACAGGCATGTGCACAAAAAAAACAACACAGAGAATAGTAAATCATAGGAAACTTTAATGAACTGTATTAACTTAACTATGCCATATATCATTTTGTGTATTATTAAACCTATTGTTATATATTATTTTCATTAACAAACCATCCCATGACAATTTATCGTGTAGAGAAGAAAATTAAAAAATAGATAATATAGTGATAATTTTTTACAGTATGATTTTACCTAAATAATACAGCAGGAATTGAGAAACCTCAATGTGTTATTTGTTGTGAAGTTCTATCAACTGAATCTATGAAACTAAAATGCAATTTTGATAGCAAACATCCAAGTTTTTGCTGCAAGGATATTACCATATAGAAGCAAAGCTGATGGACTAGAGAAAGCCAGACTTGACACTGGTGGCAAGTACCACAAACAAATGTAGCAGCTGTTGAAGCTTCATATTTGGTGGCACTCAGAATCGCCAGAGCTATGATACCTCACATTACTGCTGAGGATTTACTGTTGCCACCTGCCATATTATTACACAATAACAAAAAGAAAACTACGCCTGTTTGGTCATATAAAGAGACATAACTGTTTAGAAAGACAAATAATGGAGGGAAGAGTACCTGGGAAGAGGAGAAGGGGCAGACCAAGAAGACGATGGACTGACGACATTAAAGATAACATGAATACATCGCTAGAAAATGCAAGCCACATCGCCCAAGACAGAGAGAGGTTCAGAGAGTTCATTGGGAAGACAACGTTCTGGAAGGAATACGTCACATGACACACACCGGCCAAAGACATTGTTTGAGTTATGATCTGAGACAAATTTGTTACGAAATTGGGTTCAATTTCCTTATCTAACGACACTGTCCAGAGAAGAATAGATGACATGTCTTCTGATATACTTGATCAGATAATCCAGGAAATTAAATCTGCTCCACCTGACGAAGACGGATGTGTCGGGCCATTGTCGCAAATAAAACGGAGATACAACCCATTTCCATTCTCTGGACTACATCCTGCTAGAAATCTAGTAGGACAATGGTCTTGCTACAAGGGAGAGCCAGAAGGAGTTTGAGAATGAACGATGAAGAAGAAATCTGCTCCACATCCAATATTTAGTATCCAGCTTGATGAATCTACAGATGTTGCAAACTGTTCAGTTACTAGTTATCGTGAGTCATATTAGTGATGGAAACTAATAATGAGCTTCTTTTCTGCAAACCTCTTGAAACGACAAATACTGCAAGTGATGTATTTGAAACAGTTCGTTCATTTCTGAAAGACAATAAGATCTCTTAAGAATATGTGGTTTTTGCACAGTTAGTGCTCCAGCTATGCTATGATGTTGATCTGAATTTCAACTTTTGGTACTGAATGAGTCACCAAAAGCCATCAGAACTCGCTGTATGATTCATCGGCAAAAATTTGCAATGAAGACACTACCACAAGAGTTTCAAGAAGAAATGAAAAGCATCTTAAGGTTCTGTCAATTTTGTACGGGCGAGCACTTGAAACAGACTACTGTTTTCGTAATTGTGCAATGAATTTAATACACCACAATGTTCTGCTATTTCACACTGAAGTGAGATGGCTGTCGAGATGAAAAGTTTTAAAATGTGTTTTTGAGCTTCATGATGAACTCTAAATGGTTTTTTTTTTAACCAGAAAGAAAGACCGTGGTTCGAATCACTTCAGTGATAAAAGTAAACTACAGAAAATAGCTTACTTGGTTGACATCTTTGTCATCTTGAATGAGTTAAATTTATCACAGCAAGGACCAAATGCAACATACCTCGATTTTCTGAAAAGATCCAATCATTGCAAATGATACTTACCTTTGGCAAAAAAATTGGATGAAAATAAAATATACATGCTGCCTACCTTATCTGCTTTATTTGAGGAACATGACATTGAAACAGGCAAAATGGTTACCAGTTTATAAGACCATTTACATATTTTCCTCTTCTTCTGTCTTCGTTCTCAAACTCCTGCAGATTAGCAGGATGTAGTCCGGAGAGTGGAATGCGTTGTGTCATGGTTTACAACATTGCTGCGGTATCTGCGCCTTTCGGCCTGACACATGCGATTTCAGCATGGCTTTGGGTCACTGACCCTATATGGGATGGGACAGCCAACTCCATCCCATAACCTCCTTAGTCGTCTTTTATGACATGCGTGGAAGGTAAACAGTGTTGCTATTCTTTGCTCCCCTTTCGGGCCCTGGCAACACACGGGCGAACATGTTTTAAATCCTGTTTGGTAAACACTCTAACCTATACAGTAGAAACAGGGATTCAACTCTAAGAAAATTATAAATCTTACCTGGTAACATAGCAGGAGTAACTGTGTTTACTTATGGCATATTTAACAACTTGTACAAGACTGAGCACATACTGGAGTGCCTATAGTTTTTCCATTGTTACAATGATCTCTTATATTCCATCTCTGTCCTTTATGACCTATCAATCAAATTCAAACTTTTTTTTAATTCAATGACATCACTATCAACTGACATTTTTGTGCTTACTCTTGCAGTTCCTGACACCAAGAAGAAACCAATGGCTAGGGCTTTATATGATTTTATTGCTGAAAATGAAGGCGAGCTGAGCTTCCAAGAAGGGGATTATATTGACCTTATTAGCCAGGTTGGTTATATTCTATTTTATTTTATTGAATTAAAAAAAATTAAAGTTTATACTTTTGAATATAAAATATATATCCGGATCTGTGATGGGGTGGTATTATATCAATTGAAACTTAAGTATTTCATTAGGTAAACCCAGTCTATTTTGTTTTTGAATCCAGAATTTGAGGTACTTAACTACATTTCCAGCACACAAAAATTGAAGATTACAGAGTAATTAATCTTAGTATTTGGAAAGATGAAATTTTCCCTGTTTAACAAATCAGATCAATTGAAACTTGAATATTTCAGATGGTAATCCCAGTCTATTTTGTTTTTTAAAACCAGATTTTGAGGTACTTACCCTATTCAATCCCATAGCGGCTGAAATTGTAGGATATATATATATATATATATATATACATTACTATAGCAGCCGTTCTCGTCAGATTGATACATGGTTATTTCAATTGATGTCTGTTACTGGTTACATGCGAATAGACATGCTAAATTTTGTGCTGATGTAATTACCGATAATGGTGGCTTCCAGTGTTGTTTTCCAATCGTTTCTAACATCTGTGGTTTCTGAACTGCGCAAGGTTTATAATAACTTTCAATGTTTGTCAAAACTTGGTTAAAATTGACCTACTTATGATTCAAATGATGTTGATAGACAATTTTTTTATATAATTTTAGAGGCCGTGAACGAATCAGATGTTGATTCATTCAGTATTCAGTATTTAGTAGGCCTAGTTGAAATTAGCGGCGATCTGTAGGCATAGTGTAGGCCTAATTGATGATGTGCACGTCCCGCCCCACACACCATAGACTTAGTAATGATTAAGAATGGTCAACACAGTCAATATTCATTAATTTAATGAAAAATCGGATTCTGCAAATGACATTGATCGAGATTACTCTGATTTTGAGACTAAGTCTAGTTTTCAATATTTCTACGCGAGTCATTCTTTGGGGATACACGCAGAACAAACGTTGTGTATGCCGGTATCAAAATGTTCAGAAAAACCAGATCCGTTATGGAACCCTGTTTTACCAGATATCTAGGGCTTTCTTTATATGAACTACACCTATATGTTTGAAGTAGTTAACAGTTACAGATTGTTGTTGTCTTGCTGTGCAAGGGAGACTGCCTTGCAGATTTCATTTGAACATTTTGACAAGTAAATGAAGCCAACATGAAACTAGTGCTCATTTTTTTTCCTCTCGCATGCTACATAACAAGTAAACTTATCTTGCATTACATTCATAAAGATGTGTTCACAGATCAGTACCTCTTCCATTTATCTGTTAATTGGACTTTGAATCATAAAAAATGTTCATCATCGTCAGGTGACATATTCTTTCCAGAACATAGAATTCCCTATGGATCTTTTGAATTCTCCGGGTTCTTGAGCAAGTTATCCTGCCTCTTTTTGTGACATATGCAGGTATTTTTGTGAGAAAAAGCTTGCTTTTTCTTGCTTTTTCTTTAATATGGTGTTCAGAAGCCAGCCTTCCTGGACATTAATTATTCTTAACACCTCCTGTTTTGCTTTCCTTGCTGTCCATGGTATTCTCAGAACTCTTCAATAGTACTTTAATTCAAATGATGTTATTCTCTTGGCCACTGTTTTATTTAGTACCCATGCTTCACATCCATTTGTCGCCACAGGCAACATGTGTTCATAGTAAAAACAACTTGATTCTTATGTTAGTACCCTGCCATTGCTGTACTTCTTTGCAAATTGTATTTTATATTAATTTTCTTGTACAATAACTTCTTATTTGTGCAGAGTTATTCCCCTTGTTCTGGGAATTAAGCCTGGAGTTTTTCCTAAACAGCTGGAACTGAAAGGGTTAACAAGTGCTAAATATAAATGCGGAATGTGAATTGGTAATAGGTCAAATGTGTCTATGTTGATAGAGATACCTACATCAGCAAAAATGTCAAGCACTATTTACTATGGTTAGCTTTCAGGTTTGTGTACAGTAGGAAAACCAGTTCTCACATATGACTGGCCATTCACCCCTAGTGAAAGTAGTACAAATTCACGGTATTAGGCAACATGCTGCAATTGGGTGTGTTTGTTCATTGGTGCAAGTAAAACATCACAACAGATTTCCATTCCCTGGACTACATTCTGCTGGAAATCTAGTACGGCCATTGTCCTGCTACAAGAGAAATCCAGTGGAAGCTTGATGATAAACCCCCTTTTTCTCTCTTCCCCCCTCCCCAAAAATACACTGATAAAACAACACAGTGATACCAAATACAAACTGCTAGACAAAATGGTTAATACAAGGCGATTACATATAAAAATAGTTCAATGAAGAGGATTTGAAAAGAGATGGACAATGTTAAAATAAAATATAGAAATTAAGTTAAAACATGTTATGGATGAACAAGTAAAAAAAATTTTTTTTTAATCTGAGGGTGAAATTATTCCAGAGTGTTGATGGAATTAATGTTTAGATTGAATATTTTCCCACCAAAGACGGATGTGTCGGGCCATTGGCGCAAATAAAACGGCTCCACAACACATTTCCATTTTCTGGACTACATTCTACTGGAAATCTAGTAGGATTATGGTCCTGCTACAAGGGAAATCCGGTGGGAGTTTGAGAATGAGCACTGAAGAAGAAGAAGAAGATTGAATATGTAGACCGCAAAATGATTTCGCTAAATGCTTCATGAAGAAAAAATATCAAACCAAAAGAAAGGGAATTGAATGAGGAATGCATACATAATATAAAAATTGTAACAACAACAACAAAAATTAAACCACTAACGGGGATGTTAGATGAACAGAACATTTTTGACATGTAATTTGTAATGCTTAACTTCCATTTTATGTCTTACATTTCTTGAAATGTTGCTTTCCAATTTTTACTGAGACAGATGTCTTGAATGTCCCTTTACTGATTATATTTTTTTATTTGAAATAAATTGTTCAACTACCTATCGTTTTATGTCATTTTTTGTGAACTTGAAATTTCAGAACTGAACAAAATATTGCAAAACTTTACGAAATATTCCCCAGTACTGGATTTCTACAGTAGAGCTGAGAATTCATATTTAGACCCTGATGCCTTATTTTTCCTATTTATTTGGTATGATATGCCCTAAATCTTTCTTTGGGGAACAGGTGGGGTTCATCTACACACCTCACAGCAGTAACTGCTGCATTTTTTCAGCTTTTGTTTTCTACAGTGTGTACACTACCTGTCTGCACCATCATAATCAACTATATGCACAGTGCGAACAAACACTTTATCCTTTGAGAGTACTGATGGCTTTTTATTTTCTCCTCTACATAAGCATTTATATTGGCTACAAAACTGTCAGTAATATCAATTGTCAGCGGTAAACAAACAGTCCAGTGGTGATGAATTTTCTTTCAATGGTGCTTGGAAACAGATGCATTCGATGAACAGAGATGACCCAATAGAAACATTCTCTTCAACTTCATTCCACTCAATATTATTGTTAGGTCTAGTGTCTGTAAGTAGTGCAATAGTATCATTGCTGTCACTGTCTGATTCTTTAGAAAATAGCAGCAGTGGGAACAGTTCTAGATTTTTTAGCTGTTATTTTTTCTTGCCATTATTATATATATTTTCTTATTTGCAATAGGTTGGTATTCTCTACCACTGTGAAAATCGAAAACACTGTTTTCAAACTTGTCACTTAAAATAATATCTTCAGCTATAAAAATAGCATAGCAAAGACTGATTTTTGCTAAAATTAGCTCTCTTATCATTAGCAAACTTCTATGTTTTAACCTTTAGGACACGTGCTGCAACTTTATTCACCGACATTTCCCCTTCTCTGGTTAGCGAGCGGCGAATATATTTGCTGCCGTAGACTGCAGTTGCTAGGTACACTTCAATCAATTAAAAATCTCCAATATTTTATATTTTTTTCACCAGATTTGTTAAATCTGGCATTTTATTCAATTGACTACCTTTTCCAGCAGTTTTAGTGGCAACCATATGCCTAATGTCATGTAAATATCAATATTTTCGCAACATATTGATAATTTCAAACAAAAGCATTGCCATGATAGTAAATTCTGTTTTTTAAACATATATTTTATTGAATTTTCATTAAAATTATTATGGATTGTGATTCAAATGATTATTTATGGAGAGATAAGTCATTTCCACACTCAAAAATAAGTTAAACTACGCTGTTTTATGTAATTTGATATTAAAACATCAACCAAGTTCGAACGATACATTTCTGGACTAGATCTAGGTTTATAGAAGGATTTTAAGACATACATGAAGGTGTAATTCTTGTAATCCGAGAAATTATAGTGATTAATCCGTGAATGGCGCGCTAACTCAGTCTATCTTATACTGTTTCCACTCTGGAATATTTAATAAACTTCATGCAATTGTATTTTTGTTCTAAAGGTAAAATATCGCTGGGTTTTGTGGAAATTGTCTTTGAGACTGTCTTACATGTCTTGTATCATGCACACACAAACAAAACCTACAACAATATATGCAGAATTCAATTCTTTATTTATATGTGCATTATTTAAATATCTCTAACAACAAAAAAGTTATCGCAATTTCAAAACAGCCACCAACAATTGCGTAACATTTCCGAAAATTAATTCAGCGGCAGGACAGAAATTACATAAATGTAAATACAGCGTTCTACAGGTTAAACAGCTAAATTAGTTAATCCAAATTCATTTACAATAAAAAAAAACAAAATTAGAGGATCTATTTGTAACAATGATAGGTCTATACATTTTATTCCCTGATAGAGTTAATTTTATATTAATTCATTGATCTCTGTATGTTTCCTAATGAAGAACTCTTGGTCGGAACATTGTTGTAAGTAATCATCTTGTGTTATGTTTATCTTATAGTCTTTTTGGTTGGTACCACCGTTTTTTTTTACCCGTTCCCATTCTATATTTATATATTTTATATGGCTAAGTGTATCACAATTCCATTGATCCAAAGTTGATCAGATAACCTCTGCCATCTGTATAATTGAATTATCTTCATTCAAAAATAAAAACATTATTAAGATGCTAACTTATTTATTTCATAAAATTATCTTAAGTTCTTCGGCATAATAATTGATTAAATACTATTGGAATTATTAAATTGTGATTTATTTTTTCTTGTTTATTTTAGGTTGATGAGAACTGGTTTGAGGGTACAATTAAAGGACAAGCTGGTTTCTTTCCAATCAACTATGTGGAAGTGGTGAACCCAATCTGATGGACAGGACATGTTAATCATACTATCATATCCTCCAAATTTACAGTGATAGAATGCTCTGACTGATACCTGTGCCCTGACACACATTCATTATTGTTAGTCACTTGTAGTTCTGTGTGAGCGCCATTTGATCATTATTACTTTATCATTCCCATTAAATAGGAATCAAAACACATACCATTTTTTCAAAAAGTTTGAACATTTCTGTTTCCTGAGGAAATTATCATTTGTGTTGTGTGTTTTTAAATAATTTGTAAATTTTTTTAAATTTAAAATTAATTTATGTATTTTTCTATCTTTTGGGGCTCATTTTTGTGTTCCCTTTTGTCTGCTCTTTTCCTTATTTGTGTTGAGAATTTGCTCAGTTTGTATTTTACAGTATCCATGTCACTGTTTATTTTCTGGTGTTTGTCAGAAGCATCGATTACAAAGTCTGTTACAATATCAGTTACAAAGTCTGATAGAACAAATTTATAAAACTAATAGAGAATATGAGCTAGATATTAACTTCCAAAAATAAAAAAACTATGATAATCAGTAAAGTACAGAAGAAACCAATATTAAACATCTAAATACATGGAGACTGTAAAGTGGTTTCAAAAATAAAACTGAAAATATTTGTAATCACATACACACTATACTATCATAGGTCTACTGATAGTGATAACATACGAACCATACCATTGTAATATTTTATATTTGGAAAACTATGTAGAACTATCAATATCAATACAACAACATCTTACATCCTCCTAGACACATATTGCAATCAGCTGTTTTGGTCACTTATACAACATGTTTTTAGTGTCATCAAGCATTTCATAAATATCCTCATCACATTCACATGAAATCTCCAGAAAATTACTAAACATTTCCTAGACAAATATATATCAGCAGTAACAGGGACAACCAGTTTTTGCCATATTGTCCCTGACAAGGGAATAAATTAAAGAAAAAAATTTATTTTAAGTAGTACAAAGCTATCTCCCATATTTAAACATTAAGAAATTATTTGGTTTGCGGATTTCAGCCATTTTGATTGCAAATTTAGCGATTTTGTATTCATTTTGGGACATCTAGAATTGGGTGCAATGAAAGTAGTGTATCATAAAAAAAGTCTGTCGATAATGTAACACATGATTGTAGCAGTCAGTGTGCTAAATAAAATATGAATGGCCAAAATTACTTTCAATCACATAACGAAGCTGCTAATATCCAAATAAATAACAAACCGCCTACTATTTAGAATTATAAAGTGTTAAATGTTCTTTTAAATTAATATAGGATATGGTTCAGAAACATGAACAAATATCTATAAAACAGAATTGATGCATTTGAGATGTCTATATATAAAAGAATATAACTTCACAAGAGAAAATGTTCTATCAACAAAAAGAATGGAGAAAAAAGCACTTAAGAGAAATAAAACTCAAGCAAATCAAATATTTTAGACATAAAAAAGCATGATACTTTGTTGAAGTTGTTGAAGAGTTAAGGTCTCTTAAAGTTAAGGGGTAGGCAGATATACAAGTGAGAAGGTAACATCATGAGATGGACAAAATACAGTGTGCACTATGACAACAAGAGCAGGATATTGGAGGTCCATTGTAGCCAACCATCGGTGTGGAGACAATACTTGATGATGATAAAATCAAGACAAATAACTATAAAATTGAAATGGGACTGAAATGCTTATTGTTAATTCAGAACTTTATTACTGTTCAGAAAATAGTTAACCTTTATGATAAAAAAGGCACATATAATGTCTCTTACCCAATGGGCACAGGCACAGCATGTCTAATTACACGAGGCAAGTTCATAGACAGTGGAACACCTCGTTAGGAAAGTGATAATAATAAGTAAATGAGTGTTACAAACCCTGCCACTTCTAATAAAAAGACAACAAAAACAATGATTATAATCAAATAAATAAGGATGCCAAAGGACTAACAGAAATTTCCTTGAGAACACATGGAAAAGAAAAATGTTTACTTTTTCAATTATTCCATTGGCAGAATGCTACACAGACTTATTTTTTTATAAAGATTTTCTTCAATGAATATTTTTTCTGTACTACTAATTGCTCTTATCATCTTCTTCTTCTGCGTTCGTTCTCAAACTCCTGCAGATTAGCAGAATGTGGTCCGGAAACATATGCGTTGTGTCATAGTTTACAGCACTGCTGCGATATCTGCGCCTTTCGGCCTGACACATCCTACTTCAGATGGCTTTTGGGTCACTGACCCTATATGGGATGGAACAGCAAACTCCATCCCATAACCTCCTTAGTCGCCTTTTACGACATGCGTGGAAGGTAAACAGTGTTGCTATTATTTGCTCCTCTTTCGTCCCCGGCAACACATGGGCGATTGCTCTTATTATTATAATATGTTCATTCAGACAAAGATCTTCCGCCGAAGACAGATGTGTTGGGCCATTGGCGCAAATAAAACGGCGACACAACGCATTTCCATTCTCTGGACTATATCCTGCTGGAAATCTAGTATGGCCATTGTCCTACTGCAAGAGAGATCCAATGGGAGTTTGAGAATTAACACTGAAGAAGAAGAAAACAAAGATCTTTATCCTTTTTTTTTTATTATCATTGTTTTATATCATCTTTTTATTAGTAGTAGGTGTTTGTATTACTCATATAAAAAAATGTTGTGCTTAAAAAAAATACAAATAAATGTTCACATATCTATAAATGAATATTAAACATAATTGCATGTCACTTACAAAATACCAGTTAAGTTATATACAAGTATGTTATAACAATGTGCTTCTTAAGTGGAAAGTCATATCAAATGTAGTAGGTTGGTCATATATTTTCTAGTATGCATAACATAGTGGTATAAAAGAGTTATATGTAACCTAAGAATTTTAAAGATAGCTCTAGATAAACTTTATTGTACAGAGCTCAATTGCTACACTTAATGTTTTATTAACATAAAAATGTTATATAAATCTCTTTATGTGATTGTAGGTTTTATAAATTCCATGTTGGACTGTGCATATTTTGTAATTTACTAAAGTATACATTGTAGGATAATTCTTTTTTGTGTAAATATTCTTTTTATGTATCCCGGTGACTGGTGGGGAGAAAATAATAGGTCTACAGGACTACCTAACATTTAAGGATAGTGACTATGAATGGCTTCCAGATTAACATTTTCTAACAGGTCAATGTTGCTCAAGACTGTTCCATTTTGTAAGAACATCATAGAATAACTGCATCAGAAAGTGCTTTATATAAAAGGAAAGAGATAATCACAATTCATGCTGTCATCTTTAAATATTGTGTGTCCTATAAGTCAAAAGAGTTATTTTTAATATTTAAAATTGATGTAATCAATGTAATTTATGTCGAGGAATTTGAGGAGCCGCATTTTCTTCAGCTAGGACTATGCATGACCTTGATGCTGTAAGTTCTATGTGTGTATTTATCCACATTCTTGATTTTGGTTCAACACAACACAGACACACACAAGCAAAAAACACCTCCAAATCATATCCAGCATCCATTTATCTCTTTGTCTCCGAATTTGAAATAATTAACTCAATAAATAAAAACGTTACACCAAAAAAGCAAACACATTCAGAAAAACCATAAATCAAAAAAAATGTTTGAGTGTCAGACGCAGTATGCACTATTTTTAGCTGGGCTGATAAAGGCTAATGACACTCCATCTATTCTTCATAGACACACCATTTCTGCTGTTACTAGTTTTCTTTTTGTCTTGTGCTGTCATTGTCCAGGTTTGGCACTGGTAGCACAGTGATTGGATAATAGAAGTCATGTATAATGCAAATTTAGAACTTTAATGTCTATGTTGACATTTCTGTTTTTAAAGTTACTTGTCATCTGTCCTAGTATCTGGTATGTTTTGTTGTATCTGCTTTGTATCTTTTTTTTAATGTTTTTCTCCTTTACTTGCAATAATTCTTCCTATTATGTGAACTCCTATACTTAAGGCATTTATTATCAATGGAGGTAATGATATTTCTTTTTTTCTTAGTTATTTCCATTATTTCTGTCTTTTCTATATTAATCTTCATGTTGAATTTTTCACGCATTGTATGTAACCTATTCATATGTTCTTGTAATTTTTCTTCTGATTTCATTACTAGTACTTGATCATCTGCAAAGAGTAGTTCGTTCATTTTGTGTTCATGTTATCTTCTTCATTGCTACTTGTTAGTTTACAGTAGCATTGAAGACATCTAATTGCATAAAATCCTGCAAATATTTAGTAATATATCAATATTAGCCAAATATGACCACATAATCCATATTACTGCATGGCTTCAATACGGCTGAGCTTCCATTCTAGACATTTGACTGTTTAGTAAACATATTTGAATGAACACCCCGCCGAAGACGGATGTGTCGGGCCATTGGCGCAAATAAAACGGCGACACAACGCAGTTCCATTCTCTGGACTACATCCTGCTGGAAATCTAGTAGGACCATGGTCATGCTACAAGGGAGATCCAGCAGGAGTTTGAGAATGAATGCTGAAGAAGAAGAATGAACACAAGACTGCTACACCAAACTGTTGTCATAGGGATTATAATGACTTATTTTTTGCACCAGCATACACATCTCATCATCATCGGGTAGCATATCCTGAACAGGAAGCAGCAGTCATCACAGCCTTTTGAAACTTCTATCTTGAGCCAGCCTTCCTGCTTCTGTTATTGTCATGTTCAGGTTGTCTTTGATGGCTTGCTTCCATCTTATTCTTGGTCTGCCTTTTGTTCGTCAACCTGATATAATCCCCTCCATTATGGTTTTCTCTAGGTCGTCATTGCATTTGATATGGCCAAAATATTGTATATATTGCCACTGGGAATATGCAAGCTCTTAGGAATGTTAGTTTTGTTGTTTTGTAGCAGCTCAGTCATATGTTCTTCATTTGTATCAGTGGGACAGTAATCACAGAGCATACCCCCTACTACTTCCTGTTCACAGTTTTTAAGAATTTTGCGCCCATAAAAGTTTTCATTGTTTTGGAATGACACTCAGAGACGCAACTTTTTTGTGATGTCATTCTTCTGGCACATATTAATGACTGTTGCAATGTATCAATCAATGTATCATTGTTTAATTTCCCTTCCACCGACAAAGAAGCAGTTCTCTCTTGTTACAAATGTGAGGAGTGCTTGTGAGTGAAAATATGACCACCTGCATAACCCCACACAAAGCACCCTACCTCCATCCCTAGCCTCTGCATGTTCCCATCCATAATACCCCCTCCCTTTCATAATATTTACATGATTCTAAATACGACACACCTGCTATTTGTTAATTATTGTCAGGAAAAGTAATAAATGATCATAACAAGAACACACTAGTTTGTCTCCCTCGCCATGAAGGAGTGGGACATGTACTAGTGTTAGATTTATTGTTAACACTATACCTAACTCTGCCCCTCCCTCCCAGGGTCCTAAAATTTAGCAGTATCCTGCAGTTGTACTAACATTCTGCAAGTGATGTAATTTCTTAGATCGTGCATTAAAATGAAAACAATACGCAATCCATCATACACTACCAATGAACATGTGCATTGAATCTTGTTTCGTTCACATCCCGCTATAATAATGAAATTTAGGGGGTATGCTTTGTGATTATAGAACCATACCAGCTTCTTTGATGTGATAGCCAACCCCCTACTGACTTCTTCATAGCAATCCCCGTTATTGTTGATAGCGAACCAAGGTATTCAAAACTGGTGACTCTTTCTAATTCGCTGTTGTTGATACTGATTGAGAACTTACTAGTGGTCTTGTCGCTTGTCATAATCGTGGTCTTGTTTCCATTCAGAAATAGGTTTTATTTTTCACTATGTTCTTTCATGGAGTTTATGAGATGTTGAAGGCCTGCTTGACTGTGTGCCAATAATATTGTATCGTCAACATATCTTAGTTCTGGTATCTCGTGATCTCTGATGTTGAGTGGGTCGAAGTTATTTCTCTGTTTGTCATTTCCTACATTCCTCATTATTTTCTCTGCATAAATGTTGAAGAGATATGGTGATAGAACACATCCTTGTCTGACTCCTTTTTCCATGCTAAACCAATCAGATGTTTCACTACTTACTCTCACCACTGCTTGCTGATTTTGATATGCTTTTATGAAGCAGATTAGGTGTTGTAGGAAGCCCATGTTCTTCATGATATTCCAAAGTTTTTGATGTTGTACACAATCAAATGCTTTGGCGTTTTCAATGAAGCATGTGTTGATGTCTTCTTCTTTCGTTCACTTGAAACATGTCTGTATCTGTTTATTGGATATAGACTTGGTCCATTGTGTTTTGTATGTGGCATCCTGATTATTGTGCGCCTTTTGGCTGGTTGCCTCCGACTTCAGCACCCTGCTCATTTGGACAGGACGGTGGTCTTGCTCGAGTGGCTGCCCGGCCAGTCTTAGGTTCCTGCCCCTGATGGCTGAACTAAGCCCCATCACCCCTTCAAGGTGCTGACCTCGATAGGGGTGTAGATGTCGACATTAAACTCTCTGCATTTCTCTATAAAGTTCCACATATTGAAAATATGGTCTCTGCTACCTCTGCCCTGTCTGAAACCTGCCTGTGCTTCATTTAACTCGTCTTCCAGCTTATGTTGTAGTGTTTTCATGGTGATACCAAGTAGTATTTTTCTGGTGTGACTGATCAGTGCAATGGCTCTGTAGTTGGTGCATAGTGTTAGATTTCCCTTCTTCAGTACACATCTATTTGAATAAATTGCTATAGACATCACTAAGAATATATAATGCTGTGATAGAGGCTTTCTGCAAATGGACCAGGGTAGACCTATACTTCCGTATGAATTAAACGTTTATTGTAGTAATGTACAAGTGTTTCTTGTCATCTTGCAATATTTAAACGTAAACATTGCTCTTTATTAAGCATATCTCAATAATGTATGAGTTTAATTAACACAAGGATAGTGTCCTACAGATTTGTCAACATTAAATTATAATTGCTCCATCTGATATTTGCATCACCTAGCATAGGTGTTTAATATTTCTTACAGTCCATGTTGTATTGCATTGGTTATCATGTCTGTCCACAATTTTGTTTTGTTTGTTATCAATCATTTCCAATCCAAGCTGTCCAGCATCTTCTCTCTTGGCCTTTGCATACCTCTCCTAGCTATTCAACTTGTCTGTTGTCACAATGTTCTCCATCTTTCTTCTTCTCATGATGTGTCAAAAAAATATGACTGCCTTCTTCTGATGCAAGTGAGCAGTTATCTCTTTGAATTAACTTCTTTCAAGATACATGGAATCCCTCTTTAGTGTATACACCTTATAACAAAATTTCATATTTAACAGTATTTTTTCAAAATTCCCAATTATTTTATTCCTTAAAACTGTATGCAGAAAAGTTTGGCCTCTATATAGTTTTGTACTATTCTACCTATTGTTCATGATTAAATTCCATACATCAGAGCTGGTTCTATATAATTTTTAAAGTCTCAACTTTATTGACAAAGCATTGTGTGAAATGTTGCTTTTGCCCGGTTTATGCTACATTTGACATTTTTAATACAGCATTCCACTGCTGTTATCAAGGTACCCAATTATTTTAATATGTTGACTTCAGACTTGTCTCATCTACTGAGATCATATATTTCTTCTTGTATTTTGAGGGATAAAAAAATTCAGAATACATACTTTGTAGCATATGTTCATTCATTGTTACAATCTATTCATATCTTACTGATATACCTGTCAACTTGTACAGATTTCTCTTACAGAATTTACTAATGTTATACACCTGTACTTAATATTTATCTCTTAAGTCTTAATATTAAGTGCTCTTTATATTGTATGTGTGCAGAATTTAGCGTCAAAATACAGATGAATGGGTTATTTTTGGACTGAAAAATGGAGTTCAAGTTCGGAATCGGTAAAGCGATTGATATAATCAGTATATGCAAAGTGATTTACCACCAATAATTATAATTAATGATATTTGGTGCAACTATATTTTCTCTTTTACCATGCAAAGAACACATTCTTATAAAAATAAATAACCAACAGATACCCAAAACTGATTCACCAACATTCCTCAGAGCTACATTTGAAACCAGACTTACTTGGAAACCAAACGTTGAAAAAATTCAAACTAAAACCTTTCACAAAACATGCAGTAAATAAAAACACAAAAGAAGATACAAATTTTGATGATATTGTAGTGCCTTCTGCATTATGTGATGATGGCCTTTAGCATTTTACATATGGTTAGGTAGCAGGTAAAAAAAAATATTATGACTACGAGACCCTTAAATTACATCATCTTTCGTGGCTCATTTTGCCAATTTTCGATACACAGGGTCAAGTAACGAATATATCTGGAAGTACTCATTTGTGTGTAAGTTATATTGCATTATATATTCCAGATAATTACTCCCTCAGAGTAGGAGACTCTTCTCAAAGCATTGTACACCGCTGAGCTTTGGAGTCTTCTGGGTATAAAATAAAGCTCTGGAGATGCCACTCCATTACACATAGGAAGTTAGACTCATTAATCACTCATAATTCTTAGGCATCAAACATATTCCAGATGAATATTAAAAGGTATAGGGAAAGTATGCAACCCTGATGCAGATAATTAATTAGCAGATAACCAAGATCCTAAAAGTATCTTCACATGGAGCTCCTTGGAAACAGATGTACCATAGCTTATGAGGTATATCTGGCTAACACTTTTAGGGATCGCATCTGGGGCTATTGTAGCTAAAGATGGAATGAGAATTGATCGCTACAAGACAAGCAATATCTCCTATATCTCTCTGTCAATGCAGCCCATGACATATTTGCAATACAGAACTGTACTCTAGTTTGGATGGCTGGAATGAACATTATAAGGACAGCCAATATCACTGTCTCCAATATGGGAAGATGACATTAAAGTATAACTATGTCTAGAGTACACATTAAGGGTCTCTGGAGTAGGCAACATTTGCTAGAAGTCAGTGATGTATAAGGACAAAATTATGGTGGCAACTACATATCAAATGTCCAGCACGAAACTGACTGAATTGTTGGTCGAGCACACAACAGTCAAGTGATTTGTCAGATAGCAAACATCTCACTGCAACAGGTCCCATCCAGAATAGGAGCCATGCATTTTCAAGTATTGAATACACCAGTCGAGAACAGGTACTCCTGGGTATAAAAGAAAGCTTTGGAGTAAACCAAAGTATATTGGAGTATATTGAAAAATGTGACTTCAGGGCTCATATTTCAGGAAAGTACCCAATATAACCTTAACCTGTCACAGGTGTAATGTGCTATTGTGGAAACATACAATGCTCTACATAGTTTTTTATCCTCAGCCTGCAAACAAATGTACAAAAAAATTACTTTCTGATCATTCCTTGATGTTGTCAACCCAGTATGTTTTCTGTTCGTCTCACTCTCCAACTATAGTTTGTACTACTGGTATTTTTTAAAGTGATTCATGTCTTGTTACATGCTCAAAACTATTTATTTAGTGTTTGTTCTCAAACTCCCACCAAATTTTCCTTGTAGATGAAGTCCCACTAGATTTCCAGCATCATGTAGTCCAGAAAATGAAGATATGCTGTGTTGACATTTCATTTGCTCCAGTTGCCCAACACATCCAAACTTCAGTTGCTGTATCTAATATATTCAGTGTTTTGCTAATTACATTTATCAGTGCGTATTCGTAACCATATCGCTAGTAGACCAGCATTGTGTCATAAACTATGGTATTGTTTAAACCAGGTTTGAATTATTGTTATTGTTCACACAAAAATCTACAAACAAAATCTCTTATGTATCATTTTTTAATGTGTATAATAATAGGTATGCTTCAAAAGTATTTATAAAACATTTATGAAATAGTTTTTCATATCAGTGTGCATGATCATTTGATTTTTATTCATTTTGCATCCACATTATTTTATTAGATATCTCTTTTTTCATTATAATGTTAATACCGCTGCTCAAGTTGTCTGGTGTGAATATAGACAAATTGTTTGATTTAAAATGTATTACAGGTAGTCATTTCAAGTGAATTTATGATAAATGTTTAATTGTCATTTATTAAGTGGAATGTGAGATGTTATCATTAGAGTATAGTCTGTTAATGAAAATTAACTGATTCACTTTGGAATTATAGTATTTTGACAATATATTTTCAAATGAAAAATATACCATACATAGGCCCCTAAGTTATTTAAGCTTAAAATAATATGTCTTCTTCTTCTGGATTCCCTCTCAAACTCCTACAGGTTAGCAGAATGTAATGCAAAGAACAGAATGTGTTGTGTCATGGTTTACAGAGTAGACGTAATATATGCACATCTCAGCCTGACACATCTAATATAAATCAGCACTGCTTCTAGGTCATTTTGACCCATTTGGGATGGAACGGCCAACTCCACCACAAAACCTTATGATATGCCTTAAGATATCATCCTCGTTGCCTTGTATAATATGCTTAGTAAGTAACAGTGTTGCTGTTCTTTGCTACTTTTCAGACCTGATAACACACTGGCAAGTCCCATACTGAATAAGTTTAAATTAGAATTGTGTATATTAGATAAATGTAATATCCTATCTTTGTAATATTAGTTGGTGAGCATGAAATACTATCACACTTTGTAAGAACTTGCTCATAGTCCCATACTTGATGTTGCATTGCTGAAAATGAATGTTATTAATAAAGTTTTGATAATGTATATATATCTGGAAATATATTTGGTCTGACATTTATACAGTGGTTATGTGTTATACATGATAGTTCTTACAATCCATGGGTGAGTACATATGTTTGTATGATTATATTTTTGAAGCAAAGTTTCATTCTTATATTTCAATGTGTAAGATCAGAACATAAAGTGTACACCAAATTAACATTTTAATCAAAGAGTTTTTGTTGAACAAAGGATCCTAAAACATCAGTTTGATCATAGTTTTTGTTGAACAAAGGATCCTAAAACATCAGTTTGATCAAAGTTTTTATTGAACAAAGGATGCTAAATCAACAGTTTGAACAATGATTTTTTTGTTGAAATAAGGATACTAAATAAACTTCAAAGTGATATTGTCAGCATCAAATCCACATTAACTTTTCCAAAAGATCTGATACCCATTATTTTTTTGCTGAGTCAACTTAGGAGCTGTTAATGGTATAAATATATTTTCAGTTGAACTGAAAATCAAACCTGGACCTCAAAAATGTATTATTAGTGAGTTCCCTAATGCCATCATATCTACCTTATATTTTTTTTAATCTCTTATACTTTGCTGGATACAGACTTGGTTGAAATGTTGATATAGTATATTCTTCTGTATAAAAACTACCTAGCTTTGTTATTGGATCTTTACCGTTGACATATAAGTTCTATAGCAGGCTATCAAAATTATCCATTACTTATATTCTATGACATCCAGGGTGATTTTGTATAATGATCTTCTGTATTATTTGCTCATGGGTAATTACTGAGCATGAATTTTAATTGTGCCTTTAGATTGATCATTTTATTTTACCCTCAGTTTTGTTTGCAAATGTTTGCAGATATGTTTCTTGATTGGAAGACACGCCTCTCGGTTTTATTTGTAGACATGTTTCAAGATTGGAAGACAATAATCCTCTCAATTTTTGTGTGCAGATGCAGGCATGTTTCCTGATTGGAAGACAAGCCTTTCAATTGTGTTTGCAGACATTTTAAATTGGAAAACATAAGCAGTTTCTTCATATGTTACGAGGGGGAGTCAATAAGTAAGTCACAAATTGATGTTGGATGGCAGGAAAATGCAGTAGGTGGTTTCTAAAGCTGTTTATAGTTGATATCATCATAGAACTTTATGTTTATGTTCGCTAGATGGCGCTAGCTGTACCTTGCGCATGCGCAGCACAAAAAACAAAATGGCTACTGTACTTACAGAGTGTACAATCAATGAACAACGTGCTGTTGTGCGTTTTTTATGGGCAAAAGGACTGCCTGCAAAAGACATTCATAAAGAAATGCTTCCTGTTTATGCTGACAATTGTTTGTCCCGTAAAGCGGTGCACAGCTGGGTAAAAAAATTTTCTCAAGGACGCTCTAAAATTGTTGACGAAATCCGATCTGGTCGTGCTGTTGAAATTGCAACAGACGCATCTGTGCAGCGGGTTGAGGAGATGATTCGAGGTGACAGACGAGTAACGATAGACGCTGTAGCAGCTGCAATAGGGTGCTCACATGGTTCAGCATACAGCATCATGCATGACCGATTGAAATTTAAGAAAGTGTGTTCAAGGTGGGTGCCCAGACAATTGACGGACGAACACAAAATGAACCGATTAGGCTTGTCATTGGAGCATCTCTGTCAATACGCAAATGAAGGAGAAGACATGATGAACAGGATTATTACTGGGGACGAATCATGGGTGCATCACTACCAGCCTGAATCAAAGCGTGCTTCAATGCAATGGAAACATCCTTCTTCGCCTTGTGTCCAAAAATTCAAGGTTACACCATCAGCAGGGAAGGTTATGCTGACAGTGTTCTGGGATTGTCAAGGAGTGCTTTTAACCAATTTCAAAAAGAAAGGTGACAATGTGAATTCTGAATCATACTGTGAAGTTCTATCAGTGCTTCGGGATGAAATTCGAAGAAAACGTCCAGGGCTGCTGACTAGATGAGTGCTACTCCTTCATGACAATGCTAGACCACATACGGCTCGATTAACTCAGGAGAAAATAAAAAATCTTGGTTGGAAAATTCTGGAACATCCTCCTTACAGCCCCGATTTAGCCCCTAGTGATTTTCACCTTTTTGGTCCACTAAAAACCCACCTTGGCGGGAAGCATTTCGCGACTGACGCAGAAGTTGAATGTGAAGTTAAAATGTGGCTTAAAAAGCAGAGCACGCAGTTCTACGCAGCAGGTTTGGGAGGACTCATAAAACGATGGGATAAATGCATCAATGTTGGTGGAAATTATGTTGAGAAGTAAAGGGATAATGTATGTGTAAAAATAAACAGTTTTCAGGTTTTTATCGTCTTCAGTTTTTTTCTAAAGAGCCATTTGTGACTTACTTATTGACTCCCCCTCGTATTTATTCACTTAATTGTGCACTTATAATTGAAGCTCCCGATCTCTGTTACCTATTTCACATAGTCTGACATTCATACAGTTTCACTTCCAGCATATTGTTTTATGTCTTTTGTAATCTAAAGACTGTTTTTGTGTCACCTGTCAACTTCTAAAAAAATCATTCTGTATTTTATTTGAAAATATCCTTAAAATGTGTATATTTTTCTCAAAATTCTGCACAAATTCTATATTATTGTTTTTTTATTAGAATTTGTTCTCAAACTCCCAGTGGAACCTTCTTATAGCAGAACAAAAGTCCTACTAGACTTATAGCAGAATGTAGTCCAGAGAACAGATGTGCGTTGTGTCACTGTTATATTTGCACCAATGACTGGAGACAACCAACTTCAGCAGTCAAATTATGTATAAAGAGTACATCATCAAAATTAAATATTAAAGGTCATTATGAAAATTTTCATTGAAACATGGATATACAAACACAGAAAATATGTACTAGTTGACAGGAATATCAGTTGTTCACATTTAACATCAGTTTTGATGAATATTTCACTACTTGTGTTTATTATTTAAAATAAAAGTTCAGGAATATTTCATGATAGTTTATTTTTTGTCAAATCTGTCAGCATTTTCTGTGATTAACTGTGGTCCAAAAAATTTACATTTAGTCAATACCATTTTAGCCACATGATAATGAACATGTGGTAACTTTTTTGGTACAGTATTTTATTCTATCCCTCTTGTTGCAAGGCAGGCTCTATTCAATCATTGACTGAATAGTTCAGTAATAGGCCCTATAGTGGAATTATTATATAATAAACTTGTCCGGATCGACATATTATTTATGTAATAACCAAAATTCGCTATATATAATAAAGAATAAACTAATTGGGAATTTTGATACGTGTGGGTTAAATAGGTAACTTTGTTATAAACATGTGATTCAAGCCTGTAGATAGTGGGTGAGTGTTTATGGAATCAGAAATTACACTTAGTACTAGGAAGCAAACCAAAAAGTGGATTGAACCTGATAATGAAGACATTACCAACAAAAGCAAGGTAATTGCCTATTTTTTTTTAGGTAAGCCCCCTTACAGCCCTGATGCGATATAGAGGAATTCTACTGTAACTTAAAATTCTGAAGTGAAGAAATAGCGAAATAGCTGCATGTCTTTGTGTGTCGTTTCATTGTAAAGGAGCATGTGATTGAGTAGTTAGAATATCTATTTGTCAGTCTTGTAAGATTTAAATTTGAAATCTAGCAAGGTCATAGTTTTGTTTCTTTGCGATGGTTATATAACACAACAAGAACTACTGTTAACAATCATGAAACTTTGTAAACTTCAGTGGAACGGGCACATTATAAGGCATTTACTCGATGACAAAATATTTCTTCAAGGTACGGTGGAAAATGGAAGAAGACAAGGTGACAGAAGAAAACATGTCTGGATAATATCAAGGACTGGGCAGGGTGTGAAGTTTTCATATTCATCAGGATGGTAAAGGATAGAGATTCAGGGAGACATTTCTGTACCACATATCTCAATGTGACACCGTCACAATCCTGATGGGTTATGTCTTTTATTTTTATATTACCTGTATTATAACACAACCTACCTGAATACTTTATAGTGACAGCATGGCAATTATGATTTAACCTAAATAGTATCCTAGTGACAATTAAATTGAGAACATGCTATAACAATGGTGTTTTACGCCTATGCTACTAGAGAGTTCTAGCAGAAGTTGGAGAACGAAAGCTGAAAGAAAAAAAAGAGATAATTTCCCAAAATTAAAAGCTCTTTTTGGGGCTAATATTATAAAGTATTGTACATTTTGACCTACAATTATTTATCAGGAGGTCTGAAACCTTAGTAGTACAGAACACATTTTTTTATGTTGAAGCTTTGCATAAATACCTTTATGAGAATGAAGTACAGCTCCATTTTTCTGGAAATTGTATGTTAAATAGGGGCCTATAGAAAACTATGAAGTGAATTTTTTAAAGGAGATAAATGTAAACACTTATTACAAAATGATAATAGAAATATGTATGAGCACTGTATCTCTGTGAAAATGGTTAAATGACTTTTAGTATTAATCATCCAAAAATTGGTGAAATGCTTACACTTACTAGTATGTTTACTAATATACTTGCAAATCTGTAATGCTATGCCACTTTTTTTTGCAGAGTCTTGTATTAATTGTTTTTAAACTAATGCTGTGTCTTACTGATATTGAAATGTTATCATAAAATGTGGTATTGGAGAAAATAGAATATAGAAAGAAAATAGAAAGTATTTAAAGTAAGTGTGTTTCATAAGTGTGAAAGTGAAAACACACTTTTCTCATTACTGTGTTTCATTTCTATATTGTAATTTCATGTGATCGTGAATTTAGACCGGATATACTCTAAACATCTAATGGAAAGACAGGAATAAGATACTAGGTTTATCAGATAGAGCAAATAATTGTTACGTCCAATGCCACATTTTAAGGTGATTTAGAAGAAAATTCATATTCTTTATTACATACTGTTTGGTCCAAACCATGTATTGCATGTAACCTCAGTTTAAATTGTGTGAACTTTAATGCCAAAACACTGCTGATGAAAGAGAACATTTCTTCCCTAAGATATGTAACAAGATAATTAATGTGCCTTGGTCACAAACATATTTTGTCTGAAGATGTAACATGGACATCTCAGAAAACAGTGCATGAAAAAAAAATTCATCATCATCAAGTGTCATATCTGCAACAAAGGTTGGCTGTGATGGACCTCCAACATCCCAACTCTTGATGGTGTACTTTCTCAGACTCGAACTTGTTCATCTCATTAAGTATCTCTCACTTGTATCTCTGCCTACTTCTTGCTCACTTCCCTTCGACTCTACCCTCAAATAAGGTTTTCATCAAGGTGTCATGTCTTTTAATATGTCCAAAATACTTTATTTGTTTTATCTTTATTTCCTCTAATAGTTTTTTAATACATAATATTAGAGCATCTTCATTTATTTTCTTCAAGAACAGACATATACACAAACAACCATGCACACAGTTAAAATTATGTTGAAATCTGTGAACAAAGAAAATTGGATGAACAGATGGGCCATGGGAAACACTGGGAGGGAAATCTATAAATATATGACCAGCCCAAATACTAAAAACATCAACCTCCTGGGAAGGAAAGACCAGAATCATCTTCAGACTGTGCACACAACATGTACAGCTTTACAATCACCTGAATAGAATACAACCATAACACACTCCAGGGTGTCGGATGTGCACTCATCCATATGAAACTGTTGACCACCACCTTTTTGAATGCCCAGCGCTAGATGACATCAGGAAAAGGCTTCTCCCTCCAGGGCCAGATAAATGGAACACATTATATGGAACAAAACAACAGCTCACAGACATATGCATATATCACACAATGGCATTGGGTCAATGGCATGAGCCACATGGACCACTGGATCAGCAACCAACCTACCAACCATTTATCCTTATATATATATATCTACATCTCAAAAGCATCAATTCTGTCTTCTATATTCAGTTTATAAATTTGTAATCACACATTCAAGCAAATATTTTAGAAACTGTCTGATTTATCACATAGATTTTTGGAAACTAACTTTTGATTCAAACCTACGCTAAAATATTATTTATTTTCTAAAAATGTTAGTTTAACAAGTTTCCTATATAATTTATATACATATATGCACCCACTCTGTATTGCGTAGGATATAAGTTTTACAGTATTCATTCAAATGTACCCAAAGCAAATTACTGTCTAAATAATTGGAACTCATTTGCATTGGTGACATTTTGTATATATTATTTGGGCTTTTCATTTGCTGTTATGGAAAGTACAAATATATTGACCAATTGAAGACATGATACAAATTAAGAATGTCACCAGTCACTGTGTTTCCCTTATCTACAGGCAGGGCTATGTAGTCATGTGATCTACAATAAGGGTTTTTGTTTGTGTTTATTTTTTTTAAAACTATGTACCCTCTTTCTTGTTTTGCACAGGAATATAGCCTGTGTTTCAGAATTGGAACATATTTCCTGGGTGCAAACATTTGTTTTGACGGCCGTACATACAATGCTTCCGATCACAATGAAGTATCACAGAAAGACAAAATACCAAATGCATCAAAACAAAAGGTCAAATTAAGACATGGTTTACTGAGGAAAATGTCAGACGATACTTTTTTGAAGCCCGAATTGTTACAGCGTGTGAAGAAGACAAATAAGACAAAATTGTATTATATTGATAAAATCATTCAATAATATGGTCACACTGCAACTACCAGCATATCATGCTCACTTAACCAGATAGAGTTAGTTTGAGCTAAAGTCAAAGGGTGAGTTGCAGAACAGAATATAACGTTTAAAATGTATGTTGTTGAAGCTCTGACACACGAGTACCTCAAAGAGGAAAATGACTACTGGCATCGAGATGGATTACAATTCCTGCAGCCATTAACAATAATCAATCTCTTGGAATCATGAGATTCTAAATTTTGAAGAAATTATTTCATGGAGAGACCACATAATGACTCTACATAAATAAGTGTATGTTGAGCACATCATTAGGTACATATACAGTGGCATCAAAATACATCTCATCCAATATCGGCTAAAATAGTGCAGTATTTAAGTGCAGCTAAGAAACCATGGTGACCAAAGGTCAGACTAGCTGCTTCATATTGCAGTGACGTTTACTATTGCACATACGAGTGAAAACACATAAAATTGACAACACATACAGCAATTTGACCTATCAAGTATTTTAGATGATATGCCTTGGAATGCAATGTTACTTGACATGTTTACTGTAATATATAAAATTTAACCCCACTTATTTGCAATGGCCCAAAAAACTTCAAAACATTTCACTGATATGCACAATCCATAGTAGGTATGGACTAAATGATAAAAGTATTTTTGTGTCAGATGAAATATAATATGCATGCCAAAGATCTCTGCAATCAAACTGACAGTAGATATTTGATTGAATGTGTGATTACGAATTTATAAACGGACTATAGTTGTTTGTTCAATGTCCATGTTTCTGAGCCATAAATCAATAGAGAATAGATGTTTATAATTCTCTTTATAATTCTCATTTTTAGTTTGTTTGTAATTTGTTTATATATCAATATTTTCTTCATGTCATTGAAAGTACTTTTAGCCATTCCTATTCTCATTTTAACTTCTGTTTTACATCTACCATCATTTGTGATTATGTCTCCAAGATATTTATAATGAACTGCTTGTATCTCCCAATGTATTTTTATGTTTAGCACCGCTCTTCTGTGATTTTACTGAATATCGTGATGATTATGATTTTTTTAGTGAGATATAAAAAAATCTGCGTATGTGAGATTCATGTTTGGTGTGATTGAAGAAGATTTTGGATATGACCTAGTTTCACTTATCTACAGAAAATGGCATATGCAGAATTATTATAGGGATTTCCATTTACATTGCAAATTTAGGCCTAACTGTACTATATAGATAGCTCCATACGGTTTTTGTAAATGTTTTGTAAACACTTCGCACATGAAATTCCTAAGCATATCACGTGTTCCGGTATATTTTAATTTTTATCAGAATTGCCACTCTAAATCATTTTAATTCAGTAATTTAAATCCTGTATTTAAAAATACATTGTTATAATCAGAATTGATTTATCTTATTTGAATTTTATTGACTTCGCTTTTTAAAAATTAATTTCACGAAAGTAACTTACTTTCTACTATTTATATAAAGGAAAATGAGATTTCTGTATGCACAATAATAATTTGGCTTCAGAAATGCTAACTGGTTTTACTTGAACCTGTAGGTAATTATTATGGTAAAAGTTGTCCAAGAGCAATAAACTTAGTAGAACAGCTTATAAACAGGTTTGTCAGCTCTTTTTGGGACTAATATTATAAATCTATCACATGAAAAATATTTTTTTAAATGCAATACTCTATCATATACAAGAAAAATATAATGTAATGAAGAGTCCTAGATAAAAATGTTCTAAAATCATAGCACATAGTAGTGTTAAGCATGATTAGAGATTTGTGCTTTTCAATGTGATGCTGGTATGAAAAATGTAGTTCAATTTTGTTTGATATTTTTTATCTAATTTTTTTCTATTGTTTGACTTAAAATCACAATTTTAATCTGGCAGATTTTAAAATAAACATGCATGAAATGGATATAACTTTACATGCTTCAACAATGTCTGTGTAAAGGTGAATTTACTTTACAAGAAACCTACCCAATGTTGATGTGCCTGTGTTGGAACCATGTATCCAATTATTTTTTTAATGGCCCATCAATACGTACGTATGAGATATGCATTGCTGTAAATCCATATCTATATAGAAAATCAATACTAGTGGACACTTATGTATGTATAATACTTATTTTCATCTACATTATATATGTGGCTGCACCTTGCATTGTGTGGATGAAGGGGAGAAGAGGACAAAGGAAAGTATTATTGATAATAATTAGGACTGGTCAGAGTTAAGTTTCTCCAAACTCATACAAAATGCTGAGAACAGAAGTATATTGGAATCATTGTATTGATGTCTCCAAAGAAGCACACCTATGACCTTAAGGGGTTATGGGTTTTAGTGATTATTAAATATGATAAATGGTTATGTGAATAGCAATTAGATGCACTGAAACATCCCCATATGTGAACAGTAGAATCTCTTTATGGTGTCTACATTTGAAATTCTTCAGAAGGATATTTAGAATATTATGGAAGGAAAAAAAGAGATACTCAGATATTATAAACACATTGAAGATTCCAGAGTGTTGGTTACTAAACACAATAGCAAAAAGAAAACTATACCTTTTGGTCATATAAAGAGACACAACTGTTTAGAAAGACAAATAATGGAGGGTAGAGCACCTGGGAGGAGGAGGAAAGGCAGACCAAGAAGACGCTGGACTGATGACATTAAAGATAACATGAATACGTCGTTGGAAAATGCAATCCGCATCGCCCAAAACAGAGAAGGGCTCAAGGATTCATTAGGAATACATCGCAACACACACATTTATAACAAAATTCCTTTTTTTATTAATACTTTTCAAATCCCCACTTAGTTTATTCTTAAATGTATATAACGAATTTTGGTTATTGCATACATATTTCATACGTCTGGACCAATTGCTTATAAAGGGATTCCACTGTACTAATGGTACCGGTAGCTAATATTTTCTATTTTAGAAATGTACTGTAAAATAATATAAACAACCTACGTTATCCTGATGACACAGTTTTTATAGTTAAAAAAGGAGGCATGCTTATAAGAAGTGATAAATATAATCACACAAAAAGGAAGTGATTACAAGATGTAATAAATATAATCGCAATAGAAAGTTAAAAAAGGGATTATTCAAACTAGCTGAAAAACTTATTTGTAATGATAATAATGAAGAGTAAATGTTCTCCAGAATGCCATAAAAGTAGATGGGACCAATCTGAATCAATTCAACATGTTCAAATATTTGGGTATCTTGATTAAAACAGATGGAAGATGTATTAAATAAGTAAAATGTAGAATAGCCCTGGTAAAGGCAACATTTCACAAGATAAACATTCCATGTAATATATCTTTACCTATTGCGGCGAGAGAGTACTTAGAAGAAATATTGAACTTTTTCTTCAGCATTTATTCTCACTCAAAGTTCCACTGAATCTCTTGTAGCAGGGCAATGGTCCAACCAGATTTCCAGCAAGATGTAGTCCATAAAATGGAAATGCGTTTTGTCGCTGTCGCATCTGTCTTCGACTTTGAAATATTGAACAAATTCTGATAAATGGATGTGAATCTTTAATCAACTGAATAGTAAGAAATTATGTAGAGACAGTACAGATTTTATTGAGAACACCATGGACAGGTAAAAATGTGTTTGTGACTTTAGTGGAGAGAACTAAATGGAAATTTCAGACCTGGGCAAGACAAAATCAACAAATTGAACAGACAAACATTTCAAAATATGTTTACTGAAGACAAACACTGCTGGCAAAAGGATATTTTACACTGAAAAGGCATCAGTGACTCAGCAGCCTGAAATTATAAAGCAACAACACAGACACCAGAGCACATATTACAGGATTGTCTTATCTTCATTGTTCACAGAATGACAATCTGGGCTACAGAATCATCTTTGCAATCAAAGTTGTTAGGAGAGCAACCTAAAACAAACTGCTGTACACATTTACCAATATCAGACTAAGTTGGTAGTAAATGATCACAGAAGATAACAAATGCAATAAAGATAACATGAAAGAAGTTAATTTTTAAAATATATCTGCTCACTCACATCAAAAGAAAATAGCCCACTTTCTTTGAACACATAAGAACAAAAATAAAGCACATTGTAACAACAGGCAAATCAAGAGGGGTAGAGAAAAAATATTATACAGCTTGGCATTGCTGTATGGGATGAAAATCAGTATCATACCAAAAATAATTGACAATTGTTTGACATCATAACCAACACCATGGGCTATAAGAAATCATTGGCAGTACATGAGACAGATGGCGGTGGACATACATTATAACGAACTCGAAATAGGCTACAGGAAATGTTTGACAGTACATAAGGCTGTGAATAACCTAGTAACCAACTTGTCATGGGCTATAAGAAATGATCAGCCATATTTTGGCAGAAAGCTGTGAACATATATTATAACCATCACGGCATGGGCTATAAGAAATGACTGGCAGTACACGACAGAAATCTCTTAACTTACATTATTAAACATCGCTGCATGGGTTATAAGAAATGATTGTGGCAGTACATGAGACAGAAGGCTGTGGGTATACAAGAATGCCAACACCACATGGCATATAAAGGACTATAAATAATCTGTATCTAAAAACCAGCACTACTAAAACAACCTTGTTCTAGGTGTATCATAATGGTTGCGACTGTAGTACATTCTGGGTCATCTTTTGACATCCTCACTCCTCGCAAGTTAGTTGTTGAATGAATCATCATCATTGCGCTGTGGTCCATAGGTGCTTCAATCTCCACTTGAATGCATCCACGATTACATAACTGACAGTTCCAGTTCTCTGTTGGTTGATGAATAATGCCCCACAGTAGTGCTCATTTCTGGTGACACCACATTTCAAGCCTCATACTTCTATTCTGGACACCGAAAAGCAATCATTACCATCATTAATTGCATTTTCCTGTTGTGATGTTTCTCGTAATAAGTTCAATATGTCCACCAGACATAGCAGCGCAAGCAAGCTGATATGCTGTTATGAGCACCTGTAACACATGCATGAAAATGAATGTGACACATTCCAATTTTGACTTCTCCACTGCCTCAAGTGACTGTCACAAACACAGGCCATTTGTATTTTTCTGAACCTGCTCATTGAGTCACTAAGGACACAGACAGGAGTTGCATTCTGTGTTACTCGGTTCTGGACACTGCCATTGTTTCCATAATCATGCTACAGTGATATCCCTTTATGGTGCATTCTTTCATTTCTCTATATAACAAAAGTTATTAAAATCCCCAACTATATTTATTGTACCGGTATATTATTTGTACTGCATTTAGCTAATTTCTGTTATTGCATACATATTTTGCCAGTCAGGACCAAGTTGTTATAATGGATTCCACTGTACTTGTAGTCATGGTAAACATGCTACTCTCCTCCATGATGGTCTTTCACTGAGCTGTGAAGACCCAAGATTTACATGTCTTATCAACTGAACCATCAATGTAGATAATCATCTCACCTTCCATAGAATTTTTCACTGATCTATTATGCCTGCACCTAAAACTTCACAGCAATAGGGCATCACTCTACATTTCCTATTGACAGTTATTATTATAGAAGGTCTGGTAATCTACTGGCACACTTATCCATTCTGCACCAGATGTCCTCCAACATATACACATATGTATAATGTTCTCAGCACACCACATCCATACTTTCCTAACTTTAGTCTACTACCTTTCATTTTCCGGATTTCAGAATGCAATAAAAAATCCTGCCAAATATCCCTATCTTTGGTCATAATGATGAGTGTGGAAAAATCATGCCCTAAACCACTCCATGAACTGAATGAAAAATAAATGCCTAGACTTTCAGTTTTTCATACTAGTCTTAGGAAGATATGCACAATATTCTGGCCAAACAAAATCATATGTGAACTATTATTACAATACGGCAATGGAATTTGATTGGCAAACTGTCCACAGAAGAGAAGCAGTTCTCACAAGAAAACATATTTTGTTTCAATATTAAGTGTGAAATACCCCACTAACCTGAGAACACTTATCTACTATGAACATTCTTTATCATAGCCACATTTAACAATCATTATTGCACAAAGTTGATACACAGCAGGTTATCCACACTTTGCTACATGGCAGTTACTCGTGATTCTACATATTCTGCCTTGGCTGATGTAGTATATTGTTCTACAAAAATTATGTTGAACACAGAAGGAAGATAAGTTAAATTGTTTGCTTTGAATTAAATTGTTCAGTATTCATGAGCATAAGTACTGAAACTTATGAACCTGGAGATATGGTGTACTTGCCTGATTTCCTCCACAATCGGTTTGACTTGATTGAATCTACAGAATCAAAGAGTTCCTATCAACAACTACAAAAGTATACACCTGAGTGCAGCAAATGGGACAATACTTGTGTACTTTGAGATATTTATTAGATGAAGATGGTTATCAGATGTGTTATAAATGTAATATGTATCTGAGAATCATGAGGTAGTTATTTTATTAGATGTCCTGTACAGTTTGTATCTGAATTCTAGGTAGTTATTTTATTCGATGTACTTTAAATAGGTGCAGTGGAATCCCTCTATGGTGCATCCTTTTTTAAATGTCACTGTTTAACACTTTTCAAAATCCCCAATTATATTTATTGTTTGTACTGTATATAGTGAATTTCTGTTACATAAATATGTAGTCGGTCTGGAGCAAGTTGTTATGGGATTTTACTATTGAGATATATGGCAAGGAGCAAACAGAAAAATAAAGTATTAAGAAGATATATTTTTCCAGTGGCAACATGTTGTGAGACAGGAACAATGACGTCCACAATTGAAAAGAAAATATCAGCATTTGAAATACAATGTTATAGAAAAGTTCTAATAATATCATGGACAGAGAGATGATCCTTCTTCTTCTTCTACATCGTTCATACTTAAACTCTCACTTGTTCTCTCTTATAGCAGGACAATGGTCTTACAAGATTTTCAGCAGGATGTAGTCCAGAGAATGGAAATGTGTTGTGTCGCTGTTTTATTTGCGCCAATGACCCTACACATCCATCTTCAGCGGAGACAGATGATCCAATGTAATGTCTATTACATAGAAGACTATGGGTAATTCACCAATAAAATGTGAGCAAACAAATTTTGGACATGGTTTAGAAAAATTAATTATGAAGGGAAAGGTTCCAGGAAAGAGAACAAGAGGATGACCTTCTGAATATGGTCAGATACTGGACAGCTTTCACAGAATCAAGAGGCTTCTAGAATGGTAGTGAGGGCAACATTTGCAAAGGATAAGAAGTCATATGTGGTCATAGAAGGTCAGATGTGCTAACAATTTTTGTTTGAGAATGACAGGTAGTTAGCTATCAGCAGTGATGTAAATAATCTAGATTTTAGAATGTAGTTTCATATCATTTCACTGGGCATTCCGTAGTTATTTATTCATAACGTTACAATGCATTTGTAAAGCCTAAAACCATTCCTTTAACATTTTTTTGAAAGAAGTGCTTTTAATGAGAAGAACTACTGTCAAGGTGTGAGAATTTTTAGTGAATAATAAGTTTTTATTATATTGTGGAACCACACTAAATTGTTATTTGTCAATCCCAGGAATTACATGTGATGAAGCTTGCTTTCTATGTACAGTGGGGAGTTTCTTCAGAAGACTTACAGTCAATGTTTTTATTCAATGTTTTGATAACAAATCTATTTAGTCAGAGGGGGCTATATGTATATATAGAAGGCATCCATTATTCTGTGTTCGTTCTCAAACTCCTGCAGATTAACAGGATGTAGTTCAGAGAATGGATTGTGTTGTCCGAATTTATATCTTTGCTGTGATGTCTGCACTTTTCGGCCTAACACACCCAACCAGCATGGCTTCTGAGTAACATTGACCCTATATGGTACAGCCAACTCCACCCCCACAACCTTCCTATTCCCCTCTTACTACATGCGTTGAAGGTAAACAGTGTGGCTATTCTTTGCTCCCCATTTTGGGCCTCAGTAACACATGGGCGAGCTGGCATCCAATAACACATAAAAGCCCTACATGACAAGTAAAGTTTCCCTTTTCCATGCCACTGAGGCATATAGCATTAGATCTGTATTATTTATAATTGACCAACAGTATACCAGGGATGATCTAGTCAGCATCACGCCCATCACCATTACTTTTCCAGAAGACTTGTTACCCATTTCCCTAGCTCAGGTCAACCTAGAAATCGGTGATTTAAAAATACTTGCACATGAATACTTGTAACAAATGAATCCACTCTACAACAGATAATGTCACATGTTCGTGATGAAATTGTCTCAGGACATTGCTGGTTAAACAAGATGTTCTTCACCTTCTTTAGACAACAGGGTTTGGCTAAAAAAGTAATGGTAGTTGTTAAACAATATCATAGCATGCCGTTTTGCCCATAACTTCTCAGCTGTCTAACCAGTGCTAGTGTTGCCTTAAACATGTATTCTGTAGCAATGGCTTATAACATTCCTCAACTATTCCAGATCATGAGCCCTGCAATCCATTATTCATAGCTAGTGAGACCATTGTGTGTTATTTTACAAAAAGTTATTTTTGCAAACCTTGAGTAATGTGTGATGTCAAACCCATGATGACAGAGCAGGAAAGTTACTTAGCCAATACACCAATGCAGCTCTAAGAAAGGAATATTTTTGGTTTTTTTTCCCCAGTTAAATGTCTTTGATTTTGACTTGTTACAACACAATATTGTATAATACTTGTATATTTGGCACCATGTTTCTGTTTGGATTATTCAGAATTCCAACTACAGAAGCTCTTCTGTATTAAAACATTGTTATAATCTGGTTCATTTGTAAGAACTTGTTAGTTTTTTTTATATATTTATAGTTTATTGTATTAAAAAGTTATATATCTAGCTCATGTTTTCCAATAGATTAGTTCATGGCCTAGACTTGGTGAGAACATAATTGTTTAGCTCATATTGCATGTCTGTGGAAAATATATTTTAACACAGACTAGTTGTGGGTTCTTTTTGATCAATGGTGCTTGACTTGTCTCACTTCTGTGGTAATTGTGTGTTTTGTTTTCTGTCTATTAACAATTGCTAATGTACACACTAAATTCTTAAACCAAAAGTTAACAGTGTGTATTTTTTTAAATAATCTCCTACTAACCTGCTGGTGTCTTCGGCAGGGGTTAGCAAGACAATATTAGCTTGATGTTCACATGAAGCACAAGTGCTGTTCACTTTGCGCTGACCATACAAGTGGAGCCTAATATTTTACAATAGTTGATGAGCAATCTCCTTTACATGATATGCTTCAATTGTTTTATTTCTTCTTCTTCTTCAGCGTTCATTCTCAAATTCCCCCTGGATTTCTCTTGTAACAGGACAATGGTCCTACAAGATTTCCAATTGGATGTAGTCCAGAGAATGGAAATGCGTTGTGTTGCCGTTTTATTTGCGCCAATGACCCAACACATCCGTCTTCGGCGGAAATTGTTTTATTTAATACTAACAAATTTTAAATATACAGTCATATATCATTTTAACTATGTCCTGAAGAGTTTTCTGTCCTACCATAATACATTTAGAATTTACCATAAAAATGGAGACTCTATCAGCATACCAACACAGCAGGCAGGTTTAATGATGGTTTTAATAACAGAAAGTTCATACTTTTTCTACCTTCAAATGTGTATGTCATCGTTGGTCTTCCAAACCTGCTTTCTTTCTTACCATTTCTGCAAATGGTATCAATCGTTCTATAGATCTAGATCTACTCCAAAACTGATCAATCTAAGACAGTTGATTTATAAAGTCAAAATATATGAAGCAGCGTGGTCTAACGTATTTTCGAGTGTATTATCAGATGAATAATCCATAATAATTTTAATTAAAATACGATAAAATAAGTCTGTAAATCGTGATTCACATCATGGTGCGGATCTGGTTTGAAATTGTCAAGATATTGCTAAAATTTCAATATTTCACTGAGATTCAGTCCACATTGCCACTAAATTTGCAGAAAAAATGAAAGTCAATTGAATAACGTGCCAGATTTAAAATAATCTGGTAACCAAAACATTTTTAAATGGGGCTTCTTTTGTTGATTACAGGAGACCTAGCATGGGGGCTAGTACACTCAACCGCAGATATCTTAAGATAGTGTAAACTGTTGTCGAACACTCTACGGCAGAGTGCTAAACATTAACGTCCCTTGTACAATATTTCACATGAGTAATCACTGTTTCAGTGCCGGTTCAATGTACCAGCTCCTTGTGTGAAGGGAAAACTATTCTTTAGACTCTGACCGTCATTGTAAATTTTAGTGAAATCCAGGGTTAACAACTTTTCAACCTTAATGATGGGAAGGGAGAAGCATGTATTGCTTTGTTGTGACTCTTTTTATCCTATTTTAGTGGTCGGAGAGGGAGGTGCTGACATATGGTTTAATTTAGGAACAAGAGGATTGTTTTGCTATATATATATATATATTTGGCTTTCATGAGTCTCTTAGTGACCATGACAAATATAAGACCTGCTGATTCAACTGGAATCATCGGTTCAATACAAGAATCAGTGGACAAATCACATGACAACAGTCCAACTTTTTAATTTCATGTTATTGCACTGAGCTTCCATTTCTCTGGAGATTTAAAAAAATGTAACTACAGATACTGATCTAGCGATTTGCGTACAACACACTGGACAATCACCCCCCCCCCCCCCCCCCCCATTTCACTCTCACCGAATAACTTACATTGCCCACCTTAGAATACTGCAATAAATGCCAATCAAACACAGGTACTGGTTGATAGTGAAAATTTGTGCCAAAAGTTCAGAGTTTGAATTTTTTTAACTGAAACAATTTTAATAGTTCGTTATACAGAAAATATGTTTTTGAATACATGCATAAGTTTTTTTTTAAATTAAGGCAATGAGCAAAAATAATCTGGGATTTTAAAGTGTCAAACAGGAAATTTCATTAAAAATGAATTTGTTGTAATGGGATTCCACTGTAAATGTTTATATCATCCTGGCAGTGCTGTTACAAAAATGACTTAACAAATATGGATGTTATATTTCTTCTTCTTTCGTTCACTTGAAACATGTCTATATCTGTATTTCTGTCTCCTTAATAAAATTCACTGTCTTTTGTAGTTCATACAGTGTCCCATAGAGCTTTGATTCCAATGTTGTTTCCTCTGGCCAATATGTCTGCCTCAGCGTTTCATGCTCAGAACACTCTTGAAGTATATGTTTGGCACTCTGTGCTGCCTGTCCACATGTACACATGGCCGTGTTGCCAATCTTGAACTTTGTATACATGTGACTGTGGAGTCGGTTGTGTCCTGAGACGTAGAATTATAACTTGTTCTGATCTGTTCATAATGTGATAGTCATCTTATGTTGGTGTTTGTGGCTTTCTTATTGACTTGATCATCTGTTTTTTCTGATGGTAGGTGATTGGTACCGGTATATCTGGTTGGTCTTCGGCAGCACCTTCCTTAGCCAGTTGGTCTGCTTTTTCATTTGGATGTTATATGTTTGTGTTATGGGGGATACTTCAATACTTGTACAGGATGTTTGTTGTTTTAATAGTCATCGTCTCGATTGGTCTGTTCTAAGTGACATGAGTACACAGTTTGGATGTGTTGACAAAATCGCATCTTTTTTGGAGATACGGTTGGTCAATCACGGAACAACCTGTTTACTCTAGTTGCCAGGCGATTTGGTGCCGTCAGAACGGATTGGTTCAATTTCTGTTGGTCGAAGAACTATTTTTTTTAAATGACATGGCCTGCCCAATTTAACCAACCTCTGCCATAAAGTATACTTATGAAAAATTACACTAAATATTAAACTATAGCTATACATTGTAAACACTAAAACAATAAAACCATATATGAAGAAAAGACATTATTTTTCCTTTGTTCATTGGCAATATAATTTCATGTACAATTACAACTTGCATGTAAAAAAAATGTTGACCTAATGCATAAAATATCCACATACAAAGTGACATCTTTCAAATTATGTCAAAATGATGAGTGCCATATGGTAACTATTACTAAACACATATTAACAGTCACTGCAAGTTTTTATTCTTATACCAATGCATTTACATAATAAAGTGAAATATTTAAGAAACAAATGTTACATTGAACACAACTCGCCATGTGGAACAAATGGATACTAGTTAAATGTCAACGCATTCAGGATTCCACTCAGTCCCTACAACTAAGGTGAAAGCATTACAGTACTTGGAGCTTAGGTGATGATCCAAACTCAAAGTTCAGTACCCATTTTAAAATTGGAGGATTAGGGAAGTGAGTGTGTGGTGCCAGAGCTTGAAAGAGGAACAAAGAACAGTGATACAATGAATGTAGTAATCAATAAACGGTACTACTGCTGTAAAACTGTATAACAATACCAATAATGATTACCTAGAACACAGGTTTTGAAGTTTTATTTGACATGACAAACAGGCTACACTATCGGCTGCTAACATGATGAAACAATACAAATAACAGTACACATGACAAAAAGAACATAATCAAAGGACATGCACGTAGTAAGAGCAACTAAGGAGGTTGAGTTGGCTGGTCCATCACAGTGTCAAAATGACCCAGAGGTCATGCTGAAGTCAGATGTGTCAAGCTGAAAGGCGCAGATATTGCAATCTTCTTCAGTGTTCATTCTCAAACCCCCACTGGATATCTCTTGTAGTGGACCATGGTCCTATTAGATTTTCAGAAGGATGAAATCCAGAGAATGAAAATGCATTGTGTCGCCGTTTTATTTGCGCCAATGACCCGACACATGTCTTCTGCTGCATATTGCAATCAATCTGTAAACCATGACAAAACATTTCATCTTCGGATTGCATCCTACTAATCTTCAGGATTTGTTTACAATAACTGAATACATCTCCATAACAATATGGAAAGATAAGAACACTTTAGTTTTAAATGGGACAAATTATCTGCACTAACTAGAATTCGGATGTGTCAGGAAATTGGTGCAAATAAAACTGACACAATGCATCCCTGTTCACTGGACTACATTCTGCTGGAAATCTAGTAGGACCATTGTCCTGCTACAAGAGATTCAGCAGAAGTTTGAGAACAAAAACTTTAAAAATCTGCACAAAGTGTTGATGACCGGGTATGCAATAAAGTTTATACAGATGCAAAGTGTTAGATACCTCACAGTACTAAGCTACGATGGCACTTTTCACATGAGGTTGCTAGTTTTCTTCCTAAATGAATTACATTAACTTTGCATGTCAAATACAGATTGGTTTCTACAGATTGATTAATTGTTGAGTTTCTTGTGTTGATATTGTCAAACGCACATATATCTTTTATGGACAATTAACAAGATGTGTTAAGTAGAAGTGAGAAATGTTAAAGTAAATGTAGAAGATAAAACTAAAGTGAGAAATATTTAAGAGACGTAGAAAATTTAACAGAAATGAGAATATTATGAGACATGGCATTGTCACATAGGTTCCCTTCCCTGCTGAGGCATCCTTACAGATATGACGAAGTTACCTCTATTTTGCAGATGTCTCCTTAAGGAGCAATGGGCCATGTATTCATATAATTTATCCCTGAAAGAACTTCAGTGTTCAAATACTCTAATTGGCTAGATTTGTACATGTTTGGAAGCATATTTACTGCTTTCTGTGTGTGACCTTTCTTTGTGTAGCCATTTTTCCTTGACAGTACTATGCCGAAATGTACTTAATGAATTTGAAAATTATAAACATTTGTAAGTAAATTTCTCTGATAATTCTAGCATTCATTGTCTAATTCTTCTTCTTCTTCATCGTTCATTCTCAAGCTCCTGCTGGATCTCCCTTGTAACAAGACCATTGTCCTACTAGATTTCTAGCAGGATGTGGTCCAGAGAATGGAAATGCGTTGTCACCGTTTTATTTGCGCCAATGGCCCAACACATCCGCCTTCGGCGGGATTATCTAATCAGGAAGTGATTTAGAAAGTGTTAATTTGCACTGTGATACTAGTACTAATTTGGTAATTCAGATAATAGGCAATATATGCAGCGCATGTGTTTCAATTTTGTGATACAGTATGGTAAACATTTTAGTTTTCTGTCAATAGTATAATGATTCAAAACATTGATCATGCAAACGTTTTCAGAATCTTTGAATGTGTATTACATGGTACTATTATACAATATATTTGTGATGCAACAAATAAATATGCTGACAAGCATATTACTGATTGGAAGAACTTTGCATCTGGAATAAAACATGTTATTATGATTCAATTCCCGTCAGTTGTAAGAATTATTATGATTAGGTCTATTTGATTGAAATAATGTTTTATTTTGCGAGACAAATGTATATAGATATTTTCACGTCTTCTCTATAATATAAATAAGCATTATGCTTGTAAATTCATAAATTAGAGTATACAGTAATAACATGCCTACACTCAAATTTATTAACTTTTAGCACTCGGCCATAGCTGACACTATTTAAAATATCTGTGGTCGAGTGTACAAGCCCCACAAAGGCCCCATTGCTAGGTCTCTGGTAATCAACAAAATAACCCCCATTAAAAAAATGTTGGTTACCATATTATTTGAAATCTGGCAAGTTATTCAATTGACTTCCATTTTATCTGCAAATTTAGTGGTAACGACAACGAACCTCAGTGGAATATCAAAACTTTCACATTATATTGACAATTTCAAACCAAGAGCAGCACCATGATGTGAATCGGGTTTTATAGACTTTTGTGTTATCGTATAAAACCATCATGGATTATTCCTGTGAAAATGGATTCCTGAGAGGTAAGTTGATAATCACACTCGAAAATGTTAGACCCACATGGTTTTGTATATTTTGACTTTATAAATCAAGTCTTATATCGATTAGTTTTGGAGTAGATCTAAATTTATGGAAGGCTTTTATGACTAGCCAGTAAGTTTATTCCTAGTGAAATTATGATAATTTGATCATAATTACTGCCGAATTAGATCTGTAAACAGTGTTGCCAATCCAAAATATTTCAACAACAAAATCAGACATTATTTACTATTCTTTTTTCTATTTTTTATTATTATAATTTGTTGTTTTTTTTGTGTGAAAAAACATCTTTACGACTTTCTCACATGTTTGGTACCACACACACACAAAACTTACACCAATATATTCATAATTCAATCTTTATTTATATGTACAAATATTATTTAAATATCTCTAACAAAAAAGTGATAGCGTTTTCAAAAGTCACCACCTATTACGTAACATTACCAAAAAATAATGGCAGGACAGTTCATTTTTGTTTTGTTTACAGCATGCTAAATGTTAACGTGAGAATGCAATGGTATATTGGTTAGAGGAAAAAATTTAACAGCCCTTTAAATTTCCCAGCACTGCAGTTAGATTTGATATTTTTACTCAGCGCAGCTAAGAATTTATACCAACGTGAAGTATGTATTGCTCTAAGGCCACAAAATATGACATGTAACTTCAAAAAACTGCAGATATTGATCAATAGATTCTCTGTTGTTTACTTCACATTAGATGGACAGAGTTGATATTAAATGGGGAGTTGTGAATAAGACACACACTTCCCAGTGAAAGTAGAGATTTAAAAGTTTAGAATGGAGATGATTAGGACACACACTGAGAAAGAAACCTGACAACATAAACGGGTCTGGATTGGAACCCACAAGAAAAGAGAGCTGGAAAACCAAGGAACACCGTGAGAATAACAGTGGATGAAGAAATACAATTAATTTGTATCTCATGGGAAAAGATGAAGAGGATAGTGTAAGATAGAAATCGTTGAAATGTGACAATTGCAGCCCTATGTTCCACATAGTGTTGAAAGGGGAATAGATACGAGTAGATGAGAAAGGGTAGAAAATAAAACAGAAGTGATAAATATTATGAGATGGTAGAATTTAAAATATATGAGAGAAATATTGAGACAGTAGAAGATAGCTAGAAGTAAAAATATGAAACAAGGTAGAATATGTTTAAATAGGCAAGTAAAGTGTCCAGTGTATGTAAAAAGTGCATAAAGATAATGTTTGAAGACGTGGGTAATATGATAGCTGAATAATGTATGTGCGTATCAGTGTAAGACTGATCTTAAGATGATCAAAATACTAAGATGTCAAGAACTAATATGATATTGTGAAAAATAGGAGCTGCAGTAACACAAAGTATAGTCATAGATAAATCAGTATGTGTTACTATGATAAATAGTGGAATAATGAATATTTTAAAAAGTGTGTAACAAAAGATTCTGCACATCATACAACTATTAAAACAATCCTAGAGTCCATAATCTAACTTAATAGTCAACTAGAAACGTGTAGTGTTATAAATGAAAATGGACAAGTAACTTTCCAGATGAATTTATGTACAAGGAGTATCCTTAGAAGTGATGATGCATTTGTATATAATCAATGGACAAAGAACATGAAAAGAATTATCTGCTGTATTTCTTCCCCATCAATCCTTGGTCACCAGTTTATCCTTCAGGAAACATTGCATGCTCCCTTCATTCACACAGTCCACAATAGTTTGGTGATAAATGTCTTGAGTTATTGACCAGACAGCTTTCTTCTGAAGAGCAGTATGTGTGGTTCTGTAAAATAACCATTGGACACATTTGTCATTGTTAAATGTTTACTTCACAATTAAAATTAGTTTTGTAACGCACACAAACTACAAAGTTCTCACAATTGTACTCAGTGGTTATACAATATATTTTACTGCATGCACATCTTTTAACACATGAGTCCCAACTTTTTTTTGGAGTTGCAACCTCATTTTATAGAAGTAAAGTGACTCACAACCCCAACATATTTAAAACATGCATTTTAATATGGTAGAATGAAACACACAAAACATTGATGGTACTAAGATCGCAGTCCAACCTCCATTGTGCCAAATAGTGCCTACCTGTGATTATTTCCCTTGCCTACGTTTTTCATTTATTAATTTAAATATAATTATATTTAGGGTTATGGTTAGTTATGTAAAACAAACTAACCCTAACAAATGAATATTTCAATTAATTATTGATATAATATTTAGATGAATTAACCACAAAATACATAGGTAGGCACTAATAGGAAACAAGAACGAAAACGGGTTGGACAGCGATCATAGTACCACATTCATTTATCTGTATAATATAATTCAATATAACATTTAATGCTTCTTGTTTTGGTGTTTAAATGAAGAAGCATTACAGTGAAATTATAGGAGAGTAAAACTTAAAACACACCATGGAGAACTGATTTATTATCTGATGTTTCAGGGCTGCAAAGATTAACAGTATAAATGTCATAAAAGGGGGTTATGGGGGTGAAGTTTTCTGTCCCATCCTATATGGGGTCAAAGGAATCCAGAAGCTATTGCTGAAGTCTGAAGTGTTTGAAAACGCATGATATTGCACCAAAGATGTTAGTCATGACACAGCACATTTCTTTCTCTGGACTATGTCCTGTTAATTTTCAGAAGTTTGAGAATGAACTCAAAAAAGAAAAAGGACATTAAAAGACCTTATTGAAGACATTATTTGAAGGTTGAATCGAGGGGCAGCAATCAAGAGGTAAACAGAGATACAAGCAAGAGGGAAACATCAGATGGACATGCTAGTCTAGCAGAGTGCACTACCAAGGCAAGAGACAGAAGATGTTTGACATCTGTTGTAGTCAACCATTGTTGTGGGGATGGTACCAGATGATGAAGTTTCAGTTAGTTGAAACCCTTAGACTGGCAACCCATATTTTAACAAAACAAAATTAAATTAACATAATTTGTGAGAATCATGGATGGAAACCACACATCATATTTGATAATAAAGTTTTCTAAATCAAGTAGACATTTATTTGTTATGTTTACTACTCTCTAATGTCATCATCAAAAAGTACTGTACCTATTGGTATAGTACCTGTCTCTACACCACATTTGTCGACCTAACTAAGGCATTCGACACTGTAAATTGCGAAGGACTATGGAAGATCATGGCAAAATTTGAATGTCCCGAAAAATGCACTAACATGATTCGCCAGTTCCATGATGGAATGACAGTCTGTGTGCAAGATGACAACGCACACTCAAATCTGTTTCCAGTAACTAACGGTATCAAACAAGGTTGTGTCCTGGCTCCGATGCTCTTCAGTATGGTGTTCTCTACCATATTAAATGATGCCTTCCTGAATAACAGTGCAGGAATTTGCTTTCACTATCGAGCTCATGGAAGGTTATTCAGCCTTAGTAGATTGAAGGCCAAGATCAAAACTAAGACAGACATTGTTCGCAGACGATTGTGCACTAAACGCTACCGTCTGAAAATCATCCAGGACAGCTTGGACTTCTTTTCTTTGGCCTGTGATGCATTCGGTCTCACCATCAGCAAGACATTAGTAATGTATCAACCAGCTCCAGGCATCCCCTACACAGAACCAGTAATCACAGTAAAGGGACAAAAACTCAATACTGCCAATAAGTTTGTATACCTCGGATGCACCATATCGCAAACTGCGACAATTGACAAGGATGTTGCCCTGTGTATTGCTCACACAGTGCTGCATTTGGGAACCTTCACATCAATGTCTGAATCAGGTGTGGCCTCAGTTTGACAACTAAGTTGGAAGTGTACTGCACAGTGATTCTACCAACACTGCTTTATGCTGCGCCGTCCTGGAATGTCTATGCACGCTGGACAGCGTAACTCTTTCCACCTTCAGTGCCTAAGAAACCTCATGGAAGTGTGCTGGCAGGATCAAGCACCAGACACGGAAATCCTTCAACATTCTCATATGCAAAGCATCCATACCCTGCTGACTATTTCTCAACTCCGCTGGACTGGCCACATTGTCCATATGCCAGACAAGCACCCTCTAAAGAGATTTTTCTATGGGAAGCTGATTGATGGTAAACGTTCCACACGGAGGGCATAAAAAGCACTTCAAGGATCACCTAAAAAAAACTCTCTAAAGCACTGCAGCATTGATCCTAGCTCCTGGAAGACTACAGCCCTAGATCACTGCTGGCATCACTAAATTTGAAAAAGAACACTGCGGGCAATTTACAAGTGACAAGGCGGAAGGACAAATCCAAAAACTCTCCTGCCCCAAACCCTCTGCACTGCAATAGAACTTTCCTGGCACGTATCGGACATCTACGAAATCACAAATCAAATTAGACAAGCACAAATGTTTTGATATTTTTCTAATTGTTCATCACATTTATTGTTTTTCATTCCATGCTCATTTTCGCTGGCAAAGGAGAAATATCATCACCTGTTGGTATAGATTATCATGGATCTCTACAACTCTCTATCTCCCACATCTTGACTCAGGATCATTTTTATGTCTTGCCATGTTTAACTGATTCCAGCCGGGGAGACATACAAGTCAGTAAACCTTATGTCTTCTGGCCGGAAAGACTTCTATAAGTCATACTCTAATGACATTCATGTTGTTGTTTTCGGTATTTATATCAACATAAGAATGTTTCCAATCTAAAGTATAATATGTCCACATTACTTCTTGCAATATTTTTATGTGTATTGATATCAATTTTGTTAAGTTATCGATAAGTTTTGATAATGGGATGTCATTTTTCCTTATATGTTTTATATATATTTTCCAATTTACTTATTTTCGTAAAATAATAACTATTTTATTTGCTTTGGTCTCATTTATTATGAAATCCAATCTGGCAAATGCTTCTAGCATCGTGTTTGCAAATTTACGCCATTTTGTAAGAAAAATTAGCCATATTTTGATTTGAGTTTCGTGTAAAGTTAAGTCTACTGTTTTTGATAGATGTCGAAATTCTTTCTAAATAATAAATTTTTGACGCACTATGCATATATATTATACATTATTGTGTTCGTAATTGGATTATCTACAGAAATGATACAGTTTGAGTGGAATTTATTTATTCAAAAATGCGGTAAGATCATATATCATATCTAAAATAACATTTATTTGTCATTTACATATTTTCTTTTCTGTCTAAAATAATGTTTATATATTAACATAATTTTTTTTTCAAAATGATCTTGTGATAATCACATTCTCTGTCCATTTATGTTTCGAAATATATATATATATTACATTATAATGTAAATATATTTAGAAGTACTATTCCGTGATGCATGTGCACACACAAAAATCGATAAAATTTAAGTACGTTTAAACGCTAAAAATATTCCGGCCGGAATCAGTTAAAATATCTCATGTTTTCGCATATTGTCTTTTTCTCTCTCTTTCAATCTTGCCTACTGTAACTATTAATTCTCCAAATTCCATCTCATAACTATCAAAGAATTAAGATTTCCTTTGTTAGTAACACTGTCATAACTGTCTCATTTAGAACACCCCCATTCACTTTTCTAGCTTATCCATGCTATTTTCTGCATTTTTCTATCTTATTGGTAGTATTCTCTGCATTCTTTTATAGAGCCATATATCTATTGTCTCCAATTTTCGACTCTTCTTGTTTATTGTCCATGACTTTCATCAATAAGTTAGAATTGGCATTACATAACACTGAAGAACTCCCTTCTTCGCCTGTAATATCACAATACATTACACAGTATGCTCTTCATATTTTAGAATGCTACCTTTGCTTACTCAATTCTATTCTTTTATCTCTAATTTAGATGAATCAAGAAGTGTTAAGAACATTAAATGTGCAAGAAGATTAGCTTTCAAAAAATTACAAATGTGTCTGATCATTGATGCACATAAAGCATCAACACAGCGTGTTTCCATTCTCTGAACTACATCCTGCTGAAAATCTTGTAGGACCATTGTTCTGCTATAGAGATCCGGTGGCAGTTTGAGAACGAACAGAGAAAGAAAAACATTCCAACAAAAAAGTTGAGGTTTTTTTGGCTATTTAAAGAGAAATTAGCATTTTAAAAACTAGTAAAGGAAGATATGGTTGCTCATTACCGGGTAATGGCTGTCAATCAAAGTTGACAATGGAGAAACATTTTAGTGTTTAAATATGTCCATTCAGCAGGTCAATTCGTTAATAATTATGAGTTGTTGAGAGAATCTAGAAGACTACATTCTGGAAAGAACATGTCTTGTGTATGTGAGCAGATGTATGTATATATGTATGTATGCATGTAATATAGTTGCAATGTATGTATGCATGTAATATAGTTTACAATATTCATGAAAATGTAAGAACCACCAGTTAAAAATCATGCTAACTTACAAAAAAATGAATAATTGATACATGTACTAATACTAATGTCATTAACTACCTGGATCATGTCGCATGTAGTGTATCCAACCTTGACTCTGTTGAACACCAATGCTCCGCCATTCTGTCTCAGACATTAGATGTGTCTTAGGAACTAGTTTAGCAATCTCTTTGGGAAGCATTACATGTCTGAAACATTTATGATAAGATAAGAGATAAAGTTAGTTCACATCATTCATAATTTTTTTATATCTGGCATTCCACTTTGGTAGTAGGCTTTTGATTTTAATAAACTGACAAACAAAAATTGACATAAATAAATGAGGCAGCAAATATTTGAGAGCAGACTGGAATCAGTAGTGATTTCATATGAAGTTTATCAACTTAAAACTTTCACATGTATTTTTCTCCTACATCATTCAGGCGATAGTCAATGAACACAGAAAACCCCACCGCAGACGAATGTGTCAGGCCATTGATGCAAATAAAACTGTCACGCACCGCATTTTCATTCTCCTTACTGCTGGATTTTCCTGCTGGAAATCTAGTAGGACCATTGTCCTGCTACAAGAGAGATCCAGCAGGAGTTTGAGAATGAATGCTGAAGAAGAATGCAGGCAACAATTTGAGTCAGTTGTTTCTTTATACATTTACAAAGATTAAACAATTAAATAAAACCATAGCACATTTAATAGCTGAAAGCAGAGTTAACGGCAACAGAAGCGGGCATCCAAGATGACGATGGTGCAGTGATATATCAGATTGCTTAAACATGCCTCTAGCTGCGGCAGGCCAACTCGCCCAGAATCGTGGAGTATTCAGAGAATCCATAAGGAAAACCACGTTCTGGAAAGAATATGTCACATGCTGATAGCACATGGTATTCATGCTTTCCAGCTGTAACCACAAGAATTCACGGTGGTTAATTAATAGAAGAAAAAAATACAATCTAAGGAATGTGAACTACAGGTATATTCTTAAAGGAGCTGAGGAATCTGCTCACGTTTCCTAAATGAGTTTATTGGAGATATTGTAGTTTCTTCAAGTAAACAGAAACTACAATTAAAAAATAACTCCTTTTGACAGCTGTTTATGTAGTCCTAATTCACGGATTCTACAGAATGGACTGTTGAAAACGGTCAACAAATAGTTGTTTGAAAACATGTGGATCCCTTTATCATTCAATAGATATCATCAGCACTGTGTAGCAAAGGAAAGTGAAACTACTGTGTGATATTTGGTCCTTGGAGCCTTTTACAATTTATCCAGAAGGTTATACGGTTTGCCTCTTTCCCCAGTTCTGTTCAATATTTACACACTAGTAATGATAACGAAACAGCAATTTACATTACTGATAATGGCATGACATTATTCTTTGCTGGTGATATTCTGGTGCACAAGAAAGGGTATGAACCAACATGCAATTACAAAGGGAACTAGAATTACAAAAATAACTAGACTGCTTAGACTCCTGGTGTTAGGAGTCCCGCTGTAATGATAATCATAAACCAGAAGAAACCTGTTCTCACTTGGCTCTCACTTAACAATCACATCACCAGAACAGAAATCCCAGCAGTGAAATTTAATGAGCTCAACAACAACATTTCTAGAATACCTGCAATCTAATGACATTCGATAAATCAATAGCAGTCTAGTCTTTACAACTTAAGACTTTACTTCAAAGAGAATGTGTTGAATGTGTCATAACAAAAGCCTGCCAATGAGCAACGGCATTGAGAGCTTGTGACATTCCATAATATCTACTCATACTGCTACTAATACAACACATTTTACATGACTATATATAGTACCTGATGTAGGCCTACTTTTTTTCTTACAGTGGCGTAGTCTACAGCCACTGAACATAGACCAGATGATGTGAAAGTATCATATATAATTTAAATTACTATTAGTATTAATAACTCATTTGAAATGACATAGTATAGAGTATAGTTATATCATGCTTGAGTAATATAAATGTAGGTCTAGTGACTTGAGAGCTACAATATTATAATTCATTAGGCTATGCCGCTCTCCTCTCAAATGTGCCCTAAGTAGGTACTTGGGCAAAATTTTCAAAATAGTGCTACATAATTACAATAAAAATTGCAATTCAACGATACCTAACCCAAGTCTGTACGTCAACCCTAAAAAGGTTATAATTTTTGGGGGAATTAATTTGACATCAAAATAATTTACATTACCTATATAGGAAAATATAAATAAAACTTGTGACCACCAAATGTAGTCTAGCTAATAATTTCTGAATTATCTTAGTTATTTGCAATTATACAATAAACAAACTATACATTTTTATGCTTGCAGAGACGACGCACGCATATGTTGATCACATTTTTTGTAATTTTTTGTAACCCCAGAACTAATTGATATTCAAAATGGCTGCTAATTAGCATAATTATAATGAAAATAAATCATATATCAATTAAACATCATAAAAAATCAAATACAGAAACTATATATTTTTGTATTCGCAAAGATAAGACACATCTGTTGATCTTGATTGCTGTGATTCTCAGATGCACGTACAATTAAATTATATTCAAAATGTTGGCTAATTTGCATAATTTTAATTTAAACAAATATTTTTTTTAAATGGCGAAAAAATTAACTATTTTTTTTCATCTAAATGTTTTGGGCACGGTTTTGTACTTGTACTCTTAAAATTAAAAGTTACATATTAAGAAAAATCATATATTATATGAATGTCAATGATTGTTAAAGAATTTAATAAACTTCTAGTTTCAAACATGACAAAAACGACATCACGAAATCAAAATGTCACACGAAATTTATAGCCTGAGCAAAATTTTCCAAACACACTAATCCCAGATGTCCAAGTACCTACCGGGCTACCCTAAGTCAAGTAGTCATAGGGCCTACTCACCAATTTCAATTCATTCTAATTCAATAATTATTCATTGTTCATCAAGAAATTATCTGACCTGAAATAAAATAAAGGAATTACGACGTTATTTTAAGTTGTCTACCTGTACTCAAATTCTTCGTCTGTGTATTTATCGGAATAAAATATCTGTTTCTGAAGATTGGACATTTCTTGGGCTGTTAGTTTGTTTACTATCCTTTTGTTGCACACATCTACTTTAGTAATTCCCAACATGTTTCTTCTTTTTTCGTCAATGGCCGCGTTTGAATTATGCGCACAGTTGTCGAGAGTTGCCGTACCCTGGAATGGTGAAACAAATCTGAACTGTGATTGGCCTACTTAAAGACAACACCAGCTGCTATTGGTTTGTTCTCATACAAGAAAAATCTCACTTTTCCAACTTTCAATCCATTCTTCCCGCCCCTTATTTTCCCTCAATCTCAGAATCATCATGCGCCATGCCGGGTAGCGTAGGTAATCATTGAGTATATAATCAATCACCTACATGCAAAGTCTAATATTGCATAATATTAAGATTAAACTTTGGGGTCTTTGTTACCTCTATTTTATGGTAGTGTGTCCTGATATAGCCTAATTGGACTATGTTGTCCGCTGGTTGAAAGGGGCACGCCTCTCCAAAAGAGAGGCAAACTCATTAACCTACCTACCGAAGTCTGATATTCGGCGAAGTTACGCGTATGAGATACGATAGTCTATCGGCTCATCGGGTAATGTAGGCGATCGCCAGCAACGTGGTGTGGACCTAATCGGGTACGGTGAGACAGAAAAACAAGGCCATTGAACATAGAAAACCAAACCATGGTCTCGGTCATCCACTGCATCGAACTTCACTTTCAGTCATCTCGATTCGTCTTGCCACTGTTGGTAAATGAGGTCCGACAAGAGAGTGAGGTCAAAGATTTGCATAACTCCTCAATCAATCAAGTGCCATGCCGAATGGCGTAGGCGATCATGTTTATCCGCAACTCTCTATCTTTTGTGTTGTCAAAAAGCTCGGTTTGTGAACTTCTACGTGCCACAATACTAGTCCACCTAGCAACGTTTCTCTTTACTCCGGAACACATACTTCAGGACTGCCCAAAATACAAAGAGCAGCGACAGCAGACCTGGCTAGAGGATAGACTTGGGGCAAAAGCTGTGGGGCAGCCGCTCTGACCTGTAGAAGACGGTGGACTTCGTCTTGACGACAGGCTTGACAATATAGCATGACTACAGGTGCTGAACGCAGAAGAGGAACTTTCTCTCTTTGTTGTCCCCTGTCTCTTCCCCCCCCCCCCCTGATCTTTCCAGTGGTTATTAAGTGTTCAAGCTGTGTTGTTCCCAGCATATGCCTTAGAAATTTTGACTGTCTGATCCTAATGTTTGATATGAATGATCTTTTGCGCCAGCGTCAATGAGAACATCTGCATTAGTCTTCTTAGCTGTCCATGACATTTTCATAATTCTTTCAGAAACCACATCTATGTAGCCTCCAGTTCGTTTTGAATTTTTTGGTTTACAGTCCATGCTTCACATCCATAAAAAAAAGAATTGGTTCGATATAACATATCAGAACTAGAATTCGGGTCTGCATTGATAGTGTTCCATTGCACAAAATGGTTATAATTTTTTGGAATGCTCATTTGGCTTGTGCTGTTCCGCTCTTTATCTCACATGAGTATCTACCTTCTGATGTTAACAGGGTGCCAAGATATTTTACTTTTTCAACTTGCTAATTTTGTGTTACTAATCATTATATTGCATCTTGTTGGTGTATGTTTCTTCGAAACAACCATTATTTCTGCTTTCTTCTTGTTTAAACTGCGGCCTTTGTTTTCACTTTCTTTCACAACTTTATCCAACAGGGCTTGTAGTTCTTGTTCGCTTCCTGCAATCAATATTATATCGTCAGCATATCTCAAGTTATTTATATTGCATCATCCCACTGTTACATAGTGTTTTCTGTATGCAGGAAGAAAAGATCCAGTGATATTACACAACCTTGCCTGACACCCATTTCTATATGTTAATAGAAACTTTTCACTTCTTTCAAGCTGGAGTTGGCTTTGCAATTAAATACAGCCTAGCCAGAAAGTTGGCTGGATCTCCAAAGGGCATTAGAGACCGGCTGATGACTGTTCGCATTCCACCTTCTATATAGCGGTATGCAACATTTGTTAGCGTACATACCCCAACTATGGCGAACGCAGATTAACAGAAAGAAAAATTATATGATGACTTGAAAAGAATCATAAAGGAGACCCCCAAAATCCAAAAAATTCCTTGGTGACTTCAACGCACAAGTGGGTTCGGACTGGGTGTCTTGGGATGGTGTGCTGGGGAGGCATGGTGTTGGCAAATGCAATAGCAATGGACAGCTACAGCTCGAAACATGCGCATTATTTAACTTACTCATCTCCAACACTGTCTTTCAACTACCTCACCGTAATAAGACTACATGATGCACCCACGATCAAAACAGTGGCATCAAATCGATTATATCATCGTGAGACAACGCGATAAGCAGAATGTGAGAGTCACTAAATCCATGTGTGGCGCCGACTGCTGGACGGACCACAGACTGCTAGTCTCCAAAATGAACTTCCATAAATTGCATCTCCGTCGACCTCATAATAGCAAACACTCAGAATATCTTATAAATTGAAAGATCCACTTTGCAAACAGCTTCTGTGCAGTTCAATGGATACAAAAATTGCACCACTGACAGTCGATCCCATAGACATTCCAAAAAAAGCAGGGAAACCTCCGTGACACTATCTACAGAACTACAGAAGAAGTAATAGTCGTTGCTATTCGCAAGCATCAAGACTGGTTTCACCAAAACGATGTACAGATCAAAGCTCTCCTGGACAACAAGCACAATCAGTATAAAGCTTATTTAAACGGCCCCACATCAACCAGCAAAAAGACGCTGTACGAAAACTCAAAGAATAACGCGCAAAAAGTACTAAGGAGGATGCAAGACTCATGGTTTAACACCAAAGCCAAAGAGATACAACATTATGTTGACAGCAATAATATGCAGGAATTTTATTCAGTGTTAAAAGCAATTTATGGTCCTTAGTCTTCAGGAACGTCTCCTCTTCTAAGTGTAGATGGAAAGCATAACATAAGTGACAGAGAGGAAATTCTCAAACACTGGGCTGAACATTTTGGAAATGTTCTAAACTGCCCCTCCAACATCAACGACGAAGCGATTGCGCGTATCACGCAAATACCAATCAATCATTGTCGGAGCCCCCTTGCCCTGAGGAGGTAGAGAAAGCAATCTCAAATGTGTCCGTAGGAAAAGCGTCAGGCTCAGATTCCATTCCAGCCGAAGTTTACGCTGTTAGTGGCCCTGTCATGTCTGCTAAACTCACAGAGCTCTTTCAGGCAATGTGGAACCTGGAAGCGATACCACAAGACTCTAAGGATGCTTCCATCATACATCTATACAAAAGAAAATCGCCCAGCTTGCGACAACCATCAAGGCATATCCCTGCTCTCTATAGCAGGCAACATCCTAGCTAGGGTCCTGTTAAACAGAATGCAAGCCCATCTTGAGGCAGGTCTCCTCCAGAGAGCCAATGTGGCTTCCGACAGGGCAGAGGTACTGTAGACATGATATTCACTGCCAGACAACTACAGGAAAAGTGTCGCAAACAGAACACTGGTCTCTACACCACATTTGTCGACCTAAGGCATTCGACACTGTAAATCGCGAAGGACTATGGAAGATCATGGCCAAATTTGGATGTCCCTAAAATTTACCAACATGGTTCGCCAGTTCCATGATGGTATGACAGTCTGTTTGCAATATGACGGCGCACACTCTTCTTCTTCTTCTGCGTTCGTTCTCAAACTCCTGCAGATTTGCAGGATGTAGTCCGGAGAACGGAATGTGTTGTGTCATGGTTTACAGAATTGCTGCGATATCTGCGCCTTTCGCCTGACACATCCGACTTCAGCATGGCTTTGGGTCACTGACCCTATATGGGATGGGGCAGTCAACTCCATCCCATTACCTCCTTAGTCGCCTTTTACGACATGCGTGGAAGGTAAACAGTGTTGTTATTCTTTGTTCCCCTTTCGGGCCCCGGCAACACACGGGCGAGGCGCGCACTCAAACCCCTTTCCAGTGAGTAACGGTGTCAAACAGAGTTGCGTCCTGGCTCCGACGCTCTTCAACATGGTGTTCTATGCCATGTTAAATGAAGCCTCCGAATCAATGACAAAGTCATATTACATAATATATTTTTTATTTTTCGGAATGTTGTTTTTGCCTGCTCTATTCTGCTTCTTATTTATTTTGAACTTTATCCATCTGATGTAATCGTTGTACCTAAATATTTCTTCTTCTTCTTTCTGCGTTCGTTCTTAAACTCCTGCAAATTAGCAGGATGCAGTCTGGAGAACGGAATGCGTTGTGTCATGGTTTACATCATTGCTGCGATATCTGCGTCCTTCGGCTTGACACATCCGACTTCAGCAAATCTTTGGGTCACTGACCCTATATGGGATGAGACAGCCAACTCCATCCCATAACCTCCTTAGTCGCCTTTTACGACATGTGCGGAAGGTAAACAGTGTTGCTATTCTTTGCTCCCCTTTCGGGCCCCGGCAACACAGGGAGACCTAAATATTTGAATTGAATGACCTGTTTTTTATCATTCACTTTGATCTTGCAAGGTGTGATATTTTGTTTCTTTGAAATAACCATTACTTCTGTTTTCTTTATATTTAGGAAGAGGTCTTTCTCTTTACTTTCTGTGACTACTTCATTAATTAAACATTGAAGGGCTTCTTCAATTTTTGCAATCAGAACAGTGTCATCCGCATATCTCAAATTATTTATGTTATCCACCCGGGGATATAGGCTTACTTACAATGAATACTTTGACTTTGACAATGTCAAAAGTTTTGTTTTATAGGCCTACATTTGATAATGAACGACTTGATTAAATATTTTTCTTGAAAAAAGGTCCCGTTCGTTCGGACCTTAACGTGGAAAAAGTCCTCGTTCTTTTGCTTATTGTTATTTATTTTTTACATTGTTTTTTTTATTTGCTAGTTAGTATAGTAGCAGTATTTACTTAATTAATATAAATTTGATTATATAAAGCGTCTATAGATACGAGAAAACTCAATTTGCCTAGTACATTTTGCCATTACTGTTCAAATGATTAACATCTTGTTGATATTACGTATAAGTACACGTAAACATGTTAAAATATAATATAATGTTCTTTGGAAATACTATTAAATATATGATATGAAATTATATGCTTTGTCTGAATATATTAGTCGATTCGAAATAGTTTTATTTTGTGATTTGAAAATACATTTATTTTGCAACGCCAATTGGGCTAACAGTCTGTCTAGAAATGTTTGTAAACACTGAAACACCACATGGAACAATACATAGGCCTATGGTTGATGTATTTATCATTTTTAATTTTATATAATGCAGACTGTGTATATCTACAACTAGATGTAGATGGCATGCAAAGTGTAGTTCTTTGTCATGTATAATATAAGTTCTTGACGGTTCATGAAACTGATGTAATGTTCTAGCTAGAACGTCCTTGATTGCGTCAAGCAAAATATGCGCAATTTCTAGAAAGATCGTTCCGTAGTCAGGTATAAATAAGCGCTGCCATCAAATAATCACGTTTAGAATACTTGTGCAGCTCATAGGCTATACATTTTGATGCACATTGCATAGACACTAGCATTTCAGTTCCAAGTGGTATCAACGTTTTACTATATAATTGATCTAGCCACGATTTGTCATCTTGACGAAAGGACAGTTCAAGACTCCGAGTTAGCAATAGTCTTGACAGAAAAATACAAGTTTACCAACACCAAAATGTTTTCAGTTTTTCCACGCATTATTGCTGAGGAGGTTGTGCCCATGATGAGAATGGCCGATGAGCTTTCTCGTTGGCCCTTAACAATGGGTCGATACATGGCGCAACCATGGAGTCGATTAGGAGAGTCTGAGGTATGTTTTTATAAAAATTAAATCTGCTAATCATAGGCATCTTTATACTGTAACATGACAACGTAATGTAGATAGTTTCGTTCTTCATTGCTTTTTGCTTGTCAATAAATATGGCTCATGAATAATTCAAAATATAGAGGTAATTTATTGCATCATCTTCATTTGTCTTTTTCATGTTGTTATATTTATATTAGAGTTGTCATTTTAAAGTGTCACTGCAGAAAAGCAGATTATTTCAAGCAACTTTAACAATGTTTCAGTGCTCGTTCTCAAGCTGTAGTTGGATTTCTTTTGTAGTAGGTCAATGACATAGACCACTCAGTGCTTCTTTTCTGGGGATAGCCCCTATGTGGGTATACCCTGTATTCCCACATATTTATCATGGAATATTTTCTTGTTGGTATTTTAATTCTGCACCAGTCTAAAGAAACTACTTGTCCATAGAAAAAAGAATTCTAATATAAACAACTCAGAAGTCAATCTCATATATTTTTGATCAGTTAATGTTGAGAATGAAGAAATTAGGAAAAGAGTTGGTATAATATCATGTATTGAACATATTTAGAGACAGCAAGTAAAATGGTTCGGTCACCTTATGAGAATGAAACCAAACCAAATACCAATAAGAGCATATAACAAAAGAATATCTGGGCATAAGGCCAAAGGTAGACCAAGAAAATGGTAGATAGAAAACATCAAGATAGCCTTGAACAAATATGGACTAAATGCAACCATAGCGACACATCTGACCTTGGAACGATAGCTTAAGCTCCCACCCCTACGCTTAATGGCAAATGTGAATGCAATCAACTATCATTCACCTGGGGAAAGACAATAGACAATGTTGAGAATCTTAAGATAATATGGCTTCATAATTAATGCAAGGAACACAAAAATATAAAACTGAAAAAAAACTCACTCCCCCCTTTTAATACAGCAGGACTGTGTGAAGTATGATTTATATGTCTTTTTATGAATATATCCTATTAGCAAAGTTATATTGCGACCTGAGGGAGGGGTTGCAAGAAGCACAGAAATATACACTTAATTTTTGTATAGGCCTAGGCCCTTATACGGCACCTCTACCATTTTTTCTAGAAAATAAAAACCTGGTCCTACTATATTTCCAGCAGGGTGTAGTCCAGAGAACAGAGATGCTTTATGTTTGAATTTTACTTGTGCCATCAGCCCAAGATAGACCTATCCAACTTTGGTGGTATCAAGCTTCTTCTTCTTTATTAATTCTCAAACTCCTGCAGATTAGCAGGATGTAGTCCGGAGAACGGAATGCGTTGTGTATTGGTGTACAGCATTGCTGTGATATCTGAGCCTTTCGTCCTGACACATCTGACTTCAGCATGGCTTTGGGTCACTGACCCTATATGGGATGGGGCAGCCAACTCCATCCCATAACCTCGTTAGTCGCCTTTTACAACATGCATGGAAGGTAAACAGTGTTGCTATTCTTTGCTCCCCTTTCGGGCCCGGCAACACACAGGCGTGGAATCAAGCAATAAAAATAAGTGGTATTGACAAAAGCAACAGTATTTTAAATGAAAGAAGAGGACTAACCTTAACATTTGAGTTTATAAAAAATACTACATAATTAACTTATTTTACACAGACAGTCAAATAATCCACTATAATAACTTGGTCCTGACCGATAAAATATTTATATAACAACATAAATTCGCTATGTCCTAATATAGGCCTACAGTATAATGAACGCCAGTGTGATGCCGGGCCCGAAAGGGGAGCAAAGAATAGCAACACTGTTTACCTTCCACGCATGTCGTAAAAGGCGACTAAGGAGGTTATGGGATGGAGTTGGCTGTCCGATCCCATATAGGGTGAATGACCCAAAGCCATGCTGAAGTCGGATGTGTCAGGCCAAAAGGTGCAGATATCGTAGCAATGCTGTAAACCATGGCACAACGCATTCCGTTCTCTGGACTACATCCTGCTAATATGCAGGAGTTTGAGAACGAACGCAGAAGAAGAAGAAGTATAATGAAGAATAATATTAATTGTCTGCCGAAGACGGATATATCAGGCCATTAGCGCAAATAAAATGGCGACACAACGCATTTTCATTCTCTGGACTACATCTATCTGGAAATCTAGTAGAACAATTGTCCTGCTACAAGGGAGATCTAGCGGGAGTTTGAAAATGAAAGCTGAAGAAGAAGAATATTAGCTGGAGATTTTGAGAAATGTTGTTTTATATATATATATATATATATATATATATATATATATATATATATATATATATATATATATATATATATATATATATATATATATATATATATATCATAATATATATATATATATATATATATATATATATATATATATATATATATATATATATATATATATATATATATATATATATATATATATATATATATCATAATATATATATAATATATATTATAATATATCATAATTCATTATACTGGTACCTGAAAATTTGATTTAAGCCATTTTTTATAGAAATATCTCATAACAGTGATGTAGATAAGGTGCTCTGGTGTTTGCAATGAAATTTACTGATATATGAACAAGAAACAAATGAGACGACTAGAGTTGTAACAAAGTTCAACTACCAGAAAGGAAACTTCTATAAACAAATCAATTTATTGCCTCGTTCTGGAAAAAATATATTTTAAAATAAATCAGGGCAAACATGCAGATCTTTGGATATAGGCCTACAAAGGGTGACCTGATGATTTTACAAACTCTTGTTTATAAATTGAGTTTTTCAGAGAATTTTGGGGATTATTGCTTGCAGCTAGAGTGGTACTCTCTGTAGGCATGCTGCTGTGCTGAGAGGGAAGGAATACACATGGGTAACCCAAGTACAACAAAGTAAATCCTCTGCGCCTTTTGAATCCTGTACATGTTTAATAATTGAAAATATGTCTTATTACATTAAATGACTGCTTACTTTAATTTATGCAGGTTCACAATACTGATAAGGAGTTCCGTGTTCGCATGGACTTGCAACACTTTAAACCAGAAGAAATAAAAATCACTTCAGATAATCAGCGCATTCATGTCAGTGCCAAACATGAGGAGAAGCAAGATGAGTTTGGTTTTGTGGCAAGAGAAGTTACTCGTATCTACAAAATGCCAGAAGTAATTACTTTATGTAATTTTTAAAGTTGAATCATTATTTTGTGTTAAAATCAGCAAAGATGTATAGAAGAAGATACAGATAAAAAATAGTGCATGAGACATTTAGACAAAATAATTTTGTAAATATTATTTTAATTTGTCAGCTCAAAATCAAGGATGTAATTGGAAACTGGAAGAGAAATCTTCCAATAAAAATATGATTTGCTTTGATCTCGTTGATTGGTTGCTGATCTAGCGGTCTATGGGCTCATGCATTTTATTTATCTGGATTTGGAGGGAGAAGGATTTTTCACACCAACCAGTGCTGGATATTTAAAAAAAGTGGTGGTCAACAGTTTCATAGGAATGAGTGCACAGTCAGAAACCTGGAGTGTGTTGTGGTTGTATTCTGTTCAGGTGATAAGTAGCACAAGAAGTTGCCTTGTACCACCTGAATACCATTTTGGATGTCTTTCCATCAAAAGTAAAAAAATATTGAAATTTTTACATACTCTATGTCCTCTCTTCAAGCTTTGATCTCAAAGATAACTTTAACCTTTTAGAAAGCAGAAACCAGAACACTGCCTTCTGACTTCAGTCCCAACACAGTTAGCCTCAGAATCACTTGAACACACTACATTACTACAACCACAACATACCCCAAAGTGTTGCCTTTGCAGACATCCTTACAAAACCATTCATCATCACTTTTTTTCTAATGTCCAGTGCTGGATTATATTGAAGTAAATGTTTTTTTCTTGGGTACATAAATGGTTTCACTCTGGGCCATATGGAACAAAATATCAACTAACTCAAAAATACACATACTACACATCTGCATTGGATCAGAAGGTATTTATGCATTTGCATGTGTAGCGAACCAACTAGAAAGAAAAACAATATACACAATGAAAGGCACAAAATTATCTGCCAACTTGTACAGATTTTCTATATTATGTATACAATATAATCATGTTTGATTCTTCATCAGTGCTCATTCTCAAACTCCCACTGGATCTCCCTTGTAGCAGGACTATGATGCTACTAAATTTCCAACAGGATGTAGTCCAGAGAATGAAAATGTGTTGTCGCCATTTTATTTGCGCCAATGGCCCGACACATCAGTCTTTGGCGGGATGTTTGATTCATATACCTATATTTTTATACACCTTTTAGCTCCCTGAGGAGCACATCTTTAGCTATAGCTTCCATCTCTGGGCCCAGAGATGACATGCACACCGTAGTGCACAGGCCGGTGTTACATAGCTGGTCGAGCATCAGGGTCAACGAACCACAGCTGATCAAGACTCTCAGTACACTTCCATGCAATGGCCCCGGAAACAGGAGTGCAGCAACCCTGCTGTTGCCTGGCAAAGTACTAGGGATAGAAAATACAGAAATGCCGAACCCGACCCCAAAAAATACTGGCTGAAGACGGATGTGTCAGGTCAAAAGGCAAAGATAATGCAGCTTGTTGTAAAACATGAGACAACGCAGATCACTCTTATATGTCCTTCTCAGGACGGTAAGCAGAATGCTTTCAGAAAGTCCACCGCAAGGCGTACAACGAAGAAGAAGCTTCCACCTCTTTCTATATTCTATCACGCCTTTGTATCTATGTTAAATTTATCTCTAGTATTTATATTATGCAAAAGAATATTTCTAGATAATTTGGAATAAAAATACAGAATTTAGGGATCATTTTGGGCTGAATACAGAATGATCCGGATAGTAGTTGACAGGTATGGATAAACATCTGGAGTATTATAATGCAACATGTAGACTACAAAATATTTATACCCCGCAATAAGGAAGTCTTGTAGAATTAACAATAAATCTCAGTATGGCAGCTGTTTCACAGATTTTACTCTTGTATGGAATTATTTTTAATTCATTATGGGGATATGTGTCCACACATTCTAACATTTTACTATTAGGCTTGATTTTATACAGCTTCCGTGATGCAGAGATAAAAAAATACGCAGCATGTGCTACCGATCTGCACACATTGCACAGAGGCCCCCCCCAAAGGGTCTTCCAGAGGGGGCTCTCTCAGTGCATTGCACACAATTGATGGATGCTGCATTGTATGCAACTTTAGTGAAAATTCATTCTGTTAAATAATGTATGGTTTTTTTTGTCAAAAATGTGAACACATCTTCCTGTAATGTACCATTTCTTTTTCTCTCAGCGATGAGGTATATGGTGTTATACATATATTATTATGTGACTACTGGTACACTAAAGGTTATATGGTCAGCAACAGGCCAACCACTTTCATTATCCCAGACCTGTTCTAGTGCCCATTTCATGATGCTGAATTAATCAAGGAATCATGGTTGAACATTTCTCTCCCTTTATTAAATTCAAATCAGGAACCAATCAGTTATTTATTGTTTGGCAATAAAGTAACTTTTTTGTGTGTTTTTTGTCAAACTCCCACAGATATCTCTTATAGCAGTTTTGGTCCTTCTAAAAGATTTCCAGCAGGTTGTAGTCTAGAGAATGGAAATGTGTTGTGTTGCCATTATATTTGCGTTAATGGTTAGACACATCTGATTTTGGTGGTGGCAGCTAATACATTCAGTGTTTTTACCACTTCCATTGAATGTTAGACCTCTTTAAGTGTAACGCTAGTTTAGTATTCCACTCATATAAGAGGACTGGTTCCTGTACCTACCGGCTGGTCACTACACTCAGATGTAACAATAGTTGCTTGCCCTTTTGTTGCTATCTTGCATCTCCTATCGTCACAGATGCACACAAACTAACCTCTGTTCTATTGTGGCGTGGGAACTCTTATAATATGCATACATGTAAATATTAGAAGACCAACAAATGAGTTATACATAAAATGAATGTGTCCTACGTTCTTTCTAATATTATAAATTAGAATATATTATATTCTAATTATATTATAGAGAATATCTTTAAAAATATAGAAGAAATGCCAGGACTCAAGATCAATGGGAAAATAATAAACAACCTTAGATATGCAGATGACACTGTTCTTTTAGCAGAAAGTGAACTACAAAGACTAATAGATCAAGTCAATAAATCAAGTAATGATTTTGGACTGAATATAAATATTTAAAAAAAACCATGATAATCAGCAAAGACACAGAAGAAAAAGAGCTAAACATAAACATACACGGAGAGAAACTACAACAAGTAAAACATTATCAATATATTAGACAAATAGTCACAAATGACGGCAGATGTGAAACAGAAGTTAAAAGGAGAATAGGAATGGCTAAAAGTACTTTTCAACGACATGAGGAAAATATTAACATCTAAACAAATTATAAACAAGTTAAAAATGAGAATTATAAAATGCTACATCTATTCTATATTAATGTATGGCTCATAAACATGGACACTAAATAAACAATTAGAAGACAGAATTGATGCCTTTGAGATGTGGGTATATAGAAGAATGGGGAGAACATCATGGAAAGAGAGGAAAACAAATAAAGAGGTGCTAAAAATACTTAATATGAAGAAATAACTACTAAGAGAAATAAAGATCAGGCAAATAAAATATTTTGGACACATTAAAAGACATGACACCTTATTGAAGACCTTACTTGAGGGTAAAGTCAAAGGGAAGCGAGCAAGAGGTGGGCAGAGATACAAGTGGGAGAGTAACATCACACGATGGACAGGTTACAGTCTAACAGAGTGCACCACCAAGACAAGAGACAGGGGAAGTTGGAGATCCGTTGCAGACAACCTTCATTGCGGAGACGGCACTTGATGATGAATTATATTATATATATTATATTTTATAAATATATTATAAATGTATATTATAATATTACAAATGTGTATTATATTGTATATTATAAATGTATACTACTTTTTTTCAGGGTGTTGATCCAAAATCTATCACTTCTGCATTGACTGAACATGGAATCCTAAACATCAAAGTCCAAAAGAATACTTTGGAAGAACCAAAGGAAACTCGAATCCCTGTGGACATCAAATAGTGGCATACAGAGCAAACAAAACTACATACAATTGATTGATTTTTTTCTATTGATAGTGTTTTAGGGACTTTTATTTCCAAATTTGATTTTTTAGGTTTTGACCAAATTAAATTAAGGTCTGGAAAAAAGTTAGAACAATACGGGGTCAAGGGTCTATATATATATATATATATATATATATATAATATACTGTCAATTAGCGAGATGTGAAACAAACTTAATATATGTCACATGGTCAATATTTGTGTTATTTTGTTCACACATATGTAGCGTGCTCAATGAAATGATGTCAATTGCAGATCTTGTCGCCGGAATTCATAATGGCTAATAGTAGCTATGCGTGGAGATTAAAGCTGGCAATGATTTAATGGTGTTAGGAGTGTGGGTGTGGGGGGATTAGACTCAGTGTTAGGACTAATTCTAATGCAATCCCCTTTCCAATTTAATAAATTCTAGTTGGTAACTACATTGAAAGGGAGACAACTGATTTTGAGATGATATACAACGTGACTGCAGCAATTGTAATGCATCTTTGTCAGTTGAAGGCAAATTCAACATACATACGGCAGCCATTTTACTAAAGATATGTAGTGGAAGTGTGACACCAAAAATTGTTTTTGTCCCACGGTGACATTTGCAAGTTCTAAAAATTCGAGGGGCATGAATTTTAAAAGAAGTTTAAACAGGAAATTCTACAAGGACCCGTGATCCTGCATTGTTCCAAAATTTCTTCCCAAGGTCTTTTTATTCGTATTGCTTGACAACCTAATATCGATAAATAATTATAATGTATGTGTAATATATAATTGGAAAGGATTTTGTTACAGAATATGAATATATAGTTACATTAATGATATTTTATAATTTAACAAAGATTAGTAAAATATAAAACCAAAAAAAAAATAAATTAATTTTTGTATCAAGTAAAATTTGTTTTCATAAAACAGGCTGATCCACAATAAATTATAACTCACTACCCAATGCTCATTAAATTGATGAATATTATCACTCTTTACTTTCATTTTTCTTGTTTTATTTTTCATTGTAATGGATGACTATAAAAAATTTTTTCTGAATTAAAAAAAAGTGTGCAACTTGTTAACAAATTTCTAATCATAAATGTTAATTGTAAAATGATTGATAAAACTTTTTATACACTATGGTTTGGGAGATTTGGGGAATGAGGAAGTATCATACCTTCATCATCATAACTTTTTTTGGATCTACAGCACTGAGTGATTTTTATTTTTATTTTTGGCACACCTTTGATTCCTGTTAAACTCTTATTTTTTGTTACCTCCAGATAAAAGATTGTGAAACTGAAACAATAGTCAGTGTAATAATTTATAGGAAGGGTTGGGGTGAGAAATTATATTTCTTTCCTTAAATAAGTTAATGTGGTTTGGATTCCTTAAAATTGATTAATAGTTAATACATTTTATATGACCAGGCTTTCTTTTTGTTTTTTATTAATAGCACTGATGTGCAATGTGCCATTTATAATCTCGAAATGCGCCATAGATTTGCAGCCGTTATCTAGATTTTGCTTTTCTTATATTTCACTGCATGCTTGTTAAATACTATAGAGTTCTATTGGTTATATTAGAACTTTAAAAATATAATTGGATGTTACATTCTTCTTGTATATCCAATCTTGTTAGCTATTATAGCAGATGAATTGTGAGGTCATACAAATTAATGTTCATGTTCATATAAGTTTACAGTATTTGTTACATGAAATGATGTTCATTATCAATGTAATTATCACATGAAGATAAATAAATAGCATACCTGTTAACTTACAGAAAGACAATTCTGTGTTTCATTTCAAAATAACCCTTAAATTCTGTACTTTGACACCCCCCCCCCCCCAATTATGAATAAAGAGTATTTTACTTAAGGTAAAAGGTTGTAGTCCAGAAACAGAATGCCTTCTGTCAAGGTTTACAGCTTTTCTGCACATTTTGGCTTCACATATCTGACTTCAGTATGACTTATGGGTTACTTTGACCCTCTATGGGATGGGACAGGCAACTCTACTCCAAAAACATCCTTAGTCATGGAAGGTAACAGTATGGCTATTCTTTGCTCCTTTTTTGGGACAAGACACAGGTGGAAGTTTATTATGAGACCAATGAGGCTGGAAGAAGGTCACATCAAACTGCCCTGGTAAATGATGATAGCAAAGAACTGCTTCAGTATTGTATGACAAGAAAGAAGGTGCACTGTTCTGTTTGATTAGAAACCAGCATTGTGAAACATGGGACAATCCCATAAGTACTTTGGTCTCCACACCAGCAGCTATCAAATAGTATGTGGACTTAAAGTCCCAGTCAGATGTTGAGTGTGATCTTCAGGTTTCTAGAGAGGACACACTTTCTCATCTAATCCCTGGTCATTCTTATTTTCTGTCATTCTTTGTATGTGCATGTTATCTCCTCCAGTATCATCTACACTCTGTAGTAATTCAATCTATTTATACACTGTGGCCCTTGTTTGCCTTGCGGCTTCAAGGGTAGAAAAGTTCTCTCGAGATGACCTTCTTGTGGCTGTTTGTAAGCTTTTCCCTGTGGATTCTTTGATTTCTGTGATCCGTCTTTACATGGTCTGCCTCTGACTTTATAGCCGTGATGTCTATGTGTCATGGCCATCTGTGGTAAACTGTCTGTAGGTAATCTGTGAAAACCACTTGATCTGTTGTCTTAGCTGGACCAAGAAATGGTTGCTTACCATTAATGAAAAGAAAACCACACACACAATATTCACCCTATCCAACAAGGTACAGAAAACAAAACACTAAAAATAAACAATCATGTACTCCCACTAGAGCAGAACCCAACATACCTCAGAATTACCCTTGACTCTAGAATGTCATGGGCAAAACAGACAGAAAAAGCAGAGAAACGAGCCAGAAATAGAATGGCAATAATGAAAAAGATAGCAGGCACAAACTGGGGAGCGGACAGCAAAATCTTGAAAAGGCTTTACACAGGTAGTTAGGCCAGTACTAGAGTATGGCATCGCAGCCTGGGCCACAGCACCTAAAATGCAATTCAACAAAATAAACAAAACCCAGAATCAAGCTACATGTATTATCACTGCATCTATGAAATCTACACCCATAAATACATTAGAAACAATAACTGGCCTTCAGTCAATAGAAGATAGAAGAGACATGAAAGTAGTTCAACAAGCAGAAAAATACAAGAGACTCCTGAATCATCCTATGCACCAAAGAATTAATGGCTATGGCAAAAGCAGGCTGGAGAGGAGTAACTTCTCAGCAAATGCAAAGAAACTGATACAAAAGGCACCAACTATAGGACAAGCGAAACCAAGGCCCATACAACCAGTCAGTATCATCCCCCCTTGGGCATACAGACTCCCACAACTAAAAGAACAAATAGAAGGTATAGAAAAGAAAGGAACTCAGACTTGGAGAGAAAGCGTATCACAGAACAACACATCACAGTTAATTACCCACAAGATGCATGGACTCATTCCTATACAGATGGCTCGGCCACAAATGCAATTGAGAATGGAGGTGGAGGAGTGACCCTCAGACTAAAATATGGGAAAGATGTTACTCTAGCCATAGCTACAGGCAAGCTCTCAACCAATTTTTGCAGATAGACTGGCCAAAGAAGGAGGGAATTTACCTCAAGAAGACTATATGGTCAGTTATGAAGAAGTGAAGACCATCATTAAAGGCAACTATAACAAAAAGTGGAAAGAAGACCACCCCAAATATAATGCAGATGACGGGTATTACCAACTGTCCAGAAGAGACCAGGTTATCCTGCTGCGCATCAGAACTGGTCACAACAAAATGAGATATCATTTGTACACCAAATTCAAAATAGGTACAACTGGGCTCTGTCATTGCAGCCTTGCGAATATGACAGCAGAACATATCCCACAAGAATGTTCCCAGTATGCAGACCTGAGAAACAAGACATGGCCCACCCCAATCAGTGTTGAAGAGAAACTGTATGGCACAGTGGACACTCTAAAACAGACAGCAGCCTATATCATAGAATCCGGAGTCCCAACCTGACTGAGTAATGATCACTGAAGAAGAAGAAGATCTGATGTCTTTTGATGTGTTCCAATACTGGTATTGTTTTGGTTATCTGTCTGATATGTTTCTAATTCTATCTCTTAATGACACTGAGTATTTTTCATAGACATGTCATTTCTGCTGTCACTATTTTGTTGTTGTCTTGTGCTGTCATTGTCTAGGTTTGGCACTGGTAGCACAGTGATGGGATAATGTCTTGTATAATTAACTTTAATAAATCAATGACTGCCCTTATTAGTTCGGCCCTACCATACTTAATATTTATGCCATCAACCACATCATTGCTCACAAATGAGTGCTCTTTCGCTACCTCTGACCCCTGCAGAACTATGGCAGTATATCCATGTAATACTTGGAATAAAAAGTTGTTCAGTAGCATTACTTATTCCTGTTTAGAACTGTACCCATACCTTCTTGCACAAAATGGTCCGGCCAAGACCCATGAAGATAGCATCCCTCTGCCAAGACCCATGAAGATTGCATCCCTCTGTTGAAGAGTTTATCCTTTCACTCCCCATTACTTTGTAAGCAAATTAGATACAACATGCTGCATTTTGTATAAAAAACAGCTCCACAATCTATCTATTCACTTTTCAGCTCCCTTTAGTGCAAAGGTCTTAAAAAACTTCTTCCATATTGGTGTCTTAACAATAGTGCACAGGTTAAGCCAAAGCAACCTTGATGTAGTGCTCAATAAATAACTTTATAGTACAAGCGTGTATAATGAAACAACTCTGCAACCATACACCAACAACAAATAATGCAATTAAAGACAAACATGGACAGTTATTAACATCTGAAGTAGACAAAAAACACAGATGGGCTGAATTCTTTAAAGAGATACTAAATAGACCACAACCTCTACAAGTAAAATCGAGAAAATGCCTTCCCTAGATGCCATGTGTGATTTATTCATCATAAAAGAACTGCAATTGGCCATAAAAAAGATTAAAAACAACAAAGCAGCTGGAAACGATGAGATCTCTGCAGAAATGTTAAAAGCAGCAGATGAAAATACCCTGCAATACTTATTACAACTGTTTAATGAAATATGGCTGAAAGAAGTACCACCAGCACAATGGAAGGATTGGATTATTTTCAAACTCCCCAAAAAAGGTGACCTAACCTTTGCAACAACTGGAGGGGCAACACATTACTCTCAATACCAGGAAAAGTGTTCTGTAGTATGGTACTGGGATGCTATCTAGAACTTTGAAATAGACCATGATACATGGGAAGAACTTGCACAAAATAGATCTACATGGCGTTCTAAAATTAAAAAGAGCGCATTATCTTGTGAAAAGAAGAGAAATGCAGCAGCTCATTAGCGGAGAGCAGCTAGAAAGTCATGGACAGACCAAGATCCGTCTACAGTCGTCATTCCATGTCCGAACTGTCCAAGGATATTTACAGCTTGAATAGGTCTCATTAGCCATCTATGAACTCATAATCAAGGACATAACTAAAATTGAATTTTCAAAAGTGGATGTAACAAATGGTCATCATCACTTGTGATGGACTAACAACTAAACTAACTGGAAAGAATTAAAACATCAATAGACAAAATATTAAGAGAAGAACAGGCAGGTTTTAGACCAAACAGGTCATGTGTTTACCAAATATTTACACTCAGGATAATAGAAGAATCAGTAGAACACCAATCACAGCTGATTATAAACTTTGTTGACTTTCAAAAGGCCTTTGATAGTATACATAGACCTTCACTCTAGAACATTCTTGAAATATATGGATTTCAACAGAAATATGTGAACATTATAAAAGCATTTTATGACAACTCACAATGCTGTGTAAGAACAGAAGCAGGAAATTCTGAATGGCTTCCAATAAATACATGAGTGAAGCAAGGATGTGTCATGTCACCGATATTATTTAGTATTGCAATGGATTGGGTCATGCGAAATTGCACAGCCGATAAAGATCGTGGTATCGAGTGGGTCGGAAATAAAAGTCTGGAAGATCTCGACTTTGCAGACGACCTAGCGTTACTTAGCTCAACTCACGAAGATGCCCAAGAAAAAACAAACAGCCTGCAATTATTCTCTGCACAACTTGGACTTGAAATCAACACATCCAAAACAAAAATATTTGATATTACCAACAAACCAACGGACATCAAACTAAACGGCAGCACTCTTGAAAAAATCAACAACTTCACATACCTTGGCAGCAAGTTATCAACAACAGGAGATTCATCAACAGAAATATCACACCGTATTGAATGGCTGCTAACTCATTCAATAAACTATCAAATATCTGGCATTCAAAAACATTAAGAAATAACACAAAACTCAAAATCTTCAACTCCTGCATAATTCCAACATTGACATATGGATGCGAAAGTTGGAAAGCAACATCAAAATTAGAGCAAAGATTAAACACCTTTGAAAATAAATGTCTTGATGATGATGATGTTCGTCCGTCGTGAACGACGATGACCAAAAACTCAACCATAATAATAATAACAATAAATAATAAAATAATAAAGTTAATAGTGCGTTTTTAAATGACTAGCAAGTCCAATGCGCGCACAAAATGTTCTTTTACAGAATTGACAACAATAGAAGGTATCTGTGTGAGGTTGAGATGTTTTTTCTTTTCTACGTGTCTGCTTCTGTCTTGCAGTTTCTTGTCTGAATTCTTCTGCCGCTAGTGCTCCCGTTCTAATGCTGTAACACCATGCTGTTCTATCCTGAGCGAGGCTCTCCCAAGCGCCTACGTCAATGTTAAGATGTTTCAAGGATGACTTGAGCGTGTCTTTGAAACGCTTTTTCTGTCCACCAGCTTTTCGAAATCCTGCCTTGAGTTCTCCATAATATATTTGTTTTGGCAAATGCGAGTTCTCCATATGCACAAGTGGCCTGCCCAGCGTGCCTGCGCCTTCATAAGTATTGTGTGGATGCTTATTGAGGTTGATTTTTCCAAGACCTCGTAGTCTGGTACTTTGTCCCACCAATGTGTTAGAAGGCTACTGTACATACGTTGGTCAGACTTCTTATCAAACACAGTTGTCAGACAAGAATCAAAACAAGAATATGTATCCACCTATATTAGAAAGTGTTGCTGGAATTACATCGGACATGCGCTACGAATGGATACTGAAAGACTCCTCTGTCAAGATTTGATGTGGTTACCAAAAGGCAAGAGAAAACGAGGAAGACCAAAAGAAACTTTACGTAGAACTATTACAATGGAACGTTTCACCATCGGTATCAGAAACAATGAAGATCTAAAGCAAATTGCAATGAAACAAGAGACATGGAAATCTATGACATCCGCACTATGTGCTGTATTTGGCCCTAGAGGAATAACGTAACTAACAAGCGTGTACTCCAAATGTCACTATCTGTAGTCATTACGAAGCCTGTCAAATATGTTTTATGCTAGGCAGATTATGTGATACATAGAAACCTGGCAGGTCTCAAAACAATGGCAGCTCACATCTAGAACAGCAACTGCTTTCCCTACTCTTTCACCAGTTGGTCCTGTCAGTAGTTTACTTTTACTGGGGCTTCTAATGTTGTCAAACTCACAATGCCTGTGGTTGGAGTACATGAATTCAAGTAGTTCTGTGATGGTTTAGAGATATCCCCATCATGGTAATTAGATACATGCTAGACCTAGTATCCATCGAATCGGGATATTTTTTCATCCCCCAGGCCAAGATATACCTGTGAGTCGTCTGTGACAAAAAGCACACACTCCACAGAAGAACTAAGAGGGAAATATGGATACTAAGAGCAGAAGCAACTTCTGCACTGGTTACCACAACTGATTCTTTGACTAGAGGAGATCAGTAGGTAAAAACTGGAGAGGGCATGGGAAACTGTGCTGGTTATTATTAATGGGCAGGCAGTGCAAAACATGGTAAAATGGACATTGGAACTTGAAACGCAACACTTGTTCCGTGACAGCACTACAAATGATGATGATGTCGTTATACACACTAACAAAACACAAACTGTTCATAAATCCATGGCAAAGTACTACTGCATGTCTAGTGTTTCCCCTGAGTGCAATGATGTCATTATCCCAGACCAACAATAGAGCATGACTCCTTCTTTCTAGTTTCATAAGGACAAAAAAAAGATTAAGTTAACCAGAAAACCACCAACCACACAAGGCAGCTACCTAGATATGAACAGAACAAATGGTCATTATGTTCCTCACATTCAACTTCACAGCCATATTTATACAAAATTCAAGATCTACAATGCAACCATTTGGACAGGATACCATATGGCCTAGCCCATATAAGAAAACTGCATTGAGCAAGAAATACAAAGATAACCTATTGGTCTAGAAAATGATAACTAGGATAATTTAATTAACTATTGTTACTGGTTTAACTAACAAATAATAAAACTACCAGTAATGTAAAAAAATAACAGAAGACAAAGGAACAAGGATTTTTCCCACATTATGTTCCAACTGGGACTCTTTTCAAGAAACAAACATAAACAAAATAAACACACATTACTGTTTGTTTCTTGAAAAAAGTCCCAGTTGGACCATAACGTGTAAAAAAGTCCTTATTCCTTTGTTTTCTGTTATTTCTTTTTTACATTAGTTTTATTACCCGGTATTTGTTAGAAACCAGTAACAATATTAAATTATCCTAGTTATTGATTCTTGGTTTTGTTACTGTGACACTCTCCATCTTGTCAGAAGTCCTCTGGCAATTTGGTTATTTATGTTGGTCTGTAAATTCAACACTAGCAATAAAATACAATACAGACATCAGTATGAACCATAGAAAGACGCCAGGTTGCGGGTATAGTCAAACTTCAAACAGACACCTCAAATAAATTTGTTTGAGCCGTTGATATGACCTGATGACTGACAGAATAATGACATAAACAAGAAATTGTAGTGTCTTAACTTGTTTTTATTTCATAACATTGCAGACAATGTAATGGTGGGTTGGTTGGTTGGTTACTGATCCAGCGGTCCATGGGCTCATGCCCTTTGACCTAATGCCATTAAATGGCATTATATTGCTGGGAAGTCTGTGGATTTTGGCCCACCCCGGGACAGAGCCAGAGAATAACTATCACACCTCCAGGAAGGTAGGTTTCAACCTATGCACTGCTCCTAGTCACTGTAGCCAAGATAGGGTTCACTGTGCTCATTCTCAGCCACCAATTGACTACTGGTTATGCCGAACTTCTCTATTGCTTCAGGCATGCAACCAAATGTTCAAGTCAAAAGGATTGTCACGTCCTGAGTCACTGTGCCTCTATGATGGGTTTCAGCCATAGGAAAAAAACAGTGCTGTCAGTTTCCTCCTCCCCAGTGCTGCACAGTACATCTCTGGCTCCCTCCCAACCACAGAGGGTGCATACATATATATTCAGGTAAACATGAAACAAATTTCAATAACAAAATAAAAGCATAATTGTATAGACTATAATAGATGATGTGCCATGAAGCTTCTCTAAGAAGATAACTTCAATATAACGGCATGTCATCCACTAAGGTTTTCTGTTGCATGGGTGGTATGTCTAGTGGACCATTGGTGAGACCCACAGCAATGTAATAAATATGTTATTTCCAGAGGAAATCTTGTTTGATTTTATTTTATTTACACTGTGACTAATTCATTATTTACTTATATTTGGTAAAGATATTACATCAGAAGTGTGTAGGACTATTAATTAAAAATCTTTAGCAAGGCTGCACAGTTAAATTACATCTGATTAAAGCAAGCATATTTCTAGTAGCAATTTATGACATTTTAGTAATCACCAGAAAGATAAAGTGAAGGGAAGACATGGAGAGAAGTTGCTGGATAGGTTGGCGCTATGGCATGAGAGAATGTCACTAACTGAACTTATTAACAACACAAGAAAGTTGTGGAGAAAAAAAAAGATTGCCTACACCACCTAGCATGGCACTGGATTGATTTGATTTATGGCTGTAAAACATGGAATCTTAAATCAGTTGAATGCCTTTGTGTTGCCAGGGCATGAAAAAATAGCAACACTGTTTACCTTCCATGCTGTTATAAGAGACAACTAAGGAGATTATGGGGTCAAAGTCAGAAGCAATTCAGAAGTTTGATGTGTCAGGCCAAAAGGCACAGGTATCGCAGCAAAGCTGTAAACCATGACATAACACATTCTGTTCTCTGGACTACATCCTGATAATCTGCAGAAGGTTAAGAGATAACACAGAAGAAAAAGAAATCAGTGGAAAAGAGAATTGTTGCCTTCAAAATGAGATACGGTACTCAAAATGGACTTTGAGAATGCCACGGATAGAGAAAAACATGTCAAGATATTACATGAACACTAAATGTCAAAGATGGTCAGCTCCTAAACAAAACTGGCTTTTTGACCATATAAATGGACATAACATCATATAAAAATTAATAATGGAAGGTATGGTTTCTGATAGCCGTGGTAAGGGCAGCCTAAGACAACAATAAACAAGAGGCATCTCAAATTGTTTAAACATGCCTTTGACTGCATCAGGTCAACTCATCCAGAATGCAGATGATATACTTCAATGTAAATGAAGTGCAGATGATGTGATATTTTTCTTTGGTTTTGTTTTGTGTAAAATGCAAATTAATAAAGAAATGCCAGGTTTATTAATATAGAGAACTGAATCTAATAAAGTGAATTACTAAACAAAACTAATACTCATAACATTGTCAATAGAAAGATTGTGAAAAATACATTTAATAAGTTGAGGCACCAAACACAATTATTATAACAGAGCGAGTAAGTTTTTGAATGGAGGTGGCTGTCAAATAGCTGTAATACTGCCGAAAACGGATGTGTCGGGCATTTGGCGCAAATAAAACAGTGACACAACACATTTCCATTCTCAGGACTACATCCTGTTGGAAATCTAGTAGACCATGGTCCTGCTATAAGGGAGATCCAGCGGGAGCTTGAGAATGAATGCTGAAGAAGAAGAAAAAAAAATTGCCGTAATAATCATGGCTGTCCATGTAAGGTCAAAGTGACAGAGAAGCCAAGATGAAGTCTGATGTGTCAAGCCAAATGGTGTAGACATTACAGCTATGTTGTAACCCAGGATCCAATTCATTCTGACCTCTAAACCTACAGGAGTTTGAGAACGAACATAGAAGAAGTAAATTTGATCTTGTATCCCTATTTATAAGGCACTGCATGCTCTATTTGAAACATGTCTTTCTTTTATCACTTCCAGTTGTGTCTGTAGGAGTCAGGTATACAATTATTCAAAGAGCGCAACAAAATTGAAGCTCTTTCTGGATTGACCAGGAAGCTTCTTTTTTAGACCAATATGATATGAAATGTAATCTGAATGTCTCAAACAATTTCTTGCCTGCCGTATCCAATTCTGTAAGTCAGAATGTCATCAGCAAAAGCTAATGTCTGTCCTGGTCTGGAAGGACGAATTTTAGCTATGTCTGCTTTATAAATATTGAGCAAAAATGATAGAAGGGAACCGTGAGGTAGTCTAGTAAATATATATGTTGAATCTGAAGTACTTTTTCCTAAATATTGTGTCATGGCCTTCTTGACTAGGAAATCAGTGATCTAGTTCACAAATTTTCACCACAACCCAGGAAAGTAATACACTTTAATCATTGCAATAGTCTCTTGATTAAACTGAAAAAAGACTCTGCAAACATCATAGGAAAAAATCTCTTTTCCTAAAAATTAGGCTCAAAACCAATTGCATCTGGACGGAAAGTAAAATAACCAATATGTCTAACATTTTATTTATTATTCTTATAGAAATAATGAAAATAGATAACTCTCATAACTCACAGACCATGCTTTAATTAACAATATTCAAGTGTGTGCTGTGTGCGACCAAGGCAAGATTATGTTGTGCACATGATGTTATAAGATTCACATGTTTGGTAAAAACCTAATGTTTTATAATTTGCTTCTACCCAAGCCCATAGATAAGGTAAAGGGGGGTGTGTTCAAACATGCCCTCCCTTCATTAGGAAATCAGAACATTACTTTTAATACTAGGAGTTTCACAGAAGACGGATGTGTCAGACCATTAGCGCAAATAAAATGGAGACACTACGCATTTCCATTTTCTGGACTACATCCAAATTGAAATCTTGTAGGACTATTATCCTGTTACAAGGAAAATATAGTGGGAATTTGAGAATGAATGCTGAAGAAGAAGAAGTACTAGGAATTAGCCAAAAAGTGGATAAATCCCTCCACTTCCACCTGAAGTTGTATCTATGGCCCTGCTTCTATCCATACTCACTCTTATTTAACTTAATCATTATCCTGCTCAGTGGCTAACTTATCTAATTTTGATTTGGTAACTTCTATTTTGTCCAATATGTAGTGAATGTGTGTAGTCATCTGCTCATGTTTCTCTTTTTGCTCATCCACTTGACGTTTTAATCTTGTCAGAAGTGCTGAATTTTTCTTCTGTAAAGAGAACATTAGACAATTTATTTTAATAGCTGTTCACATACATGTATTAAAATATCATATATAGACCTTTATATACATATATTTATTTAATTAAATTCAGCCCTAAGGAATCAACATACAAATAATTAAAATGATTATAGGAGATGTGACTTAATGTTAAAAAACCCACCAAAATCCAGTGGGTATCACACTATAATAGTCCTGGTATTGAAGAGGCATACAGGCTGTTTAAGGCATGTGATGCCCGTGTGTTGCCAGGGCCCGAAAGGGGAGCAAAGAATAGCAACACTTTTTACCTTCCATGCATGTTGTAAAAGGCGACTAAGGAGGTTATGGGATGGAGTTGGCTGTCCCATCCCATATAGGGTAAATGACCCAAAGCCATGCGGAATGTGTCAGGTCGAAAGGCGCAGATATCGCAGCAATGCTGTAAACCATGACACAATGCATTCCATTCTCTGGACTACATCCTGCTAATTTGCAGGAGTTTGAGAACGAATGCAGAAGAAGAAGGCATGTGAACACTTGAACAAAATGATGTCCAAATAATTTAAGAAGTTTTCAAAGCAACAATAACAATCACTATAAAATAAGAATAAGATAGAGAACATTAATCATCGTCACCAAGTAGCATATCTGTTGTAGGATGTAGTCATCATCACAATTTTTTTGTACATTTGTCAGTCCTGCTAGTGTTCTTACTTAAAGTGTTATCTTAAATAGCATTTGATATACTGTGACATTTCCTGAATCTACATTGTTTCATCTTCCTTGTACCAAACATCAAATACCCAGTATTTGTATCTCCAGGTTATGATATCTGATGTGCCTAAAATATTTTCAAGTTTTTAAGAGAGTACATGGTTTTACAATCAATTCACCATTAGTTTTAATTATTTTATTATTTGTGATCTTCCTAGTCTATGGTGTTCTAAGGATCATTCTGTTGCATTTTGTTTCAAATATCAATTTTTCACTTTTATTTGAGTATTCATGACTCACAAAAGTTGTCACTGAGAAAATTCATGTTTTAGGAAAAGTTAATTTGGGGTGTTGCACCCAAAAATATATTTATCCTGTGCATTAATTATTTAGTAAAGTGATTATCATCCTTTTTCTGCTTTTTGTGTATAAAAGTCACTACTGTTGTTGATGAGAGAGCCAAGGTAGTGTGCTTTGCTTTGTGTATATACTGTGCTTTGGTATATTTTACCTCCAATTTTGAATGGGTTGAAGTTGCTACATTGTTAGTCATCTCTTTCTCATTTCAACATCATGAGATACAACACCTCTAGACCACATAAATAAAGATACATACTACCAACTTTGAGATCAAGTAGTGATTTTCTGGTTTTATGCCAGCCACAATAGATTGAAACCTCATCTTTATCATAAACACAGTAGGCCTATAGGAAAATGAGGTATTTGTATGTGTGGTACTGGGCCTATGATGGTTGAATGTTTGTCTCAGTCTGTCCACTGTTCAACAATGAAATAAACAGCATCTTTCAGAAGTTTTATTTCTTTTCAGAAAAATTGTATGGATGTGTGAAATTGTTTAACTCAGGATGGAATTATTTCCGGGGTTTGGACGTAATTAATTTTTGGCAAAATTTTTGGACAGCAACATGATTTAAGTGCAAGTTTCCTGAAGACAAAGTATTAGCTATAGAAGGTCATATAAGGAATAAAAAGAAAGATAATTGAATGTGGAATCCATTTACAATATAAGAATTGTAAAAATAAAATAATTACCGGTAAACCACAAACAGGGATGTTAGATGAACAGAATTTTTTTGAACATGCATTTTGTTCTACTCACCCTCAATTTTACTTGTCTTGAAATGTTGAAATCCAATCTTACAAAAGTAGATGCCTTGACTGGCCATTTACTAACCATAATTAGTTTATTTTAAGTAAACCTATCAACTGCCTAGTGTTTTATGCCATTTTTTGTGTGACATGTCCAATTTCAGAACTGAACAAAATATTGATAGTAACATGTGAGATGAAATGCTTGAGAAAAACCACTGGGGTCGCCAGGCTTGATAGATTATGAAATTAATAGGGCCTATATCAGGGAAAGGATAGGTATAATACCTTGTACAGATTACATAGAGAGAGAACAGATCAAGTGATTTTGCCACATTAAGAGAATGTATCACGATAAGTTGCCCGTACAGGCATGTAACCAAATGAGATCAGGGTACAAAGCCAGAGGAAGACCATGGAAACGATGGATAGAAAATGCAGGGACATCCTGAAAAGACACAGTCATAGCACAGCCGAGGCCACACATCTGGCTTTAGAACGCAAGCTCGAGCTCCAATCACCCCTACGCTTAATGGCAAGAGTGGATCACAAACCACCTGGGGAAAGACAGTAGACAAAATACTGTGAAAATTTAGAAAATATTCCCAAGTATTGGATTTCCAAAGTTGAACTTTATTCCACTCAATATTATCATTATGTCTAACTCATTAGATCTAATTTTCTGTATAACATGGTGCAAGATTATCATTGCTGTCACTAGACCTATCTGATTCTTCTGAAACAATAGCAGTGGGAACAGTTTTATAATTTTTTAGCTCTTACCTATTAGGTCTAAGCCTATTTCTTTTCAAATTTTCAATAGGTCAGTAATCTCCACTGTAAAAATCAAAACACTGTTGTTTACCGACACATCACTTGAAATAAAATCTCCAATTTTAAAACTCAAAGAATAATAGAGCTGATGTTTGCTAAATGTTTGAGCTCTCTTGCTAGTGGAACGTGAAGCCATTTTGCTAATTTCAGGAAAGCTGAACCTACCTTATTCGAATTTTAATTTGAAATAAGTATGTCACATGTCTAGTCACACAGTAACATGAGGGTTTCCTTTCGTTAGCCAGATTTTTAAAGTTTAAATAGCTAAATAAATTAATACTAATTCATTTATGATGCAAATGAAGTAAATTTAGATGGCATATCTGCAAAACCGATACATCATGGATACGTCCAGAAAGGGGGTCTCTATGTCACAATATGTCATGTTTACATACAGAATGAGTTAAACAGACTGATGTCTTTGTAAAAATAATCTAAACAGCTGAAAAGTGAAAGCAGCTGATACATGCACACACAATACATAAATACAGATGACTCAGTCAACAGAGAGATGAACAAGTGCATTTTGGTATATAGGGAAAGTATATGGGCAAGCTTGCCCATAGGTATACCAGGAAAGTGCTTGTGAAATCATCTACCTACTCCACAACTACATTGACCATGAAAATGGCAATAAAGACAGAAACACACACAGTTTATATGTTACCACACCTTAAGAATGCCATTAGTTGTTTCAATTGCAAGTCGTTTCTGTTGGCACTCTTCTAGCTGAATAAAGTGAATATGGTATTAATAATTATAATCGAACCAGCTGGAAGAAAAATAGAAAAAGATAATTGATTATGAAACTTTCATTGATTCTCATATCTGATTAATGTAAAACAAAATACTCAAATCAACTTTTGTAATTTGTGATTATGCCCATTTTAGGGACCAAAAATTAATAAGAATTTTTTTTCTGCATTACTTTTCAAACTCTTGCATATTAGCAAGATGTACAGGTAGACCAGAATACGTAATTTTTTTGTCTTTTGTCTGACACATCAGACTTCAGCATGATATATGTTAGTCACTTTACACTTCGAAGGGATATGGCAGCCAACTCCACACCGAACTCTCCTTAGATACCTATGACATTCATGGCAGGTCACAATGTTATTATTCCTTATTTCGCTTTTGAACCTAAGAAACACACTGATGGAGATGCAGTGAATGACAGACATCAGGGTCAGGAAATCATAATCTGGAAGGAGATTAATAAATGGTAAATTCATCTTTTTTCAGTATTAGTATTTTCATTTACTATTGTGCCATGATGTGATAGGAGTGCTGTTCTTTACTTGAAGTGTGCTATGCTGCATTCTAGATGAAGGCCTTTTGGTCAAAATGTTATTTTTAATGTGATTTCAGTATGATACCAGTGATTTGCAAAATTTCATTACCACATGTGCTCACTTTATACCTGTTGGATCAGTTTTGCTGCATCTTACTTATTGGGACCTGATGGAGAGCCAATAATAGTAACATCATCTTCTGCATTAATTCTCAAACTTCTACAGATTAACCTACTGTAGTACCCAGATTCAAAATAGCCTACTTCCCCTCATATCTGGCTATTTTTTATGACATCTGGTTTTTCTGCATGTGTTTGCTTTTCTGCATGTGTTTGCTTTTCTGCCTGTGTTTGTGTTAGCACGAAAAAAAACATCTTATCCAAAGTATCTTCGTTCCAACCCTGTGCTACCAATGTCAAACATGATCCTTAACAACAAAACATAAGAGACAACTGGTTACAACAGAGATGAGATGACTGAGAAAAGCCACAAGAGTGACCAGAAGACACAGAATTAGAAACGATGTCATAAGAGAAAGAGTGGGTGTCATATCAATTCTACAATACATACAAAACCAACAGATACAATGGTTTGGTCATCTGGAAAGAATGCAGTGTGATTCATTAGTTTATAAAGCATATATGAAGAGAGGAGAAGCAGAAAGAATAGCTAAGGGTAGACCTAGAGTACGCTGGATCGACAACATCAAAGAGACATTACACGAACACCAAATAACATTATCTGAAGCTGCCAGAAAAGGGAGAACAAGAACATTGTATCTCCCTTGACACCCGTAAAAGGTAAAAGAGGAAAGAAAGAAGAAGAAGAAGAAGTTTGCTTTTCTGGCATAACTTTTATTTATTGATTTCAATCAAATTCTGAGACAATAAAGTGGATGCTGGATATGGTGATGTTGTTTGTGTGTGTCAGTGGGACTACAAACATAGAAAATAACAAAAACACTCGTACATAATTATTTGCAGTTTCCTGATAGGCCTAGTCTAGACCTAGTCTACTCACTGAGCCAAGAATGATGACAGCAAGAAAACCTGGACTACTGACATAATTTACATTACTATTATTATTAAATATTATAAACATTTCCATTTATTTTCGTTTAATCTAGAGTAACTAACACACTGAAGCCTTTGAAATCTTTGATCGAATCAGTATCCAAGAAGAATAGGCTTACACAAACAATGGCTTTCAAAAGCGAAATAAATAATATAACTTGGCTTCCTAACGTTAATAGACCAAATATAATGTACGGTTCTTTCAAATACTGCTGAAAAATCCAATGGAAATCACTTTAGTAAAGAGTTATTGCAAAATCATGATAGGAAAAGATAATGTAAGACTGTTTACCATGACAACAAATGGCTAATTGGAATGTGACATACACAGCCCTTAGGTTTCTATCGAGAAAGAAAATATATAACATAAGACACTGGCGGACGGCTGCAAGTTGATGGAATGCAGTCCGGAGAATGGAATGCGTTGTGTCATAGTTTACAGTTTATCTGCAATACCCGTACCTTCTGGCCTGACACATCTGACTTCAGCATTGCTTCTAAATCACTCTTTCTATTGGATGGGACAGCCAACTCCACCATAAAAAAATCTTCTTAGTAGCCTCTTACGACATGCATGGCAGATAAAAGTGCCACAATTCGTTTCTCCCCTTTCAGGCTCCAGAAACAATTGGCGATAGTAAAAGTGTGAACTGTCTGGATAAGTGAGTAATAATTGAAGAGGATGGTTGTTTCTATTCTTTTGATCATAAAATAATACACAAGCCTAACACCATATTTGCTATATACTACACAGATGCGAAAAGGAACTTAACCTTACAATACAAACTACATTACAATACATATGGCAGGACAAAAGGAGAAGATATTCTTTCAATAAAAATATTAACCAAAATGTCTTAGGATCTGACAAAGTGGAGAGTAAAGCAGTAACAATACTCTTTCAACAGTCTGGAAAGCTTAATATGTCTGCTATGCATATATGTTATGCATTTCTTTTATTATCCTTTCAAATTCCTTTACTCTTCAAAAGTTTAAATTTTCCAAAGACCAGCTCATTACCTTAACTTTCAAAGCCTCCAGTGCTGATCTTTCTAAATCAACATCCTTCTCTAGCAAAGTCATTTCCTTTCTGATTTCATCATCTCTTTTTCCTGGACCACCAACTTGCTGTATCATCTTCTCATACAATATATTCATATCTGTTTCTAAGTCAGCAAACATTATTATTTCAAACATAAATTACATTAAATTTTAATTTAACCTCTAATTCAGCAAACATTATTATTTCAAACATAAATTACATTAAATTTTATTTTAACCTCTAATTCAGCAAACATTATTATTTCAAACATAAATTACATTAAATTTTATTTTAACCTCTAATTCAGCAAACATTATTATTTCAAACATAAATTACATTAAATTTTATTTTAACCTCTAATTCAGCAAACATTATTATTTCAAACATAAATTACATTAAATTTTAATTTAACAGCATGAAATAATATACCGGTAACTTGCCACTGCTATTATCTACAACTATCACTTACAGTCAATGTGTAGAAAAAAATATGCAAGTTTACATAACTGTGGCTTAGAGACATTTGAAGGTATAAGATAATATCGAAACATAATTACAAAGAGTAGCATTATATTGATCAAACAGAAGAGCACTGGTTTCTGTCTTATGTTAAAATATAGGTAGTAAATTTAATTGTCAGGTAATCATAATTGCACACAGGTAATGTCTATAGATGCTATGGTATTTCCATGAGTATATCTAAAATTGCAGGATGACTGACAGTTCCAGTTCTCTGTTGGTTGACAAACATTCTTCACAGTCCTTGATAATGCTCATTTCTGTCAGTGCCACATTTCAAGAATAGCTCCTTTATTTTGGACATGGAAAAGGAATCATCACCATCAATAATGTTATTTATCAGTGCCATTTCATGTAATGAGTTCAATACCTCAGCCCTGTTCACTGCTATACCTCTCAGAATAGTAGCATAATTTGCCAGCTTATCTATTCTCTCATTACCTAAAATACCTAAGCGACCAGGCATAAATATGAATGTGACTACTTCCAACTTCGACATCCCCATAGTTTCAAGCCACACAGCCCATTTGTATTTTTATGATCATACTCATTGAGTTGCTAAAGCAGACATGTAGCGTGTGTTCCCATCCATTTCAATGCCATGGTTTCAGCCATAATTTCCATAGCCATTTGTATTCACAATGAAAGCTCCCCTTTCATCTCTAATGGTATTTCCAAAACAGTGAGCTGTGAAATCCCAAACACTACATACATGTCTAACAAAAGAATTATAATTGTAAATAATCATATCACCTTTCCTGGTATTTTTGCTGATCAATGCCTACACCTCAAACAACAATAGCACACTACGGTACTTTCTACTTTCCATATTGGCCCTACTAGTATGTAACATATGTTACTTATCATATTGGTATTGTTTAACATAAACTGAAACTGAAATAAAGAAGCAATTTGTGTAATGAGATAAACACTATGAAAGCCACAATAAAAATAATTTGTAAAATATGATGATAAGTTACAGCGCAACTTTCAATTCATTTATATTTCTGGTATGCATCTTCTTCGTTGATTCTCAATTTCTGCAGGTTAACAAGATATTGTCCTGATGCAAATCTGATTTCACATCAAAATCTCTTTAGTCGCCTCGTACAACATGCATGGGAGGTCACAATATTTGCTATTCTTTACTCCCCTTTTGAACCCCAGAAACACAATATGGTATGCATCAAACAGTTAAACTATTTTTACTAGGAAAAAAATACCAGTGTTGGTTGCCAATTTATAAAAATAGTTTACAGACAATCATTAACCATTGTTAAGAAGTATGCTGAAGTGTTAACTAACATCAAGCTATGAAATGAAGAGAAATGTAACTTTTAAAATATGAACAAAGAGAGAAGTTGTTTGTAAATAATTAAAATTGCTCTGATGCTGAGTGACAGGTACAGAAATTAAATTCTTTGATTCACCACAAAGCTGTGTCCTGGGATGTGGCAGCTTGGCAGGGCAATATAGTTATTATGGACACCTAGGAGTAACCAGGGGAATTTTCCACTTTTGGAATGTGGTAATTTGGGACTGCACAGTGTGTCTAGGAGTATCATGATGATGAGCCACTACAGTGTGTTTCTGTCACATTCCTGCTAATAGAAATGTTGTTTAAGTTTTAAAGCTTCACCATCTGCTATACTGAAATTTTAGCTACTACAAGATACTAGAAGAACAGAGACTCAAAGGAACAATCATAATCATAGACCGCATGTCAGTTCTCTAGACCATTCAAAATGAACCTAAAGATCTTCTAATAAAAACAACCTACCATATAAATTTTTAATCAACTATACACTAATAATAAAGTCATACTGCAGTGGATCCCTACACAGTGCGGAGTTGCAGGAGATGAGACAGCTGACAGACTGGCAAAGGCAAGCACACAAAAAACAGGAAAAATTTCATCACAGAGTATATCTGAATTAAGAAGAAACTAATCACAAGAAAATAACTAGTACAAACATTACATGCATTCACATAACAGGCAGTACCTTTCCATAAGATTCCATCCTAAAGCTGAACATATCACAGCACACTACCATCTTCTGGCTTCACACAAGACACTGTAAACTACAAGTAGGCGTACATCTCCACAACACAAAGGTTGTTGCTAAACTGACCAATGTCCATGTCAAAAGGATCTCCAGACTCCAGAACACATCCTGCATTTATGTTCACTCTTTGGTGATCTGAGTACTAAAATCTATCCCCCAAGAGACAGATCTAGAAGTGAAACTGGGGCAACCATAAGAACCTCTTGCTGATGACTGACTTCACAGAGGCAGCCCACCTACCTGTATAGATTGCTCATCATAGGAAACTGATCACAGAAGAAGAAAGAACTTTAGAAGATGCACGTTGGGGGATCTGTCACTGTGAGACTCAATATAAAGAAGTAGCAAACTAGGTTTATGAGCATTAGTAATTCTGGGTCTCAAAACAGGTGGGAATTAATCGTGGGTTTAGATTTGGAGATGTGTGCATGACTGTGCAAGGGTCAGTTTGGTAGAATATTTGGTAGAATATATTAAACAGCGGTCAGACCATTGAAGCTTATTTGTGGTTATTATGAGTTTCTTGGCTTAGTAGTTTTCTATTGCTTTCTGAGCTGTTTTTGTCGCTTACTAATTACCATCCTTGATGCGCCCTCAGCCCAATACGGGGCATTTCCCACTGCCACCTCCAAAGCCATTGTCGATAATATGATCTTTCACATTCTCCACCAGCAGTGTGAGAGACAACTTCAAGTATTTGAATTACTAAACTTGCTTTTTGTTACACAGTTTTGTCAAGGATCTAATGAACAATATGTTAAACAAAATATTTCTCATTTCTAAGGACGCATGATGGTAATGATGAACAGTTAGTGGAATTCTTGATGTAATTTTTGCACACTACAATGACATATTTTCACATCAAATAATTCTAACAGTTGCATAAAATACAAATAGCAACATTAACTGTACATACTTTTTGCTTCCAACACTTCAAGTTCTTGCTTGACTGCTTTGAGTTCTCTCATTGTCAGACTATTTTTCTCTATTTCTTCAGTTTCTGATTTATATGCTTCCATCTGGCTCTTACATTCAGAATATTTTCTTAGATAAATAGTACTAATATTAAGCATGTATACCAACTCACAAGTTCTTGATAACTGAGATAATAACATTGAAGGTGGCCATACAATATGCACGGTTTAATTACAGAAGTTGGATAGTTTTCTTTACTGATTGTACAAATATTCCTTGAACAAATGTATAACAATATTCTATGTTGATATTATTTGATATTAATCTATTGTGATTTTAATAATGCTGGTATTCATTAAAATAAAATTCAATGATTAATCAAACCCTTTAGCCATTAACTCAATCGGTATAGAACATCCTTTTAATGAGTGTTATAGCTGCATGTGGTGTTTGAAGGATTGAATTATTAATTTCAACTGTTGTATTCTTTTTGGTCATTTTCAATATTTATATCAACACAAGAATGGTTCCAACCAAAAGTTTAATTATTAGTTTAAAAAATTAATTATAAGCATTATTTCTTTTTCTGCATGTGTTCTTAAACTCCTGAAAATTAGCAGGATGTGTCCAGAGAATGGAACATGTTGTTGTGGAGAAACATGATCACCTACACCATTCGTCATGGCTCTTGATTCTGTGCTCCCCTTAGGCCTCATCCGTACACAGGTGCTTCACGAGTAATTGATTACATTTATATAAAATTACATTTTGGATGCCTGTATTTTTCCATTGTGGATGCCATTGTCTGTATCTCACTATAATATGTTGCACTGGAAAAATATAGCTTTCTAATAGTTGTAACCTTGTTGTTCTGTTTGCCCCTTGCCATAGATATTTCATTTGTGAAGTTTTTTGCAGGGTCATTGTTAATCGTTTTCTGATTTCTGCTGAGAAATCTCCTGTGTATTGATGGTTGACATAATCATGTGTTCTAAATTCGTGGGGCTCTACATACCCGGTACCTATTTTCTGAAATCTCATGTTCTCCAACATTAAGGGTTAAAACATTTTATAACTATATAATATGTATAAATAATTTAGAAGTTTCACTAACTGAACTGTACAAAAATGCACATACCACAGAGTTTGCATAATACTAAATAAGCAGTGTTTTCAAAGTAGACTGATTATCTATTTAATAATAATAATACAACTTATTATTGAACTGATAACTAACTGTATGTTATTAAATTTTAGCAAAAAGTCAATGCTAAATATGAACAGACAAGTAGATTTGCCAGTTACCTGTTCAAAAGGTGACATTCTTGCTCCTTTAGATGTAGTTTCCATTTTAAATTCTCACTCTCTTCTATGTATCTTGAAATTTCTGTAATATTATTTGTGAAAGTATTTTAGATATTTAAATTGTTCATTGCTGATAATAAACAAATTCATACTTATGGTTTGAAAAGTAAATAATCAAAAAAACACCAAATGTTTAGCATCAGCCAAGTGATAATTCAAGGATAATTGTATCATTACACTAAATTGCAACTTCATATGACTTTGATATATACTAGGGGGTGATATTTATTATATAACAAAGGATAATTTTCTCAGAATTCAATCTTTATGGCTAGTCTCAGTATGAAACATAAAACATACTATATTAATACCCATAGCATCTTCAAATTATTATACAGTCATTATTGAAATATAGATATTTTTAGTTACCAGCTTTTCACTTTTGCAGTACACATGTGAAAATCATGTCTCTGTGTTAAGCATATTCTTTATTAGGAACTAGTATCACAGATGTGGGACATTTCTAGAAGTGTTCAGCTCATCAACAATATTCCCTCTAAACTGTGCATGTTCTCAAATGGTGCAGTACAGGAAATGCTTCCCTTCTAGAAGAAGGGTCTACATATTATCTGGGATGTGAATTTAATATAAATGGGAGAATAAAATTGCGTCCTTCATGTTTTTATTTTTTCCCTGGCGTTAAATATAAACACCTACCCGGTTTTATTATGTACCCACCAGCTCGATCTGCTTTTTAACAGTTCAATACCAGTAAATCCTTACCACAGTGTAGTAGGCCTTCATAGTATGTTCCCCATTGTATATCTGCATAGGTCTTTAAGTGTCACCTCAATAATGATTTGTGCATACAATTTTGTGACTGTCTAAACCAGCATGTGATGTACTTAATCAGAAAATATTTAGAAGAATGTAGCTCTGTCCATCAGCCATATAAAAGTATATATACTTACTTTCTCAGTCAGTTATTGGCTGAGGGTTTTTTTTGGTCTTTTCAGAAAGGATGCATTTTCTTCCTTGGTCACTTCCAGTTCTATTATTCTCTGAAAATTTATACTTTCTCTTTCAGCCTCCTCTTCATCACATTGTGGTGTATCACTGACTTTTTCTTTGCGAACTCTAGGAATTGCAAGCGAATAGCTCTTACTTCCTATGTGCAGTGAGAAGATTTCTCTGAGCTTTCTTTCATACTGAGGAGGCTTCAGCTTTCAGTTTAGTGCAATGCTCATTGAAGGATCTTTCTACTCAGAGGTGTTTGACTAACTTAATTAACTCAAACTTGTGTCTTCTCATCACAGTGCTATCCATTATAGTATTTCCCACAAATGTATCAGTTATTTCATTGTCTTTGACTCAAATAACCTAGAAGCAGATCTATGTGATACTTTATACATGGGCATTAATGAGAAGGGTTACTCACTCCTTTCTTACCATAGTCTACACCTTTTTATCTTGCGCAGTTCAATATACAATTCCTGATGTTCTGAAAGAGACAGGACTCATAGGAGAGAAGTGAAGTCAGTTCTAATACATTAAATCTTATGATAACTACAATAAAATGCATACACACCCCTTTCAAGTTCTGAAACATGCACAGATGTCTTGCTACCATCCTCTTCTAAGGTGCAGATCTTTGATATGAGAGTATTGGCTTCAACAGTTAGTTGTTCTGAGTCTTGCTTACCTGTGTTGATTTACATACATCTCATATCAATGCAATTTTAAAAACAAAATATAACAGAAGCTAGCATTGTAAACAGTTATTTGCTGTGATTTATTACAATTTGCTTAATAATTGCTAAATATATTAATTAAAATCAAACTTTCACTTCTTCTTCTTCATCGTTCTTCAGTCAGATATCAGGTTACAGCACCAATAGCTTCAATGAATTGTGTGATTCGCTTCAGGTCATCCATGGAACCCCTCAAGTCTGGAAGCAGTGCCGTCTCAGTAGGCCATATTTTCTCACTCTCTTCTTGGTAGAGTTGACAGGCATGAAGAATGTGTTCTGCAGTCTCTGGGCTCAGTCCACAGTTGCACAGGTCTGTCTCACCAATCTTCAGCTTTCGGAACATGTGATTTCTCAGTCTGTTGTGACCAGTTCGTAGTCTGAAAATGATGGTTTGTTCCTTGCGTGACATTTGGTGGTAGGGGTAATTTGGTTCTGCAGTTGGGTGCAAAACTTTCACTTATACAACATATTTTTTGCTTATACTACATTTGGTTTTAATATGTGTGATTTCATATGGAAAAATCATATTGATAAGAGAACACACATTTTGAAATGTTGTGGTTAGAATCACATCTTTAGATATGTGGATCTGCTGAGTTAGTAGGTGTATTTATTCAAGTACCTGTAGATCAAATCGTCAAAGTGAATTGATGTCAAGTGAATGAACAAGGTTCTAATCTTGTGGGCTACTTTCTGAGGGAATGAAAAGCACATATTTTAAATGTTGTGTTTTCGCAGACGACGGATATGTTGGGTCATTGGTGCAAATAAAACGGCGAAACAACTCATTTCCATTCTCTGAACTACATCCTGCTGGAAATCTAGTAGGATGATGGTCCTGCTGCAAGGGAGATCCAGCGGGAGTTTGAGAATGAGGGCTGAAGAAGAAGAAACGTTGTGTCAGTGGTTAACATCACAAATCCAACTCTGTTGGACTTACTTATGGTTTGAAATCCACTCATCCACATTGTACTAGTGAAGAGATTGGATGTATTAGTGGCACCTAAAAATGCAACAATAGTTAAAAAGCTATGTCCTATACAAATATGCTTCCAATAATTAAATATGTTTTAAACATGAACTAGATTTACTAGTTTACTACAAACTATAATAAGCATACTGATTTCGTCCAGAGATAATTTACACTTCACAGAAGTAATTTTTCAAAGTTAGGACAGTGATAGGCAAAATAAGGACCAGAGGCCAAATCTGTTCAGCCAAGCCATTTTACTGGCATGCAAAGATGATTTAAAAGAACTGTATGTACTGACATATAGGTTAAAAAAAAACACTACTTACAGCTCCAAGGGACTAAAACATAAAAGGAAAGCTCAATCCACCCTGCCAACCAAAACGATTGTCCATCTCTGAGCTAGAAGAATGTTTTACTTTGTCAATCCCTTATACAAATGATAAGCCAACTCTTATTAGGAAACTTTTAGAAAAAGATTGCATCTAAGATGCAACCAAATCAAAGTATGAACCAATATTTAAGCTAAAGAATGATGATGATGTTCCTTCTTCGCAAGTAAGATGAGCATGGCATAAAAAACCATAAATGTGATGAACAAGTAGAAAAACAACAAAACATTTGTGATTGTCTAATGTGGTTTGTGAGTTCGTAAATGCCTGATGAGTCCGAGTCATGCCAGGAAAGTTCTATTGCAGTGCATGCAGGAGTTTTGAGAGTTTGGAGTATGAGAGTTTTCAGATTTGTTCTTCTGCTTTCGTCACTTGTAAATTGGCCACAGTGATCTGGAAGTGCCAAGCTGAGCAATCAAGGACTGTAGTCTTCCAGGAGCTAGGATCGATGCTGCAATGCTTGAGAGAGTTTTTTAGGTGATCTTTGAAGCACTTTTTCTGCGCTCCGCTTGAACGTTTACCATCGCACAGCTCCCCATAGAATAATCTCTTTGGAAGACGCTTGTCTGGCATATGGATGATGTGGCCAGTCCAGCGGAGTTGGGACCTAATCAACAGGGCATGGATGTTTTGCGTACAGGACTTTTGAAGGATTTCCATGTCTGGTACACGATCCTGCCAGTATACTCCCATGAAGTTTCTTAGGCACAAAAGGTGAAAAGAGTTAAGCTGTCAAGTGTGTTTCGCAAAGACAGTCCAGGATGACACAGTATAAAGCAATGTTGGTAGAACTACTGCTCTGTACACGTCCAACTTAAGAATACAGCTAACGAATACGGCAAAAATGAGTAACACAGAAAAATACAAATTCTGTAATGTGAAATTTTCTAACCTTTTGAATACTGCTCCTGAAAATAAACATAAATATATCTATGTGACTAACATAGAAATAACACATGAATACACCCAAATATAAGGGAAAATTTCCTTTGACAAGGGAAAATGTGATGCCTAATCAGTCTGAGCATAGGTTAGTTAGTCATGAGATCATAATCATTGCATGCAGGATATGTCCATAAAGGTGCTTCAATTTCCCATTGAATGTATTCACAATTACATGCTGACTGACATTTCCAGTTCTTTATTGGTTGAGAAACATTCTTCTTTAGCGTTCATTCTCAAACTCTCGCTATGTCTCTCTTATAGCAGGAGTATGGTCCTACTAGAATTCCAATAGGATGTAGTCCAGAGAATGGAAATTCCCTGTGTCACAATTTTATTTGTGCCAATGGCCCAACACATCTGTCTTTGGCGGTAAAACATTCTTCTAAGACCACGGAAGAGTTAATTTCTGACATCACATTTCAAGCTTAGTTCCTTTATTCTGAACATGGAAAAGAAATATCACTCTCATCAATGTAATTTGTCTGTGCTGATTCTCATAAGGAGTTGAGCTAGTCAGTCAGATCCATTGCTATACAGCTTGATAGAGTGGCAGAACTTGCCAGTCTATCTACTCTCTTATTGCCCTGCATACCTGCATGATTTGTGGACATGTTAAACTGCTAATGAGAAGAATAATACCTGCATGATCATAAATTGCAAATGAATGTGACTACTTCCAACTTCGATCTCTCTACTGCCCCACTGTTAATAAATGCAACTCAATTTGTATTTTTTTGATCCTACTCATCGATTTATTGAGGATGTAGACATGAGTTGCATTCTGAGTGCTCATCCAGTTTAAAGTGTTGATCATTGCCATAATCACTATAGTCATACTGCTTGTAGTCACAGCAAGGCTCCACTCTCTTGTTTAATGATCTCCCCTTCACACTGAGCTTAGTAGGCTCATGAACCATGCACATGTAAAAATCTAGTTAAGCTTGTACCAAAAACCCAGCCGAAGATGGATGTGTTGGGCCATTGGCGCAAATAAAACGGCGACACAACGCATTTCCATTCTCTGGACTGCATCCTGCTGGAGATCTAGTAGTACTGCTACAGGAGAGATCCAGCAAGAGTTTGAGAATGTACGCTGAAGAAGAAGTACCAAAAACAGCTATAGCCAGGTGTTAGAGACGGATAATGAAAATACTGTCTTTGCTCCACCTGTTAAATGACAATATAGAAATTTATGACACATTTGTGCTACAAATAAGAACATTTGAATTTAAATATTGCTCAAGTAGGGCAAGGTATTAGCAAGAATAAATATGGTACATGTTTAACTGGCAAACTATAGAAACCATTTGCATGTGTCCAGCATTTGCAAGGGTAGACTAAGAATCAAGGAGTCCGCCTGTATTCCTTTGATCCAGATCAATAACTTATGCACATACAATTAATAATATTCACCTCCAATTCTGTAAGGACTGTTTGAAGTTTTGCAATTTCAGCAGAATTTTTTCTTCTTGCTTGTGTCAATGAAGCAACATGAATAGGCAGACTGTTTTCTAGTACTTCCTCTACCATAGCACTCTGAATATCTGTAAGGGATACTCTTAGTAAATACATGTCTCTGTATATCATTCAGAATTTGATCAAAATATTTTATAAGCATTTATTTATCTTGGACATTTGCCAGAAAGGTAAAAAATAAAATATCATTCCTGAAATGAAATGCTACAAAAGAATCATCAGAATACCATGGGCCAAAAGCATCACAAATAGTGTCATTCAGAGAGAAGTAAATGTTAAGATATTCACTGAATAGATGTTTATACAAGGACAACAATAAGAAGAAAGATTAATTTCAGATGTATTTCTTTATTGGGTGGAAGTCTTTAATTTACATTAGACGCTCTCTCGCACACTTTCATTGATATATTAGCAATTTCATTATACAGTATATTGCTTTAAAATTATTTACTTTAAAAAGAGCAAAAGCTCGCAATATAGGGAATTAGATACGTAGGTTTTATGTGACAGGTTCAAACCCCCACGACACTGTAAATTAGAATATGACAATGAGTACTAAGAAAAAAAAAGTGTAAAAACAAAGGATTTTCCACTTAAAAACAAAATAATCAGACTGTTATATATGTTACACCCATCTTACCCTTAATGAAGACATAGCCAAGGCTCACTAATTGATCAGACAAGATTAGACACTAGAGGTCCTATGTTTAATTTTGATATGTTGTAATTTTCCTGAATAATGAACTTGCAGCCGATAGCTGATCACTTTCTTAAAAGGAAAGATCTCAGTGTACAAACATTGTAGCACCTACACACCAACAATATATTATTTCTTTTTCTTCTGATGGTATTCTAAATTGCTGAGATAAACTGTATAAAATTGTTAAAGCTTTTTATTTAGATTTTTGAACTGTCAAGGGTTGTTTAACAGGAGTATCTTGCATGTGGGATCAGTACCTGATTAGACCTGCTGAGATCACTAGACAATCACAATTTTGGGGGCTCATAAAAAATAATAAGCAAAATTATTAAACATATATTTTAAATATATTAGTGATCAGTTGTTGAAATTGTGAAACACATAGACCATGCTCTACTCGTCCTATTCTACAATCATGCACTGCAGAGAACTTTTGGTTGATCATATGTCTCTGATATTACAATGCCCTTGAGCCTAAAAAATCCCAAGTCAAAAATCAAAGGTTGTAAGAACTGATCCAATATGCCAGTTTGTGGGTTTTTTTCCAATGTCAAAGTTAGTAAAAACGATGTGTTATGTACTGCAGTTGATGCCTAATGGATACATCATGTTGAAGTCATGTATGATACAACCTTTAGATTTTTATCATACTTCCTTGAAGTATGATATTTATTATCTTCCAACCAAAGTTATAGTTAGAGGTCTTAAAAGTTAACTTTTTCAAACATTTCACTGAAGACAACTATGGCTGGTTGGTTGCTGATCCAGTGGTCCATGGGATCATGTCCTTTGACTCAATACCATTGTGTGATGTATATATGTATGTGTTTGTGAGCAACTATAACTCTGTAGCTTAATTAAGCTTAGTATAAGATAAGCCTACCTATACATACTATATCATAATATTTTTTAAATATATGGGCATTGATATGCCTATCAATATGCTTGATCTTCGCAATTTCATTTAACTACCTGCAACATAACTATTATTTCATAAGCTTATATGATGATGGCCTTTTGCATCTTTACAGACAGTCAGGAAATAGGCCTATGTACAATTTAAAAATTACCACAAGGTCTTCTTAAAATTTTACTTCTAACTGCTTATTCAGGCAGGTTTTATTGAGAAAGTGCCTTGCACATTTGCACTTACCCTTTCGGCTCTGTTGATTAGTTCCAAGGGAAAAGCAATGCCAATATGTTTAGAAACAAGAAGAACTGCAGAAGATACCAGAAGATGGTTTAATACACTGTTGACTGACTCAGGATCTACTCTCCAGATTTTCTGTAAGGGTTTACTTCCAGACCTGAGGCACTCCAATTCTAACCCGCTAGGCAGTGCGGATTTTTGTTGGGGCTGACTCCCTTAGTCTGAGAATGTCCTGTGCTCCTTCTTCAGCATTTGCTCTCTGACAACCAACACGAAAGTATATGTGATTACCAACAGGGAGAAATACATTGTGCTGATTGTTTCACAGCAGAGTTATGTTATTTCCCATCTTCTAGCCCAGAACATCCATTTTCATGGTAACTTCAGTACTGAAGACGGAGGAATCCAGCCAAAAGGCGCACATATAATCAGGATGCCACGCACAAAACACAATGAAAACATGTCTGTATTTATAAATAGTTATGGTGCCTGCCCTGTGGCGGACGTTCAGGCAGGGACGGTGCCGGGCCCTATACCTCGAAAGGGTCCAACCTCAGTTACTGGAAGTCCTTCTCAATTGCCCTGAGGAGCCAGGAGGCAAGGGAATAGAGCTACTAATCAAAGCTCTATGGGACACTGTATGAACTACAAAAGACAGTGAGTTTTATTAAGGAGACAGAATTACAGATATAGACATGTTTCAAGTGAATGAAAGAAGAAGAAGAAAAAATGGTAACTTCCATGCTAACCCATCAGGCAGCAGAGGATAAGTAAGTCAGAAGACTTTTATCTTGGTAGTGCACTTTGATAGACAGTATCCTGTCCATTTCATGTTTTCCTCCCATTTGTATTTCTGTCTATCTCCTACTCTCTGCCCTTTACTATACTTACACATAAATATCAACATCTCAAAGGCAACAATTCTGTCTGCTAGCTGTTTATTCATTATCCATGTTTTAGCCGTATTGATGTTTATGAGCTATAGCCTATATTAAATGTAGTTAAGTATAGATGTAACATTTTATAACTGTTATTTTTAGTTTCTTTGTGATTTGTTTCAATGTTAATAGTTTCTTCATGTCATTGAAAGTACTTTTAGACATTCATATTCTCCTTTTAACTTCTGTTTTACATCTACCATGAATTTTTAATTATGTGTCTAAGTTACAGCAGGTCTACTTATTGCAGTATAGTTCCATGTATTCTGAATTATTGTATTATGTTAGTGTTTGTTTCTTATTAATTTTGCTAATTATCATGGTTTTTATTTTCTGAATGCTAATATCTAGTCCATAATCTCTGCTTGATTTGGCTACTTGATCTATTAGTCTTTATAGCTCCTGTTCACGTGCCACGATGAATAATATCAGCATATAGGAGGTTATTTATTATTGTTCGGTGAAAGTAAAGAATAGTTCTCCACTGTGCTATAAATAGCACACTGTTGACAATTTTAACTATCCAACGTCATGGATTCCTGTGTAACACCAATAACAATAATGACTGCCGTGACGTCACATCCGACAATCACTTGAGTTCAAATCTAGACACAGATGAACTTATGCATAATCTGTTTGTTTTCCAATTTACACATTTTTTACAATTTCCTATTATATGTGGTGAGCGATCAGTATTTCTGCCCACTACACATTGAACGAGGTGGGCGCACACATTAGAAATATTATTTCTAATCCTAACCTTACTCTAAGTACTTACTCGTGAGCTTGCCAAATCACACAACAAAGATCAGGTAACACCTCGAAACTAGAACAAAGGTCATAGTGGAGAACTATACTTTACTTCAGCCTTATTGTTCCATTGATCTTCAGCCCTGGCATTTCTTATTATCTATATGTTGAAAAAATCGTTTCTGTGTAGATATTAAATCGGCTGGGTGATAAAATACACAATTAGCTTACTCCTCTTGTTATTTCAATGTATAAGGAGTAGGCTAGGTACTCTCGTATCTTATTCTTATTGATGCAGTTTCTGAGTTTGTTCTTATTATATATTAATTCCATAATTATTATGATGTCTTTAACTTTAATGTAAGTTTATTTCTTGAAAGCATTCAATTAATTTTTCGTGTTGGAATCTACTGAAGGCCTTGCTGTAGTATATGATGCAAATGTGGACACCTTTTTTTTAAATTTCTGTATATTATATAAATATAAAGACAAAATAAATAGTGGAAAAGCGTATCTACCATCTCCTTCTGCCATTTTAGAGTAAGTTGTCTGCTAGCGAATCTTTGCTCCGTAGTGTTGCCACTTTAGAGTTTTTCCCGCATTACCACCAGTGTTGCCAACCCCTGTTGTCAAATAGGACTAGTCGTGCCACAAAGCACTATATTTGAAATATTTTATTAAAACATACTATAAAAGCACTAACAATTTTTTCACTAAAATTTTACAAGACATCCCATTATAATTTATTAATATCAGTTAACTGTTAATATTGTTAATAAACTATATTATAATATTATATTATAATATATCTTCTTCAGCGTTCATTCTCAATCTCCCGCTGGATATCTCTTGTAACAGGACAATGGTCCTACTATATTTCCAGCAGGATGTAGTCCAGAGAATGGAAATGCGTTGTGTCGCCGTATTATTAGCGCCAATGGCTAGACACAGCCGTCTTCGGCGGGTTATAATATATAATATTGTCAATAAACTTAATAAACTGTTAATTAACTGTTAACAGTTAATTGCAGCCAACCTCCGTTGCGAAGACGGCACTTGATGATAATGATGATGAATATAAATTAATGTTACAATTAATGTTTTTCTAGATATGCGAAGTCAGCCAGACAATATATCCTTATCTTCTGTAGGTGTTTTCTTCTGTAATTAGTGTTTCCTTGGGTGCATGGAGGTGTCAGTACCTCTAATGCTGAGGCTGTCATACCCCTTTGGAATAGTTCTCTCATCTTGACACCTGGCGCTCAGCTCTCATCTCCCGTGGCTACCAGCAGCTGCCAACATGAGGCAGCGGACAAACCCCGGTAACGGCTTTGACAGGCCGACCAAACCAGGTGTGGGTAACTGAGGGGCTCCGGCCAGGAGATACGCGTACGGCATGTCTGCACAAGCATGCTAAGCCTGGAAATAACGGACAGCAAGGATGAAATATCTGATGTTCAACGGGCTGGAAAGCACTTGTTAGCAGAGCGTTGTGGAACGCAACGGGCTTTGTGAGACACGTAGAACACTGGTCATCCACCGCATCGTGGTACATCTCTAGTGGTCTTGATTTATCTTGCCATTGGAACAATGTTAGATCAGGAGGAGCGAGAGAGTGCGTGTGTGGTCGAAAAATGGCGCAACTCCTCCACACTTTAAACGAAATTCAGCGTTAGTCATTATTCAACTATCATCACCCATCACCATCAATTTACACAAGTCATGTGGTGATGGGGAAGTGGCGAACTAGAATGTGTGGTTGTGAGGTACTGATAAAATCTAAGTATGTAATCATACATACAATGTTGATGAAGGCGCAGACACATGGTCCACATGAAAGATCATTGTCTACCCAAAAAGTTGTTATATGGAGAACTCCAGACTGGCTCCCTCAAGGCAGGAGGACAGAAGAAGCGTTTTAAAGACACTGTTAAGATATCACTTACTCACTTCAAAATATACACACATTCATGGGAGAATATTGCATAAGTCATATCCGACTGGCGTCGTAGAATCAAGATTGGTGCAGCAGCTGCAGAGAACCCCAGACATAAAACTGCGCAACAAAAACACGCTAGAAGAAAGGTTGCTAACTGTCCCACAGACTCCTCCCTCACACACCCAAAGTGTGGTAGACAATTCCAAGCGCGCATATGACTTATTAGCCACAATTGGGCACATCGCAGACATCATCATCTTCATCCCAGTTGAGCTGAATGGTCATCGTCGACTTCGACAGACCAACAGTAGTGTTTCCGAGTCATTTTTATCAAAAGGAACTAGCCTGGTGACAAAAATGCACATTCAAAATAATGAAAAAAAACCCTTTAAAAAAAGGTGTTAAAGATATTCAGATAAATGTTACAAGACTGCCCGTCATAATTCACTACTATTACTTTAATTAGAAATATGTTTATTCTGCCAAACCCCAGTCAGAACGTATCCTAAAATTTTTGTAGTATTTTCTGGTTGCACATATATGTACAGGTTATAAGATGAATATTTTGATTATGATAATGGTTTTAATGCACTTTCAAGCGTTCTGTGATCAATATTTTTTATGAACATCATCAGGTAAAAAAATATAATTTATAATTTCTTCATTTTTCAAGTCATTTCATCATTTTCTTCGCGTTATTTTTAGTGACGTTTTTTGGGTAAAGTGTTAGAAAAGTTTACTAAATAATGACTTGTTTCATAGTACTAAATGTCATACATGTTCTGCTTTCCTTGGGGGGGGGGGGGTGGTGGTGTTTCAATCCTCTCTTATCAGCGTGTTTAGAACTTACACAAAGCGACAGATCCTAACATTCTGAGCTCGCTTTGAATTCTTAATCCGCTGAGATCAATGAACACGTTTAACTGTGCTTGCGTGGCTCGGATCAACCGTGTAGAAAATACGTTTCATTTTACTTATAACTGTTGGTGTACTGTTTTGTTTGGGAAAGAACTATAAGCATGTGCTCATTCTTGGTAAAGCTATAAGCATGTGCTCATTCTTGGTACATAGACCTATTACACGTTATATAACTATATGTATTCACACTAATAAATAATCTATAAAATATGCTTTTTTGTCTATAACTAAAATATACCACTTATGGTGATGTATACTCTTTTCTATTGCAGACGCTAGTTCAATTCGGTTAATTTGTGCTAAATATAGTGACGGTCACGGTTCTAGTAATCCAGTCAACGCGATTTCTGCCATACAAATATTCTGTTTATAATTAAACAACATATATATTTTTATAATGTTTATAATCATAAATGTCGGCAATGTTTATAGGAGAATTCACTAGTAAGTGTTATTACAACTTAAAAACAAATATTCTAGCTATGGCAACAAACAGGTAGGAAAGTGTAGAAAAAATATGCGCATTTCTGCTTTTTTTTTAAATAAAAAAAATCTGTACCGTATGGCACGGTATGGTATACAATTATAAACTGTATTATTGATGAATTTAGCATTGCGTTTGTCGGTGATCGCCTTCCTCACTAAACTCTTTAGTTCAAGCACAACATCCGACTGTCGGAACAACATGGCAGCTGTTATCGAATGTTACCGACTACGGGATCCTCAGGAAAAAATGAAATCACAAGCACATCGGATATATCCACGCCCGGATGGAATCAGGTACATCTTACTTAAGGACGTTGGGGAGAATATGCTAGCTAAGATGACAGATGATTATAGTGTGAATGAAAACAGGAGTGGTACCAGAGGAGTGGCAACATAGCTATCTCATACCCGTGTCAAAACCAGGCAAAGATGTTGCTGACATAAAAGGTTATCACATCATCATACTCCAGAATGTGTACGGTAAAATTATGGAAAGAATTGTTGCTAGACGCATAACCAGGGAACTAGAGATCAAAGGCGATCTCCCAAATAACCTAGTAGCATGCAGACCCAGAAGAGACACATTCACAAATGCAGCAGTTCTTGCATATGCAGTTTATGAAGGTTTTCAGAATAAAGAGGAATATGTAGTTGCAGCGATAGACCTGGAAGATGCGTACAATAGAGTTAGTTACACTCATATTGTTGACATATTAAGGGAACACAATATTGGATCATACGCTGGATAGCAAATTTGATAATCTGTAGAAAAGTTGCTCTGAGGTGCGGATCCTCGACGTCTGAGATCAGAACAATAGCGCCTGGTCTGCCACAAGGATCTCCTCTGTCCCCGGTGCTGTTTAATATGTACGCGTTAAAAATTGCTCAATTGCAAACTTCAAGCAAGTGCCAGAGTTCTAACACATGCTAATGATATCCTGCTATACAACATGGGCAGAAACAAAACATATATCGCTAACAGTGTACAGTGTGAACTAGATCAACTGTCGATATGGTACAGAACATACAACGCTGTGATAAATCCTTCGAAAGCAAGGTCGTTTGGTACTTGTTGAATAATAATGTGGTCAATAACACACTGCCAGCTGCAAGTTGCATGGGATCATTCATTGAAAGAGAACAGGACCTTAAATATCTTGGGGAAGTCTTTGATAGAAGTCCCTCATTTAACAAACACGTCACAAATATGATTCAGAAGGCTAAAAGAGAGATCTGTGTTATCAAGGTTATGGCGACCTTCGACATGCAGCAATGGGTACTGTTTTTTCTCCTACAATTGATGGTGCTATCTGTCATATATTATGGATTCGGCCTACTGACAGTGTCACAGACACAAGTCGATAGATTGTAAAAAGTCCAAAATGAGGCAATGATAGCGGTACTGGGGTGTATAGGGATACATCAATCTCTGAAATGAGATTTTTGCTTGATCTCCCCAGTATCAGAGTGCGACTTCATGTAGTACAGGTTATGTCGTACCGTAAAGTGGCAGAATACAACCACCACCCATTACACCAACGTCTAGATGAGTCTAAGGGAAAACGAATCAAGCGTGTCAAACATGGATGGCAGACACTGAAAACACACTGCGAAGAGAATGTGAATTTGAATAAATAGGGAAGGGCAGTGAATGGATGGAGATAGACACTGAGAAGAAATTACTGACTAAAGTAATACTACAACTAGATACAGCGTGTCGGAAATGAACGGGTGTCAGGTCCCATGGTACAGTACACAAACTCGCCCATCTACACTCGAAACTACATGACATAATTATATACACAGATGGCTCAGTTAACAGAAATACAATTAAAAGTGGTCGGGGTTTTGTTGCCTACATAAACGGCGTAAAGTTGGTTGAGAAATCACCTGCATACTTCAATGTCACATCGAGCATGAGGATGGAGGTAGAGGGAGCTACAGCAGCACTTAATTGATTGATAATTGATACATCAACACACTCAGTAATACTCACAGACTCTCAAAGTACGCTGCGCAAAATATAAAAGTTTATGCTGAGAACGGAATGGTGGGATTTATTGAATAACTCAGTTGTCCAGAGCATTACATGGATATACTGCCCTGGTCATGCTGGGGTTAGGGGAAATAAGGGAGCCGACTTATCGGCTGGCAATGTAGCAATATATGCACAATGATGATAATAGATAAAGCAGACTTAATTAAGGCAATAATAAATTCATTTCAAGATGAAGATGATGTCAATGAGGCTGAGAACGCACACATACAGAGAATGTCAGAAATAGGAGTGTCTAGAGGTGAGGGAAGGAAAAGTAATGTTTTTGGAAAGTTCCGAAGATCACGCAATAAACACCTGACTGGGACTCTGAGTCTATATACACCGGGATGGCTGCTGAAACGGAGTGCGAGCCACTTATGGGAGTGCCCAACGTGCTGTGATGCCAGTTTATAATCAAGAATCATGAATATAATTATAAACATATTTTTTCCTATATTATTATCCCATTTTAAACCAGATTAATTAATTAATCAACATTTAGTGTCGTCCATGAATAGTGTCACATAGGCCTACTCATTTACTGCTATTAATATTATATTGTCTCATAACTGTATTATTTTGTTGCCACAGAGCTACCCCATAAACTATGAGGTGATAACGATTTCCATCGTTTTATTAACGTCAGTCTTCTTGACAGTCCCTGCGAAAGATGACCCGAGTTCATCAAACGCGGACATTCCTGAAGTAAAAAAGACGGACTACATCAAAAAAATGTATGGTGGAAAACTGATAGAACAGCCTCCTGACAGGTAGGTGGTTTTCTAGATATTATGTCAGTCTGAGTAGTTGTATACAATATTAAAAGTGCCTTTCTATAATAGTTTACCACTAAATATTAAAAAAAACAACAACATGGTGTTTTAAATGATGTCATATCAGTCTAAGTAAAATGTCAAGCACTACTAGAAGTCCACCTGTGTGTTAGGCCCTACTTGGTCCCGAAAGTAGAACAAAGAATAGTAATATTGTAGTCTGCCAGGATGCGACTAAGGAGGTAGTGCTTAGGGTTGAGTACCTCACATCACGCTCTCTGCTGTGATAAAGCCTGCTGGAAACCCATGCTTGGACTGATTGGAGGAAATCATCTCTTATATATGCGTCATAATTGGGATAACAGAGATAAATAATAGCGAGAGCCCCCGAAAACACCAAAGACGCATACATCGCATTCGTTAACAGGCCTTCGACAGAGTGGATATACAACAACTATAGAAAATACTATCAACATATGTTAGTATTAGAGCACTTAATCAATATATGCAACGGCGTTTATAATAATAGCCAATGTGAAGTAAGAACAAACACAGGAATGTCAAATCAAGTGTTCGACAAAGGTGTGTCCTATCCCTCCTACGTTTCATAACATATACCAACCATATCTGTAAACAAGTAGCAACGAAGAAGATAATATGAACGACAAATTTAACGAATTACTCTTTGTAGACGATTACGTACAAATAGCAAAATCAGAAGAACAATTGTAAGTACGTATGAATAGATTACACACAACATATTCAAGATTCAACATGAAGATTAATATCGAAACGTCCGAAATAATGTTAATAGCATGAAAGAAATATCACTATCTCCATCGATAATGGACACATTAAACAGGTAAAGGAGTTCAAGGACTTAGGAAACAATATATCGAGTGAAGGGAAAAACAGCAAAGAGATACAAAACAGATGCAACAAAACATACCAGATATTAGGACAAATGACAAGTATCTATATCTTCAAAGTTCGGATGCCCCCCAAAACTTGTCACTGTGATACGACAATTTCATGACGGTATGATGGCTAGTGTTATCTGCGACGGAGGAGTATCTCCTGCATTCCCTGTCACAAATGGTGTAAAGCAGGGATGTGTGCTGGCCCCTACTCTTTTCAGCCTGTTATTTACAGCCATGTTAACGGAAACACACCATAGTAATGAAACAGCAGGCATAATGATCAATTACAGAACGGATGGTGGTCTTTTCAATTTACATCGTCTAAAAGCAAACAGGAAAACTAAATCTAGTACTGTTAGAGAATTACTTTATGCTGACGACTGTGCATTGTATGCTGACTCTGTCGTAAACATGCAGAGCACCATAGACCGCTTCTCAAAGGCCTGCAACAACTTTGGTCTCACTATTAACACCAAAAAAACAGAAGTCATGCACCAAGCAACATCAAATAGCCAACATACTGCTACTTCCATCATCGTCAATAAGGAAAAACTGCAGGTAGTCGACAATTTTACTTACATTGAAAGCACTCTCTCTCGCGATGTCAACATTGATGTGGAAATTAACAAGAGACTGGCAAAAGCTAGTGCTGTATTTGGCGGATTACGCAAAAATGTATGGGACAGAAGAGGTATAAGAACAACCACCAAACTACAAGTATATCATGCTGCTGTTATACCAACCTTACTATACGCCTGCGAAACGTGGACAGTGTATGCTAGACATGCAAGAAAGTTAAATCATTTCCATCTTACCTGCCTACGTAAATTACTAAACATCCATTGGTGGGACAAAGTACCAGACTACGAGATCTTGGAAAAATCAACCTCAATAAGCATCCACACAATACTTATGAAGGCGCAGGCACGCTGGGCAGGCCATCTTGTGCGTATGGAGAACTCGCGATTGCCAAAACAAATATATTATGGAGAACTCAAGGCAGGATTTCGAAAAGCTGGTGGACAGAAAAAGCGTTTCAAAGACACGCTCAAGTCATCCTTGAAACATCTTAACATTGACGTAGGCGCTTGGGAGAGCCTCGCTCAGGATAGAACGGCTTGGCGTTACAGCATTAGAACGGGAGCACTAGCGGCAGAAGAATTCAGACAAGAAACTGCAAGACAGAAGCGGACACGTAGAAAAGAAAAAACATCTCAACCTCACACAGATACCTTCTATTGTTGTCAATTCTGTAAAAGAACATTTTGTGCGCGCATTGGACTTGCTAGTCATTTAAAAACGCACTATTAACTTTATTATTTTATTATTTATTGTTATTATTATTATGGTTGAGTTTTTGGTCATCGTCGATCACGACGGACGAACATCATCATCTATAAGAACACAAATATCAACATAGACACTAAAGTTGCATTATACTATCATTTTTATCACTATTATTACTAACACTATTATTATCCCATAACTGTGCTAACAGTGCCACGTGGACAACGGCAGCACAAGACGAAAGAAAACCAGTAACAGCAGAAATGGCGAGGGTACGAAGAATAGTTGGAGTGTAATTAAGAGATAAATTAGAAATGATAACATCATACATATACCAAAACAATACCAGTATTAGAATACACCAAGAGACAACAGATCAAGTGGTTTTCACACACTTTCAGACTACCAACAAATAGACCTATGTCACAAATAGGCATGACACACAGACACCACGGCTATAAAGCCAGAAGAAAACCATGTAAAAGATGGACCATAGAAATCAAAGAGGCCATTGGAACACACAACACACTGGGAGGCCATCTTCAGATAACCTACCCCTTACGCCGCGAGGCACAAAAGGGCCACGGCGTATAGATAGATAGTTGGGATAGCAAGAAAGTCACGACAAAGTATCATTTGGAGTAGGAGACTGCCCAGCAATCTCGTGGCAATGCACACTCCAGCCGCATTGAGTTACAACAGTGATTTGAAAAAAAGCTATATCTTAAATTCTTACCCATCATAGTGAATGTCGCCCGTGTGTTGTCGGGGCCCGAGAGGGAAGCTTTTTTGGGTTTTAGGGCCTATCTATATTTAGCTCTTCCATGTGAAAGTGATTGTGGATAGTGCCGTTTTAAATCGTCGTATTATGTTTTAAAATGTTAATGATAAAGGTTTTTTGGTCGAAACGCCGATGTGTGTGTGTGGTATTTTGTGTGTTTCCAAGGATTAGAAAAATTTAATTACGCTGTCCAAGTTTCGTATGTTGGATTTTAGTTTTGTTGCAGTGAGTACATATTAATTTTCAGTGAATGACGACAATTGGCAAAAATAACTTGAGTAGTTCTAAAATATCTATAAATAGTTCCGACGAATAAAAATACGTCGCTGTTGTATTAAGTCCAAGTATGTATTAAAACAGATTTAAGCGAATCTTTGCATCCACGGCCCAATTTATGAGCATGACCGATGAAGAAAATAACATTCTTCCAACCAGTCATGCGCATTCATATTGGCTATATTAAGGCGTTGGTACCAACCAAAATATAAGAAATATCCAAATTTGGGTAATCCTGTCATAACTACCTTCGAGGTTTTTCTACAGAGCAAAATTTCGATATGCAGAACTGGTTCACAACTAGAATTTTGCCGCCGTAAAAAAAAAGAGAATTGGAGGCAACATATCAACCTAGAGAGGCCCACAGAAAAGTATTATTTGGGCGATATTTAATGTGACATATAATAATAAAGTTCGATGGAATCTGCCACGTTTTTTTTAAAGTTCCAGAGGGACAATGGAAGAAAATTTATCACCAGACCACAGATGATAAAAAAGGCACATTCATAAAATCAGTAATCACTGGCATAGGCCTCTTTTTTGTGACGCACCTTTTTAAACCACTAAAGCAAGCACACCTTGGTTATATGAGAGCGTGTTAATCAAAATATATGGAGACCCAAGCTTGTAGATAAGAGGTGGGGAGGGGGTGTTCAGATCCCTCACCCCATTAGGAAAACAGATCATGACATTTATTACTAGGAAACAAGCCACAAAATCGGGTTCCCTCGCCTCTTTTAAATGATTTCAAAAGGTTACTAAAACATCTCACGAAAAGGAAGAAATTGTCGACGACGAAATGAATTTTTTAAAAGGTTAACTTCCCCCACCCCCACATAGAAGACGCATATACAGTCCTGAGATCAAAGTTCAGGTCATCCTGACACAATTACATATATAATCTACATAAAAGTTCTTTAATAATATTGTCTTATATTAACAATGTCTTCACATCGACAGTGTAACAGTGACAGAGGAGATATGGTTGGACTTAACAATTTCTGATTATTATGGCAACGGAAGTCACTTAAGACAAAAAGTGATCATAGGCTGTTTTGGTAAATTGACTCCCATAACGTGTTTGAACTTTATCTCCCTTGCTAAAGGATACACCAAGGGAAGGGTAAGAGTCATAATTTTATAGTTTTTATTGCTAACTCATTAATAACAACTGCAATATCGAGTATTTATTACTATGAATGAAAGCAGTTACAATTAAGCAATTAAAACAAACAAAATTACGAACAAGATGAAGAGATGAACTGATGAACGTAGGATAATTTCTCCCGCGTTCGTTCTCAAACTTCTGCTAGTTTCACATGATGTAGTTTGGATAATGGAATGCGCTGTGGCATTGCTGCGATATCTCCGTCAATCGATCTGATACATCCGATTTCCTCATGGTTTATAGGTTACTTTCACCTACTGATTCAACCAACCGCAGGGAAATTGGTACCACAAAAAATCTGGAAAAGTAATGTCTTCCTCTATGGCGCTGATCACGAGGATCACCACCAGGACAAATGACAGAGGGCGTTGGGTGTAAAGTGCAGTGGATATTCGACGTGGAGATTGCTTCTGGTATGGTAATCTAAAATATAATAAAAATAAGTTACTTTTAACGCAGTTGAAGTGTATGTGACATATGGAGTTATATTAGAAAATAGTCTAACCTTTAGATCCATGATTAAATTTGGCATTTTATGTGTATTTTCTACTGTACTTTCGTCACGTAATCACATTTCCATCGTTCTCACCATTCTTAGTCTTTTCTTTTTGTTGTTTTCCAGGTCTCTCAATTTCTAATATATTGCTTTCATGGGTTCTCTCCTAGTAGACGCCAATACACTGTTCAGGTTATTCACTGGTGTTTGTTGCAGCATACAATAACAAACATGGCTGCTTCTAACTCAAACATGACGGTTTGAGTCTCCCCAGAAATACGCAGGAATCGTTTTGTTTCTACAAAGCATAAAATATACTCTCTTCGCGTTACGGAAGCACAATGAAAATAATGGCGCTCTGTACATTGCACGCGTGGAATGGAGAAACAATGTACACCGTGCCATATCTCTATAGCATCTTAAAAGTTATGTAAAATTTATGCGGGCATCAAGGACAACAACCACAAGCACCACACTTTACGCTCCTTTCGTTCTTATGCAACATTACTTGTCCCATTAAAACTTTTTGCATTATTTATGATTGTGTCTCTTGTATAATATGTTTTTATGTTTCTTTGTACCCTAGTTACTGGTAAACTTCGTTTCACTAAAGTTTGTTCCGTTTAATATGTATTGGTCTCTACTAAAATAGTACCCTTTCATGTTGCGTCAGTTTGATTTTGTGATTCCATTCTTTGTTTTTGTCCCTCTCATGACATAGGCCCCTATACCTTTTGGTCGAAACTTCGATCCGGTTGAATGTAAAACTGCTATTTAACCCATTTATATATATATATATATATATTTTTTTTTTTGGTTCAACAATCATTACTGTGTTGAGTGGCTGCAACATAGTTTAGAATCCATGAATCATTGATCAGAAGGAAGCAACAGCTGCGATCTTGTGAACATTTAAAGATTTGTAAACCAATGTATCATATCTCGTAACTTGTCCTATTTATATTCAAACAATAATATATATAGCACATGTGTTCTATGTAGTACATTCCATGTACTATAACACATGATAAACAGGATGAAAATCTTTATAAAACTTCTTGCTATTTTCACAATCTTACTATGTTATTATTTGTATTGCTATTATTTTATTTACTTGTTTTGATTCTCAAGAAAGCGCGAGTTTTGCACACATATTCTTGTGACAGGAGTAAAGTTGATTGTACCGATTTAGTGACTCTTCTGTTAATTATCTTTGTTGAAGTAGATTGCAAAACTTTTCATTACCCCCCCCCCCCCATGCGAAACGGTTGTATCTTGAATAGCTCCAGCTATATATACAGTCTTCTATCAGGGAATATCGAGATACAAGGATACACTGCGGGGTTTGCCACGTTCTAATCACAGCTGGTTGCAAACAAACATTGTCGGAAGCAGGCCCGTAGATAATGGGATGGGTTTGGGGGATTCAAACCGCCTCCTTAGAAAATCTGAATATATCTTTTAGTACTAGAAACGTAGCCTAAAGGTCAGTAATTGAAGTGCCCAAGTAATTGAAGTTGGTAACGTTTTCCAGTATTTGGTCATTTACTGGAAATTTATCCCATTAGACGGTAGGTCTTATATTATAGACAGTAATGACATAAAGTTAATTGGTTTCTAACCGAATCACGTAAAAAAATATGAACGCAAAATTGCCAAAAATAGATGTTAGGGCCTATTGGACCAAAAGGGATAAACTGTTGTTGTATATAACAACACAGACAACGTACACACAAATGGCGTAAACAATAATCTAGATGTCTAAACTAAAGAGTACAAAAAATAATAAAGGTCCTCCCATAGCCAATTATTTGATACCACTACATGAAATGTGTAATCTTCATTATTTTCTAATTTTAGACCTTCATGGGATACAAAGGGACATCAGTGCAGAAAATTGTACGAGATTTTATGATTCAATTAGGAGACGTTAAGACAAAGTATGCTAACGGTATGTATAGTTTTTAAGTTCAATACATTAATAATTACCTTTGGACTCATGTAGAGTGTTTACAGATCCTCGTATGCATAAGTGTGCAAATATTTTACATGTGTCTCTACTATTTCGAATTTCTCAAAATACTATCTCAAGAATTTCTCAGAAGTGACGCGCAACGACACACTTATATATAATGCGTATATTTTACGAAATTTAAAAATTAACATTGAAAATATTTATTGGTATATTAAAAGAACGAACTGATTAGTGTGATGACTCACTGATATCTAGATATCTAGATACAATTGTCACAAAAACAGTCGCTTGTCAACATTGCCAAGATCTCCCTTACAGTAATTATCAGAATAGTCCTGCGTGCTGATTAGGCCAGTAGATAAGGAGAGAGGTTTGCTGTGTTCACCCCCCTCCACCCTTAGCAAATGGGAATATGACGTTTAGTACTAGGAGCTTGGACAAAATTCGTGTAAAAAGCCAAAGAAGAAAACAACCTTCCATTAGCGATTTTTCACAAAAGGGTCAGCACATTTTTCTTCAATCAGAGAATCTGAAACATGAAAACACATGAATCACCCTTTTTTTTAAAGCAACCCCTCCCCCTTTGATAACACATCTACGGCCCTGATCTTTGGAAATCTAAAAAATCGAAATAGTTATGATGATCATTGGAAATCTAAGTCTAAACCGTTATATTGATCCTTTGAAATATAAATAGCTAAAACTAGTACGGCGTCATAGTTAATTATTTTTTTGTTTGTGCACTGATCTAATGCAGCGTCACTTATTCGACGTATCTGGCTATATCCATGCTTTTCATTGGTTTTTAATACAAAGTATACGCAAAGTTACCAATGATCAATGGCTTCAGCTAAGATGACTGACTTTGTATGAGATACCCCCCCCCCCCCCAAGGCTACGCTGAAGAACTTCGTAAATGCTGTATCGGAAATCCCAGCAATGTTTGTTGACAGCTACTGATATTACACAGCGATACTTGACTGATGCGATTGATTATTGGTAGCTTTGGGTATACTTTGTGTTAGCAACCAATGAAAAGTACAGAGAAAGTCGGATAAGCAAAGATAAGTGAATATTATCATACTGAGCTATTCAGGAGTACGTGGTTATAAGTGCTTGTTGACAATTGCATCCTAATGTGACATCATTATTTTATTGTATTGTATAGCTAGATGTCTGTTGTATATCTTACATATAAATAATTGGTCTGTGCGATAAGAGCAGTGAGTGCACTTTGTGTCGCCAACCAATGAAACGTGCGGAAAAAGTCAGATTAACTTTTGTATATCTAGATGTCTGTGGATGCCTAGACAATACACCTATTGTAGATTTATGTCTTCTACATAGACATATCTTCAGTCTAGATATATGTGAAACGTTTACATGGTGTTAGATGAAGAGACAGATCAAAGTTGCGACACAAAGATGTATCCGAATAATCAATGAATGCTTTTATCATCACTTCTTACAACTGTGAAATTTGGGAGAAAATCACATGGAGAACAATCATGTGTGGTGGTACTAAAACACATGATAATTAAATACTGAGCAGAGCAGAAGAACAAGGTTCAGACGTTAGACGCAGAAGTCAAACACCATGTGTTTTATGCAACGAAACAAATCGCATATGGTTCGGCAGATTTAGCTATAAAAAGACATGTTTGGCTTGTGCCCTTCTTCTTCTACGTTCATTCTCAAACTCCTGAAGATTAGCAGAATGAAGTCCAGGGAACTGAATGCGTTGTTTCATGGTTGATAACTTTTCTGTGATATTTGCACAGTTCGACCTGATATATCCTACTTCAACATTGTTTGTTGGTGACTTTGTCCCTATATGGGATAACCAACTTCACTCCATAACCCGCTTAGTCGCTTCTTAGAACATGCATGGATGCTAAAAAGTGTTGACATTTTTTGCTCTCCTTTCAGGCCTCGGCAACATATGGGTGGGCTCATGCCCGATTAACTCCATCTTCTACAGGCTTGCTTCAGATTGTCTGTCAAGACGGATAAGTCCATATATAAATATCTTCTAATACATTCCGTCCTTGTTATTTTACATATGTGTTTTTGTTCAAGCTTTTAATTAGCAATTTATTTTTGGTCTGGGGTACAATAATACCAATGAATTATTGATTTATTTTATATTTCCTGAACATAACGCTTTGCATTTCAACTATATAGACAAATATAATGATGGTCTGCTCATACATATCTAATTCTGATTACTTTTTCTGCGTTCGTTCTCAAACTCCTGCAGATTAGCAGTGTATAGTCATGAGAATGGCATGCGTTTTAACTACTAATATCTGAGTAACTAACAAGTCGTGTCACATGATATACAGGTGACAGTATATTCGGCACGAGCTTCCAGGATGAGAGTTTCGCGCTGAGCCACAGTCGTGCAGGTTGGGTTGGTATGGCCAACTTTGGTCCGGACACGAATGGTTCACAGTTCTATATTCTTCTTCATTCTGCAAAATGGCTGGATGGAAAACACGTGGTATTTGGAAAGGTCATAAAAGGAATGGTAAGACTTATTCATATTTTAGTCTTCCCTGTTTTGTATGTTTGTTTTTCTTCTTTATTAATAAGTTCATTCAGCTCCCTCTACGTGACACCATTGTAGTAGTTTTATTGTAAACAAGGGAAGATTGAAGAGAGGCTAGCATTAGGTAGTACTAAATATAGTAGGCCTATTTATTTCCCTAAGGTAGGTGTTTGAACCCCACGGTATCTATTGGTTTGCCTTCATCAATCAGTTACCTAACATGGTTTTCCCTAAATAATCACATAGTGAACACGTCCACGCCATCGGTTACTTTGAGAGGGGATGTCCTCGAGAGAACCAGCACAATGAAGTACTTGGGCCGAAGTCTGAGTTTCAAAGATCATGTTGACCACATAATTGTAACGGCTTATAAAGGTCTTGCGGCGATGAAAGTTATGGCTGCTGCTCAATGCGAACAGAGACTGCTATTTCTGCTGTATCAGGGATTGGTGGTGGCGGTGGTAGAGTACGCACTGGCAATTCTGACACTGAGTCAGACTCAAACAGAAAGATTGGGTAGAATCCAGAATGAGGCAATGCGAATCATTTTGAGGTGCACAAGAGATACGTCGGCTCGGGCTATGCGATACCTACTTGATTGCCCAACTGCGGAGCAAAGAATATAAATGTGCAGGGCGCGGGACTACCTAAAAATCACCGCTGATAAAGAGCACCCTCTACACCCAGAAATTATCAAAGTGAAAGGCAGTCGACTAAAGAGAGGAAAGTCGTGGATGGGGCGCGCAGAGGACGTTATACAGAGTGTGTGCAGATTGGAGGATGTACTACCTGGTGCCGAATGGAGTCTGGCGCCCTCGGATTATCCAACAGCCTTCGAGGGAGTAATAACACTCAATAGAGAATGCAGGTAATGGTGTCCGACAGTGGTCAAGTCGGAGGTGCTCGCTCTGATCAGTAAGAATTTCAGGGAAGGTGATATAATTATATATACAGATGGGTCGGTTGAGAGACACATCAGGAGTTCCTGGGCTTTCACGGCTCAAAGGTGGGGGGAGACTATCAGAGAGGAAAGTGGTGCATTCGCTCAGACGACAAGCAGCATGACAATGTAGATTCTGGCAGGGACCAAAGCTTTGCAATGGGTCTGCTCACAGACTGTCTACGAGCGTGCCTGTGTATTCAGTGACTCCATGAACATGATTGTGAAAGTTCGGGCTCGGTACGTTCGAGAACAGTGGCTGGATGCAGTGAATAATTCCTGTGTGCGTACAGTGACTTTTATTTTTGTGCCGGGACACGCAGGAGTCCGGGGTAATGAGAGAGCAGATAGGTTGGCCGCCAACGCTGCTACTACAGCTGTTGGTGGAGCGATGGATCGGGCAGGCATTTTGAATGCCCTACGGGAAAACGCACGAACAAATGACTGTACAAGTGACGATGACTCTTGTTCCATGATTAGAATAAAGTAACTTGGTTTGAAATGTGGTGTCGCTAGAAGGGAGAGTTTTCGTGGGCGAAAAAGAATGATGGTCAATCAACTACGTACTGGGACTGTCAGTCAACGTGTAATGGCGGATACACTCAAGGAGAGATCTGAGAACCTATGGATTTGTCCGGAGTGCAATGACGATGATCCAACGACTAACTAACTAACTAACTAATCAGTTACCACTGTATATTTTTTTGTTCTGTAAAAAAGTGTCTCTTATGGTGAGGTGCGTTCTTTCAACCGAGATCGTTAGTCCAATTTGGTTATATTAGAGTTTACAACCATCAACAAATAGTGGAGGTCGCAGTTTTGGTAATCCAGTAACCATGGCCTCCGTATGAAGTCCTGAGAACGGAATGTATTGTCATTGTTTACAACTTTTTTGTGATAGCTCTCCCTTTAATTGTAATATAATTCTGACTGTATGATCTTATTCCAACAGGCCATTCTATATGGAATATGTTTTGTGGGGCCATTTCTAAATAAATAGACAATATTTCAAAAAGTAAGGACCATTTGGCGTAACCCATTTGTCCAGTATTTATGACAGTACTGCTACATAAACTTAGGATGGATAGCAAAAGAATGGCCATACAACAGGATAGCGAACCGTTTAAACAAAAATATTCTAACAAAGAGGGTTTGTGGCCCTCTCTTTATTTGCTTTAACGATTAAGACAAGTAGGTTCTTTCTTGAAATATGGGTCCCTCTACTTAACAAAACTATTACAGACGCATGTGATCTTTACGAAAAACAAATGAAAAATAACTCAAAATATGGAGAGGTAACTTGTACAGGAAAATAGTAGTAGCAGACAACAGACCCAGGCTATTGTCCACACACACACACACACACACATTTAGGAGCTTATATGTATGGTATATAGGATTGTTCAGGTACATTGCGCGTTTGTTGGGAGGGATTTCGTGCGTGGAATTTGTGTTTCGTTCTGTTCGGAAGCGGGAGGTGGGGCGAGCGGGAGAGAGTGTCTTTCTGATGGAAAGAAGGGATTTGAAATGGATGCACATTTTCATAGTTTTGTCGCATCCTCCGATGCGACAGCACTATTGCTTGAACAGGGCTGACACACAGACCCCAAGCATGACTGCGTTCCATTCTCGTACAACGGTGTTGTTATTAATTTGCATCTCTCGGACACACCATTTTATCGAGCTGGTTTCCATAGCCCATTAGTACACGAAGCGGATATCAGCTACAGTAATCCTTGTAAACCGAGTAAACACGCGCCGCTTCAGATCTCTATGGATTGCTGGCGATCTGTGCACGTCAAACGTATTTTCCCACCAACATAGTGATGCACCTTCATGGAATGTTGGAAAGCACAACACGTTTGATGACAATATTCCAAGATTTTTGCAAAAATGAGACATAATGTTCTGTCTGTGGCAGTTTAAGATATTTGGCAAACTCATCTTTAAAGTGTGATCTAACCGAAAAAATCATAATGCAGCAAAAGTTATTTGAACCCGGTCAACTCATATGACATCTAATCACCCCGCAACTCGCGTCAACAAGTTTTCCGTTTTAAAACACGTTGCTTGTTCTTAAGTGAATTTGCGAAATTTCACTTGACTATTGCGTTGCTGAAGGGTAGTGAAAGAAGATTTCCATAAAATTCACCAATTAATTGAAGTCGTGAGCATCTTCTGCATCTTTATTGTTGTGCAACGTCGATTCAAAATTTCTCAGTATCACCTCTCTAATATTTAGTCAAGCAAAATGAATTAAACAGGTTACTAAAACATTTACCTTGCCTATTAATAAAAATATATTTAAAAAAGTATATATAAAAAAAACATACAATAAAACTAAACAGGACAATTCTCCACGTATCGGCACAAATTGAACCTATTTCAAGAGACAAACATCCACTTTGTCGGACACCCTCTGACCATTTGGTTATCTAATATTTAGCCAGGAAAGCAAGTTAATGTTATTACACTGCAGTTTTAAAGAATCAATATTGCCTTTCAAGAGTAGTAGGAAGGGAAAATTCACAAGACTTGATCCTTCTCTGAAGAAAGGATGGTTCACATTTGTCTTGATTACACAATGTAACACAGATACTAGATGAAATGTAAAATGAAGGGAAAATAAACGGAAATAAAGGAATTGAAGGGTCTTTCAATGAATCACATAGTTGTCTTCATGTGCCAACTATCTATCAACTCATAACAAGGATAAAGCCCGCTGACATAGTATTGCTGAACTATCCCACCCGGCATGACCAACCAGCGAACTGTTGGAATTTGGTACTCAGATAACGGAAAGAGCCTCAGTAAAGCATTCCCAAAAGGAAAGACATGCTCAAATTTCAGAACAGAAGCCAAGACACCCCTGCAGGCACTGAGAGCTCTCACCTCTACAGATCATTCAATGTTTGTTCAGTCGCAGATGGCTGAGAAGTACAAATCTGGGCTTGGAAAAACCTGTTGCATATCAGTGGGAACGATGAAGGGTTTCTCTTTTCACTTAAAAAAAAAAGTGAATGCCCTGTTCAGCTTGATCTGATCATGTGGGTTGGATGGTCAAGAGCATGAGTCCATGTTACAGTGCTTGAGTGATTTATATTTGAGCATGATTCCATGACTTGTGCAATGAGATTTGAATTTAACTGGAAGAGTAATACAATTTCATCACCCGCCTAATTTTTCCACCACTTCACATTTTATCTCAGTGGCAAGACACCTAAGACATCTGAGTATGTGATGAAATAAGGTAATCAACAGTTTGATCTGTTAAGTATTCTTTGCATGACATTTTCTGCGAATTAACATGCTGTTTGGAGGTACAATTTTAGATTGTATTTGCACATGTTTTTTTTCTTCTGTGTTTTGATTACAAATTCCTGCAGATTAGCAGGATGTACCATGGAGAAAGAAATGCGTTGATTCATGGTTTACAGCTTTGCTGTGATATCTGCATATTTGGACTTAATTCATTAGACTTTAGCAAGTCTTTTGGGTCACTTTGACACTATATGGGTTGGGACAGCCAACTCCACCGCCTAACCTCCTCAGTCGCCTTTTACGACATGCATGGAAGGTAAACAACATGCATGTTTACATGAAGGTAAACAGTATTATTTTTGTTCCCCTTTTGGACTTCACAACACGTGGTTCGATTGTAGGTCATCTCTTCACTTTGATATTATGTCATCATGTTTACATAAACCTATGAACACATTTACTCTTATCATACTTCAGTGCATGTAAAAGACATAATTAGGGATACAACCATCTTAAAAGACAGTTTTCCCTTCACTATTGTAGATTTTAGTATATAATTTGTAATTCAGCCGTACCTTTTCTTTTATAATGTCAAATAATGTTTTAATGCATCTTAACTACATACTTTCTTCAAATTGAAAAATATTGCTAAATTAAAATATATCTTGAAACAGGATTCTCTTCAGAAAATTGCAGAGGAGGAAACAGACAATACCAATAATCCATTAAGAAACATTACTGTGGAAAGCTCTGGAATAGTAGGTATTAAAGCTCCATATACACTAACAGCTGAACAGTTGGACACTGATGGAGACATTGAGACTGAAAGTTATTAAAGATTCTATATATTTAACAATATTTGTTTGATTCGATTCTTTGCAATTTTCCAGAATAGGCATGTTTTTTTAGTTTGATTTTAACATAGGTAATGTCTTCTTCATTTTGTTTTATTAGTCATCGTATTTTATTTGTTTCTGTTGGTAAAGACCTGCAACAGTGACCAAATTAGACGAAATGAGAAATTATGAAATCAGGAAAAGAATCGGTATAAGACCATGCACAGAATACATTGGGAAAACAACAAATAAAATGGTTTGGACACCTTATGTGAATTACCCATAACCATCTACCAACAAGAACATATAACATAAGAAGATTCTGACACAAGTAGAGGAAGACTTAGAACAAGATTGATAGAAAACATCAACACAACACTGAGCAAATACAGATTCAACAAAATCAAGGCGATACCAAGGCTAAGTAATAAATTATGTTTGTGTGTGTTATTTGTATTACCGCTAAACATACAGGCTATTTTTTCAAACACTAAATGTATACCTACTTTTTTTTCCTACAAAAAAGCAATGTGTATATCATATATATCAACTAATATATATGTAATATGAAATATATCATAAACTTCCTTTATCAGAAATAGTGATAAAACAGGGCCACTATTGTATCAAGAGTCTCAATCTATGAATTGCAAAATTTAGAATGGATGGTCGCCCGTGTGTTGCCGGAGCCCGAAAGGGGAGCAAAGAATAGCAACACTGTTTACCTTCCATGCATGTTGTAAAAGGCGACTAAGGAGGTTATGGGATGGAGTTGGCTGTCCAATCCCATATAGGGTCAGTGACCCAAAGCCATGCTGAAGTCGGATGTGTCAGGCTGAAAGGCGCAGATATCACAGCAATGCTGTAAACCATGACACAACACATTCCGTTCTCCAGACTACATCCTTGTAATCTGCAGGAGTTTGAGAACGAATGCAGAAGAAGAAGAATGGATGGTGGCGTTATAAATGGATGGAGCATATTTGGATTTCACACTCAGGGTCTTACGTGGGTATTTTGCCCCGGTCATGCTGGAGTTATGGGTAATGAGAGAGCTGACAGACTAGCGTCAAAAGCACATCTGTCAAGACAGATGACAATGGACCTGGGGGCGCATTGTAAATTCAGCATATATGCATCTATTAGACGAGTACATCATGGTGGATGAGACAGACTATTATTAAGAGATTGAGAGAGTTTGGAATTGCCACAGGAACTATTAGCCTATATAACCTTCGCCATCTACTGATAGAAAAGTAACTCCTATGGGGATGCCCTGAGTGTACCACGGTCAGTTTAGATAATCAGTAATCACTGATAGACATATATTTTACTCATATTGGGGTTGTGATCACTTTCATTCTATAAAATGAAACAGTATTTTAAAAAAAAGGTAGGGAACCACTGTTCTAGAGTGAGCAGAACTGTGCGGCAGAGGGACTAGTGAGATGATTACATAGTCCTCACTAGAATGTATCATATGCATTATATACACAAGAACAAATGAGAAAGCCAATCCACTACGTCTTTTGCCACCTATGAGAAATTATTGTAAAAACCAGAGAGGCAAACAAGCTTCAAGTTCTGCTTGTTCAATTGGCAACTCCACCTTGATTTGAAAGAAATATATTAACTAACTTAGGCATTAACTCCTCTTCCCCTAAATTATGCCATTTGTAAATAGGCATTTAAATGTATGCCTTCTGCCACATAAAAATATGAGGGTCATGTTTGCTTAAAGAACTTACCATTCCAACTTTTTATACAATTTGTGCAGATCAAAAATTTTGTTAAATGTTGTGATGTTACTGACTGCTCAATTCTAGATACAAAATGGCTACCGTAAGTTTTTAAGCCTACCTGTGATCAATAGCGAAACTGTATGCTTGTTATAGGCATGAGGACTGCCGCTGGAAACCGATGTTCTCCCCCATATCCCCCTTAAATAAATATCTCTTTCCCCTACTGATCAGTAATTATAACTAAGGGAACAATCGCGGAATAAATGAAGAACACAGATTTGCCTGCCCTTGTAACTTATTTCATTTTGCTTTTTGCAACAACAAAAAATAGGCCCTTTAAGCAAATATGTACCTAATATTAGTGTCCTATATAAGTGAAATAACTTCAGTTTCTCAAGTTCAATGCATGATTGATTTATAAAATACGAGGTCAATATGCAACTGACTTGTAGTAGTTCCTGTTTTTAAATTTAGCATTTGTTCTGAAACTGCAGATGTGTTGTAATCTCTTGTAGCAGGACAATGATTTCTACTATATTTTCAGATGCAGTGTGTCAACTTTTATTTATGATAATGGCACAAACACATTTGACTTCTGAGATTTCAATACAATCTCACTTCACTTAACAAAATGTTAATATTACATATCTGTCAAACTGGTGAGATTAAAATCAGTATATCTTCTGCAATCAATTGTTATACATCCAGTGCAATATTGGTCATATATAATGCAATTTGTTTTAGTTAGTTGTGAGTTAGTTCCCCAGTTTGTTTTGCAGAGAAGCTACTGTAGGCCAGACTTGTTCAGTAAATGGTGAAGCTGGGACAATCACTTAAAAACTACTAGGAAGTTAACAAAAACCATTGATATCTATGGAAAGCCACTTCATGTGATGCTGGTAATAATGTGAATGATTCTTGACTAGGAATCAGCACCACAGCACTAGAGACATTCCCGTAAGTGTTCATCTCGTCAGCCATATATGTATATATGCACTCACTGTCCCAGTCAGTGGTTGGTTCTTCTGACCTTTCTAGAAGATACACTTTTTTCAATCTCCCATGGTCATTCTCATTTATATCATTCTCTGAATATGTACATTGTCTCTTTCAGTAACAACAATAAGTCCCTTGTATTTATAATAATAATAATAATAAAATGATTATAATTATAAAATGATTATGAATTCTTGAGACTAACGGGAATTGAACCAGATCCATTATAATGGGACTGGATCACTTTGCAACTCGAGTAAATGGGTTTTTCCGTACTTGACTAACTGCAACTCCACAAATATGTGGATATTCGGAGTTGCCGTTAATCAAGTACGGAAAAACCCGTTTACTCGAGTTGGAAGGTGATTCGGTGCCATTAGAACTAACCAGGTTCAATTCTCGTTAGTCTCAAGAATTCTTAATTTATCCTCTTGCTTCCTACTTGAATTTAAAATGATTATGATGAGGTTTTTGTATGAATATTCATTTTATTTTCAACGATGGTAACAAGAATATTCACATTCTCACAACTATAAGTCAGCATAAAATGATGTACATCACAGGAATATAACAGAATAACAATTCTCATGTAAAGAAATGTTGTACATAAAGTCTGCATGGTAACACAACACAGAATTTATTCATCACAATTGATGAACATAAAATAAAATTGACTGTCTTGTTTCAATAAACATCACAGTGATACTGGAACAATGTTGGTTGTATTGAAGCTATGCAGTCATATGGATGGTGTGATAAAATGTAGCAAACATTGATACACACCACTGACCGTGTGTTGCTGGGCCCAAAAGGAGAGTATAGAATAGCAACACTTTATCTCCATTTATAACATAAGAGACAACTAAGGTGGTCATGGTGTGGAGGTTGCTGTCCTATCCCAAATAGTGTCAAAGTGACCTACTAAAAGCCATGCTGAAGTTGTATTGTATGTGTCTGGTTGAAAGACAAACATATCATAGCGATGCTGTAAAACATGACAATGCATTCCATTCTCCAAACTTCATGCTAATTTGGACGATTTTGAGAATGAAAGATGCATACCACCAACTGGTTGTAGGAATTTAAGTGATTGGATGATTGCATAATATAATAAGGCCCATAGCCTGTGTCAGGGTTATAGGGGCGGTACACTGAAGATGACATCACAAAAAGTCACGATCCATATTAAGCCGATACTCCAATGGTAAGTGGGCAGAATTTTACTTGATAATGCCAATTTCTTCTCCAAAACTTCCTTTATCGGCAAGCATAAATGTCATCCCATGCCATATTACTAGGGCCGCATGCAAAAATGGTGAAATATGCTTCCTACATACACACATAGACCCTTTTTAATAAGAAAGTTTCTTCGCAAAGCATTACATACCACTGAGAGTTAGTCTTCTGCGTATGAAATAAAGATCATGAGAAACCTCCCATTTCATGTGGAAATAAGAACTTCACTTGTAACTTCTGGGGATCAAAGCAATCAAACAAACTAGAGCCATGTACTGTATTGACAGGTGGTCTGCAATCATGTAATTAAATTATAACCTGGCCAAGATAATGATGCACAAATGTGATTCTCAATCGGCATACCAGCTTTTTAAAATTCTCAGTGGATATGATTGTGTTTAAAGTAAGATTTACTCATCTCCCGGTAGTTTTATGTGTGATGCTACACATCTGAGTCAAAAACTTGCAAGGTTCAATCAGATTAAGTAAAGTAAAGTTAACCCATATCATTTATTAATGCCGTAGGGGTGTGAGATGTTAGCGAGATCTCACATTTCAGTGGATCTGCTATATGAGGGTGGTAGCTATCTCCTCTCCCTTGCAGCCTTTACTTCCCGGATTAATCCGGTACCCAATTAAGGCTGGTTCAACATGGGAGCCATTGTGATTTCAAAAACATTTCTGCCTCAACTGGGGAATGAACCCAGGACCACTCATATGCGAAGCCAGTGCGCTACGCAATCCCCCCATTCAGATTACTTATTGTGTGATGTCAAATTGCCCCTACTGTGATGTAAACACATGTGTTGTGATCATGCGAATATTCCACCAATGAATAAAGCCTTGAAATGTCAGGCTTCTCAATTGACTGACAGCCTGTTAGGTGGTAAGAATATTGGTGATGCTGGGCTGTTCTCTAACAGTATGCTGGGATTTGTCAACCAAGATACGTAAATTTGAAAATTCTGCAGATTACACGAATGAAGCATGATAGTTTATTGGCCCACTGAGTATTGAAGGTGATTTCTAGCCGCGAGGTGTGGACAGCTCAGAGCATGGTGAGAATGCTGTCATCCACTGCATCTGATTTCATTTTCATCCATCTTGCCACTGGTTTCGAATGAGGTCTGATGAGAAAGTGAGGTCAACACTCTTTCTCACTTTAATAAAAATCTTCAGGTTTAAAAAATAAATTGTTTATAGACAGGATAGGGCTTATTAGTTATCTACGATATCATTGTCAAGGACCTAAATCTAACCGAAGTTAAAAAAGGTGTGTGTAACAAATAGTCATCATCATTTGTGATGGAAGAACAATTATTAAATCAAAATGTATACTTTTTCCCACATGTGGAAGGCTTTGAGTTTTATCTGCAGCCCATCAGACAAACCATTGGGCTACATTATACTTCTAGTAGATGATATAACTATAAAGTGAGGCTTTTCTTCAAGTGAAAATTCCTCCAACATTCATCTTTACAATTATATGTTTCATGTTCTGTTGTCCCCACTCATGGGTTACATATGTCATGCCTCAATTTCAAACTTTTGTCAAATAATCCCAATTGACGATGAAGAGATGCAAGCCAGTGGATATTGTACCTTTGTCCTTCTGTGGCAGGCAATGCCAGATGTATCATCACTGCAGATTCAACAACTCTGACAGAAGAATGATGAAATAGTTGTCCAGAACCACATGCTACACTACTGGCAAAACATGACGACCCTAGGATACTACTGCACTGGAATGTCTCCTTTAGAGGTCTCGAAATGTTCTCACAAACCATCTGACTACCATGCCTTTGAGACAATTAACATTATTATAGTGCTTTCAGACAGATCTACATAAGTTGAGTAATTGGGGTGACACCCTTCCATATAAAGTTTGTTTAATATTAATATCGCATAATTGATGTGGAAAATAAAAACTACATTATGTTCGTAAAAGTATTTAAAAGTTTTTGAAACAGCGATATATAAAAAGTTTACTTCATATAACAGATGAATAAAGATGTCCTAGGAAGATTTGATATGTAAAATAAAATTTATGGCAAACAAAATTGGAAAATAAAAAAATGTTCTTGATACACATAAAGTGACATGGCAATATTCAGAACAATAGAAAGAGAAGTTGGGAAAGAGGAAAACAGCACTATAAGTTGGAACAAATGTCTAGAGGTGGAAAACATAAATGTATATGAATTTTCTGTAGGGTCAAGTGATGTACATTTTTGATATGGAGACAGTATATATAACCGGATTAAGATAACTGGAACATGGACAGAGTCATTGGTACAAGAGCAGAGGATGTCATAAATAACATTACTGACATAACTGTTTAACCAGTATAAGGTAGTCAGACAGTGGATACAATCCCACTGTGGAAGTTTAGGAAATGAAAGAGCAGATATTGACGAAGATGGATGTGTCTGGCCTTGGCACAATTAAAATGGAGACACAATGCTTTTCCATTCTCTGGACTACATCCTGATGGAAATCTAGTAGGACAATTGACCTGCTACAAAAGATATCCAGTTGGAGTTTAAGAATGAACCCTGAAGCAGAAGAAGAAAGAGAAGATCACCTGGATAAAGAGAGGACTACCAATGACAAACCAGATATACCAATCATACTCAGAATTAAAACAAATGATCAAATCAATCAGAAAGTCACAAACACCAACACAAGACAACTAAACTGTAACATTATGTACATACCAGAACAGGTTGCAATTCTACACCTCCGAACTGGACAAATATTTCTGTGACTCAGCAGTCACATGTACACAAAATTAAAGATTGTCAACATAAAATGCAGAGCACATACTTCAACAATGTCATGAATATGAGCAGCTGAATCAGAGTGACACCACTAGAATCAGAATGACACCACTAGAATAAGAGCTCTGAATTTGTATGAGCTACAATGAACATTGAAGTTTACTAAAGAGACAAAATTATAGACATATTTCAAGTGAATTAAAGAAGAAGAAACAATGATGGACTTAACATGTCCCAGAGTCTACATATATTACTTGAATATGCAGGGCAACTATAGACTGGGATACTTTCAGATTGGTGATAATGATGATTATAATGGAAAAAGGAATAATAGCCCATATATATGTCCATTGAAGATATCCTAGAATCTAGATGGTATTTAGTCCTAACATTTTATGGTACTTCACTGGCAGTAGTGCCTACATTTTTAACAAAACAAACCATAACTGATCCTAACATGAAATTTCGATAAAGACATAAACTTCCAGGTCCATCTATCTGTGCTCCACACACTGAGAGCCCCTCACCTTTAGATGACTATGGGGTATGTATGGGGGGGGGAATGGACCCTCTCAGTGAGCTGCAGCAGAAGTTGTGGTTTTTTTAGTCTCAGAATCATGAAAGCTGAATGAATGCATAATATTAAAAAAGTTGGAATGTATGCAATTCTCCCTGTAATGTACCCAATGTATAATTTTTCTATTTAGATAAAAAGTTGACATTTATGGTGAGAAACACCCCTTTAACAACAAATGCAAGTCAATTGTGGTTATATCAGAATGTATGAAAAATAAAATGTTACAGTTCAGATTATCCATGACTGCCCATCATGGTCTCAGAGACTATTAAATCTTTTGTTTCTGCTAAGCTCATGTATGGTCCGCAAAGTCTGTTGACATATTGCAGCATTATTTCTGAGCAATGGATTTGACTGATTGGTTAAACTAGGCAGAATAAGTCACCCAATAGTGCATACAGCTGCACGTTAAGAAGACAATGATTGTTTATATTTTCAAAATCTTCAAAGGTAGGTGATGGTCCAGTTTGATATTGGGAACACCAGAGACTATAGTTGGTAAGTGGCCATAACCGTTTCAGAAAACAATGATAAACTACTAAACATCATAATTTACCTTTCATATATTGATGTGTACACAAAATGGCAGAAGAGGAGCTCTCAGATCAAGGAGCAGGAATACATAATTGTACAGCAGGGTATAGAAGAAATAGAGAATGTCACATCCACAGGTAATGACTTCACAAATTTTAAAGCAGAAATGGAAGCTATAATAGAGATGACTAATATGATTATATAAATCACATACTCATAATAGAGATGACTAATATGATTATATAAATCACATACTCATAATAGAGATGACTAATATGATTATATAAATCACATACTCATAATAGAGATGACTAATCTATCTATTGTCATTTCCACTTGTGTTTAACATTGTGGGTGGGAATTCTGAGTTTTTTGTCATTGGCTATGATAAGCCTGTGTCTATTTAATGTTTCTTTGATTGTCTCTGCCCATCTAGTTCTTTGTCTTCCTTGTTCCTTGTAGCTGGTCTTCTGCTGATGTATGCACAAATGGCCGGTTGATTAATGTGTTTATAAATCGCATAGACACATAATAGCAGTGTAATCATACTAACTGATGCGCCCGTGTGTTGCCGGGGACGAAAGGGGAGCAAAGAATAGCAACACTGTTTACCTTCCACGCATGTCGTAAAAGGCGACTAAGGAAGTTATGGGATGGAGTTGGCTGTCCCATCCCATATAGGGTCAGTGACACAAAGCCATGCTGAAGTCGGATGTGTCTGGTCGAAAGGGGCAGATATCACAGCAATGCTGTAAACCATGACACAACGCATACCGTTCTCCGGACTACATCCTGCTAATCTGCAGGAGTTTGAGAACGAATGCAGAAGAAGAAGATACTAACTGATGTAAAAACAGTGTGAAAAGGTCCCCAGAATTTTCATGAAGTTCTCTTTATTGCAGTTAAGTTCTGTCACCAAATAAACAATATTGCAGTACACTATGGTATAAATTGACATGAAAAGGATGCTCTGTTGGTATGGGAAGGAATACAATTTAAGAAATAATGGAAATAGATCCTAAAGACCATACCATTAAATGTCACACAAAGAAAAAACACATTATACTTAGATTCTGAGCAGGGCACAAAAGAGAAAATGTTATACATACAAAGTTTCGAATTATTGAAAAGATGCACACTTGGCACAGAGCCAAGAAATGGCACAATACATCCTTCATGTTTGTCAGCTTTACACAGAAGAAAATATAGTGCTAATTTCAAATCTGAGGATCACCATGAATAACCTGAAGGAATCACAAAATTCATTGAAGCTATTGGTACTGTAACCTACTGATTGACAGAAGAATGATACCTTGAATTTATTTTGTAACAGAAAGCAGTGTTATAATACATATAATCAGCAAGGTCCCTACAATGTTGAATTTTATGTGAAAATCTCAGGTCTAACATTGTGATTATGATGTTACACTAAATATTTAATGTCCCGATTACAACCCAGATGTGTTTTAAACATAGTGTCTATGTCACCAATAAGTGGTCACTAAGAAATTTCATCATATTCACTATTATATATTGCAAACAACTATGGATACCTTGGAATAGTTTATATAACACACACATAATAAACTTTACTTTACATCTGTGACTCCATATATGTATATACATGTATATACATACATATATGGCATTTGGTACTTAGGCACAGTCCATCATCGGCACAATTGCAGAACACGAAATATAATTGTTATTCTCCCAAATGGGATTCTATAGATGGTGTCACTGCGCAATAAATATGTGTAGTGTTCTTTGCTTCATCTATACCAAGTTCCAGAGAAAATTGCTACAAATTATCAAGATTTCATGTATCATGTTGAAGATAATAAAACGTAACCACCATTCACAAACCTTACTTTTCTATTTACCTGTTAACTAGTGCAGATCTATACAGATCACCTGTATGGGACTACAAGCCTAATGAAAAAATTGGTAGTTTATCCTATTCAGAACATAGAGATCAACCCAGCACTATTTATCTATGGTGATATTCTAGTCAATATAAATGTATTCAGTAGGTTAGCATTGCATTCTTAACAGTACATGTGCACAATTGCCTGTGGCAGGGATTGAACCTGGTACCTTGACTGTACAAGATGCGGTCTGTACCTCTCCATCACAGAGACAGAGCAGGACAATGAGAGTACAGTGTAAATTCACTAGACAATGATATCTTTCTACACATAACAAATAACATCTGTACATTGTGATGTTTAAGTCATTCCATACAGTTCAGTTACATCATGCAAATAAGTAAATAACCAATACAAAAATATAACTACATCTATCAATTCATACACTATTTAACTCCCTGTGGAGCACTGTTTCTCAACAAAACTCCTTCATCTTGTCTTAACTTTAGTTATTCTTTTCACATCTTTCCATATGCTGCATATCCTACATCAAACTATACCAGCAATCATTAAAAATGCACCACTTTGTTTTTACACATATAAATTTTTTGTGCTGAATTTAAAATACACAAAACAAGTACATTTATAAATCTGATCCATTTACAAACCCAAATGTGCATTCTTCTAAAAAAGTGAACAAATTCAGGACCATCACAAAAGCAATTGTCTACACCAAGGTTAAAAAAACGCTCAAGGTCAATGTCAGGGACATCACTAATACAGTGTATGACCCCCTGTAATATCAATACAAGTTTGGCATTGGTGTGTCATGGTATTGTCCAGTGTAAAAAAATGTTTGGGCAAAAAGATCCCATTCTGCAATGATTTTGGCGATCTTGAGCTATTGTTGTTACACAAGGTTGGCCAGGCCTTGGATGGTCATTGGTTGTACTAGTAGCCAGAAATCTCTCATTCAGCCTCACTATAGTGGAATGGTCACAATTAAAATGTCTGCCAATTTCTCGAGACATCGTAAACACAAAAACAGACTTCCTTTCAAAGAAAACAATTTATGGCTTTTTACTCTCTGGAACTTTACTAATATGCATGTCAAATTTAAACTTAATTCGATTAGTAATATGGCCAGATCTCAGCAATTTCATGTTTTGCACGTGCAGCACACAATATTGGAATAAAACATGACAACGACAATAAAATGTGAAAACATTAATATTAACCAGTACACATTCATGTGGTTTGAAAATCACTCACTGAAATAAACAATTCAAGGGTGAAAATAGGTCATGCTTTTGGTGTGTTTTTAATGATTGCTAGTATATTTCTTTCAGGAATTATTTTTCTACAATTCCTTTTTTTCTTCAGGATCCCAGAACAATGCATTCTAAAATTTTCCATGGGTCCTCTTAATATATGTCCTATCTTTTCTGCTGGGCTGTTACTTAGTCTTAGTTCTCTTTATACTGGGGTCAAAAATATAACTTTTGCTATTGCATGCTTTTCTGTTAAGGAGTTCAAATAACGATTCCTTTAAAATAGCAATTGTCACAACAGGTAGAGGATGATTTTTTTTTTTTACTTCCAACAATAAAAATAAAATCCTTACTATTATTTAAACATATCACAATTCTGAAAGAACATTTCAACCAATTGACCACATGCTCTACAATAAAACCAACAACTGTTAAATATGAAGTTTATACAACAAAGGTTTTAGAACTAGCAAGAAATTATTTAAAATGTTATAGTCAAAAATGTAAATATTCATGGACAAATATAAAATGAGACATAATAATGAGCAAATAGGACCAAACATAAAATCAGTCATGAAAGATGAGGTCCATAATTGGGTGTACCAAGTGACTATTTACGCTGATTAAACTGTCCCCCACCAAAAAATTGTGGCTGTTGTGTTTGTTGAATTGTATTGGGATGACCTCTATGTAGAATCATGACTGGTGAGAGACCAGGATGGTGACCAACAGTCAAACCTTGGCCAATCAGCCCTGCCTGTGCCATCAATAGTGGGTTCAGTCCCGAAGTGCTTGCCACACTTAAAGTTGGTTGCCCATATACCCCTTGTTGCTGCTGTTGTGGATAAGCATTGGAATAGTAATTCTTACTAGCATTACTGGCAGCATAACTTTGCTGGGATCCATGTTGGGCAGGATTCTGAAGAATGAGTCCATGCTGTGGGTTACTGATGCCCTGGAGTTGTCCCCCATCTGCTTGAGGATATTTTTGGGCTGGACTGTTGGTTCTGCTAGTGCTGTCACTAGAACTATTGTTGGTGTTTGCTGACAATGCTGGACTAGGAGTTGACTGAGATACCTCAGCGTGTTCCTTCTCAGTGACTCCTGAGCTTTCACTACCTGCACTAGGTTTGTCAGTTTTGTGTTGCTGCTTCTGATGTTGAGAGGGTTTCTGAGTGTGTTGTTCACCGACTTTCTTTTTTCCTCCTGACTGTGGACCTCTCAACTGCTGTGTGTCCCACATTCTCAAGAGCTGCACAGCTACCTTTGATTCTAGTTCCTAAAAATAGTGAAACAAAACAACATATTTAGTATTCATCTTTCATGCATTTTCATTTTAAAAAGTCTAACCACATTAAAATTTAAATCTCATACTGCCCAATAATACAGTTGTGTGTTTGTCCATCAGAAGTGATGATGACCATTTGTTATATCCAATTTTGAAAATTCAGAATAATGTCTATGCCTAATTTCGCAGATGGCTAATAAGCCCTATTTGAGCTGCAAATGTCCTTGGACAGTTCAGGCATGGAATGACCACAGTGGAACGATTTTGTTCTATCCTTGACTTTCTAGCTACTCTCTGCTGTTGAGCTGCTGCATTTCTCCTCTTTTCACAAGATGATGCACCCTATTTGACTGTAGAGCGCTATGTAGATCTATTTTGTGCAAGTTCTTCCCATGTATCTTGGTCTATTTCAAAGGCTTACAGTATGGTCTTTAATGAGTCCTTGTAGCGCTTCCTTTTGCCACCTTGAGATCGTGTACACTTCTCCTGTTCACCATAGAGAAGTATTTTTGACAGGCGATGGTCTGGCATATGTACCAAATGACCTGCCCAATGAATCTATGTCTGCATCAGGATAGTGTCAATGCTATACCAGATCTGTCAAGGATAGTGGTATCTGGGATCTTGTCTTGCCATCCGATGTTCATTACTTTTCTGAGTCAAGTTGTGCGAAAGTGATTGAGTTTCCTCACATGACATCTATATACAGTCCATGTTTCACTAGTGTATAACAGCACTGGAAGTACTAATGATCTGTAACTTTCGGCTTAGTCTGTAGGTTAATGCCATTTCTATGCCACACATTTGCATACAATCTGCCAAAAGTGCTGCTTGCCTTGGCAATCCTTGTATACATTTTATCATCAATGTTGGCATTTTGTGATAATGTACTACCTAGGTATGTGAATCTATTCACAATTTTCAGTGCTATTGCATGTGATCTGACTGGTTTTTGCTCACAGCCACCAAAGGTTGAACAATTTTCCATCTATGTGATATATGATGTCTACTCCCAAGTCCAGATCTCTGAAAGCATCATCCAACATAGTAGAGAAATAGGGTAGGTGCTAATACACATCCCTGTTTTACTAAATTTGAGACAGGAAACATTTCAGATAACTCTCCATCATTCTGAACTCTAGCTTGCATTCCGTCATGCAATTGCTGCACCATTGTGCATATCAAAATACAGTTACTGACTGATTGATCAATATGTCTATTAAAAGTGCAACGGTGAGCAAAACAAACTACAGTTTAATCAATGCTTGACCAGCAATTATTCAATATTCTCTTACCTGGCCATCTCTGCCAGAATTGACTCTTCTGTTCTCATTCCAAGAATTTACTAAAGAATTTGTCATGGAGAATGGTAGAATTGCTCTGCAGAGTGAAATAATGAACAGTGGAAAATTTAACTATCAACAAAATCTAATTAGTTATTATTGCTTGCCTTTCAGCCTAAATTAAGTGATTCCAAAAAAAAAAATGTATTTGCATAAGCCCTTTCCCCATGGATAGATTTTTAGCCAAGACCGTAACTCTTTTATAAGGGAACTAAATTCACATTTTTACACACTCTTTCTAAGCAACAAAATTAAGTGTGGTTACAATTAGTCTTTGTGAAATATTTTATTTATTTGTAAACCTAAGTGGCATACTATACATCAAAATTTGCAGAACGGAATGACATTTTCAGAATATGTGTCTATTGTCTTATTTGAAAAGCATAGAGCGGAAATAGATAGTATATTAGATTAATATTTCTGACAAAACATATGAATAGCAATATTTAAAAAATAATTTATGTCAGAAATATGATTTGCATTTAAAGATGGTCATTTTGTATAGTATATCCATTTGTGCAACTACTTGGAGAGTTTCAGGTATATACAAATAAATATTCTGTATTGATTTCAGTATCTGTTGAAATGAACAACTTACATTTTACGGTTACATTAAACCAGTCTTTGTGCACTTTATATATATATATATATATATATATATATATATATCAACCTACAGTGATGTACTATGCATCAAAATGTGCCGAATTGAATGCCATTTTTAGAAAATCTCTATGGTCTCATATGCAGAACAGAAATACTGAGTACATTAGAGGAAAGTCTCTGATAAAGCATAGACCTAACAATTGCAAAACTAAAACAAAACAGGGCCTAAATAAAAAACATACAGACTCTGGAACATGTGACTATCATCTAAAGTTGACTGTTTTGCAAAGTATATCTATTTTTGCAACTATATGGAAAGTTTCAAATGTTTCTATGTGCAAATAAACGTTATGTGATGATTTGAATGTTTGCTCACATGCTATTTTTTAATTATAATTTTTCACTTTTTTGCTAATCACTTATGATATTAACCTAAGGCAATCCGAAGTCGACAAATGTAATCTAACGATAGAAACCCACTGTCGACAATTGTATACATCGAGGTAGTCATTTGTAATCATGGATAACAATCATCCATGTTTATTTACCATCATGCTGTTATAGTAACTGTGTGCTAGTGATTTTTCCTTAGTTTTCCGCAGCTACACACACACGCACGTACGTGCACACACACAAATCGTATTTATTCGACCATTTATGCGAGACCGAACAACGTAGGCCTAGTTTTGGTGCTGCCATTTTTCACTATTTCTTCATGGATTCCGATAAGGACGAATTTTAAAGCTTTAGTGTTTCAGTTACTGTAGTTCAATGTATAGTGTTTGAGAGAGATATTTTCATAGTGATGCAATTGGTGTCATTTATGATGAGGAATTTGAGCAGCCATGTTTTGTCGAACAAGGTCTACATGTGACCTTGATGCGGTTAGTTCTTTATGTGCGTTTGTCCACATTCTAGATTTTGGCTGTACATAACATAACACTGACACACACAAACAAATAACACCTCCAAATTATATACAAAATCCATTTATCTCTATTGTCTCCAACTGTGAAATCAATAACTCAATAAATAAAAATGTTACGCCAAAAAAGCAAACACGTGCAGAAAAACTACAAGTCATAAAAAATGACCAGGTGTCAGAGGAAATATGCACTATTCTTAGCTGGGCTGCTATAGGTTAAACTCATGATAGTATTTGCTCCTAAACTAATATCACAAAATGGCCAACAAAAGTCACAAGAAAAGATCTTTAGAATTATTGTGACTGAATGAAATACTACTGTATATTTACAAACTCTTTTAGTGAAGACTTTCTTAGCAACGTCTAACACTAACTATTAAAAAAAACCATAAATCGATCTATGGCAACAATTACCTCTTTTCATAAGATGTGCCGTAAATTAAGATGCAAGTGGAGTATCCTAGAAACATATACATTAGAATCCCTCTATAATAAATTTATAACAAGTTTCCCTATTTAACATTAAAAATGGTTTATACCATATATAGTAAACTATTGTTATTATATATAAATATTTAATTGATCCAAACCAAGTTGTTATAATGGGATTTGACTGTATTTAAAAAAATTATATTCATATTTGTATAACAGAACGGTTATGTCTTCTGTAATATTAAGATTTTAAAACATGTTTAATTGCTGTATTGGGTTGTTTTCTGAACAGCACAAGAAAAAATTGATGTTTGAAACGAATATGATGATTACCTTTTCATCCACTCAACATTGAAAACTCCAGTCAGTGTAGAACCTGGAAAATCTGGAGACCTATTTTTACTGATAGCTGATGTCATTCTTGCATATCCCTGAAAATTAGCGTTGCCTGGCACACAGAAGATGAGATACACACATTTTCCACTCTGTGGAGTTGTGTAAAATAACAAGCATAATACGAACCATTTAAGATATGCGTAAGTGAACATTGTACAGTGGAAACCCTCTATAGCACATATGTTTATAATAAATATTCTTATTTAACAACACTTTTCAAAATCACCAATTATATTCTTTATTTGTTTATACTATAATAGTGAATTTATGTTATTAACATACATTTTTCATCAGTCCGAACCAACTGTTATAATGGAATTTGCCTGTATTGCTATTCTTTTCTTGCCAGAAATGAACTATGGAACTCACAACAGCATGTAGAAACCACTGTCACATTTACCTTGTGCTGAAGAGGTCACAGGTTCAGTCCCATAATGTGACATCCTGTGTATAGATAACAGATCATATTGTGTCATGGTTTTTCAGCATAGTCAAGATGCCATTCTGCATGACACATCCCAATTCTTGGGGCAGCTAAGTCCACCCCTACACTTCACTAGTCATTTATTATAACATTCATTGCAGGTCATTGTTGCTATTCTTTGCTCCCAGTTCAGGCACCAGCAACACACAAGAGAAAAAATATATTCAGACTACAGAAGATATAAATGCAAAAGTTTACATTTAGAAGAATGCCTTCTCAAATTCTGGCAGTTTCTATAGGCGTAAAAGAAAAGAAATCTTTCCACTTATCTTCTTTATAACAGAGTTTGTCAAAGACAAATGCATTTTATGTTTTTAATTTTTCACTAGCATTTTTGGTCTGGTTAAAGCAACAAGTAACACGTTCTGCAGAACTTATCAATGTAATACACCACAAGAAGAAATATCTGAAACAGTTCTGACAAATGAACTCTATGGCTCTGCCTCAGTGTTGATGACCATTTTACCTTTCATTGAAACAATCCACGTTCATATACAACTATAAAAGGCGAATGAGGACGAAAAAGTATGCAGCATAATTAACATGGAGAGATTGAGAGAGATGGAGAGACATGGAAGGAGAGAGAGATGGAGAGAGATGAGAGAGAGACAGAGAGAGAGAGAGAGAGAGAGAGAGAGAGAGAGAGAGAGAGAGATGAAATATATCAGAAAAATATGACATGGCAAAGAAAGGAAGATCATAAACATACATTATATGAGTCTCATTCAATAGCACAAAAAAAGTTATTATAAAGGAGAATAAAATGTATATGAGATTTAGACATTTGTTTATAATATACATATGTGACTTACACATATATGGCTACTCTATGACATAGCTTACATGGAATGCCTTATTAAGCTTTGCTTCATTTGCAGCTGATGTTGCCCACATTCCTTTAGCTTCAGATATGTCAACAATTTTCTGGTTGTTGCATCTCATCAGGAAATATCGCCCATCTTGTATTGTCTGACTCGACATACTGCTGCCAACTACATCACCTTTCGGAGGGGGTGCACTCTGAGATGTGTCTTTCACAATGGCACCTTTATTGTCTTCTTTAGTAACACCACCAAGTGTTGCAGATTCTGTAGAATTAGATTAATTTTCAAAAAAATAAATAATTGATGACAAATTTGTAAAACTATAGTATTTAATACGTAAGATCCTAACTTAATATTTCTTCTTCATCGTTCATTCCCAAACTCCCGCTGGATCTCCTTTGTAGCAAGACCTTTGTCCTACTAGATTTCTAGAAGGATGTAGTCCAGAGAATAGAAATGCGCTGTGTCACCGTTTTATTTGCACCAATGGCCCGACACATCCATTCGGCGGGAACTTAATACTTGTTTACAGTCCTTAAAGTCCTGAATTAATTTTGATGAAAGAAAGAACATTGGGTGTCTGTCTTACTTTACTTGTTACTTGCAATATTTTAGTGACTTTTAGTAGTAAGTCGACATGAATATCTATATAAATTTTCTGTAAAGTAGGTCATATGTACTCCATCAACTAGGCCACAGTGACATATCTGCACATGTGCATGAAATTTTAGGTACACACCCATTCATACAAGACATACTCAAATTTTATTAAAATATCATTGCAAATAACAAAGTAACAGGTAAAGTAAATAAATAAATTTAAAAAAACAAGGAAAAGACCAGCAATATAAGCAAGATGATGTTTGCCGGTCTGGAAAGGTTTATGATCCTTTGTTCTTCTGTCTGCCTTCTTACAGTGAATAGTATTCACTGAATACAGTTACATTTGTCATATTTTAAATTTGACAGTGCCTTCTGTCGAAGACAGATGTGTGAGGCCATTGGCGCAAATAAAACGGAGACACAACACATTTCCATTCTTTGGAATATATCCTGCTGGAAATGAATAGGATCATTGTCCTGCTCAAGAGAGATCTAGCAGGAGTTTGAGAATGTACGCTGAAAAAGACGAAGATACTTGTACTTGCTGAGCCATATATGTTGTTTGCTTTATCTGCTAAAAAGTGAAACAATTTAGAATCTATTGAAAGAAATAGCCCACTTTCAATTAAGGGATGTATTGGTGCATCCTGTATAGTTACCTTCAAAATTAATTCAATGTGAGCAGTGCCCCATGCACGTGCATCGGTTAAGTTGCTTATATCAGCAATATTACGGGCATATTCACCATTGCTGACATACTGACTGCACAATAATTCTCATGACATAGATACAAATTATCGATTGCACTCAATATTACAATATCTTTACGGATATATAACATAATCAACGAGTTACGTATCAAACATATTCTGTCTTACCTGTCCTGGTGGCTCACTCTTAGAAAAATAAAAATATTTATCGAAAAATACAATCGTTTGATCTTCAAATTTGTAAACATTGCGCATCAATACTTTCTCCTTGCATCGGAATTCAGAAGAGGATGTAACCACATTTAATAATATTTCAGAACTAACAGTGAAAACAAATGCTTTTCAACAATATAGGATTATAGGGCACCAGCGTTTTCCAGTAGTACATGATCTTGAGGTCTAAATACCTACAGCAATTATTGTAACATTAAACAGTACAATACGATGAAATGTTACAATGTATACATCTGAATTAAATCTGCCGAAGATGGGTGTGTGGGGCCTTTGGCACAAATAAAATGGCAACACAACACAGTTCCATTCTTTGGACTACATCCTGCTGGAAATTTAGTAGGACCATTGTCCTGCTACAAGAGATATCCAGCGGAAGTTTGAGAATGTACGTTGAAGAAGAAGAATTAACTGAGGATTATCCTTGTGTAGCTGCTTCATAATTTCCATATTCAGTGAATACTTTCAGACTATAACATCAAAGCAAATGAAGGTGCAGATAAACTGGCCAATAAAAGAATTCCACAAGAATACAATCTGTTCAGCTATGAGAAAGCAAAAGAAAGGTTATCATTAAAGGTCATTGCAGTGAAAAGATGACCATCCCAAATACAAAACAAATGATGGATACTACCAACTGTCCAGAAGATATCAGGTTATCATTCTTCACAGCAAAATAAACACAACTTGTTCACCAAATTCAAGATAGATAGCACCTGCCTGTTCCACTGCATCCTGGCAAATGTGATGGCAGACCATGTCTTACAGGACTTCTCCAGCATGTATTTGATACATACTGAGATAGATGTATTCCGCATCTACCAGCTTCGAAAAGAAAATGAGCTGTAGAACTTCATATTTTTTTTCTAGTGATTTGTACAACTTTAACATTCTGTCTTTTCACAAATTGAATCCCAGTTTTCCTGCAGTCTTACAATATCAATATGACAAAACTAAAATCAGTAAACAATATAAAACAAGATGTATCAGAGAATTATTAATCTTTGAGAAATTATTGTTAAAGATAAACACAAACATTTCCATGGTCAACCAGCCTCAGGGTGTTTGTCAGAGACATATGTTGACCTGTATATGTCTAAGAGACAACATCAAGGACTGGACAGGTTGGGATTTTTCCTCACTTATTGCTTAAGATAGAAATAGCTGGGGACTATATATGTTGATGCATCCTATTAGTACCTCTACGACCCTGAAGGGCTAAGAGCTTATGGATATATCTAACTGATGTGAAGGCAGAATTACTTAAGATATTATTTTTTTGTGTGCTTAGAATATTTTTATATCTGGAAGTTACTTAAATATTAACTACCATAGCTAAAAGGAAGACCACAGATATGAAGCAGCAACTGCTGTATTTGTTCTCAAACTCCTGCTCGTTAGCAGGATGTAGTCCAATTGCACTCTATAATGGTTTACATCTCACCAGCATCAGACTCATGCATGAAACTTTGATCTATGGGATAAGACAGCTAACTCCACCCACTTTCTTATGATATGCATGATAGGTAACAGTGTTGCTATTCTTTACCCCCCCTTCGAACTCCAGAAACACACAGACATATTTGCAGGCTGAGGATAGAAAATTATGAAGCATATTATGGTGAAGTCACTAAAGGAAAGACTTAGGACATACAGATCAGACCAGAAAAAAACAATGTAGTAGTTTTGCACACAAAAAAAAGCCATACTTCCATAGCCTTGAAAGTCCCGTTGCTGTTGGTTGCTGTATCCCCTACCACTGTTGTTGCTTCTGTAAACTTGTTGCTGATGTGAGTGGTATTGTTGATGATGAGGCTGATGTTGTTGATGATATGACTGATGCTGTTGCAACTGATGATGTGATTGATGTTGCTGATGTGGATGCTGCTGCTGCTGTGAATACTGCTGCTGGTAACCACCACCACTGCCTGGTCTGTTGTAGTAGTCATCAATGCCAGCTCCCATCAATGGCTCTAAACAAAATCAGGTGTTAGTTTTTAAAAAAATGATATAACATAAAATAAATGAAATTCATGATGCTCCATTATGTGGAGCATTTAATGTGCAATAGTCGCAAAAATCGGTCAAGAAAATCACTAGTCTATTTAAAAAAAATTTTTATCGCAAAAACGCACAGAGTATTATGTGTATGATTTCAGCTGTCATCATGTTAGAGCATTCATTACTATGCACTCTTCTAACAATAAACAACAGTATAAGATATAAGGTTATTCATCCTGGGAAAAGCAGAAACGAGGCTAGCACTAATCAAACTTTCTTTTATGTAGTTGTTAAAAAAGTCGGTAATTCAGAGATCATTTTAACTTTTAGTTATCTGTTCCAATCAGCGCAGCTCCAATCAGTGCAAACCGAGTTGAAATGGAAGCAATTTTCAGTGAAAGTCTTGTGATTCTGATGATGAGGAATTCTTGGGTGTTACAGATATAGATCTTGCTCCATTAGCCAATATACTGGTGATGGAGACACTAGCTCTTTGTCCGGCATGTTTGAGTTAGATGATACTGAAAGTGATCGCGCCCTTTCTAGTTATAGCCATCTCTGGCATCACAACTTTTCTGAAGTTGCAGGACAATTGGGCTTCACGGAGTTAGTGAGAGGGACATGTTTTGTTGGCTTTCATAGATAATATAAACACATTTGTTTGGTTATCTTCTTCTGTGTTCAGTATCTGCTGTCATGTTATATTGTCAGGCCTGCCATCAGGGCGAAGTCCACTGTCTTCTCCAGGTCAGAGCGGCTGCCCCATAGCTTTTGCCATGTCTGTATACTCTGGCCAGGTCTGCTTTCTCTGCTCTTTATATGTTGGGCAATCCTGAAGTATGTGTTCAGGAGTTTGGGTTCCGGATTCGCATGGACATTCATCAATCGGTAAAAGTGACCCAACAGTCTGCAGTGACTTGTTCTAAGGCGAAATAGTGTGGTCTATTGATATCTTTGGAGGTGATGTATTGTATCATGTTTGTCTTCCACTTCCATAAGTTGTTTTCAATTTGCTGTGTAGTTATTCTAGATTATTGATTTTGCTTCTTTGTAGGACAGTGGATGTCAGAATTGTTCCATTTCGCTTCCTGTTTTTGACAGAGCATCCGCTTTCTCATTTTCCATGATTCTAAAGTGTAATAGTATCCATTGAAGGGCAATAGCTGATGATTTTTTGGCCATGTCTTAGCTTATGCCTGAGGTTATGCAGGAAGTTTTCATGTCTGCTGCTCTGGATTGATTCCAGTAGGGATCTTCAATCTGTGAATATAGTTATCTTCTTTGGTCTTGGCAGTCCTGGTTGGTGAAGACTTTCAGTGCTTGATAGAGTGCAACTGCTTCTGCTCTAAATTTAGAGGAGCATTTCTGGTTGGAAAAGATTTTGATATTGTCTTCCCATTTGGTTATGTAATGACATCAGAAATACAATAGGCATTGTAGGGACCAAACCTGAAATAAAGGAATGACGAAAACGGATGTGCTGGACCTCGGACGTCCAGGTCACAGAATGGCCAATCGGGGTGCAAATAATCACAGTTCTACTGTGGAACTTGCAGCACAATGTACTTCATGCTCCCCGGCAGAAATCACACAAAATATTCGTTGTGGTTATATGAGAGCGAACGCTGAAGAAGAAGAATAGGCATTGGCATTTTGCAGCATTATATTCTAAATTGAATATATCAAAATTGTAGGACCATTAGCCGAGGTCTAGATGATAATATCAGTGCGATTGATGTGTCATTTGTTTTCACAGACGATTTTATTAACATGTTAGTTTGGTTGTGAAATAACATCAGAAATAGAATAGGCCTAGGCATTTAACATTATATCCAGCATTGAATATATCGAACAAGAAGAGGTGAGTCACTTAGATGTTTGTATTTTTATGTGGGTATTTTTAATCTTCACCATTTTATTACATATCACACATACACTAACAAAACTTACATTCAGTAACCATTCCTTTATTTAAATTATACAAAAAGCCCCAAAAACGAAAAGTTATTGTGCTTTCCAAACAACTATAATAACTCACAAAAATTGTCAAAAAAAATTCGACTGCAGGGGAAAATTTACACTCATTTTTATTTGGCTTGCTAAAGGCTAATACAATTTATCCAAAGACATAACTGAACAAACAAGCATATATAAATAAACTTATAAAATATTTCCACCTAGCTGTTAAGAAAAAAAATTAATGTTACACTGACCAGTGACTCTAGGTCGTTGACCAACCCCAACTGGATTTTCTAGTCCCAAGAGCTTCTCTGCATTAGTTAATACAGCACAAATAGCTTGAAGAATCGCCTGTAAGATATATCAAAACATTGGGCTGGAACACAAAAGTAAGGTGACATATACACCAACATAAATGAAGACAGTTACTATACATTTTAAAGGAAAACTATTCAATTACAAATTCATTTTCAAAAATAAATTATGAGCTCCTACAGTCAGTTCTTGTGCATAACCAGTGGCAACCTGTTATCTTTCATCAATTCTGTATTCCATCACACCCTTGTATTCTCAAATCATCAGTTCTGTCTTAACAAGCTGTATTTTCAATTATGTCTACTGCCTCAGCCATTCATTCAAAGTTATCATGCATGTAGCAGTTCTACCACTTGCTCTCTTCTCTATCAAAAAATATGTCCTAAATTCATAGCTTCTGTCTATCACTTCTTCAGTTAGAAACAAATTATACCTTACATTTATCAGTGATATCACTAGTGATAATAGTGAATAAGTAAATATGTGTTAAAATAGAGCTACTAATAAAAAGATTATAAAAACTATTATAATAAAGGAATGCGTGTATTGTTGGGTCAGAAAGGGGAGCAAAGAATAGTAACACTGTTTACCTTCCATGCATGCCGTAGGAGGTGACTAAGGAGGTTATTGGGTGGAGTTGGTTATCCTATCTCATATAGGGCCAAAGTGACCCAAAGTCACGCTGAAGTCGAATGTGTCAGGCTGAAAGGTGCAGATATTGCAGCAATGCTATAAACCATGACAGAATGCATTCCATTCTCTAGACTACATCCTGTCAATCTACAGGAGTTTGAGAACAAACGCAATAGTAGAAGATAAAATAAATAAGGACGAAAACAGTTGATATGTTTCAATGAAAAGATCTTTGAATGGACATATAATAATAAGAAAAAAGAAAAAGTATTAATTTAAGAACTTCTTTAAAGAAATAATAAATGAAACAGTTCATGCAGAATTCTGTGGAAAATACTGATGGAAATAGACTACTTTACGCATATGCCCAAAACAATAGTGTGCATGCCAAAACAAAAGTTCTATCTATAACTACTTCCAATGTAATCAAAGTGTAACCTCAGTTCATCAGTTCAATATATGTGTCTTTCATTAGAATAAAAGATGTTCTACTTTTAGTAGCATGTCTGCCAATTTTCATATAAATACATTCTAAATTCATGAGTTTTGTCTATCATCAAGAAGATGATAAACTCATGAGTCACCAAGAATTCATGAGTTTTTTTTATCACACTGAAGTATAATAGATCAATACATAAGTTTTGTCTATCACCAAGAAGATGATCAATTAACCTTTAGCACTCTGTGTTTACAATTACGTAACTTTTCTCCTGCCAGTTGAATTAATTTTTGGAAAAGTTACATAATAGTTGGTGGTTGTTTTTAAATCGTGATAACTTTTTTGTTGTTAGAGATATTTAAATAATTCTTGCACATATAAATAAATAATTGAATTCTGCATATATTGGTATTGTGTGTGTGTGTGTGATACGAGATATGTAAGACAGTTTCAAAGATGGTTTTCCACAAAACCACAGCAAATTTTGACCTTCAAAATGATTTTATAATTGTATGAAGTTTATTACATTATTTGTAAATATTCTGGAGTAGAAAAAGTATACCAGAGACCTAATCCGGTGCGCTTTATGGTCAATAAGTTGTAAAATTCAGGGATTAAACGTACAGGTATGTCTTAAAATCCTTCTATAAACCTAGATCTAGTCCAGAAATGTATCGTTTGAACTTGGTTGATGTTTTAATATAAAGTTAGATAAAGCAGTGTAGTATAACTGATTTTTGAGTGTGGAAATAACTTATCTCTCTATAAATAACCATCTGAATCACAATCTATAATGATTTTAATGAAAATTCGATAAAATAAAGGTCTATAAAACCCAATTCACTGTCATGGCGATGTTGTTGTTTGAAATTGTCAATATATTGCGAAAATATCGATATTTAAATGACATTTAGCACATGGTTGCCACTTCTTCTTCTGCGTTCAGCATGTGGTCATGCTATACCATCAGACCTGTCATCAAGACGAAGTCCACTGTCTTCTCCAGGTCAGAGCGGCTGCCCCATAGCTTTTGCCTCAAGTCTGTATCCTCTGGCCAGGTCTGCTGTCTTTGCTCTTTGTATGTTGGGCAGTCCTGAAGTATGTGTTCTGGAGTTTGGGTTCCAAAATCACATGGACATTCATCTGTGTATGTGATCCTTAATCGATAAAGGTGACCCAACAGTCTGCAGTGGCCTGTTCTAAGTCAAAATATTGTGGTCTGTTGATATCTTTGGAGGAGATGTATTGCATCATGTTCGTATTCCCCTTCCATTTTGCTAAGTATGTGTTGCGGATTATTGTTTTTACTTCTCCATAAGACAGTGGGTGTCTGTGTTGCTCCATTTCACTTCCTGCCTTTGACAGAGCATCTGCTTTCTCATTTCCCATTCTGACAGAGCATCTGCTTTCTCATGGTATCCACTGAAGGGCAATAGCTGTTGATTTTTGGATCTGTCTTATCTCATGTCTGATGTTGTACAAAAGGCTTTTGTTTCTGTTGCTCTGGATTGATTCCAGTAGGGATCTGCAATCTGTGAATATGGCTATCTTCTTTGGTCTTGGCAGTCCTGGTTCAGTGAAGGCTTTCAGTGCTTGATGGAGTGCAACTGCTTCTGCTCTAAAATTAGAGGAACATTTCCTGGTTGGAAAAGCTTTTGATATTGTCTTCCCATCTTTGAGTCTTATAAAAATTCCACCTCCTCCATTCCTTACTGCTCCTTCTGCCGATCCATCTGTGTAGACATGTGTCCAATCCTTGGGATTGTATTTTATTTCTATCATCTCCAGTGTCAATGCTTTTAGTTGAGGTGGAGTTTGGTATTCTTTATTAATTATTCCAGGAACCTGTGTTATTATGGAGACATTCTGGAGACTATTGCCTGTTTTTCAAAGTCCGTTAGTGTTTCAATTTCCTTTGGGAGGTTTGTGAGGATTTCTTTATGTTGTTCATGGATATCTTTAGAGATGTGATAGAAGCTGGTTCTCTTCAACCTGCTTGTGGTTGATCTAGAAATTTGCGCATACATCGGATGGTTTGGCATGCGCTTATTTTTTCCTTTGAACAAGCACTCTTTCTTCTCTTCTGTCATCCAGTGGGCGGATGTTTGCATGTTTTTCCATTGCATGGATTGGAGTGGTTTTCATCCCTCCAGAGATAGATCGAAGTCCTGCATTTTGTACTTTAGATAGGCGATTAGTGTTTGTTATTGATGCTGATGCCCAGGCTGTCATTCCATATTCTACTACAGGTCTGACTGTACCCATGTAGACTTTTCGGAGAATATTTCCATTTGTTCCCCAGCTTGTTCCTGCAAGTTTCTTCATCAAGGATAGCCTCCTGGTTGCTTTTTGCTCGGTGGTTATTAGTTGTGGTTTCCAGGTGAGTCGCTTGTCTAGTGTGACCCCTAGATATGTAGGGTTCTCCACATGTGCTAGCTCACTTTCATTTATTTTAAGATTTGCTTTTTCTTAGTGGTTTGAAAGTGAGAAGATGATTGTCACCGTTTTGGAGAGGTTGATTTTGGACTCCCCAGTCAGATGCCCATTCACTTAAGGTGTCAAGTGCTGTCTGCATTCTGTTTTTTGCAGTGGATAGGTTTCCTGCCGCACTCCAGGCAGCAAAGTCATCTGCATGAAAAGCCTTTGAAATATGATGTGACAGTTTCTCTCCCATATCATTGATGAATACTAGGAAGAGGGTAGGAGAGATCACTCCTCCTTGCAGAGTAACACGTTTGCTTAGTTTACCATCTACTTTTACTCTTGCAGTGCGGTAGCAGAGGAAATCTTTTATCCAGCTAAACATTCTGCCTTCAATTTTGTTTTGGAGAAGCTTGAAGAGAACTCCATCTTTCCACACCTTATCGAAGGCCTTACTTAAGTCCATAAAAGTAGCCAGCACTTTTTTTTGATAATTCGATAAAAGGTCTATAAAACCCAATTCTCTGTCATGGCGATGCTTTTGTTTGAAATTGTCAATATATTGCGAAAATATCGATATTTAAATGACATTTAGCACATGGTTGCCACTAAAACTGCAGGAAAAGGTAGTCAATTGAATAAAATGCCAGATTTATTAAATCTGGTTTAAAAAATATTAAAAATTAGGGATTTTTAATTAATTGAAGTGTACCTAGCAACGGTGGTCTACGGCGGCAAATATACTTGCCGCTCACTAACGAAAGAAGGGGAGATGGTGAATAAAGTTGTCTCACGCGTCCTAAAGGTTAAAGTTTATCACCATGAAGATGATCAATTCTGAGTTTTGTTTATCACTATAAAAAAAATTAATTCATGAGTTTTGTTTTAACCATTATCATGCTACAGACACAACACTTTGACAATGATTTTCGAGTTGCTTACAACTGTTCATGCAGTTTTGCGCCCACTGCTATACATTGATTTGTGACGAGAACATGAAGTTTAACGTTCATGTAACTGGAATTTGCGAATCCTAGCTAGTTATTCGAATAGACTTCCTATTCTGCCATTGTGTTAAATTACTTTTACATGTTTTATTTATTGGGTTGCCAAACATTGGAAATAAAGGTGAGTAATTAAAGACAAATATTAATTTGTTTTCTCTTTTTGTGTTCCAAATTAGATCTTTATTAGGGTCTCACATGTCACATACCATACATATAACAACAAAACTTACATCAAAAGATTCAGTATTCAATTATATATTTACACGTAAAACAATTATTCAAAAATGTCTAATAACAAAAATAATAATGTGCTTTTCAAACAGTAAAATCCATGTTTGCGTGTTGTTAAAATTGTATATTGAGAAAAAATATCTTCACCACTTTTTTTATACCTTTCATATCACACACGAAAAAAAAAATTATACACATATTTGCAGTATGAAATTCTTAGTTTATATGTGCAAAACGTAACATATTTAAAACTCTATAAAAACATAAAAGTTATTGCGTTTTCCATACACTCGCTAAAAATAAAAAAACTTTCAAAAAAAGAATGCAGTGGCTGGGGAAAGATTGTGTTATTTTAATTCAGAGTGCTAAAGTTTAATCCTCTTGAAGATGATCGATTCATGAGTTTTGTCTATCATCAAGAAAATGATCAATTCATGAGTTTTGTCTTCTACCGCTAAGAAGATATGAGTTTTGTCTATCAACATCAAGATGATCAATTAATGTTTTATTTCTCATTTTATTTCATATTTATTCCATATTTTATGGTTGAAATGAAATGACATAACAAGGAATTTGTAGATTAGAGATTATCTGCAGTTTTTAAACATGCAAGTATGTGAAAGAATTTATACACATTTTGTCATGCAATTTAGATTTATAATATATTATAATATATATATTTTTAGATTTAGATTGATAACCAATTTCAATAAAAAAGACTGACACACTAAAAATAGTTAATATTCTACTGGACATACATTTATATTAAAAACCCTTACTTCTTCTGACTGGCTCCATAGTCGACTGGGATGCTTTACTCTGTTCAGAAACAAGCTATGCCACTTCATCCTAAACAACACTGCAGTCTGGGCAGTCTAGTATTTATTTTAGTATAAATATTTTGAACACAATATAAAAGTGAATTTTCTCTAAAGGTTAAATCAAATACAAATTTATATGTAAAACAATAATTTAGAAAAGTTATTGGGTGCAAATGGATATGCATTGCTTATACGATTGTGTATTCTCAGGGTTAGCAGATAACCAAGATCCTTAAAGCACTTTCTTTTGTTGCATCTTGGCAACAGTACGCTTTGAAGCTTGCATGAAGCAATTTGGCTAATGCTTTGTGGATCATGTCCGGTCAGTGTAGGTCAAGATGGAATGAGAATTGTGGGCACAAGACAAACAATATCATAAAACAAGGAACATAACCTCTCAGTTCCCACAGCCAAAACATTGTCTCAGATAATGATGATTGACAGAATATCACCCTGATTTTTCTTTCATGTTTTCAAATATCTCCACCACAGAAGCTCTGTATGGCATATTGGATGTTTTTTGTTAGGAAATTCCATTGTGTACCAAACTTTGTAAAGTGTCTTTTCCAAAACCAGCTATAAGATGTACATCTAACAATCATTCTTTTCAACTTAACTGTCTTAGAATGAAGATTATGTTTTCAATATCAAGTACTTCACATTTGGTTTACTCCAGTACGTATATATAGTTGTGACAGTAAAATGCATTAAACCTCTGTAAGATGTTCCTATAGTTAATTTTATATGGGCTGTTAAGGACAGAAATGTTTTTAAGATTCTAGGTACACTGGTTGTCAACTTTTTCAAAATTGAAACTGGATGTACTATTGCATGCAAACTTCTAGTATTTGGAATTATCTTTTAGCATCAAGGTACTTGGGGAATTCTAATGTTAGAGAACATTCCCCATATATTTACTTTTGTATATTTATATGTACGAATGTTTGAATTTCTGGTGATATACCAAAACGTCTGCCCACCTTGCCTCCCATTTTCTTCAGGGCCATGATCAATTCTTTAATTCTGATGAAAACTGTTGAAAGTAAATCAGAGGAAGACTAGGTATAGTGATGCAGAGGTTAAAGAAAATAAATGTTAAAGAAAATAAATAACATGATAGATCCAAGACGCGGATAGGGATTGGGGTGGGGGTGTTTGAAAGTTAAAAACCCACCCCCCACAAAATCTGTAAATGACATTTAATACCAGAAAGCAAGCAAAACAGTGGGCAACCCTCTTTAACGATTCCCTCCTCCCCCCTCCCCCCAAAAAAATTCCAAGTACAAGAGGGACATAAAATGTTTTTTTTAAAACTCCCCCTCCCCACCAAAGTTGTATATATGGACCTGGATAGAGCATCAGTAAACAAAAATAAAAGTAGAAATAACTTTCATATTATTTCTAAACTAAGCAAGCACATGTCTTCTCTAATGGTTCCAGTGAAATATTGCAGGGGCAAAACAAGATTATGGACACAAGATATTGAGAATACCCTTGCCATAAATATGAAAGAGGCATTGTAGTCACTGGAGATTGCAAATCTCAAAGGCTGTCTGTGATTTTAGTGACACGGGAGAATATGCTCCTAGATGTGTTGTGTATGCCACTAAAAGAAGTTCAACATTTGTGATCGACTCCTTCAGAAAGATATTAAATGGCAAGATAAGATCAGAAACAAAGAAGCGTAGGTGAGAACAGAAAAAGATTATGTTTGCATACAAATCGTGTCTAGAAAATAGAAATAGATTGGACATACTCTAAAAATATGCCAAAAATGTATGTAAAAATGTGTATTGATATTCAATCCAGATAAGGGGAACATAAGACAAGGAAGGCCTAGAACAATTTGGACAAGAATTGGTTAAAATTTTTCAATGACATTGGCATCACTTGGAAAGAACTGGTGAAGAAATCTAAAAACAGGGTGGATTAGAGAGAATTCCTCTGTGGCCTATTCTCCAATGAGGAACAAGGGTTTGGTTGATTGATTAATACAAACTTTCTACAATTTATGTAAAGAATAAAATAATATAGTAGCTGTTTTTGTATAGGTTTCACAAGTTTACAATTCAGCTGTAGATAGAAGCTGACTAATTGGCAAGACCATGATGTTGACACAGAAAAGCATCAACTTACTTTGAGACTGTCAAATCCAAAAGAGATCCAGTCATCCAGTTTGAGTGTCACACTCCCACCATTTTCATCTTCATTCTTCATGTCATCATCATCATCAGGCAGCTGATCATCATCTGTATCTTTGAGTTTTATAACAGAATAATAGAAATTGAATAATGTCATTAAACTGAACCTAATTTAAAATAAAATGATTGTACATCTAAACACACATTTCTTGAGATATATCTAATTTATTCTAGATTTACATTCAAAACATTTAACTAACAAAATCCTACTGTAAATTAATAACACAGAAAGTAATAAAACTAAATACTAAAAACAAAGGATAATTAAAACAAAAAGATGGCAACTATTGAACAGTAACAGTTTACTGTATAGGTTTCTCAAGTTTAGAATTCAGCTGTAGATAGAAGCAGACCAATTGGCTAGACCATGATGTTGACACAGAAAATTATCAACTTACTATGAGACTGTCAAATCTAAAAGAGATTCAGTTATCCAGTTTGAGTGTCACATTCCCACCAAAGTCTCTTTTTTAAAATAACAGTTTACATTTTAACCAAGATGTCTCAAGGAACATACTTCAACATACAGCATCAAACCAATGAGATCTTGACAATTCGGGCCACAGGACCTAGGTTCTATGATGAGTGCAATATCACAAGTCGGAAGGTCTTCTACTCCAGGGGGATGATCAACAACAGGACATTACAACATAAAAACATATAAATGTAAAGATAGAATTCTGGTAGAGTTTACCGAAAAAAACCCTTGCTATAAAGTCAAAACATTATCTAGAAATATAATGTTGCATGGTGATTGGTCTGGTGGTTGTCACCCAACCTTCCGTATGCTGGCAGGAAGGTCTGGTCAGTCTTAGTTTCCAGTCTCTCATGGCTGGACTACGCCCCATCTCCACAGCAAGGAGCCGGCCTTGATGGGGTTAATATGAGAAAGCAACAAATTTAAAAAAAAAAGGATATACCATTTTCTATGGCATCCGAAACTTTAATAGCATCTGTTGTCACTTTGCTGTGTCCTCCAAACAAAAACATGGCTGAAGGTGACACCAAGGAGCAATATTTTGCCAAGGAAACCCGCTGATTGCGGCACATTTCTTCATAAATCAGCCATTTTGAAGGAAATATTCTGACAAACTTCTTCATAGCATTTGCAGGAGGCACATTAGTAACAGAGATCATTGGCTGCAGCACAGAGGAAGTATGGAACCTGACTCTCTGTTCAGTTCTGTAAACAATGAAAATTCAAATTCTATGAAACTAGTCTCTATTAGATTCTAAATGTGATTTAAAACAGAATCCTATTTATTTAGTTGCACAGCATAGACTAATTTAAAAAAAACAAATGTCCTAGTCTTAGTGTTTAGTTTCACTATTGAGCAACTGGTTAGAATTTAATTCTTCTTCTTCTTCTGCTCTCAAATGTTCTGAAAATTAGCAGAATGCAGCCCACAGAACAAAGTGCATTGTTTTACAGCTTGGCTGTGAAATATGCAATATATTTTGTGGTCTGGCACATTAGACTTCAGCATAGCTTTTGGGTCACTTTGACTATGGGATGGGAGAGTTAGCCCCCATCCCCAAAACTTTCTGTCATTAGAATTTACATTTTTGCACCTAGGTCATGCCCCAAAAGATGCTCAACCCTTTTCAGTCTGCTGAGTGTGTGCAACAGACCACTCACTCCACTCCCCCTAATAGGTGACACATTTCCAGCTAGGGAATAAACAACTGTTAAGCTAGTCCCCAATTCCAGCTGTAATAATGCTACTCCACATCCACTTCTGCTAAACAAACAGAATGATTATTTCACACTTGTTTAAAACATATACATGTACTTAAATCTGGAAATATGAAAAGTGGATTAAATGAGTGTTTGATAGTTAAAATTTAAGCAAGTATTACCAAAAGTTTGATAGTTTTACAGTATATGTGAGTGAAGTGTTTACAATATTGTAATATCTATCAGCAAGTTGTTAATTTGCAAGTTGCATCAAAGGATGCAATAAGGAAACAGGAGCTGGCATACAAATACTTTCTGACTACAGAAAAATTGGGTTCAAGACATCTGATTCTTTTATTTACACTACAGCATATCCATGGCAACAGATCCATGCTCTGAAAAACCACATGTAAACAAAATATTACTGACTAGTTTTAAACCTGTGATTTCGTGAGCACAAGGCAAATTACTTAACCACTACACTACAGAGATCCCCAACTTCCATCTTAATACTGGAAGTAGTTTTCCTGAATGCATAATTGTACTTTGCAATGATCCTTCTCTGTGTTGTTTGTATGTTCCAAGTGATGATCGTTTATGTCCACTTATTGAAATTCAGTTAGAGTGTATGTCTTTGTTTATGTGCTCAAAGATGGTTGATATGTTCTATGCAGGCTCCCTCAGATATGCAATAGTTATGAAATCACAGGCACATTGCTCACCAGAATTATCTGTGAATACACTATCATTATCCCTGCTGTGATCAGTTATTAGTTAATTAAATTCAAATTTGCATTCACTGCCATTAGTGATAACATTGTTCAAATTTCCACCATAATCTGGAGAGAACATGAGAGAATTTCTCAGGAAAGTGCATCCTGAAAATAGCTGATTGATAGCCTATGTATACATCAGTTTGGATAGCACATGAATGATGACTTCATTATTATTTATTTTATGATTGCTCAAGCAGACCAGTAAGTTAGGTTGCATCACAGATAATCAAATATAACAAATAATGCAAGAACAAAACTAACGAGGTACACAGAAAGTTAGACTTGTCTCTCTGAATAACATTAGGATAAGTCCCTGCAACCAGACAAGCTTTCACTAAAGCCCAATTGTCTGAGTTTGTGTTGAGGTCTCGGATGTCACCAGGTCCCCTTGCTTTTAGAAACCCAGATGCTCTTAGTTGAGCTAGTAGTTGTATCCTAGAAAAGATTGAAAAAAAAGCAATTGGAAAAAAAAATCAATCTCCAGATTATATCATATAAGTTTAAAGTATTATTTAAATATATTTGGATATGTATGCCAACATGATTCCTTGTAAAAAAAAACACTATACTACATAAATAGTATAAATAGAGGAAAAATAAAATTATGGACAAACATCATCAAGGACCAGATAGGATGGGAAAGTTTTTTCATGACTGAATATTCTTCTTATGTGAACAGTGTCATATGCTCAGATCTATACAGGCAGGAGTGCCACCTCATCAGTATGAGATCCTCATAGCCCAGCCTCACTTCCAGATTTATCTCCTGAAGCAAGGTTTTAGTTGACAAGTCGCCAAAAAGTGGACATGTCTGCAGAATGTATTCTGGAATCTGGGAACTTTTTGGACATGGCCATTGGTCAGTTTGGACAACATTTATTTTGTACAATTCTGCTTGTAGTCTACAGTGTCCTGTGCAGAGTCTAAAAATGGTAGATTGCTGTGATCTGATCAATGCTGAAGATAGAAATATCCGGAGAACCTTGTCCATTGATATATCCAGTGTGGTACCCATATAATCATAATGGGTTATGAGCTTATGGATAACGTAAAATCTTTTTGTTTATATTCTCTCTGAAATGGATACTTGCTAGTTGTGTCACAATTTAGGGAGAATACTATTTATGCATATTTTGGCCCAATACATCCATTTTCAGCATGAAATTATATATCTGGGGTTGCCTTTTCTTCAATGCCTATTTTATTAGCCAGACTGAAGCAATAAAGTCCTAGTTACCAACACCAACTCTTGGAGATGGTGGAAAGTATGTAATCTTTTGTCATGTTATTTTCAATTCTGTAGTGTTGTATAACTCCTCTTTTCTTGATATGAGACTTACGCATGCGGTTGCGTCTGTGGGTCTCACCAATGGCCCACTAGAAAAACCACTAAGAAAACCTTAGTAGATAACAGGCTTTTATATTGAAGTTCTCTTCTTATAGATGCTTCATGGCACGTCATCTATGCAATTATGCTTTCTCATGCTTGTGTTTTGTTGTAGCAATGTTTATACTTTGTTGTTTTTATATATGATATTTACATTTCTGTATGGTGTAGTCTGGTATTGAGTGTTCTTTCTTTGCTATCAGTGGTTTGCTATGTGGTTGGGAGGGAGCCAGAGATGTACTGCACAGCAGTGGGGAGGACGAAAATGGCAGCACTATTTTTCCTATGGCTGATGCCTATCATAGAAGCACAGTGACTCAGGACGAGACAATCCTGTTGACTTTAACATTTGGCTGCATGCCTGGAGCAATAGATAAAGTTCAGCTTAACCAGCAGTCAATTGGTGGTGGGGAAAGAGCACAGTGAACCCTATCTTGGCTGCAGTGGCTCAGAGCAGTGCATAGGTTGAAACCTACCGTCCTGGTGTGGGCTGAAAATCCAGACTTCCCAGCAATATAATGTTGGGTCAAAGGGAATGAGTCCATGGACCGCTGAATCAGCAACCAACAAACTTTGATATGAGACTTCATTGTCTTCCTGCATACTCTCACCATCCTAATTGGCTAGCTCATCAGCTGTTCATTTCCTAGGTCACCACAGTGCTACTATTTTTTTCTTGCTGTGATGTTTAGTTTGTCTCTCAGGTGAGGCAGCTTACTACCCCTGAGAGTCTGCAGAATAGAATTCATCTGTGAAAATGACTACTTATGGCAGAGACTTTGTCAAGTATCATGAGGACAGCTTATTCCATTGCTTGAGCCTTAGCTGAAGTTGAAACTTGCACTTGTTCATATTTTTAATTACTCACTTCCAAATATACCAACTGATAGTTTCAATTTCATCTGTATCTGGAGAAAAATCGAGTAGGTTCACATATTTACACAACAGTTAGAGAATAAGGTGTCAGAGAGAATAAACAGAGTGTAAATGTTTTGGTTCATTCACATATGTGTCTACTGTGCTTACAGTTTTTAATTACCGATTGTAATTTTTTAGTAGTTTGTGATGTCACTCTGCCTGTTCATTTCACTAGTAGGCAGTTTTGCTAGAAAAACAAAATAGCTACGGTAACTTTAGTGGATATTAAATTATGCCACGAATGTGTATCAGAGAAGAGATGATCGTGGATGTTAGGGCTAGCGTTAGACCTAACCATAACACCCTAACTCTATACATTTCTGTCTTAAGGAAGTCAGAAGCAATAATCAATGAAAAAAGGAAGAACACAGCTTCTGTCTCCCTTGAGACAGAGATGTATAGTTTATGAGGGGGGGGGGGGTGAGGGTATTGTATAGAGTTTAGGAGGAGGTGTGCAGGTGTTAGGATTAGGTCTAACCCTACCCATAACACATTCATGATCACCCTTTTTCCTCTGATACACATTCGTGGCATTAAATCGTGACATAATTTAATCACTAAATTTCACCGTTTTATTTTTCTGGCAACATGGTCTGCTAATGATGTAATGTCATTGATGACACAAAAATTGCGTGCACTATAGCAAACTTGGAATGAAGTTGTGAATAATATAAAACTTTGTCCACATTCTGGAAAAAGTAGGTAGGCACATGATTTGTGGTTGAACTATTGCTCTTAGTTTATAAAAGTTATAGAACAATATATGTAACTACACAATATTACAGAGCAATACATATAAAACATTATAGAACAATCTACCGTAATATATATGTTACAGAATAAAATATATGTGTATAGGATGAAGGAACATCAGCGTTGTCGGGGTCAGAAAAGAGAGCAAAGAATAGCGAAACCAAGACTTGACATTCATGTCATAAGAAGCGATTAAAAACAGTTTTGGTACGGGGTTGGAAATCACATCACATACAGGGTCAAAGTGAACTAGAAGCCATGTTTTGGACAGATGCAGCAGGCTGAACAGAGGACATATGACAATTGAGCTGTAAACTATGACCCAATGTATTCTGCTCTCTAGACTACATCCTACTAATCTGCAGGAGTTTGAGAACAAACTCAGAAGAATGATTGAGAAAGTATATGTCTACAGAATTTTAGAGAAAATTATATGTATTTATGAAATCATCTTATCGTTCACAGTTTGACATGTCTACATAGCAAGTCTGGTATTCTTAATAAAAGCTGCTGTATTTGAAAGATCCTCAGTGCTCCCATAAATCTTTCTGTGGATATCCATCTCTGTGGGCCAGTGTTCTTCCCTTAACTGGTTTAGTGTATTGAAGTCTTGCAGGATATGTTCGGCGGTCTGTGGTGCCTGTCCAGAAGGGCACAGAGGATATGGGACCAGTCTTAATCTATTTAAGTGGCTGTTTAATCTGTTGTGTCCTGTTCTGAGGCGGAAGATAATAACCTGCTTTGCTCTGTCGAGATAGTGATAATTGTATTTTAGGTGGTCAACTTTCCTGATGAGGGTCCTCTTTTCTTGGTAGGTGATTTCTTGGTTTTTTTGTTCCTGTGTTGCTCAATCTTTTGCCAGCCTATCTGTCTTTTCATTTCCTGGTATGCCACAGTGGGATGGTACCCTTCTTTGGATGCTCACTTCTCATATGGCTTCCTTCAGGTCTGGCAGTTTATCGCTCTCAAGGGCTTGTAGGACAGACATAGCATCAGTAAGAAATACCACTTGTCCGTGTGTTTTAAATCCTTATTTATTTCATTAGTTATTTCTTAGTACAAAATGCTATGCCATAATCTCCTAAGGGGGTATGAGGCTTTAACTCTTCAATACCTTCACATACCAGTCGGACTAGGAACTCATCACACAAAATCCTGTGACACCTTGATTCTCACATAATAATGTATATTTGCATGAAAATCACTTGATAATGTATGCTTAAGGAAATTTAAATAATAATGTCTATAGAAGTTACTATACAATGTTTACAAAATTAAGGAGTACATAAAGAAATTCAATAATAAATTAAAATGAATTGGATACCTAATTCCACAAAGCATTTCCATAGTTGAGGAAGAGATGAAGTTTTTCTCACAGAATGCTCTTTCCCACCCCTCAGCTTTTGCTTTTTGCCATGCCTTGAGAAATGTTACAATATTGAATTTAAAGTCATTCCTTTTTCAGCTTTACTATGTAATAAAAAAAATATAGTTCTGGATAGAAATGAAACAAAACTTAAAAATGTATTTATGAATTAAAAATGGCACAAACTTTCAAAATGATAAAACCTTCTTCAATGTCAAGTGCTTGGCGGTGCAAAAAAAATATATCCCCGAGGCCAGATAAATGGAAACCATATGTGAAAAAAATTCTTAAAAAATGCATGCATATTATCACATAATGGCATTGAGGTAAAGGGCATGGCACCATGCAGCACTGGATCAACAACCGACCATCAAATATTCTATTAAAAACATCTTTTACAATACATTTTATGTGTTTGTGACTATATTTAGAACAGCAACTAAAGTAAATGTATTTTCTCTTTTCCACATCATCCACGTCGATGAGTTAGTGTGGCCTGAAAGGGGGAGCAGAGAACAGCAAAACTGCTACTTGTCATGCATATTATAGGAGCCGACTAAGAAGGTTGGGTTTGACTAGCCCACTCCATGTCTGCTGTGATGAAGGTGGTTGCTGAAAAGAATCAACTCTTTAATGTGCAGCATGTTGCAATATTGCAAGAAAGTCACAAGTCACAGCAAAGCTCTTGCTGGAGTAGAAGACTGTCCAGCTTGTGGCATTGCACCCATACAGCACAGTGAGTAAAAAAGTTATCTGTGACTTGTAAAAGCTCTTATGAAATTCCCCACACAAAAAGTATGTCTGAGAAATCCGTCTTAGCATTTAAAGTAAAACCACACTGCTTGGCATAGGGAACAAATGTGACAAATCCAATCTCCCACCACCATCATATATTATACTAAACTACATTTTTATACATTTATTTGAATTAATAGTCTAACATTTTAAAGTTGTACAATTTTGAAATACAATAAAGTTATTTTTATATAGGATAATGCATGTCATAGACAGATGTGTATGGTCACTGGCATAAATAAAACAGCGACACAACGCATTTCCATTCTCTGGACTACATCCTATTGGAAATCTAGCAGGATCACTGGCCTGCTACAAGATAGATCCAGCGGGAGTTTGAGAATGCACGTTGAAGATGAAGATATAGGACAATGTAAATAAATGATGGTTTATGTCAAGTACAAATAAAATAACTTGTTACCTGAAATGCTCTAAGAAATACCATATGATCACTGTATGATTCTTCTGCAAATTTTCTTTTTTTACCCATCACAGACCTTCTTTCTGATGGTAGAGCAGGAATTATGACTGAAAATAACAAACAATTCTTGATTGGTTTTTATCTGTGATAAAAATAATATTTTTATTGTCAAGGAAGAACTAAACCCAAATACCTTAGTGATGGAGTGAGAATAGCTTGACAAAATATGCCTACCACTATTTAGATTTGGTAGGAACAGTTCTATAATATACTGCACATGACAGGACAAACATGCTAAATAAACACATGCACAGGCTATAACTGTCTGTTGCACCACTGTGAACTTGTGAAATAGATAACAGATCTCTGAGTTGTCCTGCAATTCTGTACCCAGTTTCAATGGGAAACATACAGTAATAAGTTTTACGGTTCACAATATAGACAAACATATGTTGTGATAATAAATTATGTTGAATCAAAATTCTAACAAATAAATTCTTTATGAAATAAAATGCTTGGCAAATGGAGAACGAAATAAAAAATAATAATAATATGACAAATGGACTAGACTGCAGACGATTAACAATAGGAACCAAAGCAGCAATGACTTATTGTTGTAATAAAACATTAAAATCTGAAAAGAATTATAATGAATTAACTAGGAATGAAAACATATGGGATGACAAAAAAAGGAACATTTAGATATTATTATGTTGTGTTTTCCATTAATACCTATTAGTAAACAAGTTCATTTCAGACTGCCTATTATTGATCGCAGTATGAACAATTTAGAGGGGTGCAAAGGGAACGCATTGCTCTTGGCGGACCCAAGTTTAGCAGATAACCAAGATCCCAACCAAGATCCCAAAAGTGCCTCCCCGTGGTGCACCCTGGTAGGAATACAGTGACTCATGCTGATTCTGGCTAAACCTTTTAGGGATCGTGTCCGTGAATGTAACAGATGGAAAGAGATTTGACTGCAAAAAAGACAGGCAATATCCCAGACACCTCTCACACCTGTTACTCTTTACCAAAATGTTGACTCTTAGTTCGGCCACACAGGAGGCATTTCAGCTATTGTAGTCCTGAAAGGCGTTACAGACCTGACATATTTATTACCCAGCGCTGAATGAAATAATTCGCGTGGAGGCTTGGATTTCGCTTCTGGTTCAAAGATACCGTTTCTCAATTTTGCAAATTTTATACAGCAGCCAGAGTTTGTGCATTTGCAAGCACAACTCAACATTTTCCATCGTCATATTTTTGTACAAGTCCTATTAGGTTGTCATTGTTTTTGACCAGTGCACATTCAATATTTATACAGGTAAGACAATTTCGTTGTTCTTCATGTTAATTTAGTAGGCCTAATATCATTACTTTACATACAGTGTCAAATTTGTTAGATCATCGTTTACCATAAGAATGTGCAAAATAAACCTATTATGCCACGATCAAACACTAGTTTAGCATGTATATCTAGTTAGATCTCATTTTACTTGTGCAAATATGATCGAAATTAGTTACATTGCGCAATTAGATCATGTAAAAGATTCATTCTTTGTGTAGCATTAACGTTACGAACTTGTCTTCATGATAATTTTTCTATTCGTGGTCGGCAAATATAAGTCCAAAATAAACCTATTATGCCACCATCAAATACTAGTTTAGCTTGTATATCTAGTTAGATCTCATTTTACTTGTGCAAATATGATCAAAATTAGTTACATTGCGCAATTAGATCATGTAAAAGATTCATTCTTTGTGTAGCATTAACGTTACGAACGTGTCTTCATGATAATTTTTCAATTGGTTGTCGGCAAATATTAAGTCCAAAATAAACCTATTATGCCACCATCAAACACTAGTTTAGCTTGTATATCTAGTTAGATCTCATTTTACTTGTGCAAATATGATCAAAATTAGTTACATTGCGCAATTAGATCATGTAAAAGATTCATTCTTTGTGTAGCATTAACGTTACGAACTTGTCTTCATGATAATTTTTCTATTCGTGGTCGGCAAATATAAATCCAAAATAAACCTATTATGCCACGATCAAACACTAGTTTAGCATGTATATCTAGTTAGATCTCATTTTACTTGTGCAAATATGATCGAAATTAGTTACATTGCGCAATTAGATCATGTAAAAGATTCATTCTTTGTGTAGCATTAACGTTACGAACTTGTCTTCATGATAATTTTTCTATTCGTGGTCGGCAAATATAAGTCCAAAATAAACCTATTATGCCACCATCAAATACTAGTTTAGCTTGTATATCTAGTTAGATCTCATTTTACTTGTGCAAATATGATCAAAATTAGTTACATTGCGCAATTAGATCATGTAAAAGATTCATTCTTTGTGTAGCATTAACGTTACGAACGTGTCTTCATGATAATTTTTCAATTGGTTGTCGGCAAATATTAAGTCCAAAATAAACCTATTATGCCACCATCAAACACTAGTTTAGCTTGTATATCTAGTTAGATCTCATTTTACTTGTGCAAATATGATCAAAATTAGTTACATTGCGCAATTAGATCATGTAAAAGATTCATTCTTTGTGTAGCATTAACGTTACGAACTTGTCTTCATGATAATTTTTCTATTCGTGGTCGGCAAATATAAATCCAAAATAAACCTATTATGCCACCATCAAATACTAGTTTAGCTTGTATATCTAGTTAGATCTCATTTTACTTGTGCAAATATGATCGAAATTAGTTACATTGCGCAATTAGATCATGTAAAAGATTCATTCTTTGTGTAGCATTAACGTTACGAACTTGTCTTCATGATAATTTTTCTATTCGTGGTCGGCAAATATAAGTCCAAAATAAACCTATTATGCCACCATCAAATACTAGTTTAGCTTGTATATCTAGTTAGATCTCATTTTACTTGTGCAAATATGATCAAAATTAGTTACATTGCGCAATTAGATCATGTAAAAGAATCATTCTTTGTGTAGCATTAACGCTACGAACTTGTCTTCATGATAATTTTTCAATTGGTTGTCTGCAAATATTAAGTCCAAAATAAACCTATTATGCCACCATCAAACACTAGTTTAGCATGTATATCTAGTTAGATCTCATTTTACTTGTGCAAATATGATCGAAATTAGTTACATTGCGCAATTAGATCATGTAAAAGATTCATTCTTTGTGTAGCATTAACGCTACGAACTTGTCTTCATGATAATTTTTCTATTCGTGGTCGACATATTTAAGTCAAAAATAAACCTATTATGCCACCATCAAACACTAGTTTAGCATGTATATCTAGTTAGATCTCATTTTACTTGTGCAAATATGATCAAAATTAGTTACATTGCGCAATTAGATCATGTAAAAGATTCATTCTTTGTGTAGCATTAACGCTACGAACTTGTTCTGTGTGATAGTTATCAATCGCGGTTGGATCCCCATAACCGTTCGAATAAGTTCGTTGCATGCTACACATACACAGAAAAGTAATTTACTATTGTAATAAGTATATGTTATACGTTTCTTTTGTGAAAATGTGTTAATATTTTAAAATTTATTTCAAAACAGGATCGATCACTGCAGTTCACTACACACGCGATTTTTGAATGATTTGTGCAGAATTTGTGTAGGAAGAACATTATCGAAGAAAGATAAAAGGATGCAGAAGAAACCACGGTCCTGTAGCTTATATCAAAGTGACCTGGCTAGTATTTATGGGATAGATATCATGGACGATAGTGAAACAAAACATTCAACCACATTGTGTGTCAAGTGTGTAATGCGAAATCATAAACTCAAAATCAACAAGGATAGTAAATCTCTAGCTCAAGCCAAATTGATAGCTACTAACAGTGCCCACATCTGGATGGATTTTAATCCTAACCTAACTGTTTTAGAATGTTCCGTGTGTAGTCATCATCAAAGTATGAACTGTGGCAGCATAAAAAGAAAGAGTTTTTGATAATTCTGATAATGATCATGATGTATCTGTGTCTGTGTTATTTCCTGCTACAGAAACAGAGGAAGATATTCTAATGCCAGTGACAGCAAGATTGTCTCCACAACTCACCAATAGTAATAACAATCCAACAAATTTAAAAGTACCCACAGCTCGCCGTTGTCTTCAATATAATAATGGAATATTTTCCACATTTGCAACAACTGCATATCCACAATGTAGCTATACCAGCACACCTTCCATATTTACACCTGCATTTGCACATCTTCACTATAACAGCACACCTTTCACATTTACAACACCTGCATATCCACAATGTAGTTATACCAGCACACCCTCCACATATTTTAGACCTTCAACGCCCAATAACATACACGATTCTGCTATATCTAGCATATATCCTGCAGTTACAACATGTACAGTTTCTGAATTCAGAAAGTTAACATCAGACAGCGCCACTTCTCCCATGATGAAACATGACTTTAGTTTTTAAAAATCTATCAGCAAACCTATATCAGAACCATTGACAAATAAGGAAGAATTATTACTCACACATCTAATTAGAAGGAAGCTTTACAACAACCCTAATAAACTTTTACGGTGCAAAACAGGAGGACAACCTTTAGTGTTTCAAAGAATAATAATTCCACGAAAACAAACAAATCTAATTGGCACACCAACAAAAAGAAGAAGAACTAATTTGCTATGCAGTGTACGGAAACATATTGCATGAGATACGCGATACGTGTGGGAGAATAACATCACAAGATGGACAGGGTACAGTCTAGCAGAGTGCATCACCAAAACAAGAGGCAGGGGATGTTGAGATCTGTTGCAGCCAACCTTTGTTGCAGAAATGGTACTAGATGATGTCTACCTGCCAAGTTTCTGGCTTGCCTCCCCTGATTTCACCAGGGGACAATTGAAGGGTTTCTCTTATTTCCCTTGAATTTTCTAATTGCAATTGAATTGACAGTGGGCGTGAACAGTGAACACGCCCACCTCTGGTTTATTGATATCTCCTTAAAAACTAAAAGTCCATCTAGTTACAGGTGTGCTCTGTTCCAACACATGCAGCAACATTGTCGACACACAGTGAAGCTAGTAAGTTCAGTAGAAGCATTGGAGGGGCGGCCATTGTAGTCGTTACGAAGCAGTCAGATGTCTCAATAAAAATAAAAGCACAATGAGTACACTGAGAAAGATACACAGTGCTAGAGAGCAGGTGCAAAGAGAACGGAAACGGTTCGATAAAATCAGAACTAAAGCATTGTTTGCGTGAGACAAGCTTAGAGTCCAACTCTACTGTTGAGTTTTTCCTATACCGGAAGCATGCTCATGGAGAGAAAAGGTTTGGTACCTGATGGGCACAGGCATACCAGTCCGAGGTGACAAGCACTGTTCAGCTCTAGAACAAACACAAGTCCCTAACGCTCCTAAATACGTGTATGGATTCAGACTTGGACGAGGGGGTCACGATGCTGGTGAGCAATGCTGTGGCTAAGAAGGCGAACGAGCCCGACTCTTCTGGTAAGTTCTTCCTAAACTGGAACCAGGCTTGAGGATGTGAAAAGGTTCAGTACCTGATGAGCATGGGCATAATATGTCTAATTACATGAGGCAAGTTCACTGACTGCGGAACGCTTCGTGCAAGACAGGCGGGAAGGACAAACCATCTCAGTGTAGATTCAGCACACATTCTCTGCCTGGCAACAGATAGGAAGGCCGTCACAGGCTAGGGCAGCACACCCGAATTGTCAAGGCCTGTCAAAATCGGATGTGCTAGGACTACACCGCATAACGGTGGCAAAACATAATCACGCTCCCGGTGGAAATCGCACGGATAACTGTGATGATTACAATGAAGCGAAATCAACAAAAAAAAAATTAAAAAATTTAGAGAGGCATATTGGCCCATGGCTTAATCTTTCAACAAAATATGTAAGGAACCAAAGAGAAACCCCAGAAAAGGATATAGTTCATCCAGAAAAGTTTTTGATGGTATAAGCGACAGGTATAGACAACGTCAATAGACTGGAAGTATTTGTCAGGAATCTTGTCAAACCATCTTTCAACATTTAAATACTATCATTGCTTTGAAGCTACATAATCAAAAATATATGTTTAACAATCTTGGAATGAACCTGTGCATAATATCTAACTTCGTTCACATTTCGTAAATTGGTGAAATATGTGGTAGGCACCTGCTTGATTGGACCACATTTATTAACTATTATCACCTTGGTATTTGTGTTGCTATGGTACATACCTGACTGTCAGATCTTCTCTGGCTTTTTAATAATTATATACTATCTCAAATTAATAGAAGGTAAATAAAAAAATATACATACAAGGTTCCTTGAAAGACAAAGTGCTGACAATAGTCAGAACAGGATCCAAACATTTTAGCACAACTGAATACAGAATGATTTTTCCAAGCCTTGGTTCTATAGGAAGATCAGCTAGATGTTGACCAAGTTCAGTCATGTCCTCAAAGGGGTCCAGTGCATCAATTTGCTGGAGAGAACCATTATTAAATAAATTACAACTCATGATTCAGAAAATGATCTCTTTAAATTAACAGTTTAGTTCCCAGATATTAACTAATCTCTCAAACTCTCATATAACAAAGCTCATAGTCCTCAGCTAAATTAGGGACAAAGAATTATATTTTATAAATGCAAATCATACATTTTGTTAATGTATTAGAAATTTTATTTATATTTCTACAACATGTTTCACAAAATTTAATTGTAATGCAAAATGGGTGTGAAACTAAAAATTAATAATGACACTTGCGAATAAACTGAATGAATTTTTTGAAAACATGCAGTAGAAATATTTTGAATATTTTCTGGGAAGAATTCAATATAAATAAGAGATGAAAACAAATATGGCAATAAGGGATGAAAACAAACAGAAATAAGTATACCACTATAAGGAAGAAAAGATTACATTTTACATGTCTTATCTACAGATTTATATGTATCCATGATAGAATCCCCCTTCCACAGTCTCAACAAATCAAAATGTTCTTGGTCAGGCATGACATGTGATTTAGGGATTCCCTTCATTAATTTGGTTGTTCACACAAGTAGGGACTTTTATGACATCTGATTTCTGAAGATTAAAAAATCTCACTGGTGACATGCTAAGTTTTATAACTATTTCTATTTCCAAGACTTAGAGTGAGACTTCAGTGGCACTATGAGTTACATTTAAAAAAACTAATTTTAAAGTAATTGGCGATACGCATGTGGTTGCGTATGTGAGTCTCACCAATGGCCCACTAGACATACCATCCATGCAACAGAAAACCTTAGTGGATGACATGCCGTTATATAGAGGTTATTTTCTTATAGAAGCTTCATGGCATGTCAACTATACAGTTATGATTTTGTTTTGTTGTTGACATGTTTTTCATGTTTGCCTGAATATATATGTATTCCCAACCCTCTGTGGTTGGGAGGGAGCCAGAGATGTACTGTGCGGCACTAAGGAGGAGGAAACTGACATCACTGTTTTTCCTATGGCTGAGGCCCATCATAGAGGCACAGTGACTCAGGACATGACAATCCTTTTGACTTGAACATTTGGTTGCATGCCTGGAGCAATAGAGAAGTTCGGCATAATCAGTAGTCATTTGGTGGCGGGGAATGAGCACAGTGAACCTTATCTTGGCTACAGTGGCTAGGAGCAGTGCATAGGTTGAAACCTACCTTCCTGGAGGTGTGATAGTTATTCTCTGGCTCTGTCCCGAGGTGGGCCGAAAATCCACAGACAAGTTATAACAACTATCATTGTGCATACCCTTCACCCTCTGTTTAAATGACTGGGTGGCTGTTGTTGTCCAGAGTACCATGATATTGGTTCATATAATCATTAATCACTTATATTTTCTTAGGACACACGTGAGAATGAGCCAATTGATACATTGAAGCCTATGGATATCCTAGCAGACGAAGAGCTGGAAAGGTTGTCAGGGTTGCTGCATCGGGACAATTTGGTGCGTGGGTTTGGCATTGTTGAACATGTGTACCGTTTACTTCATTGTACACCAGGGAATGAGCACAGTGAACCCTATCTTGGCTACAGTGGCTAGGAGCAGTGCATAGGTTGAAACCTACCTTCCTTTAGGTGTGATAGTTATTCTCTGACTCTGTCCCGGGGTGGGCCGAAAATCCACAGACTTCCCAGCAATATAATGCCATTAGGTCAAAGGGCATGAGCCCATGGACCGCTGGATCAGCAACCAACCAAGTAATTGGCACAGTTTTAATTTAAAAAATGCACCAATTACTGTAAAACCTACATCTGAAACACCATTTATGGTCTCAAACTATCAAATTTGTATCCTCAGAAGTGAATATGGTAGAAATTTCTTCAATTTCGCTGGAGCTGAATGTGTGAATAGTGTGACATTCATTTTGCAACAAAGGTTAACCGTACAAAAGTATACAGTTCTAGTAATTTTTCTTGTTTTATTTTAATGTAGTTTTAAGGATTACTCAATTAAAAAGAATTTTTTTTAAAATAGATCTCTAGATCAAATTTCACAATGACAAATATGTATTTAGAATTCTAATTGACAATGACTATTCTAAAAATACGAGTAGTCTGGTCTGTCTTTTAATTAAATTACAAAGCTATGTAATTTATATATTGTGGTAGTACAATTAGATTTATTTTATGTTTATGGACAGCACCTCACCTGATGAGTAAAAGCGAGGTGTGAGACTAGAATTAATACAATTTTAATAATAGTGTGCAGAAAACCTTTACAAAATGCAATCTGAAGTTTCTTTTTTCCTTTAAAAAATGTTTTAATCAGACTTATGACAATCAAGTGGGAAATGGTCTGTTTGTTCTATGTTAATTATCATTGATATATATATATAAATTTATAAAATATGTGAATTTTTCGATACTAAACTACCTGCTCCCATCCATTTCATCTCACATTATATATATATATATATAATGTGAGATGAAATGGATGGGAGCAGGTAGTTTAGTATTGAAAAATAATTTCAACATAAAGCAATACATAGTAGTAAATCCTTCATATTATTAAGTATTATTGTGACCATATTATAATGCTCTCCAATTAAATACTTGAATGTTGCTTTGTTAGATAATTATTTGATACCTTCAAGTTGAGAATAGCATTCCTGATGATCAACTGAGGAGGGGCTTGTGGACACTTGCTGAGAAAAGTCTCAACTGATTGAGAACTTGGAGCCAATAACTTTGTATGTAAACAAAGCTCCTGAAACAACCAACATAAACTGTGTGATATTTTGCTGTTACAAATAATGTGATTTTGACAAATGAATTAACTTCATAAACACAAGATCACACATAATAGTTTATTAATACACAAGAATAATTAGAACATCTGGCAATTAGTTCAGGTAATCAAATGTGTTGTACTATGGTTTAAAACCTGGCTGCAATGTCTGTGCCTTTCAGCCTGATGCGTCCAACTTCAGTGCTTTTGTGTCATTTTGACTTTCCATATGATGGACGTCAATCCCCCCACCTACAAATCCTCGTCACCACTTATGATGGCCCCACAGAGACAGCTCCTTGATGAGGTAAGGCTTAAGTCTACAATCAGCGGCTGATAATTAAGTCTAACCAGTTCCCCACACACACACCAGTAATACCGCATTAGAGCAAGTAACAAAGCTAAAGATGGAGGCAACCAAGCAAAGAGGAACACCACAGCAATTAGAATGTTATGCATCAACAAAATGGGAATATGCCTATGCTTTTTATCACATGCATGGCAGGCACAGTATTGCTATTCTCTGCTTCCCTTTTGGGTCCCAGCAACACACGGGCAAGACTGTGTTCAATTCCTAATTATTTATGCTAAGGCTTTGAACATTTCTCATATCTTATCAAGTAAGTATTTCTACAGCATTATTATCTGAAATTATGAAGAGTTTATCAACAATGATTTAGAACACAGCAACCTTATTCTTAACTCCCAAATATTCAGCACTGTATTATAAAATTTGAGCAATGTGAACATGAAAGGAATTAACAAAACTTTGGCACCAAACTAAATCTGAAAATTAACATTTTCATCAAATGGTGATATAAAGTAGTATACCTGAAGCGGCAGACGTAGAATCTCTGGAGTTTGATAGTCTTGCAGGTGCATGTACCGTGACCGGCTGAATAAATGGTAACATTTGCCACTTTGACAGCGTCCTGCCCTGAACATAAGTGACATAAATGATCAGGCATTCTTATAATTAGTTGAACAAAGTATAAAAAGACACAAACTTAAGAATAAACACAATTTTTTTCAATCAGTAGATTAAAGGTAGAAAATAGAAGAAGCAACATAACTTTAAAAAAAACTAATATAAAATAAGACTTTTATCAGCTGGTACCAACAGAGAAATAAACAATGTGAAGCTCAAGAGAATCAGGAAAAGAATGGAAGAGACCCCATCCCCAAAGATTACTTAATAAAAAAATAATTCAATAATATATAATGCAATAGTTGCTAAAAGCCCTCATAGTTCTTAGACCATATCATTTGGAGGTGGTTTCGACATTCTCCTTCTCGCTTATTTTTTAATTCCAAACACCAACAGATTACAGGATGTAGTTAGGGGAATGGAATACATTTTTATCATGGTTTACAGCTTTGCAATGATTATGAAATCCCTGACTGACACATCCAACTTCAGCATGGCTTCTTGATCACTTTGACACAATAAGATGAGACAGCCAACCTAACCCCCGAAAACCTCCTTAGTTGCCTCCTACAACATACATGGCAGGTCAGTGTCACTCTTCTTTGCTCTCTTTTTGAACTCCAGCAACACACTGTCATTTAATTTCAATACAAATACCTCTCTCCAACATGTAACATAAAAAATACAATTTTTATTCTAAGATCACACAAAGAAACTTACCTTCCTTTCCGCTGTAGTGCACTGGCTTTGGATATCCAGTTACTTTTTAACATTGTCAAAGATGTCAATGCATCATATGTTTTCTAGTAGATACACAAACATGAACATTAATACATTTTTCTCATCTGCCTACAAATTAAGTCAAGTTGCAATGTTTTCCCATTGCAAGTAAATGTATTCTAACATCTACAGGACATTCCTTCAGATGATACACTTTTCAAGAATGTAGTCATCTTTATGGATGTTCTGAAAACCTCACTATTCTGGATGAGTTGACCTACTGAGAAGAGCATGTTTAAACAATCGTGTCCATCATCATTTTGAGTAGCCCCCTACCCCCAGAAACCTTTCAGTATTAATTTTCCATACTGTTATGGGTCAACCACAACAATTATGTGCAAGATGAGTGCCCCAAAATATTTTTCCTTTTGCATTTGCTGCTTCTGTAGCATACAAAATGTATAACATTAAAGTTACTCTTACAGAAGTTATACAAACCTGCAGTTCAACAGGTATAAATATAGTCAAACAGATAACACCAACAATCACAACTTCTTTTTATGAGTCCTTTTCAGTGCTCTTACTCTTTACAAGTCAACTAGACAACACCAAGACTTCCACCATTCATTTTTACGACTTCCAGTGCTTCTTGTGGTTTCTACTCCTTTCAGACAAGACAACTGACACTTCAATAGAAGAAAGGTCACTAAAGACGCCTGATACAACAGATCTCCTTTCATAATAATTGTATGCGATATAATATAATTTCATCCCAGACTATAAGGTCACATAAAGATAAAAGCAAACACACCAGGATATAACCAATAGACTCTGGTCTTAGGTTGAAATGGACATACCTCTGCAAACAGAGATTTTAATCTTGTAACAAATAAACAACAAACAAGGTACAAAAATATGAAGAAAGTAGCATTTCCTAATGGCAAAAAAAAATTCATATTTAAAATTAATATCTATCTCACTTTTAAGATAATTTCTGACAACAAAAAGATGTTAAACACTAATTTATTACTTAAGACTTCCAATACAAGAGAGGAAAAAAAAAGCATGTATCTGTACCTCTTTAACTTTTCCACAGTCAACAACAAATACAACATCGTTGATGGTGATGGAAGTTTCGGCTATGTTTGTTGATAAAATCTGTCAATGATTAACATAATATAATACAGCAGATGCATGAAGTATTTTATAAGTAGTCTAATAAAGAATGGAGGAAGATCCAAATGAGGAAGAGTGATACATTTGTGTACAGCATGACTTTATATGACAGAAGAATGGAAGTATCTGCATGGATGCTGTGGAGAACCATGATTGTCTGTGCAGTCACAATGGTATATGATGATGATAATAATAATAAAGAAATGGTTGATGATGTAATCCCTTTAGCTGTGAACAGGTAACTCTTGACAGCTCATAGCCTTTCTGACAAAGGCACATGTCACCCTCAGTGAGTAACCAAGATGAAACCTGAACTTGCAGAAGAGTCACTGTCTCAAAATCATGGTTGTGTTTTGGAGGGGGGGGGGGGAAAGAGAGGTAAGGGGGTATTTATGGATGCATGTTTAGTCCCTGAAGGAAGATATTCTAGTATAACAGTATCGCAGGATCATCAAGTCCTACCATGAGTGTACCTTACACTCCAGGGTCAACAAGTTCATCATTCTCCTGTCAGAGCTGTAGACCCATCTGTAGTGATGGCACACCAAACATTCTCAACCACCCAGAAGTCTGCCACAAAAGGACAATTATGCAATGTCCAATGGCCTGCATCTCTTTGTCATCTTTGGAGACCATTTGACAGAAAAAAAGTACCTGCATCCTGAACTAGAAGTCCAGACCCTCTGCCAGATGAGCGAAAGAAATCGCTGAAGCATGGAGAGTTACAAATTTGTGCTTAAAATGAAAGTTAGATTGTAATTTCTGTAAGATAGTTCAAAGAATTCCATAAATTCATCACTGTTAAATAGTATCAAATGGGTTTTAATAGTTGAAAGATGTACAATTATTATAAGCTAAGCACTTTTGCTACATTTATGTTCTTCTTCCTCAGCATTCCTTCCTAAACTACCGCTGAATATCCCGCAGCAGAAAAATGGTCCTACCAGATTTCCAGAAGGAAGTAGAAAAGAGAATGGAAATGCACTGTGTAACTGTTTTAACCGCACCAATGGCCTGAGACATCCATCTTCAGCGAGAATATTTCTGTTCAAGTTTGTTGCGATATAATTTTGTTTAAAGATTTTTCTACAAGATGGGATTTGTTTTGTATCTCCAGGAATTACAGGTTGCAAAACACTTTCCTGCTATTTTGGAAAAGGGGAGTGGGGTTATGTTGTTTTCCTCCGGAGCTTACTTTTGTACACAGAAAACTCAAACTCTCAGCAGTATGCAATGCTTTTAGAAGACTACTACTCACAATGGTCTATAAGTGTATGTAAATATTGTACATATTGTAAATTTCCAATTACTTAAAAGCCTGCAATAATTTAGTGAAATCAATGTTGGCCATTTTTGAGCAGTCAACATGAGTGTATGGGTTTCAAAATGACCAGCAGAATCTGACAGTCAGTCACATACCAAATCCTATTAAGTCACCTCTGCGACAGGTATGGTAGATTACAATATGACAATTCTTTGCTTCCCTTTTGGATTCGGTAAGATACCGGTATACGTTATAATTGTATCATATTGAGAATTCACACTTTATAACTTTAACATATCTTTACAATATTTATATATTTATGGAACTAAACAACTCAATCTAGATTTTTTAAAATGTATATGGGGAATCAGTTACGGAATCACTTCTTAATCTAAAGAAGGCATGACTAAAATACATTGTGCGATAAAATGTACATAAAACATTATTTTATGTGGAATCAAATATAGCACACATTGGATAAGGCACCTGGAAGGTTTAATAAAGAGATATAACCATTGGCCCATATAATGCACACTTTTACCATTTCGTGGGTAAGACTTAGCACCTGTGAAACTTTTCTTTGGAGGTCGTGGTACCATGACCTCCATTAGCATTGACTGTCATAGCTCTGATATGACCAAGTTGGACTCCCATCCACAGTTGAAAGGAGCTAACCTCATCCAAAAGGTACTTTTTATTTGTACCTATTTTAACTGCATTCAACTGGCCTAACTAATTAGTTGCATTAAAAATATCAGCATGGAAAGAACTATCAACTGAAACCAAAAAAGATCCAGAACAGTGTTACCATGTGCTGAAGGAAATACTGAATATGACACTAGAATACTTATGGATGCATCCAGAGTGTCATGATGATCTGATGACCAACCAACTCAGAACACAAGAGTCAGGGGGAACATAAGGTTGGTTCCATATATTTAAAAAAACATAGCATAAAATGTTGTCACAGAGTTTTATTTCACTTACAATCTTTCTGGTTCCATGAGGAGGCGGCTTGAATACTTTTTTCTGATCAGAATATTGTAGAGATGAATGAAGAGTGTATATTGCAAATCTGAAATGACATTGTGATAAACTACAGCAATTTCATCCATGAATATTTAGTATGATTAAAAGTAACCATAACCAGTGTTTTTACCAGTGCAAAGAATGGTGGAGAAGGAGATGAGAGTGGTGGACTGAGCTCTGAGGGGTGCGAACTGAATAAGCAAGGTGGAAAAAATGTGTTTTGCCCTTTAAGACAATATGCATAATTATCAAAGTTTGCTTTGATGGACTTTGGTCAATGAAACAAGAATAATTGTTCAGAAGCAATTTTTTTTCCTTGGTTAATTATTAAACACCTGCTGACTAGCATGATGTATATGAGAGAAACCATGTACTGTGCCATGGTTTGCTTGCACATTTTGGCCTGATACATCTGACTTCAGCATGGCTTCTGGGTTAATTTGATCCACTGGGATGAGACAGCCAACTTCATTCCAAAACCTCCTTAGTATTCTCCTATGACATGCAAGGTAGGTAAAAGTGTTATTATTCTTTGCTTCCCTCTCAGACCCCAGCAACACACCTTATACACAAAAATCACTGCAACCATACTTAATGCAGCCTAGAAAGAAATCCCCAAAGGATGCAGAAGGAAATATAGCCCATTATAGACAAAGAAACTTGAAGAACTTGTTAAAAAAAGGAGAGAAGCAAGAAAGAAAGCAGAGAAGCTCTCTACAAATGCATCCCTCATACTGCCCCAAATAAACATTACACTAATTACCAAGTCAGTAAGCAAGGCAACAAACCAAAGTAAGTCATTGTGCTAGAAAACATTGCCTCATACCAGAGGGTCTGGATCCAAGTATAATCAGATAATTCAGCCTTCAAAGCCACCGTCAATGTAGAGTATGGTTTCCTCATAGTTCTCCCCAACAAAACATCAATAGAGTTATCTGCTCCTTGTGGAGAGTTCTGCATCAACAATGACACAGAGGTGAAAGCAATATCAGAATACTTTCATACATCACAACCAAAAACAAAAATGATGCACAGTGTCCAGAAAAACCTAGTAATATTTACAGACTCTGCTCTACAAGCCCTTGAAAACTTGAATCCAAAAGTAGAGAAAATGATAAGCAACAAACTTCAAGCTACAAATATACTTACGAGGTGAAAAGGGTGCTGCATTGCTCTTGTGCAGAACCAGAGTTAGCATATCCAGGGCTAGGATATCTATAACCAAGAACCTAAAAGCACCTCTTTATGGTGCACTTTGGAAACAGATAGCTTCAAGGCTCGAGCTAAGCAGTCTGGCTAACACTCTATGGATTGTGTCCTGGCAGTGTAGATTAAGCAGATTTGTTTGCACTTGACAAACAAGATTTCAGAATTACACATCTCTGTCCCCACAGCCAAAAAAATGTTGCAGCAGTGTAAGACAGCATCTGGCCTGAATTGCTGGGCTGTCATGTCCAAAGCTCACAAACATTGAGAATTGTGAGGCTAGCATACTGAGTATAATGAGAGGGCAGCACAGCACTAGAGGGCAGCACCATGTTCAAATAGAATGGAGCCTATATTGAAATTGTAACTAAAGAAATGTTTAGCTCAAGAACACATTTCCAGTTATCTCCAAGAAGAATGTCTCATAAAAAAAGAAGCAGCAAATGTCCCCTGATACTCCTAAATATGTGCAGAGGCTCAGACGAGGTGTTTACTATGTCAGTGAAAGAAACCTTTGACTCAAAGTTTACATCTCTGATTACCGATTTCTCTGAGCCCCCCAGGGACATGTTTTGGTCTGTAAAATCCAAGGGCACAGTGGGTGATAAACCATCATGGTGTAAACACATTCGTCGCCTGGTGACAGATAGGAAAGCTATCACAGGCTAGGGAAGATCACCTGAATTAAAAGCATGTGGAAATCACATGTGTAAGGCCACACTGCACAAATGAATGATAGCACAAGATACCTCAAGTGCCCTGGTGGAAATCACAAAATTTGTGATGATTAATTGAGAGCGAATGCAGAAGCGGAAACAATTGAGAGGATCCTATGGTATCAATACTACTCTGCGGTGGATACCACGTCACACAGGTTTCTGAAGGAATGACAGTGCTGATAAAATGGAAAAAAAAGGGAACAAGTATGCCCCAACCAGGAATGCCATAAATCTCAGAACAGCTAAACACATTATCCACAACAACTGTAAACAATAATGAATGGCCTGCTGGCTCAAAAGGAAGCATACTATATATGGACATGTCCCAATCAAATCCACACGACAGCATAAATAGACTACACAGCAAAGATCAAACCACATATTTAGGCAGTGAACAACACATGTGCAACTTAACAACAAAGCAAACCATACACTATACTGCAACAGATAAGAGGAGGAAACAGTAAAACGCCATCTTTACTGAATGCCCTGCAATACAAGACCTGCAAAAAGAACTGTTATCAACAAACCCCTCCATCACTTAACCATTTATGCACACACAACACAGTTGAAGAAGACATGCACCTACCACCACCTGGCACAGGCAAGAAAGAGTGAAGGCTTGCAACTCCAGGGGATTTGCAAACTAAATTTACTCTTGTTCCTGATAAAGGCATTTTGGTAGAAATATTTCTGTATGTATGTTTTCCTGTGTTTCTAGTGATTAGCAACTAATAGTCACTATTTTGTATGCAAACATCCAATCACATGACTACTTGCAACCATTTGATAATATCAATGTTAGATTCTTTTGACTAGACAGTTTATATAATGGTGAGTCTATGACTTCAATACACACGATATATATATATATATATATATATATATATATATATATATATATATATATATATATATATATAAATATAATAAATGAATAGTGTATGCCAATGCCACCATGAAAGAGAGAATATACAATTGAGCTTAGCTTGCAAGATTTTTGATGAGCAACTTTAGAGAACACAATGAAGGCAAGAAATTAATGTGAAAAAAAGTGTAATACAAAACATAAAAGTTGCTTAAAAAAATTAAATAAAAAAATTGGTAGCATATCCTTTTTTAGAGGACTTAGCTATCAACCCAGCATTTGCTGACTGTGGTGATTTTCTAGGCAATATAAATACGTTCAGTAGTTTGCCATTGCTTTCTGAATGGTCCTGATGCACAATTGCCTGTGGCGGGGATCGAACTCTGTACCTTGGCTGTCACAGATGCGCTCTGTACCACTTCGCCAGAGCCAGACAAATCTGCTTCAATCAATCAAGTGCCATGCTGAATGGCGTAGGCGATCATGTTCTCCATGACTCTCTGTCTCTTGTGTTGTCAATAAGCTCGGCTGGTGAGCTTCTACTGTGCCACAATACAAGTCCATCTAGTAACTTTTCTCTTTATCGTCCCCTATCTCTTCTCCCCTTGATCTTTCCAGTGGTTATTAAGTGCTCAAGCTGTGTTCTTCTCAGCATATGCCCTAGAAACCTTGACTGTCTGCCCCTAATGTTCGATCTTTTTACGCCAACATCAATGAGAACCTCTGCATTAGTTTTCTTTGCTGTCCATGGTATTTTCATCATTCTTCTCAGAAACCACATTTCTGAAGCCTCTAATCCGCTTTGAACTTTTATGTTTACAGTCCATGCTTCACATCCATAAAAAAGAATTGGTTCAATATAACATCTCAGCACTAGAAATTTGCTTGCTAAATCTAAATTTATAAATTGAAGATAAGATACCTGCTACTGTTAAACAGAATAAAGCCCAACATTTATGTATTGTATTCCTGATTAGGAGTTGTTAAGGCCAATCATTAAAATCTGTTTACACTTGACCTCACTTGGAATGAACCCACACTTTCATGGCCAAGAGACACTTGTGTCTCAACTTACTACTACAAACATTACAAATGATGTAAAGTTACTTACTTCCCCTGTGGAAAACGACGATCATCTGTAATTGCAGCCTTCAAGTTCATGATATCATCATATCCAGGTAAAAACACCAAGATAGCGCCTGGTCAGAATAAAGTTCTCTTATAACAAAAATTTTCACACGCAAACAGTTTCTAATTATAAAAACACTAGACTAGCTTTCAAATCACAATAATATAAATTGACTGTAAAAAAAAAATTTTCCAAACATTAAGGCTTGATTGAGTACTACAGTTATTGAGCAGTTCAAATGATATAAGTCCTTGCTTGGTTGCAAATTAATGAATGGTGAATTTGGTGTATTCATTCATTAATTTGAAAGATTATTTTCCATTTATTTATTTTTTTAAAACATACAAAAGAACAGTACTTCTCAACTGCCGGCCATGTTTACCAGGCCGTGAGAGTTTATCCTTGAATCGTAAATTTTTGCAGAAGACGGATGTGTCAGGCCATTGGCACAAATAAAACGGCGACACAACGCATTTCCATTCTTTGGACTACATCCTTCTGGAAATCTAATAGGACCATGGTCCTGCTACAAGAGATATCCAGTGGGAGTTTGAGAATGAACGCTGAAGAAGAAGAATCGTAAATTTATTTATGAGTATATAGAATGTGTTTGGACCCATCTCTGGTCATATATATTGTTTTACTGGACCATGGTCTCAAAAAGGTTGAGAAGCACTGCAATAGAAGCCCTATGTTAGACATTCTTGGAACTCTTACGTGACGATTTCAAGTAATCAGAAAAAGGGTCCCCAGACTCCAGAATATATTCTGCAGACATGCCCACTCTTTGATGACATGAGAACTAAAATATGGCCCCAAGAGACACAGATCTGAAGGTAAAGCTGTGGGGCAACCGTGAGGACCTCCTACTGACGACTGAATTCGTGGAGGTGGCCCACCTCCCTGTATAGACTTATGAGCATAGGAAACTGATCGCAGAAGAAGTAATCAGAAAATTTTGATCTTAATTTTCAATTAAATGTCATTCAATGTTAAATTTTTCAGAAACTATTAACATGTTGTTTATGAAATATTTTGACTCATTCATTTTCTTAACTAATCATATAAAGTATCTGTCAGTCTTATTCCCAATGCTATTAGAACTTTGTAATCTGTATACATAATTTGTAGATTTTATGTCCTATTATTCACAACAGATCATCTATGCTCAGTTTCTGTTTGGCTACAGTTATTGATGTTTAGAAGTGAGAACACAGGATAATGAAGTTTCACAATCACAAAAAAAAAACCACACAACTTTAATATCTCATGTTGTCACTTGTTAATTTGATCAGTTTTACTGCAGTTCCATTATGCATTTCTGTTGTGGCACTCACTATGAAGCTAGTTATAGATGATATTTTTGTAAGTTCCCATAGGACTCTTTGGCATACTCCTGCAGCTCTTAATTAACAAGTTTCTGATGTTTGAGGTAAATTACAAATCAGATTTGTTTACAATTAGCTGCCTTTCAAGTTAACAAGCTTCAACTATATGAAGAACAATGTCTATAATTTACCAGATTTTTGTCTTTTGTTTTCTTTTATGGCCATGCTTTCAACAGAGCCTCCAGTAGTTAGTTTCTTTAGTTCAACAATGAGAATGTTAGACGACTAACACTTCCAGTAAATGTACAACAGTTTTGGTCATGTTCAATTTTGGTAGATAAAATTGCCAAGGGATGCAATTTTAAGAACAAATTTACTATTGTAAATTGTGGTCAACACTTTCACTGCCGTGGAAGACTTGTCATCGAAACACAAAGTTCCCTTTACTGCTATGCATAACTTTTGTTCTGAATGTGACTGTTTTAGTGGGGAATTTTGCTGACTAATTTAATTCAGTGCAGGACTTCCCATTTATTACAAATATAATTCCAAAATAGCTGGTTATTGGATACATTCAATGTCGATAATTGGAAATTTAATTATTTTATTGTAGTTTTTCATCAAACCTTACACATGGACGATGTAACTGATAATACCCGGTCAAAAATTACTCTTATTCTAACTTTTTAGCAAGTAATAGTGATAAAATGGATTTAGACTGATTCAAGTAATAGCGGTAACTTGTTGATATAGATAGTTGCTTGGGACCAGAAGCAAGTGGTGGACACTGACTTTGAAAATGGGAGTGTGGCACTAGACAAAACCATTTATAAAATAATTGTAAATGAAAATTTAAAAAAAAAACCACTGGAGATAAACATTTTTGGAAATCTTATTCTTGTCTAAACATCTTCAGAAAGTTTCGAAGTCCTAACAACATTATTAGTTGATTTTTTAATAACGTGATCACTAGCAAAACTCTATATACCTAAAAACTGGCACGTCAGTGTGCAACACTTGGATTAACCTGTAGCAACACAGATTAAAATTAGCCTACATCTCTGCCATCATAGCAGGATTATCTGATCTACAACCGTTATTACTTTTTATGGTCAAAAGTCCTGATAAAACCAAATTGTATTCATGTCTGTGGTTGAAAGGAGCATACCTCACCATAAGAGGTATTTCTTTATCTAAAAAAAAAAAATTACACTTAATGCATCACCACTGCACCCATATAAAATATTGCAGCATTTCCAATTTGAGTGTATAGAACTAACTGAGCTGGATAAGAATTTCTTTCCCCATGTTCATCTATAAAAACAGATTATATGGAATTTTATTAAAACTATAGAAAACATGCAGATTTTACTGAAACTTACACACAAAAAAAGAAGAATACTATGTAGATTTAACTATAGTATAGACATTTAAATTAAAACAAAAAATTTAAAATGACAATTGTTAAACATCATTATGGGGTGCAAAGGGAACACATTGCTCTTGGTGGACCCAGGGTTAGCAGATAACCAAGATCCCAAATGTACCCAGTGCACCCTGGTAACAGAAAACAGCAGCTCGAGCTGATTCTGGCCAAATCATTTGGGGATCGTGTCCGAGAATGTGGAGGAAGCAGATGGAAAGAGATTTGACTGCAAAAAGACAGGCAATATCTCCGACACCTCTGTGCCAACACATGCAGCAACACTGTCGACACACATTGAAGCTAGTAAGTCTGGTTGAAGCATTGGAGGGTGGCCAATATAGTCGGTATGAAGCAGGCAGATGTCCCAATAAAAATAAAAGCACAATGAGTACACTGAGAAATATACACAACGCTAGAGGGCAGCGTTATGTGCAAAAAGCACAGAAAATGGTTCGATGAAATTGGAACTAAAGCATTGTTAGCTCGAGACAAGCTTCTAGTTACCGGTGATCCCAGCCAGGGCCCAACTCTACTGTCGAGTCTTTCCTAAACCGGAAGTGTGCTCGCGGAGAGAAAAGGTTCAGTACCCGATGGGCACAGGCATAGCAGTCTGAGGTGACAAGCTCTGTTCAGCTCTAGAATAAAACACAAGTCCCTAACATTCCTAAATATGTGTACAGATTCAGACCTGGACGAGGGGCTCACGAAGTTGGTGATCAACGCTTCGTCTAAGAAGACGAACGAGCCCCAGCCCAACTACTCTGTCAAGTTTTTCCTTAACCGGAACCAGGCTTGAGGACGAGAAAAGGTTTAGTACCCAATGAGCATGGGCACAATACGTCTAATTACACGATACAAGTTCACTGGCTGCGGAACTCCTCGTGCAGGACAGACGTGAAGGACAAACCATCTCTGAATAGAGTCAGTACATATTCACTGTCTGGCGACAGATAGGAAGGCTGTCACAGGCTAGGGTAGCCCACCCGAATTGTCAATGCATGCAGAAATCGGATGTGCTAGGCCTACAAGGCGCATAATGGTGGCACAACGTAATTACGCTCCCGGCGGAAATCACACGGATATCCGTGATGGTTACAATGGAGCGAACGCAAAACAAACAAACAAACATCATTATGACATCTCATTGACTCGCCTTCTCTTTCCATTGTGTGAATATGACTGATAAGACAAGTAACCAAACTAATGTCCACCTTCTCATCATCAAAACTTTGTTGGTAGACAGAAAGAAGTTCACGGTCCTCTTCTGAGACCAGTAACAGGTCTTCACCACTCTCAGCATGAACTGAATCCAGGGAAGATCTAAGACAAAAATTAATGAAAACTAAACTTAGAAAATTGTCACACAAAGAGCAACAACAAATTGTGCCAAGAATAGCAGATTACAGCTTGTATATTTGCAATGTAACTCATCTTCTTCTTCCGCATACATTCCCAAACTCCTACAGATTAGTAAGATGTAGTCTGGAGAACAGATTGTGCTGTCATGGTTTACAGCTGGATGCTCACATGCCACATCTGAGTTTAGCATGGTTTCTAGGTCACTTTGATCCTCTATGGTATGGGAGAGGATGCTATAGAGGATGACTTCATTCTCAAAACCTCCTTAGTCGCTTCTTAAGATGTGCATGACAGGTGTCACATTTAGATCTGCATTTAGATCTTCTTTCGTTCACTTGAAACATGTCTATATTTGTAATTTTGTCTCATGAATAAAACTCTGTCATTTGTAGTTCACACAGTGGCCCATAGAGCTTTGATTTGAGTGTTGTTTCCTCTGGCCAATATATCTGCCTCAGTGTTTCATACTCAGAACAATCTTGAAGTATATGCTTGGTACTCTGTGCAGCCTGTCCACGTGTACACATGGCCGTGTTGCCAATCTTGAACTTTGTGCACATGTGACTGCGGATTCGGTTGTGTCCCGTTCTGAGACTTAGAATTACAACTTGTTCTGATCTGTTCATAATGTGATAGTCATCTTGTGTTGATGTTTGTGGCTTTGTTATTGACTTGATCATCTGTTTTTTCTGATGGTAGGTAATTGGTACATCTGGTTAGTCTTCGGCAGCACCTTCCTTAGCCAGTTGGTCTGCTTTTTTATTTCCTGGTATTCCACAGTGAAAGGGTATCCACTGCATGGTTACTCTATACTGGTAAGACAGTTCATTAAGTAGTTTTTGTAAGTCTTAGTTTTCCTGACTGGAGAGTTTGAAGCACTGATCTTGCATCTGTTAGGAATACCATGGACTGTGGGCCAGGTTGGAGTTCAGCAGTTTTTTAGTTGCCACACTAATTGCCTGGATTTCTGCATCATAATTATTGCAGAATTACCCTGTTGGTGTTCTGATTGTATCTCTAGGCGTGTGTGGATATTCTAAATATACACCTGCACCCTCATTCTGTGCTGACCCATCTGTGTATACTCTGACCCATATGTCTTGTGGATATTCATCATCCAGGAAACTGAGTATGACTGTCCTTTGCTGCGAACTGTTCTGTATATTCTTGCTTAGTATTCTATACCTTTCACTCCAATGGGTTTGTTCTGGTACAGACATTAAGGGTCAACTGCTCAAGATAAGATGCATCTTTATTAATATTGCACTCAGGATTTGTCTTGACACTTTCATGTATGCAAGTTGGTGTGCAATAGTGATACAGTCTAAAAGTAAGTCATTTATGCGCTACTTATATTGAATAAATATCTCTCTTTCTTCTTCTGTGTTCGTTCTGAAACTCCTGCAGGTTAGCAGGATGCAGTCAGAACGGAACATCTTGTGTCATGGTTTACTGCATTGCTGTGATATGTGCACCTTTTGGCCAAACACATCTGACCAGCATGGAAAACTTCTGGGTCACCGACCCTACATGGGATGGACAGCCACATTAGTCACATTTTATGACATGCATTGAAGGTAAACAGCATCACTATTCTTTCCTCCCTGTGGAAACACACAGGAGAACATAAACTGTGTATTTCTAGTGATTAACAAAACTTCATTACAGTATTTTAAATTTTCTCCTGTTGGGATAAGCAGCTATTAATGTTATCTATGAACACAGAACATTATAGCAAAAATGAAATAAGTTAAATTATATTACAGATTAGAGTAATAATTCTGTCATTAAAAATAAGATTACATTGATATTACATAACAACTCTTACAGATGAGCGTCTAGCAACTCTACAATGTCATTCCTCTGAAATCTCTTGGCTAAGTCAAGAGCTGTTAAATTATTGGGTGTTCTGAAGCTAGCATCAGCTCCAAGAGAGAGCAAATGCTCCACAACATTGATGAATCCCCGAGCTGCAGCAATCATCAGTGGAGTTGTACTTGTTTCAGACTGTACATAGTCAACTGAATATAGCAAATGCATATCAATTTAACTGAAGAAAGTAAAAAAAAATCGATTAACTAAGATAGCACATATATACATATTTGAATAATATATGTACATATAATCAACAAATTATAGCAAACATGAACAAATAGTGTAACTAAATGTAGCAAGCATGTTAAACAGCTTATGAGTACACTGCACAATACAGTATTAATTATAATTGGATCTATTGAAGATATGCAGTTACATGAACTCTGGCAAAAAGTGGCAACATTGTTGCTTTTTTCATGTGGCTGAATATCTGCATACAAAATTATGCAACATTTCTACATATACACATTGACCTCTCTATGAATATGATGAATCTTCTTTTTTCAAATCACTGCAGACCACTGTGAGTTGGAATCTTTAAGGTATGAAAAAAGCTCTAGAGAAGGCCCCATCCCACCCCCTCCTAATTCCTGGATAAAAAACAACAAATTGACAATAATAAGATCTAATATTAAAAATGAAATTGGATGAAGTGGTACAGTGCGCGTCTGTGATGGCCAAGGTACCGAGTTCTATCCCCGCCACGGAAATTGTGCATCTGGACCGTTCAGAAAGCAATGGCAAACTACTGAACATATTTATATTGCCAAGAAAATCACCACAGCCAACAAATGCTGGGTTGATAGCTAAGTCCTGTAAAGGATATGCTACCAATTTTTTATAGGTGCCACCACAAATATTAGTTAACCAAACATAATAAACAACAGACATGAAGCATTATACATTTTCTATGTGTACCTCGAAATTGTTCAAAAGTTATTATACAATAATAACAGCCTTTGCAACACTGAAAGTATATTCCTATAATAGCTAAAACTGCCTATTTGTGACAAAGAAATTATACAATTATCCCCATTTTAAAATGTATTAATTTACTATTCTTTGTTGATGTCATCTTTATTTAACTCCTAGAACCGTTATCCTGAAATTCTGGGTTTACACTAAATATTGCTGCCTTGAGATACCAATTTTTCAATATTTCAACTTCACAAAACAGTACCTCTATTTAATAATTATTAATATATCAATTTTTGCATTTCACCGATGTCATGATGTACGCATTGCATTGTGGGATAGCTGCTTCACAAAATGGCGTACACATGTTGATTCAAAATGATGAGTTGAAAGTTAGGGATTTTTGTGTGATACAGTGGAACAAGTAGTTGAATTTGTGTATAATGATTCCGAGAACGATGAATTCGATTTAGATGTTGATTATTCTGAAAATGATATGGAAATACTCAGATTGACTGCTTGAGACTGAGCAAATATTGTTTATAAGTAGGCCTATAAATTACAATACATAATTTCATCAGTGGTTAAAAAAAAAATAAAGGAAATTTTGGTGCAAATATTGCACCACTATCTATGCCCAAAGGAAGGGTCTACATGATGGGAGGACTGACACATAAAGCAAAAACACTGGACAGCATACAATCTGCCAATATTATATAACAGAACATAATTTTATGTCTCATTTCTTTTTTTTTTTTAAAACCAAGATCTATTAAAGTGTTCTTTTAGTGTATTTTTTGCTCAGGCGTCAAGGGGAATGAGTTTTTAAGGGCAAATTGGCCAGGGTTCAAAAGGGTTAATTACGTTAACACTAATGTGCTGTTTTTAATGTTGACATTACATAGTTTAAAATTCAAAGAAAGGTACTTGTAATCAGTTCAATTGAGGTAAATAACTCCATAGTTTGAGAGTTAATATTAACATTAAGCAAGTGGAGGTGGAGTGCATTCGACAACATTTTATTACATCTCTTGTCAACGGCTGGTGAGTGTTCGCAATATTTTCAAAAAAGAATCCAGCTGCAGGAGGGAATATTACATAATTGTAAACTAGTGTGATTAAGGTTAAATATAATATGACAAAGTATCATCTTCCAACTTTGTACACAATATATGCAGCTTATGAGTCACCTGAATAGAACACAACCGTACACACTCTTGGGTGCAGGCTGTGCATACATCATCATGAAACTATTGACCATCACTTTTTTAAATGTCCAGCACTGAATATTAGAAAAATTCTTCTCCCTCCAATGCCAAATAAATGCCCTACATAGAACAAATCAGCTCACAAACACATGCAAATATCACAGCACACAATGATACTGAGTCAAAGGGCATGAGCCGACATACTGCTGGATCAGCAACCAACCAAAAATTAATATTACAATGCCTAATGCAAAGAAACAATGGGACAGAATGTGATTGAAATACTATATTGTTCAACAAATAACACATGAAGCCCTTACCACTAACATTCTCACTGCTTATGAGATGTAAAATTTGATGAAACAACTCTTCACTACCAGTCAACCACACATCCCTTAACAGTTTGTCCATCTCCTCAATCACCCATGGCTCTAACTCTTCTTTCTCTTCTCCCAACTGAAAAAATACAACATTTTGACGATCTTAACAAAAAAGTTAGATATACTTTTAAAACATGTATGTAAAATATTCATTTAAATTTTCCATGAAGCATATCATGTATGGGTCTATATTTTTTTTCAACTATTGCTCCATTTTTTTTTAAACACACGAATATATTCAGTGTCGTGGCCAGTGCTATTTGAAAGGCATAACTTCTACTGCACTTGAATTCCATCCTTGTGTATGCGAGTGGACATTGTTAACCTCTTCCAACAACCTCTTCTTTAGTAAAGTCAATGATTAGATGGAATAGTCACCTGTGTTTTACTGTGGTCTAAAATGGGAGCTAATAATAGCAACACTATTAACTACCATGCATGACATATGAGACGAGAAGGAGGCTTTGGGGTGAAGTTAGCTGTCCCATCCTATAGAAGGTCAAAACCCGTGTGTTGCCAGGGCCGAAAGGGGAGCAAAGAATAGCAACACTTTTTACCTTCCACGCATGTCGTAAAAGGCGACTAAGGAGGTTATGGGATGGAGTTGGCTGTCCCATCCCATATAGGGTCAGTGACCAAAAGCCATGCTGAAGTCGGATGTGCCAGGCCGAAAGGCGCAGATATCGCAGCAATGCTGTAAACAATGACACAACGCATTCCATTCTCCGGACTACATTCTGCTAATCTGCAGGGGTTTGAGAACGAACGCAGAAGAAGGAGAAGGTCAAAATTATGCAAAAACCCTACTGATGTTCGATGTGTCAGGCCAAATGGAGCAAATATTGCAGCTAAGCTACAAACCATGGCACAACACATCCCAGTCTCCAGACTACATCCTGCTAATCTGCGGGTGTTTGAAAATGAATGCAGAAGAAGAAGAAATAGAATGCAACAAAGGAAAATATAATAACAGAAATATATTAGAGAAACAATAGCTACTGTTGCATTTTTTTAAAGCATTCATTCTCACTCATACTGGGGGTCTCTTGTAACAAGAAAATTATCCTACAAGATTTCAATAGTAGTCCAAAGACTTGCATTCTTTAACCAGTTACCCTACTCTGTTTTTGGAGTTCTGTCTTCATTCCCTAATTCTTACCGGTTATAATACGTCAGTTACACATAATGTACCGCGCTGTGGTTTCCAGTTCTGTAGCATTGTTAGCATCTTTCTGTCTGATACATTCAACTTCAGCATATCATTTTTGGGCCCTTTTTAATTTTTGGCGTAGTCAAATCCCACTACAAACCCTCCAAAGTTGTCTTATGTGACAGGTCACAACATTACTATTTCTTGCTTCATTTTCAGGCCTGGGAAACTCATCAATAGCAGAATAACAAATCAAATTGTAGGAATATTGCATTTCTGTTGTTGCATTAAGTCCTAAATTTTTCAGCTAGGTGGTGCAGCTAATACACTTGGTCTTCAGCAGACTAGGTTGTTTTTCTTTCTTGACTGTTTTCCCATTTCCAGATAGTGACTGCAGGACAGCAGTTTGTATTTTTAAAAGGTTTCATTGACCATAAAGAGTATTTCATTTGGAATAATGCCACCTGCTATCCTACCAAAGCCTGCTTAAGAAAATAATATGGCAAAATTCCAGATTATGTGCTTTCTGTCTTTTTTTTCTTATTTCCCTTTGCTATGTTTATCATACAATAGGTATTCATTTATTAACCTTTACGACTCTGCGGTCGCAATATTGCGCCTATGAGCACAGCTCCCTTGTGCCTGCGGGCGCAATCCCGCTACATAGGACATCGCCCGATTCCCGAGTACGGAACTTCACGAAGTAATGATCCCGTGACGTATAAAACCTGCCAAACGAAGCTAGGAATATGTCACAGTTTAAAGGTCAAATTCATTTACACATTACGATTGCAAGAAGAGAGAAAGCCGGCTTGTTTGTCAACGAATTTCTAGAGCGACGTTGGCCATTTTTTAGCCATATTTTACTATCAAATTGAGTATCGCGTGGCATGGCTAAGTGATTGTGAATACATGTTTTAATTGTTGTTTTTTGTGTTTAATATGTTGTTATTTAATAAGAATGTTTGTGTAGTCATTCAAAAACACAAAAATAATATGTATCAGGGGTGACACGTGTGTGCATAGACAATAATTACTCTGCGTGTCGGGCTAGGCTTAGTGTTTACCGGACGGACGTTATATGCTATTTCTTCACGTTTTATTAGTTTTTTTAGTTCATATTATATTAGTTTTGATATAAAACAATATATATACAATAAGTATAGGTATTTATGAGGATTTTATCAATGATTCCACGCATTTCTCAAGTATTAGGGACATCAAGAAGTTATATGTACGATTTGAAAATATCATTTTGCGATTTCCCCCCCGAATTTTCAACTTCACAACTTCCTCACAACTGTCATATCATACATACGACAACAAAAAAAACATGACTATATTCACTATTCACTCATTTATTTAGATATGCAAAAATTATTTTGATATCTTTTAAAACAAAATAGTTATCACGTTTTCAAAATACCCACCATCAATAACGTAAATTTTCCAAAAAATAATTCAGGCTCAAGGGGATGTTTCTTAATTTTTAATTCAGGGCCCTAAAGGTTAACCTAGACCCTAACTCACACAACTCTCAAAACCACTAATACAACTGTCCTAAATAAATAAATATTTAAATTAACAAACATAGATAAACAAGTTTATAAACCATGGGAAATAATCAAAATAAAAATAAGACGGTAAGCACACAATCTGGGATTGGACCAATAATGTTATTTGGTCAGTGACTTATTAGTCCAGTAAGAAACTGACTTACGTCTTGCTTAGATTACTGTTATAACAAATATTTAGCTTAATTTTTATCAGTTTTGTTCAAAACCATTGGTGATTTCATGAAGTACATAATGAACTAGTTAGCAGCTGTTTGCTGTGATGAGGGAAGATTATTACTTATTCTCCTCTATCAACATACATAATTTTGCTAAGGGTGTGGATATTACTCACAGGGAGTAGATGATTGATTTTATTGTACTTTGGTTACCCCATATGTACTCTATCCCATTCAATGAAGCAGCACACCTGTGCTGAGAGTACCACTCATAGCACGTAACTGTAGATTAAAGCTATAATCCCATGTGTTCTCAGAAAAATTCCACTTTATAAGTATCACAAGCGGGATTTGAATGTGTGATCTCTTGAGCACAAATGCTTAACCGCTACACTAGAGAGATCCTCATGATATCACTATAGGATGTTATTACTATTTTTCACAATTTAAAATATGTTTTTGACAAATCTCTTGGTCACTTCAAAGATATGCTTTGTGCCAGTAGTGATAATTAAACATGAACATGTAAATATGCAATTTAACTAGATGATTACCTCTGCATTATCTGATGTTGTTACATCTGAATCTTCCTCAGTTCCACTGCCCATAGCAGACTCAGAGATGTTCAGTTGTTTGTTGCACCACTCACTCAAGCATTCAACCTGACCTTTCGCTGAATTATAGAACAGTGCAATGTAAGTATCAACAAAACTGGATGAAAATAAGAAGTGAATATTTTGTTGAAATACAAATAGACAACTCTTGATTATTTATATTTTTTAACAAACTTAAAATATAACACAAAACCCAGGCTAAGATAGCTGGGTTTACTCTATCTATGTATATGCTATGGCTCCTGTTTGCCCTGGGTGTCAGGAGTAAAAAAGTTCTCTGGAGATGGCCTTCTTGTGTGTTTTTTGTAAGCTTGTTCCTGTAGCCTGTTTGACTTATGTGATACATCTTTTACATGATTTTTATTAAATTTTTAGAGGTGAGGGAAGGAAAAGTAAATTTTTTTGAGTCCCGAAGATCACACAGTCAACACCTGACCGGGACTATGAATCTACATACACTGGCATGGCTGCTGGAGCGGAGGGCGGAGCACTTATGGGAATGTCCTGTGTGCTGTGAAGCCAGTTTCTAATCAAGAATCTTTTACATGGTCTGCCTTTATAGTTGTGATGTCTATGTGTCATGGCCAAAAGTGACATGCTGTCTGTTGGTAGTCTTTAAGTGTGTGAAAACCACTTGGTCTTTTGTCTGTTGATGTATTTCAATACTGGTATTGATTTGGTTATCTGTCTGATGTCATCGTTTCTAATTCTATCTCTTAATGGATAATGTGAATATATAATGGAACAAAGAAAAAGGAATTGAGCGCTGATTTAATTGTATGGGTTACCCCATATGTAACTACGTCATATACATACAGCAGATAGCATGCCGCCTGCTGAGAGCACCACTTACAACAGGTAACTGTATCTGCATACAATAATTCCCAGGTATCTCAGAAAATAATAAACTTTGTAAATAAGACATCACAAGCAGGATTCAAACCTAGGACCCACCAGAGTATTGCCGGAACCGAAAAGGGGTACACGCAATAGCAATATTGTTACCTGCCAGGCATGTCATAGGAGATAACTAAGGAGGTTTTGAATGTAGAATTTTCTGTGCCATTCCATAAATTATCAAAGTGACCCATATTCCTTGCTGAAGTCGGATATGTCAGGCAGAAAGGTGCAGACATCACAGCTAAGTTGTAAACCACGACACAATACAATTCATTCCCTGGACTACCTTCTGTTAATCTGCAGTAGTTTGAGAATAAACACAGATGAAGAAGAAACCCGGGAGCCCCTGACAACAAAGTGAACAGCTCAACCATTACATCAGGGAGATCTATGTCTCAGCAATGCAGCTGACATTTTTTGATTGATAACAAACACCCTACAAAGTACATATGAAGAATCATCACCACATCATCATCATGAGACCTGAAACCTTGGTAGTAGTTGGAGTAAGCATGACAAAATTTTTACAATCCCTTTCCAACCTTCACGAGTCATGGTAACTCTCGAAGGTCAATTCTACAATTCTGTCTACTAGTTTATATCTTCCAACCTTTTCTTGTATTGGCCCTAATTTCTTGAACATGACACTGTCTTCTGTAGAAAGTTTTTCAATATATATTTAGATCTGGTGAAATATCCAAACCATTTCAGTAGTTTGCACTATGAAGAACACATAAAAAAAAAAAAAGGAACTGTAAGTAATTGACAATTGACTGTACATAACAATCCATTTCAAAGTTTTCAAAAATATATATTTAGTTTGAATCAATTAGTATTAATAATTGGAAAAGTCAATGAGAAACTAAGCACAATTTTTGTTTGAATATTCTTCTTTTTCATTCTCAAACCCCTATAAATTAGATAGATGTAGTCAAGAGAATGGAGTGCATTTTGAATATGAATCTGTAATGCTTACATTTCTGTGTCTTCAACATCGCCTTGTCCATTGCCTTGTTCTTGTAAGACGTCCTTGAAAAACAAATATAAATAATGATTAAAGTAAATACAATCACAAAATATATTTTAAAAATATAAATGAAAAATAAGTGCTAAAAATATTGCAAACTGTGATAATTAACCATGTTTTTCCAGCCAGGTGATTTCTTTTTGTGTTGAGGGAATGTTTTGGCTATAAATGACTCCAGAGATGACCTAGCCTCCTCAATGGTACCAGAAGAAAACTGGCCACATCATTCCTAGCATGTGATCTATAACTGACAAATAAAGTGCCAAAAACTGTACTCTTCGCACGCCGTATAGGTATGAATAAAACATAATACTTATATATGATCCATATCTGTCGATCCAGTCACTAGCATTGGAAAGGGATCTTAAAAAAAAAAGACTAAATATTTTATCAGCATTTCTCATTAATTTTCATCTTACCTTTTTTTGGGTGTTACTTATTAATTTAAAAGTAAATGGAACTGTTTGCATTATTAATCAAGTAACTGTTGTTGTTCTTAAAGGTAAAGGTAGGTCCCCATGGCAGCAATCTGCCATTGAGAATGAAGATAAATGTACTAAATCACAGCAACCATTAGATGGGGTGACCAGTTCCCTCCTTTGCTGTGTTCACTTTCCCCAACTCATGTGCCAGTTACCCATACGCAGCTTGATCAACTGGAAAAACGTGTGTCAGGCGAGAAATCATAACCCGTTTTTGTTGGTTTTTCCGGTCGTGGTTGCGAAGCAAGCTCACTATCAACTCAGCTACTTATCTCTGCTGTCCTTATGACTACCAATATCTGAGAAAAAAAGTTTGTCTCTGCACCAATGTGAGTTTAAGATATCATCTATTGATTACAAATTGTAAAGTTTAATGTTCAGTGTGTGAAGTGATGGTCTTCATGTATGAATATTGAGATATTTATTATATTTTGTTTTTAAATTTTGGGAGAGATAAGAGACAAAGTAGAGATAATGGCATATAATTTTTGGAAAACTATGGGTATCCATTATTCAGTCGAAGTTGCAAAAATACTGAATTTATTAGTTACCACCGCCAAAGTGGTAATGTCTCAGGCCAGTGGCGCAAATAAAAATCATGGAACAAAACATTTAGTCGATCTAGTGGGACCATCCTGTAACAAGAGAGATTGGTTGCGAGTTTGAGAACAAATGAAAAAAAAATACACAGAACCCTCACCTTAAAATTTGTCAAATTCAATGAATTAATAAATTAACAAAAATGTACAAACATGACACAACACAGCTGTAAAAATGCTACATGGAACTTTAGTTAATAAGTGATTACATACCATTTCAGGATATCTTCTAGGAAAAGTTCATCAACGTGATATAAATTACCAGGAACTAGAAAGAAGAATATAAAGTAGTTAAATTGATGGAAATGAATATAAAATTTGCAAATTGGCAATTGCTAAATATGTATTACTTATCTGGACACACCTAGAGATTAGTCATTTTAAGCAAACAAATTTGCAATAAACAAGAGCAAACAACATATGGAAGCAATATTAAATAAAATAAATTTTCTTAAAATAGTAGCATAACATCCTGGACTGCATTAAGCTAGTCAATTGCCCAGAATTGTGAGGAGTTAAGAACATCTATAAAGATTACATTCTGGAAAGAATATGATCATCAGGATATATAATAGCTAACTCAAAGCATATGGAACTAGCAATAGTCCTTTGATATAACCAAATCTCTTTTTGCAAGATTTCACAAACAACCAGTAAATGGTCCTGACTGGAAGAAGTTACTACCTTCAAATAACGCGGCCCAAACAAATAATGGCAACCAAGGAGGCAACTAAGGAACTGATACTAGGCAAAGACTCAGAACTGTGATGGAAAGGTTAAATGTGATTTGGAAAAGTAAGACAAGTATTACAGTAAAGATAAATCTATACAGATTGCTATTGCTAAGTATACCTTTTATATGGATGTGAAAGCTGGACACTCAATGCAGGCACGGAAAGAAAGACTCAGGCTGAACATAAGTGCTACAGATGTTTATTAGAAATTAATTATATAGAACACAAAACAAATATATTTGTCCTGCAGCAAATAAACAAACGTGTGGTTATTAAGAACCACTTGTGAAATGGCATAAACTTGTTTGGTTTAGACATATAACGGAACACAACAAACTTTCTAAAACACTTTGTAAGGAACAGTTGAAGGTAGAAAGAGGAGGTGATAAAAGAAAATAATTGATTGACAGCATCAAGGAATGGTCAGACTGTGATTTCGCCCGTGTGTTGCCGGGCCCGAAAGGGGAGCAAATAATAGCAACACTGTTTACCTTCCACGCATGTCGTAAAAGGCGACTAAGGAGGTTATGGGATGGAGTTGGCTGTCCCATCCCATATAGGGTCAGTGACCCAAAGCCATGCTGAAGTCGGATGTGTTAGGCCGAAAGGTGCAGATATCGCAGCAATGCTGTAAACCATGACACAACGCATTCCGTTCTCCGGACTACATCCTGCTAATCTGCAGGAGTTTGAGAACGAACGCAGAAGACTGTGATTTTTCTACACTTGTCCAAATGGCAAAGGACAGAGGTGTTTGGAGGGTTTTTTGTACTGATGTCTGCAGAGTGGCACACCTAAGACCCTGATGGGTTATGAGTCTTATTATAATCATCTCTTTGAAAATGTTATCCTAAATTTATTTTAGATGCTCAATGATTGTCATGTAATCATTAATAAAACACTTTCACTGACATAAAACACTGACAACTATTGATATTCGTGAATTACCCTTTTCCAGGGGGAATTTCAAAGACTCAACATTGATAACATTAAAAAATGGTAGAGCTGGTTATTCTATCGATTTAATGATAATAATTGTAGAATTAATGATTTTATTGGGGTTTTTTTCAATGAAAGCTTCAAGATGGATGATGCAGCTGATGATACCTGGTCTAAGTGACCCTTATTCAGATTTTTTTAGTGAGTAATAGTGATAAAATGGAATTAGAATCTGACAAAGAACAGGACTATTAACAGGACTATCCAAGTAATCATGGTTTGATATTGATACAAGATTGGAGCGAATGATGGACACCCACTTCAAAAATAGGAATGTAGCACTGCCATTGCTAGACAAATCATTTAGAAAATAAAATGACAAAATTTTATGTAAAAGCTTCAGATAAATGTATTTAGAAAGCTTATTCTGTTTGAGGATTTATGAAATGTCTCAAAGTCCTAACACTACTGGTTGATTTTTAATAATGTGCGAAAATGATCCCTTGAAGAACTCATCATACCTAAAAAAAAATGTAGCATTGAGAGTATGAAGACTACCCTTCAATGGCTCTCTGAGACTTCTAAGATGGTTTTCGTGAATGACTCTCAGTCCAAGTGTTAAAAGATTAAAATGATCAGTGTTGACATGACATCTATAGCTACTTCCAACCTTCTGGGCATGATGTGTATCTACTGTTGGACATGCTGGTGAACATAGTAATAAGATAGCAGACAAGACTGTATTAAAGGCATCCAGTCAGTGACTTGATGATGGATAATGAGGATGTGTTGAAATTGCTTAATGACTGTCTGCTATATGAGGATAATGGTACTAATGAGGAATCAATTCTGATATTTGAAGAATTTGGTAATAAATGTGGTGTAAGTAAAACTGGACACCTGCAAGATAGAGCATAAAGTGTGTTTAAGTAGAAAACCATGTAATCATAAGCATGCAATCTCATCTACATCTGCTAGGGGAGACAGAACGTATGGTTTGACAAAAGTGCAATGATCAATAACTTTTGTAGGTATAGGTTATAGAGTCAACTAGCCATGCTTATCACTGCAAATTATTATTATGCAGAGGAGGCTCAATTATCATAACTAAACTGTTCCATACTGGTCTTTAGGGTTTTGAAATTTAAACCTTGATATTTTTGTTTGGTTGTGGACCATGTCTCTTCTGATTGTTGAATAATCTCCCCCAAATATCTAATTTCTGAAGTTTGTCTTTATTATATAACTGTGAATTTAATAAAAACTTGAAACATAAGAATAATTAAAAAAACACATATTTAACTAACCACAGACAACTGGACAGCCATCAAAGTACTCTGAGAATAAGGCCATGTTTAGAGTGGCACTCATCAAAATCACACGCAAATTTTGATGATGAGGTAGTGCTTCTTTCAAGCACAGCAAAAGAAAATCTGTAAACCTGTCCCTTTCATGGACCTCATCCTAGTATGAAAAAATACAATAATAAACACATAAATCAGTGATATGATATAAATGTTTCCATCCACACACAAACAGAAAGTATTGGATTATATCATAAATAGAAAAATTTCACCATAATATATTGAGTAACACATCAGCTGTAGTGTTTAGCAACTCTTAGCTCAAGTCTAGCGTCAATGAACCAGACCTATAAAAACCCTGCTCCATCATCATTTGGTCATAATGATGCAATATAGATGTTCCTCATTCAGAAAAAAAGATGAGCATGGTATTAAAAATTCCATTATATTTGGTGTTTATTAGTCTATAGATGGTTGAGAATTCCAAGCAGAAATTAAGAAAGTATGTTGCAGTGTGAACAGGAATGCAGATCTTGAGACAAGGGAAAGCAATCATTGATCAATCAATCACCTGGACTGGCTTGTAAAGTAGTACAAATCAAAGAAACAAGCAACCCAACACCAAAAAACTGAACTCAGATGTGTCCGACCAAAAGCATTGTTAAAAATGCATTCTGGTCTCCTGCTAATTTGCTGAAGTTATGAGAATGAACAAAAAAATAATGCATTTAAGTAAATAAAAGTAGACAAAACCATACTACTTTAACAAATAATTTGCCATTGATAAGAGCATGTTGAAAATCATCTGTCTGGGCAACACATTCAATCACCCAATTAAAATAATTACTACAAATAAGACATCATCACAAAGGGACATAATTACAACTTTGGAAAAAACTCAAAAGAAATAAATAAAACCTTTTGCAACTCTTTCTTTTTTTTCAGATCATATATTGTTTTCTTTGGAGAAACTAAATGCTTTATATCTTCGCACAATACATTTGTAAGGGTGGGATGTTTACTATATTTTATTATTTATTTGTCTGTTCCACATGGAGATAAATCATGATCTATTTTCCTATTTCCTAAGAAGGTGGAAGGGGACAGAGGCGCCCCCCTCCCCTCCCACACACACCAACCCACCCAAGTTACACATCCATCCATCCTGGACTTGTACAAGGAACCCACTCTATGGGGCAGAGATTTCTTCATGACAAACATATCTCACAGAATTAACGTGGCATGTCCGTGCATACCTCAGTATGAGTTTTAACACAGAGCAGCCACTACATATAGAGCTCTCTCTTGTGAAGGTGAGCAGACTCAAAAGGAACAAATTATGGTTGTGGTGCACTGAGGATACTATTAGATATAATTGTGCACCAAAATGCATTAATTCAGATGATGAATACCTGCTCTTATTGTTTTTCAAAACTATCATTACACTTAATAAAGAGTGTAGGAAGTGTAATCCTGTGAATATGGACGCTGAGTTCAAAACACTCATCTGCGAACATGTTGAAGACATAGATGTTGTGATTTACACAGCTGGGTCTGTCATCCACAATCAATGTTGCCATAGACCTTTACCATTAGATGTGGAATAATAGTTCACAAAATCAGGGGGGATCTTCATAGCAACATCAGTCTAACAATGAAATTGCTTGCTTTCACACGGTTCCAAAACTGGTTTGAATCGCAAGCTTATCTTTATGCATGCATACTAAGTGATTCAATGAGTTTAATTCAGAAAACAAAACAAATGATGTGTATAGGCAATGGATGGAGTCATTGGAGAGGGGTAAGAAATGAGTCTCACTTCCTGTATACATGGATGTGGAAGCAAACATGCAAGACCACAATTTGGCTGGTTCTGCTAATATAACAGAGTCAATCTATAGATAGAGCAGACATACTCAATACTCTGCAAGAGTCTGCACAATATGAGGATTTTGAAGTCAATGAGCATGAGTCTATATCAAGAATGCATGATTTTGGAGTGAGGATAGGTGCAGCATTTAATGCACATTTTAAAATGAACACTGAACCAAAAGAGAACTGGAACCATTAGCTGTTATACCCTGAGAGATTTTCTAAAGCAGAGATTTGAACATCTATTGACAAGTCTGGTGCTCGAAGACAGTAATCAACATGCCTGATCAAATATTTATTTTAACTTTTAAAATTCAATATAAAAATTACTTTCTAAACTGCTGTTAATTTTGAGATAATTTTCCTGCTTTTGTGTCATGTTCTGGTGATCATTGATAGCATGTGTTCATTGTCTTCATGGTCTACCTTTTTTTTTGTTACTCAGGCATCATCCCCTGCATTATAGTCTTTTCTAGGATGTCATGTTGCTTGATATGGCTAATACATTGTAACTTTCTAGAGAGAACCATGTTTAGCTGGTTTCTTTTATATTCAATTCTCTCAGTATGTCCCTATTGGTGCTCGTTTGGTCCATGGTATTCTGAGGATTCTGATGTAACATTTTGTTTCAAATGTTGCAATTTTGTTTCTCACTTTGATTATCCAGGAGGAAGTCAGATTTGCAATAACAATTTAAATAAAAGACAAAGCCCCAGGCTGCGATGAATTAGCAACAGAAATTATCCAGGCAGGTGAGGAAATTGTTCATATATACCATAGTCTATTTTGCAAGATCTGGAAAACTGGCACATGGCCAAAGAACTGGAAGAGTTAAATATAAATACCTCTACCAAAAAATAGCAACATACAACTATGCACCAATTATAGAACTATTGCTCTGATAAGCAAAGCGAGTAAAATATTACTTTATATCATAATGAAGAGAATGCAAAACAAAATAGAAACAGAGGTCCACGAGGCACAGGCTGATTTTAGATCAGGCAAAGGTACCAGAAATCATATATTCAACATGAGAATTATAATAGAGAGATTTAGAGAATTCAATATAGATTTTTACATGCATGTTTGATTGATTACACAGAGGCTTTCGATTGTGTACAACACCATCAAATGTGGAAAATTATGAGCGACATGGGTTTTCCAAAATATCTCACTCATCTGATCGCAATGCTGTATCAAGAACAAGAAGCAGTAGTAAATGGAAACACTTCAGAGTGGTTTAGCATACAGAAAGGAGTTAGACAGGGACATACTATCCCCATACCTGTTTAACATATATACGGAAAACATAATGAGAAATGTAAAGGAAGATATGACACACACAGATTTGCACCCTCTAACCATCGGCGGTAAGCAGATACCAGAAATCAGATTCGCAGACAATTTATTCCATATTAAGAACACACGAAGACGGTCTAAGACAAATGATTCTATCAACAAAAAAAACACAGCGAAGCTCAATATCTGTTCATATATGAGGAAATCTAAAATTATGACAAATGATAGACTACAATCTCAACATAAATAATAAATTGATACCTATGAACTGGAAGAAGTATCAAATTTCGATTATTTGGGCACAAACATAAATAGTTTAACATTTAAGCAGGCTAACATTAGATATCTCCAAATGGTTACAGGTTTTAATGTAAATGGATGTCTGTATGTATACAAAATGGTGAGACATGTCTTTTACATACAAACTTAGACCCATGCCCAGAGTAGGAGGGCCATGTTCTCAAAGCATTGTATACTCCTGACAGTTGGAGTCTTATTTATGGATATGAAATAATGCTTGGAGAAACCCCCCCCCCCCCCAACAATTCCTATTTTACATAGAGAACAAGAGCTTCATTCCTCCTATTTCCTTGTAATTGTAACAAACAATATATGCATGAATTATATTTTATAGAATCAATTAAGTGGAAAATTGATACTAACTACAATGATATGGGTAACACTGCTGAGGCAAGCATCTCCTCCCATCAATGTTCGCAACAAAACACCAGTAGTGCAAAATGTGAGGACAGTCTTCTGTGAAATTCTTACAAATAGAAACAGTAGAACAAAATAATCAATTATGCACACAAATTAATGTTATTGGTTCATGAACTTTATACAATAATTCATTGCTCAAATTTATAAAATAAAACTCTTTTAAAAATTGATATTAATAGGAGGAAGAACAAATACTTTAAAACTCACTGAAATACAAATGCAGTATTATTTAAAACTAAGGTTTTTATGCACAACACAAAAATTAAATTTTATTTGAGAAACATGTTTTAAAAAATGTCATGTAATACACAAATTTTGTTAGCTAGGGAAGTAGAGTGGATAGTGGGCTTGCCTCACAAACCTAACTCAGTTGAATTAGCTTGTAGTTCAAAAGTCAATCATTCATATTATAATGGTAATATGACTTAGTATGTATATGTATTAGGTAATATGTATTAGTAGTGTCTAAAAATTCCACAATAGTTTAATAGCAATGTCCTATACAGTTACTTAATCATTAGATTATCCCCCATCGAGGTCAGCACCGTGGTGATGGGGCTTAGTTCAGCCATTAGGGGCTCGAAACTAAGATTGGTCAGGCAGTCCCACTCGAGTAGGACCACAGTCATGCCCAAGTAAGCAATGTACTGAAGACGGAGACAACCAGTCAAAAGGCACACAATTAATCAGAATGCCACTCATAAAACACAATGGGAACATGTTTATATCTATTACAGATATAGACATGTTTCAAGTGAATGAAAGAAGAAGAATCAGATTATCATCATTGAACTCTGGACAAGTACATAATTCTATACAGGATATGCTTCAGCTATTTATTATTGAGACTAACAATTTATCTTTACTATTCTTGCTATACAAATGAACAGGGAAATTAGAATTGCTAGCTGCTCATTTTCTATCAAGTAAGCTGTTGGTGCATTTCTTATTGTCAACTGTCTCTTACAATAATAAACTTCTGATGCACCAATGTAAGTGTGAGTACTGAAATCATCACATATTTTCTCAGTGCATCTGTTTTATTACTTGAACAAAATATTTAGATTTATAATGTATATTATTTTATCAATAGACATAACATAACTTACTTGCTTTCAAGCCTGATTTGGTAGCCTACAACATGTCCAATACGCTCTCCTCTTTCTGCTGCTACTCTCTCAGCTATGCTCACAGCTGCTATTCGTCTGGGTTGAGTACATAATATGCGACAGGCTTCCTTTTTATCAAAGCAGTCGTCTAAAATCAACTGAGGAACCTGCAACACAAAGTAGAGAATGAACTATGTGAAAGGGTGTCCAATAGTAAGCAGAGCATATATGGGAATGCCCCCAGTGCTATGACACTTGTTCCTAATCAAGAATAAAGGGTGTCCAAGATGAAATGTAAACCACTTTGCTTCTTGTCTGAGTAAATAGACTGGATCTGGCACATTCATCCACCATGAGACAGAGTATCATCGCAAAGTATAGCAAGTAAATTGTGATAGTGATGCTCTTGTCTTGTTCCATCAATGTGTGCTGTTATGCGTCATGGGGAGTCAAAGTCTTATTTCTTTTGTTAACTGTGATGCCGCTGCCATAGTGCAACCTTGGTGTTCTAGTATTTCTCTGATGTCATCTATCCATCTTCGTCTGGAGTCTTCCTCTGTTTCTCTTTTCAGATGATCCTATTGAAGGCTCAATATGAAACAGGCCACATTCCTAAAGACCTAACATCATCAATATTCATACCACTACCTAAGAAGCCCAGGGCTGTGGACTGTATAGAATATAGAACAATTAGTCTAATGAGTCATTTAACTAAAATACTCCTCAAGATAATAAAGAATTAAGAACAAGATAGACACGGAGGTCAGTGAAGAACAATTTGGTTTTAGGAAAAACAAAGGAACCAGAGAAGCTATACTGAGTATACGACTAGTGATAGATAAATATATAGAAGTCCAAAAAAGTATCTATATTTGCTTCATAGACTACAGCAAGCCCTTTGACAGAGTCCAACATGAAAAATTAATCAAATGTCTTCAAGAAATAGGCATAGATGGAAAAGACATCAGGCTGATTAGAAATATATATTGGGAACAAACTGCATCAATAAAGTGTGAAAACATCTACTCACCATACATAGAAATAAGAAGAGGGGTAAGACAAGGATGTATTTTATCATAAAGCCTATTTAATATCTACACAGAGAATATCTTTAAAAATATAAAGAAATGTCAGGACTCATGATAAATGGGAAAATAATAAACAACTTTAGATATGCAGATTACACTGTTCTTTTGGTGGAAAGTGAACATGAACTACAAAGACTAATAGATCAAGTCAATAAATCAAGTAATGAGTATGCACTGGATATAAATATCCAAAAAACAAAAACCATGATAATCATCAAAGACACAGTAGAACAAGAACTAAACATAAACATACATGGAGAGAAACTACAACAAGTAAAATATTATCAATATCTTGGACACATAGTCACAAATGATGGCAGATGTGAAACAGAAGTTAAAAGGAGAATAGGAATGGCTAAAAGTACCTTCAATGACATGAGGAAAATATTAACTTCTAAACAAATTAGAACCAATAATAATCATATATTTATAACCCACCAGGATCATAGTGGTGTCACATTGAGGGATTTTGTGCAGAAAGATCACGAATCTCTATCCTCTACCATCCTGAAGAGTTAGGAAACTTCACACCCTGTCCAGTCATTGATATTATCCAGCCATGTTTTCTTCTTACCTCCTTGTCTTCTTCCACCCTCCACCGTACCTTTAAGAACATCTTTTGTCATCAAGGAATGTCTCATCACATGTCTGTACCACTGGGGTTTGCGAATCTTCATGATTGTTAACAGTCATTCCTAATGTTCCCTAGGCAAGGAATTGAAGCTAACTTTCAGATCATGACTGGTTTTTCTCTGGAATTATTTTATTTTTAACAACTCCCAGATGACAGTTTTACTCATTGTGACTAACAATCAGCAGCTGGCTCAATATTATACAATATCAAACCCTCTATTCTACACAGGCATCAATTTTAAAAGTCTATAGTTACTACTACTAACAACATATTATTTTATATCTGATTCCTAAGAATTTTTCTAGCTCCTTATATTAGGAGGGATGGATAAGATATAAAAGGACTAACTAAAGACACACAAGGATTAAAGAAATTTGTGGAAAAAAGTGCTCTGTACTGAACTGAAAGGTAAACATATAATCAGTACCTGAGTTGTTTTGCCAGATCCAGTCTCTCCTGCAATCAACACCACCTTATTGGCATTAATTGCTTCCATAATGGCAAGACCCATCTGATACACTGGTAGGCTCTCACGGAACTTGGTTAATTCTGAGTTTCCTCGCTTCAAGGGCAATTGTGGAGCAATGTGTGTCAACCGTCCAAAGTTTGTTTTGTCTCGACCTAGATATATACATGAAAATCAATGTGTTCATTTATAATGAAAATAGATGTACAAATAAGAAAAATCTGTTCTGGAAGTTATGATTTTATACTGCATTAGAATTATCTTTACATGTTCTAAATTTTTTAATATTAGTTAACAGAAGTCACTACACTCTGGGCAGATTAATTAAGGACAATCTCTTCCAGCAGATGGTGAAAGGTATGCATGTTAATAGTTCCCTTATCTAGCTTGTTACAACATTTGTCCATCGCAGACAATGATGACAGTTATAGACCTGTGGTGTTTCATGTTTCTGATATGTGTGGAGATGAACAGAAATTCAATTCTGGTATTGAATCCCGTCACACAATTTTGACACATTGCTAGAGTTAGACATCTGTGTCATGCCGAAAAAACTCCATGGTGCAAATAACAGTTATACTGTGGAACTCGCAGCACATCATGCTCCTCAGTGGAAATCACATGAACTTTCGTATTGGTTATCAGAGAGAAAATGCAGAAAAAGACATCTGTGTATTTGCTTTGTCCTTTGATCAGCACATTTTCTCTGTATCTCTGCAATTTGATGCTTCTTAGTGATACAAATACCTGTGCCGGTACTGCTGCATTAAAAAGGATAATTCTGGGTGACAGATTCCCATGAGATGACATTGATGTTGAAGCTCTTTAAAAACATTTGAGATCTTGAAATGTTTCTGCTGTCCACCAGCCAGTCATTTACCCTTAAAGAGCTCACCATATATCCACTGTTTGGGATACGTTTGATCACAGTTATGACTCCTCCTACAATGCATAGATACTTGGGGTATTGGCTCTAGTGAGGATTTCTGTTTCAGAATAGTTTGTTTCATCTACCGTATCAGTGAACTTTGCTGATTCTATAGCAGGGGTGGGCAACCTTTTTGGGTTGGCAGGTAAGATTTATCTGTTTTTTGTGGTATGGGATCAAAAAGCTATTTCTAAAAGTCTTTTATAGTTCCAAGTAGTACTTTTTTAAGCTATGGATCAGCAATAATGGCCCATTTGCTGAATTTGACCCAAATGCCATATTTTGCCCATCACTGTTGTAGAGTGACTATAGTATATTTGAAGGTGAATATACCAGTTCTCATTCATGATTATTTTCTCATAGAGCCACATCTAGTATGGATCAATTGGAGCATTACTATGCTAGAAATTATTTCTTCGTCATTCCTTCTAACAACTTTATGTCAGCTGTTATTTTAAGATATATTAATTTCTTCACCTGAATCTCATACTCGTTGCTAATAAGCAGGATGCACTCCAAAAACGGAATGTGTTGTGTCATGGTTTAAAACTTTGCTGTGATATCTGTGCCTTTCAGCATGACCCATCTGATTTTAACATGGTCTTTTGAGTCACTATGTCCTATGGAATGAGACAGACGACACCACCCCAAACCTTCGCAGTTGCCTCTTATGACATGGCATGGAGATCACAGTGTCACTATTCGTTCTCCGTTCAGGCCCTGGCAACATATGGTTGATATTAATATCTTAGAATGAAACCAAAGCATATTGTACAACCATACGGGTAAAGCTAGGAACATGGTGATGAAGTTTTGCTAATTACACATAATAATACACACACAAATTGACGTTTCGACCAAAAGACCTTTATCAAGACTACATACACAACATAAAATGACGAGTAAAAATGACACAGTTGACGTTCGCATGGCAGTTAAATGTAATGTGGAGATAAACCGGAAGCCATGTGAATGTCAACTGTGCCATTCTTGCTCGCTGTTTTATGTTGTATATGTAGCCTTGATAAGGCCTTTTGGTAGAAACATCAATTTGTGTATGTTATTATGTGTATTTCCAGTGATTAACAATACTTCACCACCCTGTTCCTAGCTTTACCTGTTGGATTTCAGTATTGCGCGGTGAGTACATATTTTTGTACAATCATTGATGGGTAATGGTGTGTATGTGTGGCGAGGTAGAGGGAATTGAGAAGAAACAAAGGTAATAAATGATTGTACTGTCCTACTTATTCCCACCAGTTTAAATTTGTATATAAAAAAAATTGGTAGCATATCCTATCCAGGACGTAGCTATCAACCCAGCATTTGTTGGCTGTGATTTTCTAGGCAATATAAATACGTTCAGTAGGTTGCCATTGCTTTCTGAACGGTCCGGATGCACAATTGCCTGTGGTGAGGATCGAACTTGGTACCTTTGCCGTCACAGACGCGCTCTGTACCACTTCGCCACAGAACCGGACAGGTATATACGGTATTGTTAAATATGAAACTTATTGCATCTTTATGATTAAACATACTTTCATTTGTGTTTACTGATTTCACAACTTGTGGAGTCAAATCTTGTTTCTCCTTTGCAGTTACAGGATATTTACTAAGCACAGCATTTACTTGGGTAGCACTGTGTGTCAATGAAAAATAGGATGGTAGAAAGTTTCCTTTCTTCCCTCCTTCAGTCTTCCTCACTGTTATGCACCGGTTCTGACCATTTCTGTAAAAACATAAATCAAATAAGCACTCTAGAAGTATATTGGTGTCTATGGAAAACGTTACAATGTCTAAGAAAAAGTGCAATACTCAAAAGTAACTTTAACTTGTTTAACAGAATTAATTTCACTAATGATCAGTGATAAAGATTATTAATAGTGTAGTGAACAGACTGTAGTAGTAAGAGACTCACAGCAGACTGCTAACATCACAGCCAGCAAGCCACAGCTACTATTCCACCTACGTATGGTGCTCATGGGCAATACAGACTGCACTAGGGCAGCTTAATCAAGAAGTAGGGAATCAAAGAGGATAGGCAAACAGGTATCATTATTCTTCTTCTTCAGCATTCATTCTTAAACTCTCTCTGGATCTCTCATAGCAGGACAAATACTAGATTTTCAGCAAGATGTAGACCAGAGAATGGAAATGCATTGTGTCAACATTTTATTTGCATCAATGGCCCGGCGCATCCATCTTTGGTAGAAACAGGTATCCAAAAATGTCATGCTGAAGTTGGATGCTCCAAAATATTCATATTTCGCAGCCAAGCTGTAAAACTATAACATAATGCATCTGATTAGTGGACTTGATTAGAAAACAACATCATAAAACATGGGACATTCCTATAATCTCTCCATTCCAGCACACATCCAAGGTATGAAGACTCAAAGTCCCAATCAAATGTTTGATTATGTGATCTTCAAATGGGACTTGTGGTAGTGTAATGTCATGTCATTAACCCACTTACAAGCATACCTGGGTTCTGAGTAGACTCTTAATGGTTTTAAATAAAAATTACTCCAGTGGTTCACCCAGCCATATGAATTAGGATACCAGGGCATATGCTCCAGGAAGGTCAAGGAATTGTGCTATCACTGCTGAGAAAGTGCGATGGCAACACCAATTAGGCAGTTTCTGATCAACCACAGACTAGACAGTTGAGCACTTATGGGAAACTGTGTTCTGTTATGCTGTTTAATAACACAATTTATCTTTACCTTATCCTCAGATATTTATAGAGAAAAGGTAAAAGTAGATCCCATGGCAACAATCCGCCATCGGGAATAAAATTAACTCTTTGTGTACAAAGCTACAACAACTATTAGGTGGGGTGGCCAGTTCCCTTTCCTTGCTGGGTTTACCTTCTCTAATTCATGCATCAGGTACCCATATACACCTGGGTCGACAGGAGGAGGCAAGAAATCATGACTTTTTTGTGTGTTTTTGTCCAGACGTAGTTTCAAACCTGTCGCGCTGTAACCTGAAGAGAGTAAGCAAGCTCACTATCAACTAGGCTACTGTGCTACTCATCGCATATTTTCATTCTTATTTCTAGAGAGGACACACTTTTACACATTACTGGACTATATTCTGCTGATTGGATGTATACGCTTATGCAAACACTTGTTGCATAGGATTTTCAATATGACTTAAAAATACCCAGTGTTTGCTAGGGGCATGCACAAAAAATAATCAGCTCATTCCTGGATACAGTGTGTGAATAAAAAATGTATTCTTTGATTGCATTGTCACAAGATTATTTGTTTACTGCAGTGAGTTTGCTAATGCATATTTCCATTATTATTATTGTTAGAGTTCTGCAACGATATCATTGTGCTCCAGGCAAAAGCACAGGTACTCAGTCACCCCTAGCACATGACAAAGGGATTTATTATTACTGATAACTCTTCTGCTTGAGATAATCAAAATCGCCCGTGTGTTGCAGGCCCGAAAGGTGAGCAAAAAATAGCATCAACGTTTACCTTCGGTGCATGTCATAAGAGGAGACTGAAAAGATTAAAGGGTGAAGTTGTCTGTCCCACTCCATCTAGGGATAAAGTGGCCCAGAAACCATGCTGAGGTTGGATATGTCAGGCCAAAAGTGCAAATATTGCAGCGCAGCTGTAAACCATGACAAAGCACTCCATTTTCCAGACTACATTCTGCTAATCTGCAGGAGTTTGGGAACAAATGCAGAAGAAGAAGCTAATCATCAATTTTCTTTTTTGGTAGTCTTTTAGAGCTCTAAATAGTGTTTCTGAGCTCAGGGGGTCAATGGCTACATTGATCAGTCTGGGGATTAAAAAAAAATCGTTTGGCAGGCCAGAATTTGCCTAAAGCTATATTTTGCTCACGACTGATTTAGACTAAGGTCTCCATTTGTACATTTTGTCACAACCATATCTTTCAATTATTTAATGTAGGTAATTGTACATGTATAAATCATACCCTCTGCTTGAAGCTTTCAAATTCCCAATTTGGTTACAAAGACGATGTATGTAAGCTCGTTCAGTGGTTGATAAAGAAGATGGGAATGGCAGCTCTGAAACAAAAATTAATTTCAGCCATAAATATAGATATTGTCATCATATGAAGAGAAACCAAGAAAGACATTTTCCTCACAAATGATAGGTAAAATTTTGTGCTGAGAAATTATACAATTGACATTCATCTGAATAAATCACCCCCTGAAAGATAGAATGATAGTACAGCTGCAAAGGAATGGAATCAGGTAAGATCCTTCCTACATATCAGTAAGATAATTCTGACACAAAGCAAAAGCAAGAGTCATTATGGAATGTCACAACAGGAAATGAATTTTCCTAAATAATGGAGTTCATCAAGGTTCAGTACTGTTTCCAACTCTTGTTTCTTGTGTTAATAAATTATCTAATCTGCCACAAGGTGTAAGAGTCACCATGTATGCTGATGACTTGGTTGTGTGGTGTGTAGAAAAACATCTAAAGATTGCCAACAGGAAAATACAAAAGGCAGTAGACATCATAGAAATTGGGCAGAGAAATGGATGGTAAAAATGAATGCTCAACAACATTATCCATGCAATCAAAAACGGACAAAGCAAAAGAGATAAAACTTGGAAATACACATATACAAACAGGAGAGGAACCGACATACCTGGACACCACACTAGACAAGAGATTGGAGTCATAAGATGTGGAGGCTCCACATTATAAAAATTGCAGCAAAACCAAGAAAGAAAAATTACATCCTGAGGAAATTGGCAGGAACACCTCTCATATAAATGAAATGGAAAAAATTACTCACGACATAACACTCCCTTACCATACAGGCGGACGCTAAGATCATGACTCACACAGAAAAGTACAAGAGTATGCCAGCACACACAATAAAGACCAGATCTGATGAACTAGACAGGCTGAAGAGAAGGAGTTTTATTCACAGATAAAAAAAACACCTAAACATAGAATACAAGGAAGAACTTTCACACATAACATAAGAAATAACAATAACACCACTCCTCCAGCCATTTCTATTCTCAGCGATGCGGAAGAGTGAGGAAAAATCTTGTCCTGTCCATTCCTTGATGTTGTCTGTCCATGCCTTTACTTGACCCCTCTGCTTCTTCCCGTTCGACAGTTCCCTGCAATATTGTTTTTGACAAAGAATCATATCTGCATACATGTCCAAACCATGCTAAATTTTGCTGTTTCACTATTGAAAGCAATGGTTCTTGTACACCTGCATACATCTCTACTTTATTTCTTACATACAAATGGGTCTATGTTCCCTATAGGAAATTCGTAGAATTCATCTGTAGCATTTGTACTCGAAAGCCTGTAAATGTTTCTCTATGTCCGCAGTGAATGTCCAACTCTCACAACCTTACAGCACAACAGAAAGCACCAGCGACTTATACAGTTTGACTTTCACTCCAACAGTGATGTTACCGTACTTTTCCAAATCACTGTTGGCCATGACAAGGACGCTAGAGCCATCTCCAGCCTTATTTTAGTTCTGCTTTGCATTTTCCATTGCTGCATATGCTAGATCCGAGGTATTTGAAGGTATTTCATCATCTCAAGCTTATGTCCATTCATCATGATATTAGTCTGTTTTTGTGTGTGTCTGCTGTTAACCAAGATTTTGCTCTTTTCTGTGTTGATTTCCATTCCATACTTGCTGGTAACTTTTTCCAACTTTGCTGTTAAGTCTTGTAATTCTTGTTCTGACCCAGCTATAAGATCAATGTAACAATCATCATCACGTAATAATCCGATTGACACAGGAGGAATAGGTCTAATGTCCAACGCTTTAACGCACTATTCACAACTAGTTAGCAAGTGGAAGAGATTATCTACTAGTGGGTGGATATAGAGATGGAGGCTGTGAACCAGGCATAATTGATTAGCAGACGGTTAGCATAGTCATGAGGGATAAGTGTATGTTAGATAAGTCTATCCCAGTAGAGCACTCTACCTACCGGTAGGACCAATTAGAAAGCAGTCCAAGTTTACCAAAGTTCGAGCGACATCAGCTTTTGTGTGGAAAATTGAAGAGCCATTCTAAACATCATATGACCATGCTGTACTACACATGACTAAGGAACCCTGAAGAAGCAATGGACATTTTGGCAAAATGAAATGACCAATACGGGAAAACTGATTAGACCATTTGCAATATTATTTTACTTTTTTGACCACTGTTCATCTTGTATTTTGTTCTGATAAAGACATTTTGCTTGAAATATCAATTTATTTTGTGAACTGTGTTGTTTGTACGATACTGTCTGTTTTGTGAAATGTGAAATTATTTACTTCATTTTCTGTTCCTACAATTATTTGTTATTTAATTCATTACAAAATATAGAATATAGAAATTTGATAAAATACAATACTCACCAGTTTGGTTAGTGTCTAATCTAAATCGCTCTATTGCCAAATGAATCCCAATTTTCACCTCTTCTCCAATACAAACAGGTTCATGGAGTTTAGGTCCACGTTCTACTCTTGTACGATCTTTCTTAGACATTGTGAAGTTGCAATTGTTTAAACACAAAACATAATCTTGCTCTGTAGATTGTCTCCAAGATTAGTGCTTAATCATTTTAATCTGAAAGGGAGTTTAGAAAATCAATGATTACTGGCATTAAACATAATAAGCACTGCAATCAGGTGAGATCAGAAGGCAGTTGACAGGGCTTCTTCTTCAGTGATCATAACTCAGTCAGGTTGAGAATCCAGATTCTATTATATAGGCTGCTGTCTGTTTCCCCTTTGCCATACAGTTTCTCTTTGATGCTGATTGGGGTGGGCCAAGTCTTCTCTTCAGGTCTGTATATTAGAGACAGTCTTGTAAGATATGTTCTGTTGTCATATTCACCAGGTTGCAATGGCAAAGGCCAGTTATATATATTTTGAAAATTGGTGTACAAGTGATGTCACATTTTGTTGTGTTACTTGGTCTCTTCTGGATAGTTGGTAATAACCATCATCTGCATTATATTTGGAGTGATCTTCTTTCTACATTTTGTTGTAGTTGTCTTTGATGATGGTCTTCACTTCTTCATAACTGATCAGATAGTCTTCTTGAGGCAAATTCCCTCCTTCTTTGGCTAGTCTATCTGCAAACACTTTCCTTTCAATGTTGAAGTATGAAGGTATCCACTGGATCACTGAATTCCTCTTTTGCCAAGTTTGGCACATAGGGCGGATGTCATAGTTCTCTATGTCTGTCGGTCAGTTGTTAGGGATTGCAGGTCTTGTGCATTTATGCCTGTTGATTTTAATTCATTCATAAATGTTCTTCTAAGTGTTGTTTTTAGTCTTCCCTGTTTTCTTTTCCTGTCTGGTGTTCACATGAAGGATTGTCATAGAATTCTGTTTTCTTTCATTCTAAGTACGGGGCCGATGTATGTCCAGAGGTGTTTTCTATGATGTTCATCACATATTCTTGTTTTGTCTCCTCTCTTAGTATATCGTTTGATTTGAAGTCTCCAATTAGTATTTGTGATTTTTCTGAGGTATCTATTCTTGAAGGCAACTAACTTCTTATCCATTATTGCGGTAGATTTCCAACTTTCACACCCATATGTCAATGATGGAATCACACTTGCATTGAATAGTCGCAGTTTGATGCGTTTACTTGTGATCTTCGATCTCCAGATGTTTGAGAGTTTGTTAAAGGTGTTGGAGGCGAGAGCGATTCGAGTCTTGATTTCTGAGTTGGTATCCCCGTCTGCTGTTATCTTGCTTCCCAAATATATGAAATTTGAAACATTGTCTAGTATATTATCATCTAGTTTAATTGATTCTGTCAGGTCGGTAAAGTTCATGATTTTCGTTTTATGTGCGTTTATTTGAAGACCTATTTGTTGTGCAAAAAATTTGAGTCTGTTTTTTTCTTGGAGATCTTGGTGTGTTGAACTCAGGAGAGTAATATCATCTGTGAAGGTTAGATCTTCCAGGGTCTTGTTGTTTACCCATTTGATTCCTAGCTGTTTTTGGTCTGTGCATTTCCTCATCACCCAGTCAACACCGGATCACTGCTCTACTGAAATTATTATGCAGCTGAACTAGAACTGCCCTCAGTTCATTCAGTTTGGAGCTGTTATGACAGAAAGTGCATTTATTAGCAGTACAACATTCCTGAGCATGTGTTCTTTATGTTGTAAGACTATTTCTGCTGCTTTTTTTAGCTTCCATTTCGGCATTAAAATTGGTTGAGAACTTGCCTTTAGCCATTGCTAGTGTAACATCTTCCCTATTTTTTAGTCTGAGGGCCACTCCTCTTCCATTTTTGATTGCGTTTGTGGCAGAGTCATCTGTATAGGAATGAGTCCAGGTATCTTCTGGGTAATTATCTGTATATTATCAATTAATGATAATTAATCTGTAATTATCAATGTAATGTTCTATAATTCGGTTTCTCTCCAAGTCTGTTTAAGTTTCTTTCTTTTCTATACCTTCCATTCCTTCTTTTAGTTCTAGAAGTCTGCATGGTATTTGACTGGTTTTATGGGTCTTGGTTTTGCCTGTATCAATTCTTTTGCATTTGCTGAGAAGTTACTCCTCTCAAGCCTACTAACATAACCATAAATTCTTTGGTGCATAGGATGGTTCAGGTCTCTTGTATTTTTCTGCTTGTTGAACTACTTTACTCTCATCTATCTTTCATTGACAGAAAGCCAGTTATTCTTTCTAATGTAATTATGGGTGTAGATTTCATAGATGCTGTGATATGATAATGCGTATAGCTTGATTCTGGGTTTATTTTGTTGAATTGTGTTTTAGATGCTGTGACCCAAGCTGAGATGCCATACTCTAGTACTGACTTAATTCTACCTGTGTATAAAATATATCAAGATTTTTTTGTCCGCTCCCCAGTTTGCGTTTGCTATGTTTTTCATTTAACGAATTCTATTTCTGGCTCTTTTCACTGCCATTTTTGTCTGTTTTGCACATGTCATTCTAGAGTCCTGGGTAATTCTGTAGTATGTTGAGTTCTGTTCTAATGGGAGTAAGTGAATGTTTAATTTTAGTGTTGCTGTCTGTACCTAGCTGGACAGGCTGAAGATTGTGTTGTTTTCTTCTCATTAATACTCAGAAACAATTTCTTGTCCAGTTTTCTAATTTGTTCAGTGCCCCTTGCATTTTAGTGTTTGCAACTGCTATTTATTCCCCTCTTGTCCACAGAACCAGGTCATCTACGTACATTACAGAGTTACACCAGCCGGTATGCCCTACATACTTTCATTTATATAAATTATGAAGAGTGTACAGGATAGTAAACCTCCTTGCTGAATACATTGTTCTAGTATTTTCTTCCTGCTACGTTTTCCCTGTACTTGCACTCTGGCTATTAATTTTTTCCATGTAGTTGAATATACATTTATATTAATGTCCTCTATATAGTTCTAGCCTGAGGAGGTTGTTCTTGAGTTTGTTCTTTCCAAACTTTGTCAAAAGCCTTCTCCATGTCAATCACACTGCAAGTGTATGCTATTTCTTTTGGAAAGCTTCTTCAATCTCTTGGGGTATGTAGGCGACTTGGTCTTCAGTTGACAGGATTTGAACCAGGATTTGTTCAGCTTGCACCTATCATCTCAAAACTTTACTCAACACAAAAATGTGTTAATATTCAATGTGTTCTTACAATCATGGTGTATAATATAAAATATTTATAATAATATAAAGCAACATTTATAAAACAAACATTGAATGATAAATTGACATTAACATTAGGCCCAATTGATTAAATCTATGCAGAACAGAATATTAGAATTTCATCATCATCATTTGATGCCATGCCAATTGGCACAGGTGATCGTGGATCTTCTCAACTCTATTTCTAGTAAATTATGTATAGAATCATTGACACTATTTTTGCATTAAAGATTTTTAACTAATATTTTATGACACTATTGTCCTCAATTTCTCTTGCATGTTTATTATCTTATTTGAAGAATAATGTGATTATTCCATTGCCTTCTCCACATCTATATGGGGAACACTACGAGGTAGTGTCAAATTGCTTCAAATGGTTTTGGGAATAGTTGACTAATAATGGAATGAAAGATGATGCAATGAAGATTATATATTTAGAAAGTGTTAATGACCTTGATGACAGGACATGGTAGACATGACATTCACATATACTCTCAAAGAAAAGATACATATGCTTTGTGTGTTGTGCAAGTTCCATTGTAGGAGTTGAAAATGTCCTTGATTACACCCCATGATGCTGGTGTGATATAATTGATCATCATTTACTGAAATTGTTTACAGTTCCCACACTTCAAACAATAACAATTTGTAATCCAATCTTGTTCTTAATAGGTCTACATGAAGACCTTAGTAGCAGTGTGCAAACAATAACATTAATAATTGAATGTAAGCACTGGTGAGGGTCCACTGTATTATAAACTTAGTTCAAATAAATACCTACATTATGAATATTGAGTATTTTATTAGGCCATATGATAAATGGGTGAATTTCTAGTATATGTCTCTGTTGGGCTATAAATAGAGCATTGTTTACATTAACGTCATGGATTTCCCTTGAAAAATCAATCATATCGATTCACGCCTTAGACAAGAATTCTTAGAGAATTAATTATTAATTCTAAACACAAACTCTAATCCTTCTCCCCCCTCCTAAAAAAATATATAAACTAATTCTAATCCTTTTAACACCCCCCCCCCTCCAAAAATCTATAATCTGCGCAACTACGGATCAACTCTTCACTGTGACCTTTGTTCTAGTTTTGAGGTATTACCTAACCTTCACAGTGTGATTGCAGAAGTTTTAATTAAAAGTAAAGGATATTATTTTAAATGGAATACTAATTTGGCATTAGCATTTAGATTAGGGAAGGGGGTTAGGATCAGTTATAAATTAAAAATGAATTAGTTGTAATTATAAATGTGGTTGATATCGTTTGCATCGGGAGATGTGACGTCACGGCATCCATTAATTTTATACGGCATCCATTAATTTCATTGGTATTACACAGAAATCCGTGACGTCTGGTAGTTAAAAATGTAAACATTGTGTGCTATTTATAGCACAGTGAAGAGTTCATCCGTAGTTTTACCCTATAATCTTAAGCAACTTATCTAACACTGCAAAGGTTAGGTAATACCTGGAAAGTAGAACAAAGGTCACAACGGAGACCTATACTAGAAATTGGCTGATAAATGATATGTGTTGTCAATTAATGTTGTATTCTATTAATTTGAACACAATGGAGAACGAAGAGTGCAACTGGGCGTAATGTAGGTAGATTGGTTGAAAGCTGCTCGCCTCTCCACAGGTTGTAAGGTAAACTCGGAGCAAATTGCTTTTAATTCTTCGTTGTGACCTCTGCTCTAGTTTCGAGGTATTACCTAACATTTGTTGTGTGATTTGGCAAGCTTAAGGTTAAGTACTTAGAGTACGGTTAGGATTAGAAATAATCTTTCAATCTAATGTGTGCGTGCACCTTGCTCCTTGTGTAGTGGGCAGAAATAATGATTGCTCACTACAAATCATAGGAAAATTTTAAAAATATGTAAATTGGAAAAGAAACTGATTATGCATAAGTTCGCCTGTGTCTAGATTTGAACTTAATTATTGCAGGGATGTGACGTCACGGCAGTCATTAATTTCATTGGTCCACGGAAATCCGTGACGTCCGATAAAAATTTAAACAGTGTGAATGTGCTATTTATAGCACAACGAAGAATCGAAGCAACTTTTACCGGTAAGACAGTTCATCACCTACCTATCTAACTAACTAACAACAACAGGGTAGTGCAGGAGTCTTACCCAAGACGAACTGAAACTCAGTGAAACTCGATTATTTTATTTTAACGAAATCTGATCACAAACTTATTACTTATTAATTTAAAAAGCTGCTGCCTAATAAAAAATAAATATCCGTGATACATCTATTATATGCTACGTATACTTAAATGTTTAACTGCAATAATAACATAGATGATAGATTAGTCATACACAACTTATACTTTCAATTTGAAGTTTATTCCGATGAACGCAAAACTGATAACTTCCCTTTGTAAATTTCGGAAGTTGTATTCACCTTTCGTATAAATTTAGTGTTTCGAAATTATGATACACGTTATATCAGTCCTACTAAATGGAAGTGTGGGTCCTTCCTTTTTCATCTTTCGTTCACTCGAAACTTGTTTATATCAGTAATTCTGTCCCTTTTGAATAAAACTTAGTCTTTTGTAGTTCATACAGTGGCCAATAATCATATAGTTTTGATTCCTGTGTTGTTTCTTGATTAGAAACTAGCATCACAGCACGTGAGGAACTCACATAAGTAATCCGTTCTCCGTTCCAGCAGCAATCCCAGTGTATATAGACTCAGAGTCCCGGTCAGGTGTTGATTGCGTAATCTTCGGAACGTTCCAAAAACATTACTTTTCCTTCCCTGCACTGTAGATTCTTCCATTTCTGACATTCTCTATAGGGCCTATGTGTACGTTCTCAACCTCATTGACATATTAATCTGGAAATGAATTTATTACTGCCTTGATCAAGTAAATGTTGTTTTCCCTGGCCAATGTGTCTGCATCAGTGTTTCATACTCAGAACACCCTTGAAGTATATATTTGACACTGAACTGCTTGTGCACATGGTCGTGTTACCAATCTTGAACTTTGTGTACATGTGACTGTGAAGTAGTTTGTGTCCCGCTCTGAGAAGAATTACAACTTGTTCTGATCTGTTCATAATATTATAACCACCTTGTGTTGGTGTTTGTGGCTTTCTTATTGACTTGATAATCTATTTTATTTTCTGATGGTAGGTGATTGGTACAATTGGTTGGTCCTTTTGGACTTTGGCAGCACCTTCCTTAGTCAGTTGGTCTGCGTTTTCATTTCCTGGTATTCAACAGTGAGAGGGTATCCACTGCATAGTTACCCTATACTGGTAAGACAGTTCATTTAGTAGTTTTTGTAAGTCTGTTAGTTTTCAAGACTGGAGAGCTTGAAGCACTGGCCTTTCATCTGTCGGGAATACTACGGGCTGTGAGCCAGGGTTGAAGTTCAGCAGTTTTTCAGTTGCCACCTTAAATTGCCTGCATTTCTGCACCATAATTATTTCAGAATGTCCCTGTTGGTGTTCTGATGGTATCTCTAGGCTTGTGTGGATATTCTATATATACACCTGCATCTCCATTCCTCAATGCATTCTGTGCTGACCCATTTGTGTATACTCTGACCCATATGTCTTGTGGATATTCCTCGTCCAGGAAACTGAGGGTGACTGTACTTCGCGGCACACTGTTCTGTTCATCCTCGCTTAGTATTCCTTTCTTTAGGTATTCATTTAGATTCTTAGGAATCTTCCATTCATTGAATGATTTGACATAGGCTACACTGAAACTTTTCTGATTGTATTTGTACCTTTGCATTCGCGAAGTGTTTGCGCTCTCCCATTTTTCTGTATCTCTACTATAGGTGTTGATTACATTGCTTCCAGCATTATCATAAGCGCCTGGTTCTGCACTTTATCTAGTTCTTGTAATGTGGTGTTTGATGCAGGACACCACGCAGCTGAACCATATTCCAGGTGTGGTTTTATGCCTTGCTGGTAAACTTTGCGGAGTATAGTCCCACTGGCTCCCCATGTGGTTCCACTTAACCTTCTCCTGGCTTTTGTTGTTGTTTTGTTTATGTGTGTCGTCCATGTCAGCTTATCATAAAAGTAACTCCGAGGTATGTGAGTTGTTTGCCTTTCAAAAGCTCTTTTTCTATCTTGATAACACTGGTTTTTTGTTTTGGTGAGAGGGTAAAGAGTGTAGTGATACACTTATCTGTGTTAATGCTGATGCACCATCCATTTGCCCATAAGGTTAAGACATCAATTAGTTCTTTGTATTTGTTTAGTGGCCACTGTCTCATGTTCTTCCGTGCATCAGATCACCAGGCCGTCAGCATACAATGCCATTTTGATCACATGTGGTAGTTCGACAACTAGGTCATTGATGTAAACCAAGAAAAGTGTGGGAGATAGGACTCCTCCCTGGGGGACTTCATGACGATTAGGACTTTCTTGCTCTTGCGACCATCCAATTGTACCCTGGCTCTATTATGCTTAAGTGTCATTCTTTCCAAACCTTGTCAAATGCTTTCCTGAGAGCTATCCATGCTTCTAGTACCAGTTTCTTATCTTGGAAGGCATCCTCAATCTCTTGGGAGAGATAGGGTGCTTGATCTTCTGTAGAGGAGCACTGTCTGAAGCTTGCTTGCTGCGATACCAGAAGGTTTTCACTTTCAAAGTATCACTGCATCCTAAGATTGATAATGTGTTCCATTGTTTTGCATAGACATCTTGTGATGCTGGTGGGCCTGTAATTGGAGACTGTGCTGCTATCTTTTCCTGATTTGAGGAGTGGTATCATTATTGCCTCCCTCCAAGCCTGCGGAACGTTACCTGTGCTCCAGCTTGTGTTAAAAATCTACAGTAGTTTTGTTCTTGCTGCAGTTCCCAGGTTTTTAATCATTTCATTGGACACATCATCAACTCCTGGGGACTTTTTCATGTTCAATTTGGATATTGCATGTTCCATTTCTTTCATTGTGATTCGTGCCTCCATGACTTCAGGTATAGGTTCGCCGTGTCCATTGTTTTGCTGGTTCTCTCGAACCCCCTTTTGTGTGTCTGAGATAACTTTGATGTTGTTGTCTTCTGCAAAATAATCAGCTGCATGTTTTCCTGTTAAAACGTTTATATCTTCATAAAGTGTGATCCTTGTATTTCTCCATCACCTTCATCATTTAGTTGTTTTACCAGTTTCCATAATTTTCTAGTGTCTCTTTAAATTTTAAGCGCCTCGTTTTTTCTTTCCAGTTACTCCTTTTGGTTTGTAACTTGGCTCTTTGAAATTTAGACTTTGTTGGCTGGTATTTGTTGTGGTGTTCTTGGCTAGGTCTGTTCTCTGCCTGTTGTTTAGATGTTTCCATCTCATTTTGCAGCTTCTCCAGTTCATCATTACGGTAGGGTTTGTAGTTTTTGCGTGCCCCCCTGGGTATGGTTTTACTAGCAGCATGTAGTATACATCTATTAAATTCACTCACTGCTCTATTGATGTCTTTGTCCAAGTTCATGTCCTTAGCTAGAACACTGGTTAAATGCTGGTACATTTTCCAGTCTGCCCTTTTATAGTTCCACCTAGTGAACGTGCTGCTGTCCTTGATAAATTCATTGTGGATTTCCAAAAATACTGGTCTATGGTCACCACCTCCAAGCTGCTTTCCAACGACACGTGTAATATACCATTCAAGACCTTGTAAGCGGAATACCAGGTCTGGTGTAGAGGTGGTCTGCATGTTCTCGAGTAGACGGTTGGTGAGTCTGCTCACTGGTTAATAAGTATGAGATTATTTTCTTCCTGCCAGCTCTCAAGTTCCTTTCCTCTCTTGTCCATGTGATCATAGCCCCAGCTCTGAGAGTGACTGTTGAAGTCACCACACACCATAAGTTTCTATTTTTCTGGGTTTTGTGTATAGTATCAATGGTCTATCATTTCGGTAGTAGTAGTTGAGATGAAATTCTGTACTGTCTGTCTTTAGGTGGAGCATCTAATATTCTGCTCCCTCCATTTACACTTCCAGCTGATATGCATTGATATTGTTTTTTAACAAGTGTCAGAATTCCATCATTTTGTCTGTCCTTTCTGTCGGATCGGTTGCATTGATAGTCTCTGATTTTAAAGACTTTATCGCTGCTGAGGTGTGTTTCTTGAATACAACATAGGTGCCTACATTAACTTGTTCTTCACATAGGATATTTTCAAGCTCCAATTTTTAATGTATCCATCTCTTTTGCTGTTGACAGGGTGTCTCAGCATTCAAGTGCATTATTTTTATTAGTTGTTGGTTTGTCTGGCTAGCTCTATTCCCTTGCCTCCTGGCTCCTCGGAGCAATTGAGAAGGACTTCCAGTAATTGAGGTTGGGCCCTTTCGAGGTACAGGGCCCAGCACCGTCAATTTCTGGACGTCCGCCACAGGGCAGGCACAATAATTATTAATGCATATAGACATGCTTTCATTGTGTTTTGCACGTGGCATCTTGATTGTGCGCCTTTTGGCCTGTTGCCTGCATCTTCAGCACCCTGCTTACTTGGGCAGGACTGTGAATTGCAGATGCAATCTTCTCACAGAAAACATACAGAAACCAAAAGGTCTTTATCAAGATACACACAAAACATCAAAAGACGATGAATGGAATATTCGTTGTGATAATTTTTCCATTCGTCATCTTTTGATATTTGTATCTTGATAAAGACCTTTTGGTTGAAATGTTGAATATGATTTGTGTATTGTAATTTGTATGTTTTCTTGTGTGACCTCATTCATTACCCACTAGTTTTAGTTATAGTCTGTCGTGTCTGACTGAAGTGATTATATAAATCTGTGTTTTACGTAAGTAAAATTGTTATGAATCTAGGAGTTTCGTTGTCTGCTTCTTTTTCCACCCTCGACTGTCCCCTGAAAAACGGTCTTAGAAAGTGAGTCATGTCTCTCTACATGTCCAAACCAAACAAGATTACGCAGTTCCACCATTGCTAAAAGTGTTTCTTGATAACCTGCAAGTTTGTTCATTTGTTGCCGGACGAATATATTTGTCTTGTGTTCTATATAACTAATTCTAAACAAATGTCTGTAGCAAATGCATTCAAAACCGTGAATCCTTCTTTTTGTGTCTGCATTGAGTGTCCAGCTTTCACATCTGTATAAAAGACTCACAACTAGTGATCTAAATTGATTGATCTTTACTGTTATACTTCTCTTACTTTTCCAAATCATATTCAACCTTGCCATGGCTGCCATCACCACCTTGAGTCTGAACATTATAAATGAAGCATATCTTGTTTAGAACATTACTTGTCAACAATTGTTGAAAGTTTAGGCTTGACTTATATGTTCAGTAGTATTGCCAATGAAATGTGGCAAAGTAGTACTAACCACCCTAGTAAGTGACATCCCTAGAAAATGTCGAATTAAAGTACCATTTGAGAGGAACAACGGTTTCAATTTCCATCTCATGTTGTAATGAATTTTCTATTATATCTTTACTTAATTTATTTATATTTAAAATGGCTTAACAAATAGCTTTGTTTTGATTCTGATTTGTTGGGCCATTTTTTGACACTGGATATTAATATTTGTTTTGGTCTTCAGGAATTATGAGCAATAGAGCTCTTGTATACATTTGTGCAATGTGGAAGTTTCTGTAGAGTTTTATTTCAAACCCAGCAAACTTCAACTCTTATTAGTGTGCAATGAACTGAGATGGGGTAAAACAGGGTTCTTAAAGATGGGTTCTTACTTAGAGGGGGTAAAACATAATTGTCTAGTAAATGAAATGCTGTGGGACAAAGAGTAAAGCTTCACTATATATGCATGTCATCTACCAGGATTTTGCTGTTGAATAGTGGTTGGTTTGATGGCCACTGGTGAGACTTTCAGACCTTCTATAGGCAACAAATAAAATACAAAATGCTTATATATTTGTAATTTACGAAGAGGAAAGATATAAAAACAATTTTTAATGTTTTTTAACTGTTTTAAAAAAAAATTTTCTACATTAAATTAAACCTGGTGTGATATACTTCATATATAGTTTGAAATCAACAGATCTACTAAATTTATAAATATATCGGTAATCATATAATGATTAGATCAATGAAGGCAGACAAATTCAGGGTAAGGTATGATATAGTAAGACAATAACACACAGACAATTAGAAAAATATCTAGACTAGAGAGACAAAAGACATACTCATAAACATATTTATGTCAAAGAAATGGTATACAATTTATGCAGAGTTAAAGACAGCAGAAATAAGAGTATGATACTTGATTAGTTAGCTAATGGAACACAAGTTACAGAATTCTTGGTACTTTATTTGCAGTGAGCTAAATGTAACAGGCTCCAAGATGATGCCTTTCTGTATGTCATTGTAGCCATGGACTTTTCTGTTGTTAAATGTCTGCAGTCTAGTTTAATTAGTGGTATTACTAGTATTTTCAATATTTGTTCTCTGTTATTTATTTTTTCTTAAAAGAACTTATGGGTGAAACATTGAAATATTCGATCTTGTATATTGTTATTCAGTAATTTTTTTTTTTAGGAAAAAAGGCGGGTATATATTTATCTTGTAAAAAATAGCATATCTATATTTTGAGTGGTATCATCCCCCCCCCCAAATAAAACACACAAACACAATTCATTACTTCGAAAATATTTATACAAATATAAAGACTCTACATAAAGTTTAATCCAAGTCTGATCACAACTAATTCTTCATTTAAAATGCTTTCTTACTTTAGTATTCACAATACATGCATGCTCTAGAGAAGGCAAGCACTTCTCCTAATTCATTCTGAGCTATATATATACACAGTACCACTTACATTGGCTGATGCCTCTGATCATTAGCCACTTTGCATATACTTTGATTTGCATCTCTATATGTGTGTGTCCTTTGCAGAAAGTTGTTCTCACTGCCACTCTCTGTAAGCCTCACGGTTCTGTACAAGCTGTCCAGCTTCTTCCAGTGTCATGTTCAGAAGATCTTCGATGTCATGTGTCCATCATAGTCCATCTTGGTCTGCCTCTTGTTCTCTTTCCTGGAACTTTCCCCTCCATTATTAATCTTTTCAAACCATTATGTCTTTTTACATGTCCAAAATATGTAAGTTTACATTTTTTTGATAGTTTTGAGGAGCAAGTCTTCTTCTATGTTCAGATCTTTGCAGACATCTGCATTAGTTATTTTTTCTGTCCATGATTTTCTTAGGGCCTTTCTATAACATTTCATTTCAAATGCAGATAATTTATTTGTCAATGTCATTGTCCACATCTCACAACAGTATGTTGCCAATGGAAACATATAGCTTCTTAGTAGTTGCTTTTAGTTAGTACTATTAGTTCCGTGCCATAGATTTTTCATCTGGTTTTTCATTTGTAGTGCCATTGCAAATCTCTTTCTTATCTCTGCCAGCAATCTCCTGTGGTGTTAATGGTTGATCCTAAATATTCAAAGTTGTTTACATTTTCTAGTTGCTCTTCGTCAATGACTATTTTAGGTGTAATTTAATCTCTGCATACATGCATTATTTTTGTCTCTTTTTGCATTGAGGAAAAGGTTTTGTGCCTGACTATGATATTTGACTGACAATCATTTGTTCTAAACCTGTGGGGCTCCTTGATATTAGTGTGGTGTCATCTGCATACCTAATTTCTGGGATTTCGTGTCCTCCTATAATAAGGGGTTGAAACTGTTCATAACGTAGGTATTCTCATACATTTTGCATTATGTTTTATGCATAAATGTTGAACAGGTGTGGTCAGCATCCCTGTCTGAATCCTTTTCGGACCTTAAACCAGTCAGATGTTTTTCCGTTGAGACGAACAGAAGCCTGTTGTTTCTGAAAAAGCATTTTAATGAGCAATATGAGATAGTGTGGGGAGCCCATGTTTCCAATTATGTTCCATAATTGCTGGTGTGTTACGCAGTCAAACGTCTTTGCGTAGTCAATGAAACAGTTGTATGTGTCTGCATTGAACTCTCTGCATTTCTCTATTATATTTCTCATGATGAAGATGTGATCCCTAGTACCTCTGTTCTGTCTAAAACCTGGTTGAACTATATTTATTTCTCTGTTCATGTGTTGTTTCATTCTTTTCATGATTACCTTGAGAAGTATCTTGCTGGCATGACTGATCAGTGCAATTGTTATATAATTTGTGCAGAGTTTCAAATTACCCTTCTTTGGGAGTGGTATATATACTGATCTATTCCAATCTTTTGATCATATTTAACTTTTCCAGATCTTAACACATAAGGCATGGTAGACTATGACACTGGGTTCTCCTCCTGCTTGTATTAATTCAGCTACCAATTCACTGCATCCTCATGACTTGTCAGTTTTTAAGTTCTTAATTTCCTAATGTACTTCTTCTATGATGGGTTCTGACTCAAATTCTGTGTTTATATTTGTGTTTGAGTCTATGTATATGTGTGGATCTTCATATATTTCCATACAGCATTCTGCCCACCTGTTCAGAATGTCCTTATTTTCTGTTAGAATATTTCCAGACTTGTCTTCAATTGCTCAAGTGGCTGGTTGAAATTTTGCTGTCAGCCTTTTTGCTTCTGTAAGCATATTTCTGGTGTCCTCATGTTCATGGAGTTGTTCAATTTCTTTACACTTGTTGTTGATGTAATTTTTCTTGTCCTGTCTAGTTTTACTCATGATTTCTTTAGTATGTTTCATGTATTCCTCTCTTTATTTGTCATATTTTCATGATTTAATTTTGTGTGTGATTGTTGATTAGTTGTAATGTTTCGAATGTGATGTAATCTCTTCTTTTTGTCACTCTTCGGGGTATGTGATCCTGTGCAGATGATAGTATTGAGTCTCTGATGTTGTTTGCAAGTTCATCTAGTGTCATCTCCCTCCTCTTAAATGGCCATCAATGTACTAAATTTGTTCTGCACCTCCACGCTGTATTCTGTTGGTATTGCTCTAGTGTCCTATCTAATGGGTGTGGCACTTTTTGGTAACCTATAGAGTCTTCTTCACATCTGCTACTAATAGCTCATGGTTGGAATCGCAATCTGCTCCAGGTTTATATCTTACACAACAGTAGACTGGATCTCCATCTGTGGTATATAGTGATGAAGTCTATTTGGTTTCTTGTCTTGTAATCTGGTGATGTCCAGGTATATAGTGATGCAGTCTACTTGGTTTCTTGTCTTGTAATCTGGTGATGTCCAGGTATATAGACGTCTAGGGTGTTTTTTGAACTGGGTGTTGATTTGCCAGCCACTAAAAATCATGATAAAAGTTTCATAATCTAAGATAAAGTATGTTGTTTGGGATCAGTGTGCAAGATTACAATGGGAAACGTCTTTGCGTAAGCGGTCTACTCTACTGGGAAACTAGATACCGGGTACTTCGTTTTGTTTGGAAATGGGAAACAAATCCTTTGTTATAAATTTTTGGACACTGGTCAACTTGAGATTGTTAATCTTCATTCCTACAAAATTTTGTATCCAAATGACCTTGTTAGTTGAAAATTCTAGTCAAAACTAGTAGGAAATATAACCCAATATGTTGACTATTGTGTCCTCATCATTGTGTTGTTTTTTTTCCAAGAAAAAGTAGTTTTTGTGGGTTTTTTTTGTTTGCTTATTACAAACTGATGAGCAGAACTGAAATGCAAAATACAAGGTAGTTAACTGTTATAAAATTTTACAGTGTCACTCGTTTTCATTTGAAAATAAGTATGGAAGTGCATTTAATTATGAATGAAGTCTACTAAAAACATAGTTACGGTATGCAAAATAAAACAGTAAACACACGATAGCTAAGTAAATATGATGCTAAATAATATTGTATATACTCATTATTAAAATATGTATTGCTGGACGAGGATTTGCAAAATCACTTGATAAAGGTTACATAGTTTTTATATACAAGTATTTGGTATAAACAGTAAATATTGCGAATAGATAGATTGGACTCAAGTCTTCTGAATTTTAACTCTTTCCGGACCAATCACTGATATATCGACAATATAAAGAATCTCTACAGGACCAATAACAGTTTTGGTTTCCATTGATCATACTTTAATCAGTTTATAGTTTGTAGTTGACTAATAGCGCCTATGAGCTTTTATGTTAACCTAATTTTTTACTGCAACATGTGAGAATCACTTCATATTTCACAAGTGTATATAATCTTGAAAAACCAACTGTTGTCTCTATTATTTATTTATGATCTATATTGGGCAATGACTACTTTATCTATACATGATGCAGAACAAGCTATTGTTCTTGTTCATAGCCTTCAGAGGCAGATGATTGCTATGGCAAATATAATTATAGTTACTACCTGCTCAATAATAAATAAAAACAAAGAGGTTCGGATTAGTGTAAGGTACTTTTGATGCATTTTTTGTTTACAGTCAGGAACTATCATTGCATCTGAAACATCAGAGAACAGTGATGACACAACTAATTCAGAAGATAGAATAACTAATTCAGAAGATAGAATATATAGTTTATTAAAAACTAGTGGAAGTGATCATTCTACAAGGAGAGTAAGTTTATGAAATATGACACAAAATCAGATTAGTTGTAGCAAGTTAAAAGAAAAACTTATAAATAATGAAGCTATGATGATGTAAATTTATTATACTTTTATTGTTACTGATGTAATTGAGAAAAATGTACACAAAGTAAAATTTTCCGGACTTAAATGCATAAAAAAAATTGTGTATTTTATTGAATGCTTACACCTACAGGTACTATTATAAAATACCACAAACCTTCATCGGAACACCTCAACCATTGAGAAATTTGGTGAGTCATAATATTTTTATTTAAAAAAATATAAGCTCCAAATGTTTTAATATTACAAATTTTAATTATTCTTTCCAATAAATTAATTTCAACAATTTACTATGTTACTTTTCTATAACCATTTTCCTCTCCAATGATATGCACTCTACTTATCAAAATTATAGCATGAAATTATAAAATGAAAAAGATATAACATTTTTCTACAGCTGAAAATTAATTTGAACCAAACATAAAAAAATATCGCCCAAAAAAGTTATGCTGAGACAGAGAACATTTTCTTCACAAATATTTACAATAGTAATGACAACATGTTGGAAATCACTGAAGGATGCACTGTTAACAGCCAGTAACTGTAAACATGCAACTTTTACCTATACTTTGTAAAGTTTATTTTATTTTTATGTACATAATCTTCTTTGCTGAAGCAGAGATCATAGCACATATAAACATTTCCTGTGTGCAAAGACAATAATCAACATACCTTAATCTAAACCTAAACAAAGATGTTCTTATATGATCATTTCCTTTATAATTTAAATAATGACTGCTGTTCATTGTACTATCATTCATTCACAAATAAATTAACACAATCTCAAATTATGTTCTTAAAAACGAATTGCATTTCTACAGTAAATAATTTCATGCATCTTTTCTAGATCAGTAAGACAAGGAGGTCCAACATCTTCCCTGTTATATGTTTCAGTACTTGAGCTTTAAGATAAACTAAGATATATGCTGATGACACTGTATTTTTCCCCCCCTAGTTTTTTTATCAATACGAAACATCTTTAAAATTTTCAAAGATTATGGTATAAACAGCGGGTCAAAATTAAACACAAATCATACATTATGGGAGTAGGTAGATGGAAAAACAAAATATATTTCCCTTTTCAATTAATACAGGCAAATAAGATTAAAACATATGGTATAGACATACTATATCAATGTACCCCTTTAAATATAAATAATCCGACAAAGACGGATGTGTCGAGCCATTGGCGTAAATAAAACTGCGGCACAGTGCATTTCCATTCTCTGGATTACATCTTGCTGGAAATCTAGTAAGACTATGATTCTGCTAATGAGAGATCCAGCAGGAGTTTGAGAATGAATGCTAAAGAAGAAGAAGAAATAGAAATAAAGAAATGTGGGAAAATTTAGCAAAACATATTAAAGAATTATTAGACAAATATAAATACAAAAGAACCACAATTTTTGGTACAAGTATTATAACTAATACTTTTGTAATACCAAAAGTAATATATATTTCAAATGTGTTTTATCAAGCATAGCACACACTCACTACTCATGCATTAGACCTTTTGATGTTGGACACACCATGTATGCCATTCAGATGAAAACTAAAATTCAGGATAAGAAGAGAAGTGGGATTTCTTTACATAATATCAAAAATAAATTCACACATATGGGAATGAAATTTTTAGGGAAATAATAAACATTCAGACAGCTGTACATTAACAAATTACTATATAGGACTTAGAATCTAAAAACTCTTCACTGTTAGAAACAATATGCTTCATTGTCTTAGAACTTTACCACTCTTTTACCAACACTGCATTCAATACTTAAAAGGAAACAAAAAAATTGCTTCAACAACAAACTAATAAAATATATAAACATTTAATAGCAACACAAGAACCACCACTACACACTACGGTTAAAAGAGGTTACAGATATTTCAATAATAGATTACTCAGAGATACTTACAAATTTGTACAAAATATAGACATATCCAAAGGCAAAATAAGTGATATATAGATTATTATTTGGCATTAAATCAGTAGAGTTTATTATATGTATCTATCTATCTATGTTTCTTCAGCACCAAACATGGTGCAAAGGACAGAAATCAGAGCTCTCCAGTTTGAGTGATGTGATACTATTGTGTGTAATTCTTACATGTTGTTGAGACCTATAGTCGTACACTTTTTGATGGTTGTTCTGCAAAAAGGTTGTTCTTGGTCATCCTCTGTTTCTTTTGTCATCTGGTACCCATTTTATTGCATGTAGTGGCAGTCTGTGTTCATTCATTCTAATTACATGCCTGATGTAAGTCCATTGTTTCTTCTTTTGTTGTAGAAACATTGCTGTTTGGTGTCCTCTCTTACTTGCGTCTTTAACTTGAATTATGCCATATAGATAAAAAAAACTAGAAAACTTAGATGCAGACTTTGTGGACTCAACACACAAGAAACAGAGAATTTATATTTTTCCAATGTAAGAAAATAGCTATAGCATCGAATACACTTCAACAGATAATAGTTGCACACACAAAGACAAAAGTAGACATGTACAAAGCAATTATGCTAAGTGTGACAGACAATTAATTTCACACAATTTCACACAGACACACAATTTCAGAACAAGTTTTTTTAAAAAGACTTTTAGCAGAATTCATAAACCATTTATGGATATGTAGAAATAAAGAAGTACATGAGCAGAGAAAATACAATGAGAAAAGACTAACTTTTAAAACTGTTATTTGTACAAAAAAGACCAAGAGAGACTCTTCGCAGAACAACGATCAAAGAGGGTATGACTATAGGTCTCAACAACATGTAAGAATTATACACAATAACATCACACCACTCAAACTGGAGAGCTCTGGTTTCTGCCCTATGTACCATATTCAGCAAAGAAAGAAATATATATATAGATACTAAGAGTTAAGTTACTTTATTAAATTATTGATTTTTGGGTATAGTAAACATTTTAAATATTGTCCCCCAGATTGCAAAATGAGAACCTACAAGCACCATACAGATCATCATCATCATAGTGCCATCTCCGCAACGAAGGCTGACTGCAATGTACCTCCAACATCCTGTCTCTTGCATTGGAGGTGCAATCTGCTAGACTGTCACCTGTCCAACTTGTGATTTTTCTCTCCCAGTATCTCTACCTACCTCTCCCTTCGATTTTACCCTCAAGTAAAACATTTGGAAAGGTGTCATGTCTTTTAATATGTCTAAAATATTATATGTGTTTAATTTAATTTTCTTTGTTCATTTTCTTCTCTTTTCATGAAGTTCTTCCTTTTCTTCTATATATCCATATCTTAAAGGTATCAATTATGTCTTTCTAATTTTTAGTTTATTTTTAATTTGTTTAGATGTCAATATTTTTCTCATGTCATTTAAAATACATCTTTTCTCATTTATTATTTTCTCATCTTTTAGGCATTCCTATTCACCTTTAAATTGCTATTTCAAATCTACCATCATTTGTGATTATGTGTCAGAGATATAGAAAATCTTTACTTGCTGTAGTATCTCTCTATGTAATTTTATGTTTAGTACCTAATCTGCTACTAACTTTGCTGATTATCATTGTTTTTGTTTTTTGGATATTTATATCTAGTCCAAATTCTTTACTTGATTTATTGACTTTATTAGTCTTTGTAGTTCCTGTCCACTTTCTGCGAAAAGGATAGTGTCATCTGCATAACACAGGTTGTTTATGATTTTCCCAATGACCTTGAGTCTTGACATTCCTTCTGTATGTTTACAAATATTCTCTGTGTAGATGCTAAATAGGCTTGGTGATAAAATATACCGGGGTATCCTTCTCTTACCACTCTTTTTATTTTTATGTATGGTGAGTAACTGTTTTCATAACTTATTGATGCAGTTCGTTTCCAACATATATTTTTAATTAGTCAGATATCTTTTCAATCTATGCCTATTTCTTGAAGACATTCAATTAATTTTTCATTTTGAACTCTGTCAAAGGCCTTGCGTATGTGGTCTATGAAACAAATATAAATACTTTTTTTATTTCTATGTATTTTCTTGATTCTTGCTTAGGAACAGGTGTCCCAGCACTGGGGACATTCCCATATATGCTCTGCTTGCCATTCCGTCAGCCATCTAAAAGTTTATAAGCTCAGTGCCTCAGTCAGTTGCTGATTATGTGTTCTCTGATCTTTCCGGAGAGAGAGCACTTTCTCCCATCGCCTCTAGTCCCTCCCATTTCTACCATTCTCTGAATATGTACATTGTCTCATTTGACCTTCTCGTAGGGTATCCATGACTGCTCTAATCAATTAAATCCTGTCTCTTCTTCTTATCTCGGTGTTGTTTACCAAGGTTTTTACCAGCGAACACATTGGCTCTTTTGTTTCCCCTGACCCCAGCATGACCTGGACAGTAGATCCATGTAATACTCTGCATGTTGTTGAAAAGAGTGATCCATTCAGCTCTGATCATACACTTTTATATCTTGCGCAGCATACTTTGAGAGTCTGACAGAATCACTGAGTCTGTTAGTGGTTGCATCGCCAGCCAAGTGAGAGCTGCTGTTACCACCTCTATTTCCATTCTCATACTCGATGTTGTAGTGGGGGTACACAGCTGACTTCTCTGCTAATTTCTTGCCATTTTGATAGGCTACAAAACCCCAACCACACTTGTTTGTTTCTTGTATTACTGAACCGTCTGTGTAAATTATTGTATTGTGTGACTTCGAGTGCTGCAGTATGAGTTCTTGGATCATTCATTCTGTTCTATTAGCAGCCTAGTCATGGCACTCTCTTTCCATCTGTGTTGCAACTGTTGTCAATAACTTTCTATCCTTGCAGAATCATGTGTAAACATTCACAAAATGTCGTGGTGATTACTAGGATCAACACATCATTACAGCATGTTTTACCAGCTTTGTCCAACTTTAAAATCATGTATCTCAGCAAATATTTAACACATTTAATTAATTTTGTGTGTGAATTGAAAATAGTGTAGATCCTATGAATTAATATTTTAATTAATTTGCATTCATTAGTTTCAATTTTCGTTTGCAATATAGATTAAAAGTCTACTTGTCACCACACATCTCACATACAAAAATTAGGGTGTTTATAATAAATTATATGACGTCATTTACACATTATTTATTTATCATACATTTGGCATTATTTAAATGTGAAATGTTACTATCTTGTATTTCCAAACACAAGACAGACAGGATTTAAGATTGTATCTGGTGTAATGTCCGAAGAGCTGTAATACTTCTTTTCTTGAGACACAATAATTAGTATGCCGACAAAGATAAAAGGATTTCATATGTGTACAAAAACTGGACAGGATGCACAAATATAAAGTATAAATTTGTTGGGTCTAACCAAAAATAACATTGAATGCAAAAAAATGGCATCAATACATTTGACTGTTACTCAGATAATTACATTTGTTTACGGGCAATGCTAGTGAAACAAGCAATAGTAGATCTTGACTTTGCAGATCATATCACCCTACTGAGCACAACATATGCACAATCTCAAGAAGAAATAACTAAACTACATAGTACTGCAGAAGTAATAGGCTTACATATTAATACAAAGAAACCAAAATTCATGAATTTCACTAATGCGACCGGAGTTATGAAATTAAATAATCAAATAATTGACAGAATAGAAAACTTTATCTACCTGGGAAGTAAAACATCAAATTATGGAGATATGACAAAAGGAATAATGATTGCATAGCACTTGCAGCAATAAACTAGCAAAGATCTGCTAAAGAAAACTCTTAAAGACTTATATCAAGATCAAACTTCTTAACTCCTATGTGATCACTCTAGCCTATGGTTGTTACAGCTGGAAATCCACTCAAGCCACAGAAAAAAGATCTGATAGTTTTGAGAATAAATATCTACGAAAAATCCGGAACATACCAGTAGATTGGAAAAACTTTGTCACAAAAAAATCAATAAGAGCCATATCCAAACAAGAATATGTGTCAACTATTATTAAAAGAAAATGGCAGTATTTAGGCCATGTGCTTAGACCAGACAATAATATACTTACCCACCAAAATCTATCTTGGTCTTCAAAAGGAAAAGGAAAATATGGAAGACCTAGGATAACACTATGAAGAGCAATTAAGAATTAGACAATGACGATAGGTATTAACACCACCCAAGAACTACAACATCTTGAAGCGAACTGCAAGGCATGGAAAAACATGATTTCTACTCTATGTGCTGCTCTTGGTACCAAAGGAACAAAGTAGTAAAGGTATAGTATATGTATAATACATGAAAACATAACAATTGAGACTCTTAGCCCCACCTTCCCTCCTATGTTATAAATATTAATTAGTGGAAAAAAATAACTGTTACTGAAAACTAAAATATTCTGTATATTAAAGAGTATCACAGACATGCTTTAATTGGAAGATAAATCAGTGTTTAATTTATTATGTAAACACTTATAAAATTGTCCCTGGGATGATCTTGATGTTGGCTGTGGATGAATCATACAATGGCTGCAGACCATAATCAGCTTTTCAAAACTGTATTATCATCTCTTATTTCCAGTTGTTGCAAACGCAGGCTGGTAGACGCCCCTCGAATATTTCTAAGTTTTGCAGATCTAAGGCTGTTGTTTGTGGAGCTTGTCTTAAGCTAGAAAGAAAACATGGATATATTGAGATAAATCTAAATTATTGACAGAAATTTTTAACAATTATGTATTATTATTTATTAGCAGTACATTACCACTACATTTTCAATTGCAGACACTGTTTTCTATTGTAAACACAAAGTTAATTAATTCCTGGAAATCTTCAAGCATGGAATATTGTGTGGCTCCCCATGGCAGAAAAAACTATTTTCAGAGGTACATGACAACAAAAGGTGTTAGAACTGCAGGGTTACGCCATTTGCTGTGTGCTTATGAGGTCTAGGTTTGCTCATGGGTAAGGATGTCTTGTTTATAAGTGCATTAATAGATCCCTGGAATTGTCACTTGAAGCTATGGAATTACTTGCTTTGAGTGTACTCTTGGCAGGTGGTGTGCCACTTCATTGAGAGGAATGGAGTATATATGGGGAAACCTGAGTACAATGAAGTAAATCCTTTACACATAACTATATTATAATAACAATAGATGAACAATGATCACTACTATCATTTTAGTCTGTCTACGAGCAGATGTTGATGTTTGATCACACTACTACATTGTCATTTATCTCTGCAGCACATTCAACTCAGCGTGTCTCAACCATAATGTTTTTGAAAGCTTATGTCAAGTGGCAGTTTCTTTAATTTTATGAGCTCTATAGGCGCCTATAGCCCCTGATGCCATTACGCAACTAGTCGCAGTAGGCAATCTCATCACCCCCCGTTGCTATGCTCTGATTCATCAGTATGGAATCACACGAAATTAAGCACATATGACATAGAATTCCCACCACATGAAGCTAGGAATACGTCACAGCCTAAAGGTCAAATTCCTTTACACATTATGATTTAAGAAGGAGAAAGATGATTTTGTCAACTAATTTCTGAAATGACTTTGTCCATTTTCGACGCTATATTGTACTATCAGATGTAGTACTGCGTGGCATGGTAAGTGATCGTCATGGAAAGTAATATCTACATGTTTTAATTGTTGTTTTTGTGTTTTAGTTGTTGTTATATTATACGAATGTTCATTTATTCATTGAAAAACACAAAAACAATATGTATAAGGGTTGCCACGTGTTGACATTTAAATCAAAAACATTGTATGCCTGGTTAGGCCTAGTCTTGAACGAATAGACATTGTATGAGATTTCTTAATGTTTTATTAGTTTATTCAGTCAATATTATATTAGTTTTGATATGAAAGAACAAATATACAATAGGAATAGGCATTTAGGAGGATTTTATCAATGTTGCCACACATTTCTCAAGTATTAGGGTAGTCAAGAAATTATATTTGTGATTTTAAAATGGCATTGTGAGATTTTCCCACAAATTTATTACTTCACAATTTGCTCACAATTGTCATATCACACATACAACAACAACAAAATTATATTTATTATTCACTCCTTTATTTACATGTGCAAAGATTATTTTGATATCTTTACAAACAAAAAGTTATCACGTTTACCAAACACTCACCATAAATAACACAAATTTTCCAAAAAGAATCCAGGCACAGGGGATAAATTGCATACATTTAATCCAGAGCACTAAAGATTAATTTACTAATACAGTCAGATTTCATAACAACTTGGTCCCGACCAACACAATATTTATGTAATAACATAAATTTGTTATGTACAGCAAAAAAGAATAAATAAAGAATAAATATAATTGGGGCCTTTGAAAAGTGTTGTTATGTAGGAAAATGTGTTATAAATCATTGAGGTGGAGGTTGGTGATTACCACTAAAAATATGGGCAATTGTTTGCAAACCATTGCCATATATATATATTTTGTGTGTGTGCGTGCATGAGTATGGCCTTTTTCATCTTGCAGACGTTCATTAAGTAAAAAGAAGAAGCAATCCTTTGAACATTTTCTCAAGAATTAGGACTTTTCAAGCAATCATGTCACAGCAACAGAACATTTTTATTGGTGTCTTTCTCTTTTTCTTCCATATCTTTAAACATATTATTTCTGAACAATGTTGCCCCTGCACGCAACAGATTATGCCTCTAGAAAGATTACATTTCTGTTGAATTTTCCCAGATTGTGGGGGTCTAATGAAAAAAACCTTTCATTGATGATTTACAGATGTCTTTATTTCTCAGCATTGGTATACCACAGGCTCAATGGCCTTCAGTCAGTTCTCAGAATAGTGCTTGTTTTGGGATGTGGTAGTTAGGTATTCTGCGGACGAGACCAAGTCAACGAAATATATTTCTATTAAATTTGTCCATGGCAGATGGTAGCTGAGTGCAGCGTAACATTTCCATGTTGGTGATTTTGTCATGCTATTTAATGTTTAAGATTTTGCTGAGATATCTTATATGAAATATTCTGCTGAAGATTGAAGTGCCGAGCTATTGCCGCAAATAAAATGGCGACACAACACATTTCAATTCTCTGGACTACATCCTGCTGGAAATCTAGTAAGACCATTGTCTTAATACAAGAGAGATCCAGTGGGAGTTTGAGAATGAACGCTGAAGAAGAAAATGAAATATGTTAAGTCTCCTCTTATGTTTTGTGTAGGTAGTCCATTTTTCTGATCTGTAGTATAGTGTACTCAGCATGCATGTTTGATAAATCTGTGGTGTGTTTTCAATTTTAGTTTTTGGTTTTTCCAAGCTCATTTTGACAGTCTGTAAAAAATGGTAGTCACTTTCCCTATAAGTGTGTATATTTCATTATCTAGGAAAAAATGTGAATCCTAGGTAACAAAATTTGTCAACTAGCTTTAAATCAGTATTGTTTAAAGTGATGTTTTTTGGTACTGTAGATTCTTGATACATTTCCAGTTGTAGTGATGCTTATTGTCATAGAGAATATCTTGCAGACCTTTGCCATATTGTCAATTTGGGACTGGAAGGTGGACTCACTGTATGCCACAAGTGCAGCTTCATTGGCACAGAGAAGTTCTCTGATAAGTATTTCTGATGTTTTGTCTTTATTCTTAGATGAGCTAAGTTGAAGAGATACCATGGATTGTGTTGCATGATATGGTATGAGAGATGGATTAGAGACAAAGGAGGAACTGATTGAAGTAAAAAAGTAAAGTAACCCATAGCATTTATTAATGCTGTAGTGGTGTGAGATGTTAGCGATCTCACATTTCAGAGGCTCTGCAAATGAGGGCGGTAGCCATCTCCTCTCCCTCACAGTCTTTACTTCCCAGATTAATCTGGTACCCATTTAAGGCTGGGTTGACCTGGGAGCCGTTGTGATCTGAAAAACATTTCCGCCACAACTGGGGAATGAACCCAGCACCACTCATATGCGAAGCCAGTGTGCTAACCACTGCGCTACACGGCTCCCAACTGATTGAAGATAGATGAAGGAATGCACCTTTACTAAAACACATATGAGCATCTGCAGTCAAGCTGATAGTGACACAGATGGTTGGGAATCTCCTGACACAGTGGCTAAGCCATTCACTATGTGCTTAAAAGGTCGTGAGTTTGATACCCACTCGCATCATCATGTTTACAAATTGGATTTTTAGAGATCCCTGGGGATTATCACTTGAAACTACAGAGTTATGTGCTACTTGCAGGACGTGGCATGACACTTTGTTAAGAGGGACGGAGCACATAAGGAATATCCTGAGTACAATTAAATAAATCCTCCATGCTGCTTCCTCTTACAGATGGCAAAAAAGATAAAGCAATAATGATCTGGGCCACAATGAGAATGGGAGATAAAAAGTTTAGCCTGCTGTGCAAGTGATGCTGACAAACAGGTTGCAACACACAAGCTGGCCTACTACCAATATTGCTATAGTTATCCACCATTCAGTAGAATTGGCAAGACACTGAACGTAACATACCACTGCTGAAGTCATATGTGTCTGGCTATAAAACCAAGGTACAATGCATCTCTTTTTTCTTAATTTTCTTAATCTCTTATCTTGATACAGGAGAGATACAGTGGGAGTTTTAAAACAAATACTTAAAAAAAGGACACATCATTGCATATTATGGCACAATTGGTGGAGATTCCATGTATTTACTACTGAAGATTCTTCACAGTTTGATATGATCTTGCTTGAGCACATTTACCATTGCCATAAGATTGTATTTTATACTCCTTGCTAAAGTACAACAGAACACTGTCATGTAATAAATGGAACGGTGCCAGCATTGCAACAAAATTTCCTTTATAATAAGAACACACATATGGGTATGCATGCACACACATTGTTTTACCAGTGATGCAGGCAGTTTGTTAAATCCTGCTGCCATAAAAGTGGCATTAAGTCTTTGTGACAACGGTGCTGGAGCAGATACAACAGACAGTCCTTGTGGTGCTTGCTGGGACACACATCGAGTTTGATCTATAGAATATAAATCATTTCAAATATGTAATAGGCCCTATGTTGCACCAGAATTATGGGTAAAATGTATATTACATTTGCAATATATACAATAATTTATTTTCACATATCTATCTTTCTCTCTCTCTCTGTCAGTCAATCCTGTAATCAGTTGGTCTATCGGTTGGTCTGTTTGTCCTTTTGTCTATTTTCTATCAATAATGACAGATACTGAATATGGTGCAAAGAGCAGAAACCAGTGCTCTCCAGTTTGAGAAATGTGATGCTGTTCTGTGTAGTTCTTATAATATCCAATCATGCCCATTGATGGTTGTTCTATGGTGAGTTTCGTTTGGTAATATTCTCTTTTACCATTTGGAATCAATTGTAATGCTTGTAGTTGAAGTCTATCATCATTCAAAGTACAAGTCCGATATAAGACTACCATATTTTCTTGTTGCTGTAGAAACATATTGCTGTTTGGTGTTTTCTTTATTAACTTGTTCGACTTGAATTCTTCCTCATCAATATTCAAATGTTTTTGAATACATTTATTTTCAAATCCCCATCGAGGCCAGCACTGTGTAGTGGTGATGGGGCTTAGTTCAGCCATCAGGGGCTGGAAACTAAGACTGGTCGGGCAGTCCCACTCGAGCAGGACCATAGTCCTGCCCAAGTAAGCAGAGTGCTGAAGATGGAGGCATCCAGCCAAAAGGCGCACAGATAATCAGGATGCCACGCACAAAACACAATGGAAACATGTTTGTATTTATAAATAGTTATGGTGCCTGCCCTGTGGCGGACGTTCAGGCAGGGACGGTGCCGGGCCCTATACCTCGAAAGGGCCCAACCTCAGTTACTGGAGGTCCTTCTCAATTGCCCCGAGGAGCCAGGAGGCAAGGGAATAGAGCTACTGGCCAAACAAACAAACGACCAATAAAAATAATGCACTGGAATGCTGAGGGTGTCAACAGTAAAAGAGATGGATACAGCAAAAAATTGGAACTTGAAAATGTCCTCAGTGAAGAAAAAGTTAATATATGCTGTATCCAAGAAACACACCTCAGCAGCGACATAGCCTTCAAAATCAGAGGCTACCAGTGCTACCGGTCTGACAGAAAGGACATGCGAAAGGGTGGAATTCTGACACAAAAACAATTGTTAAAAACAATATCAGCGCATGTCAAAGTCAGCCCAGACAAACAACAGGAGGTTCGAGAGAACCAGCAAAACATTGGACAAGGCGAACCTATACCTGAAGTCATGGAGGCACCAATCACAATGAGAGAACTGGAGCATGCAATATCCAAATTGAAAATGAAAAAGTCCCCTGGAACTGATGGAGTGTCCAATGAAATGATTAGAAACCTGGGAATTGCAGCAAGAGAAAAGCTACTGCAGATCTTTAACACAAGCTGGTCCACAGGTAATGTACCACAGGCGTGGAGAGAAGCAATAATGATACCACTCCTCAAATCAGGAAAAGATGACAACACAGTCTCCAACTACAGGCCCATCAGCCTCACAAGCTGTCTATGTAAAACAATGGAACGCATTATCAATCTTAGGATGCAGTGGTACCTTGAAAGTGAAAACCTTCTGGTATCACAGCAAGCAGGTTTCAGACAGTGCTACTCTACTGAAGATCAGGCAACCTACCTCTCCCAAGCGATTGAGGATGCCTTCCAGATAAGAAACTGGTACTAGCAGCATGGATAGACCTCAGGAAAGAATTTGATAAGGTCTGGAAAGAAGGGCTCCTAAAGAAATTGTGAAATTGCAGGGTTAGCTCAAGAATGTACAAATGGGTAAAAGCATACCTGCATAATAGAAGAGCCAGGGTACAATTAGATGGTCGCAAGAGCAAGAAAGTTCTACTGCGTCATGGAGTCCCCCAGGGAGGAGTCCTGTCACCCACACTTTTCTTGGTTTACATCAATGACCTAGTTGCTGAACTACCACACAGGATCAAAGTGGCAATGTATGCTGACGACCTGGTGATCTGGTGCACGGAAGAACATGCAACAGTGGCCACTAAACAAATACAAAGAGCTATCGATGCCCTAACCTTATGGGCAAATAGATGGTGCGTCAGCATTAACACAGATAAGTGCAGCACTACACTCTTTACCCTCTCACCAAAACAAAAAGCTGGTCATATCAAGATAGATGGAGAGCTCTTGAAAGAAGACAAACAACCCACATACCCCGGAGTTACTTTTGATGATAAGCTGACATGGAAGCAGCACATAGACAAAGCAACAACAAAAGCCAGGAGGAAGTTAGCTATCCTGAAAAAACTAAGTGGAACCACATGGGGAGCCAGTGGAAATATACTCAGTTAAGTTTACCAGCAAGGCATAAGAGCACACCTGGAATATGATTCAGCTGTGTGGTGTCCTGCATCAAACACCACATTACAAGATCTAGATGAAGTGCAAAACCAGGCACTTAAAATAATGTTGGGAGCAATGAAATCAACACCCATAGCAGAGATGCAGAAAATGGGAAGAATGCAAACACTTGGTGAACGCAGAGACACAAAAGTACTAATTCAAGCAGAAAAGTTTCAGTGTATGCCAAGTCATCCAATGAAGGAAAGATTCCAAAATCTAGCAATGGGGCGACTGAAAAGAAGCAGCTTTATCCATCAAGCTAAATGACTCTGTAGACAACTTACAAACCTACCTGAAGTTGTCAGCCCCTTAAGGTCTGTACCAGAACAAACCCAGTGGAGTGAAAGGCATGGAATGTCAATATACATTCAGACCCATGTGAAAGGAATACTAAGCGAGGAAGAACAGAACACTGTGCAGCAAAGGACAGTCACCCTCAGTTTCCTGGATGAGGAATATCCACAAGATATATGGGTCGGAGTATGCACAGATGGGTCAGCACAGAATGTTGTGAGGAATGGAGGTGCAGGTGTATATATAGAATATCCACACAAGCCTAGAGATACCATCAGAACACCAACAGGAAAATTCTGCAATAATTATGATGCAGAAATCCAGGCAATTAGTGTGGCAGCTAAAAAACTGCTGAACTCCAACTCTGGCCTACAGCCTGTGGTATTCCTGACAGATGCAAGGTCAGTGCTTCAAGCTATCCAGTCTGGAAAACTAACAGACTTGAAAAAACTACTTAGCGAATTGTCGTACCACTATAGGTTAACCATGCAGTGGATACCCTCTCACTGTGGAATACCAGGAAATGAAAAGCAGACCAACTGGCTAAGGAAGGTACTGCCGAAGACCAACCAGATATACCAATCACCTACCATCAGAAAAAACAGATGATCAAGTCAATAAGATAGCCACAAATACCAAGATGACTATCACATTATGAACAGATCAGAACAAGTTATAATTTTATGTCTCAGAACAGGACACAACCGACTCCGCAGTCACATACCGGGTATATACAAAGTTCAAGATTGGCAACACGGCCATGTGTACATGTGGACAGGCAGCACAGAGTGCTCTGAGCATGAAACGCTGAGGCAGACATATTGGCCAGAGGAAACAACACTGGAATCAAAGCTCTATGGGACACTGTATGAACTACAAAAGACAGTGAGTTTTATTAAGGAGACAGAATTACAGATATAGACATGTTTCAAGTGAACGAAAGAAGAAGAAGAACAATTTTCAAATGAACTTAATTTCTTCTCAAGTGTCTTTATTACTTTGGGCAAATTAACAATATAATATAGAAGCATCAATGATTTATGATTAAAGAAAAATCATAATGCAGTAAATGGAATTTGAACTTCCTTAATTTATAATGAAGTTTAATGAATGATGTATCATTTTAAAATAAATGAAAGCACTATTTCTGCAAATTGAATGCTATATTTTGAAAGTTTTTTTTAGTTTAGAAAAACTATAAACTGATATATTACAAAAAAGTGGAAAAACTTACTGACAAAATAGGAATTTCCTAACGCATGATACTAAGCCTTTACCTTGGTAATTTTCAGATTAGTATATCCAATTGTGAATAAACAAAGCCCACATACATACAAATTAACAGATGACAACATAATAAATGACATGTAACTATTTCAAAGAAAATTGTGAAAAGTATGAAAAAATAGGTTTTACAAATTTAAAAAAAAAATTAAAAAAACAAACTCTTATTTATATTAAATTTCTAACTTGACAATGTTACACTTGATGTAGTATAATTTGTATTATTTCAATACAAACCAATATTATTACATATGTATGACAATGTCCTTGAGTTGGTAATTTTCACAATCATCACGTCTTTTGTCACTATTATCAATATTATATTATCTTCTTTATCAATATTACTGACATCAAATTTAACACCCACATTGTTTTCAATGACAATTATATATATATACATACCTACATGTATACACACACAATAATGTACAAATATATGAAACTAAATATTAATTCAGAAATATATTTCATTGTAAAGAAAGAAACCTTTAGTGTACTGTTGGAAGAGTTGAAATTGAATATAAAATGTTAGATCTTGATCATAACAATACAAAAATGACAATATTATGCATTTCTGTGGCTTACCTTGTGCTCTTTGCCTTCCACTTAATGCTCGTAAGTGTAAATGTGAACTACTGTCAGTGTGCCAGTCTGTTTGATAGTCTGACACTGACATTTGTCTCTGTTTTTCTATATTTGTCTCCAACATATTGGACTTAATGTGATTTTCATCCTCTTCAAGTGTTTCTGTTACAGGACCTGCTCTTATCACTGTACCCAGGGGTTTCCTTGCCAGTTTTGATCGCTATGTATGAAATAACATGGAAGCTTCAACTATTTATTTTAACTAAAAAACTATACTTGAAAAGAAAATGTATATAAGTGTACAATTACAAATGCATCCTGGAAGTGTCTTGAAATATGAAAACAAACTTGAATAGAATACAAAATCAAACAAGAATACAATAACACAGTACTTTTATCTCCAACTTCCACATATCCATGGGTAACTCTATCCTAGAGAGCAATGATAATAAGTAATAACTGCAGCCAAACTGTAATCTGCTTATGTTGTCTCTATTATACAAAATTACAACTGATTATGTAGTGGGAATAACATCACTATTGGCAGATCCTAATACATGATGAGTTTCTTCTGAAGATGATTGATTTATCTGAAGTGTTCTTATCTCAGCTTTGCTTTAATTTCAAAATGATTCTCACCATGAAATCCTTGCTAATATTCATTGTTATTGTTTCTCTGTTTAGTTGAAACTAGTCCTTAGATTTTCTGCTTAGAAAAAAAACTTGAATAGAATACAATATCGAACAAGAATAAAATAACACAGTACTTTTATCTACAAATTCCACATATCCATGGGTCAACTTTCTGTATACCGGTAGTTTGTTTTGGCATCTTTTCTGTCTCTAATCTGATCTTCAAACATGTGCAGCATTTTAAAGATCTCCCTCTAGTTGCCTACTATGATAGTGCACATCAAAAGGTAGCAAAATATGAATGCATAGGTGAAAATATGAATGAACAGGAAATGGGCTTGGTGACAGTTTCTTACAGAATCAAACAATTGTTTTTGACTCTGTTCACTATATACTTAAATGGCACAGAACTTCTTGGTGATGTTAACTTTTAAGCAACTGTCATTAGATCATATTCTACTGACAATCTTCTGTTCCTCATTTGAAGTTTAACAGTGAGCTCCCCAAGCATCTCTTACAGCTTTCTGTGGATGTCTGTGTCTGTGTGCCAGAACTCCTCCCTCAACTGGTTTAGTGTAATGTAGTATTGCAGGATATGTTCCACTGTCTGTGCTGCCTGCCCACATGGACACAGAGGTGATGGAACCAGTCTTAGTCTATTTAAGTAGTCTGTTGTGTCCTGTCCTAATGTGGAAGAGAAGATGATATCTTGCTCAGCTCTGTCAAGATAGTGATAGTTGTCTTTTTGGTAGCAAAATTTTCTAATGCCTCTTTTCCTGGTAGGTGATTTCTGGGTCGTTATGTTCCTGTGTTGTTCCATCTTTTGCTAGCATATATGCCTTTTATGTTCTGGGATGGTATCCACAATATACTAAACAGTAAAGTACCACATAATTTCTTTTCTGCATCTCACGAAACAAAAATGTATATTACTTCCATTGCTTAGGGAATCTTTTTCTTATGACACCACTTTTTTATTTACCTCAACCTTTGTTCTTTCCATCTCTAGATAACCATCAATTTAAATCTTGCTCAATGTTTGCCCTTCTTTGTAGTACTACCCTTCTTTGGAAGATCACTTCTCAGATGGCTTCCTTCAGGTCTGGCAGTCTACCACTGTCAAGGGCTTGTAGGACAGACATTCCATCAGTAAGAAACATCATCTGTTTACATTGGCTTGTTTTGTTTATAATTATTCTGCAACAATGCTTAGGGCCTGTACTTCTGCAGAGTAGTTGGAGCAGAAGATTCTGGTTGGTGAACATGTGGATTTGTTTTCTTTTTCTTGATATTTTATGTACACTTTTGTTATTTACTGCTTTGGTTGGATACATCAATATATACTTGTATCCATGTTTCTCTGTGGTACATATCTTCAATCATGCTGCATACTGCTTTCTATTTTGGAAATTTTTCAGATTATTTCATAGTGTAAGTGTTGTTTGTGGTGGTTTTGATAGTGAGATTTTGATATTGCTCCAACGAAACTGGGAAAACTGTTGGTGTTATTTCTTATGTTGTGTTTTGTAGTTCATACCGGTACTTGTATTCTCTGTTTAGTTTTTTGGATCAGTGAATACAACTATTTTTCTTCAGCTTTCTACTGGCTAGGTCACCAAATCTGATCTTCATTGGGTGTGCTGGCATGCTCTTGTACTTTCTGCATGATTCATTGTCTTAGTATCCCACATGTACGGTAAGGAGGGTGATGTCTGTCCATTTCATTTATGGGAAAGGTCTTTATGGCACCTGTGATAAGATGAAGTGATTTTTTTTTGTACTTTGTCCAGTGATTGTGGATGGGATCTGGCTCCTGAAGTCCATGCTATTGATTCATATTTTAGTACTGGTCTAATTGCACGCGTATATATATTCTAATAATGCTGCTTTATTGACTCCTCAGCTTGTTCCTGCCAATTTCCTTAGTCTGGAAAGTTTATTTCTTGCTTTTGCCTCTATTTTCTCAATTTGAGGCCTAAATGTCAATCTCTTATCCAGTTTGGTGCACAGGTATATTGGCTTCTCTTCTGTTTGTATATGTATATTTCTGAATTTTATCTTTTCTTCTTTGTTGTTATTTGAGAGCATAAAGAATGTTGTTGGGGACTTTTCTGCATTGATCTTTACCTCTTATTTCTTTGTCCATGCTGCTATGTTGTCTGTGGCCTTTTGTATTTTCTGATTGACAATCTTTAGATATTCTTCTACACAAAATACCACCAAGTCACTAGCAAACATGACAGCTCTTACACTAATGACAGCTCTTACACTAAGTGGCAGTTCGCAGAAAAGATCATTTATGAACATAAGAAACAGAGTTGGAGACAATATTGATCATTGAGGAACTCCATGATTTATGAAAATATTTTGGTTGTTTCGACCTTCAATATTGACTCTTGTTTTTCAAATTTGTAGGAAGGACCGTATCCACTTACTCATGTTACCCCTGATTCTGTTCCTTTGCATCAGTCCATCTTTCCAGATCTTGCCAAAAATGTTTTTCGAGATCTATCCATAGGGTGAAAACTTTATTCGTTTCTTGAAACACATCTTCAATGATCTGGGACAGGAATGTTATTTGGTCTTCTTTACTGTTGCACACTCTAAATCCAGCTTGTTTTGGCACCAATAGCTTCTCTGATTCTAGGTATTATTTACATTTTCTTTGACCATTCCATTGTTTTGCAGACAATACTAGTTAGGCTTATTAGTCTGTAGCTGTCAGGCATCTGTATGTCCTTGCCTTTCTTTATGATAGGACACATGAGTGCTTCTCTCCATGTCTGTGGTACATTGTTTGTATCCCAACTATAGTTGTATATTTGAGTAATTTATACATTGTGAATTTCATAGTCTCTTAAGCATACTTCTTCTTCTTCTGCGTTCAGCATGTGGTCATGCTATACAGTCAGACCTGTCGTCAAGACGAAGTCCACTGTCTTCTCCAGGTCAGAGCGGCTGCCCCATAGCTTTTGCCTCAAGTCTGTATCCTCTGGCCAGGTCTGCTGTCTCTGCTCTTTGTATGTTGGGCAGTCCTGAAGTATGTGTTCTGGAGTCTGGGTTCCGGATCCACATGGACATTCATCTGTGTATGAGATTCTTAATCGATAAAGGTGACCCAACAGTCTGCAGTGGCCTGTTCTAAGTCGAAATTTTGTGGTCTGTTGATATCTTTGGAGGAGATGTATTGCATCATGTTCGTATTCCCCTTCCATTTCTTTCTTCCACTTTGCTGTGTATGTGTTGCGAATTATTGTTTTTACTTCTCCGTAAGACAGTGGGTGTCTGTGTTGCTCCATTTCGCTTCCTGCCTTTGACAGTGCATCCGCTTTCTCATTTCCCATGATTCCACAGTGTGATGGTATCCACTGAAGGGAAATAGCTGTTGATTTTTGGATCTGTCTTAGCTCATGTCTGATGTTGTACAGAAGGCTTTCGTTTCTGTTGCTCTGGATTGATTCCAGTAGGGATCTGCAATCTGTGAATATGGTCTTCTTTGGTCTTGGCAGTCCTGGTTCAGTGAAGGCTTTCAGTGCTTGATGGAGTGCAACTGCTTCTGCTCTAAAATTAGAGGAGTATTTCCCGGTTGGAAAAGCTTTTGATATTGTCTTCCCATCTTTGAGTCTTATAAAAATTCCACCTCCTCCATTTCTTACTGCTCCTTCTGCCGATCCATCTGTGTAGACATGTGTCCAATCCTTGGGATTGTATTTTATTTCTATCATCTCCAGTGTCAATGCTTTTAGTTGAGGTGGAGTTTGGTATTCCTTATTAATTATTCCAGGAACCTGTGTTATTATGGAGACATTCTGGAGACTATTGCCTGGCTCTTCAAAGTCTGTTAGTGTTTCAGTTTCATTTGGGAGGTTTGTGAGGATTTCTTTATGTTGTTCGTGGATATCTTTAGAGATGTGACAGAAGCTGGTTCTCTTCAACCTGCTTGTGGTTGATCTAGAAATTTGTGCATACATCGGATGGTTTGGCATGCGCTTAACTTTTTCCCTTTGAACAAGCACTCTTTCTTCTCTTCTGTCATCCAGTGGGGGGATGTTTACATGTTTTTCCATTGCATGGATTGGAGTGGTTTTTATCCCTCCAGAGATAAGTCAAGTCCTGCATTTTGTACTTTAGATAGGCGATCAGTATTTGTTTTTGATGCTGATGCCCAGGCTGTCATTCCATATTCTACTACAGGTCTGACTGTACCCATGTAGACTTTTCTAAGAATATTTCCATTTGCTCCCCAGCTTGTTCCTGCAAGTTTCTTCATCAAGGATAGCCTCCTGGTTGCTTCTTGCTCGGTGGTTATTAGGTGTGGTTTCCAGGTGAGTCGCTTGTCTAGTGTGACCCCTAGATATGTAGGGTTCTCCACATGTGCTAGCTCACTTCCATTTATTTTAAGATTTGCATTTTCTTGGTGGTTTGAAAGTGAGAAGATGGTTGTCACCATTTTGGAGAGGTTGATCTGGACTCCCCAGTCAGATGCCCATTCACTTAAGGTGTCAAGTGCTGTCTGCATTCTGTTTTTTGCAGTGGATAGGTTTCCTGCCGCACTCCAGGCAGCAAAGTCATCTGCATGAAGAGCCTTTGAAATATGATGTGACAGTTTCTCTCCCATATCATTGATGAATACTAGGAAGAGGGTAGGAGAGATCACTCCTCCTTGAGGTACTCCTTGTTTTAGAGTAACACGTTTGCTTAGTTTACCATCTACTTTTACTCTTGCAGTGTGGTAGCAGAGGAAATCTTTTATCCAGCTAAACATTCTGCCTTCAATTTTGTTTTGGAGAAGCTTGAAGAGGACTCCCTCTTTCCACACCGTATCGAAGGCCTTACTTAAGTCCATAAAAGTAGCCTTTTTTTATTCTTTTGGAAAGCATTTTCGATTTCCTGTGCTAGGTATGTAAGCTGGTCTTCAGTGCTTCGATTTTTCCTATAGGCCGACTGTGTCTTGGTGAGCTTTTGGTTTTCTTCTAGGTATTTTATCAGTCTAAAGTTGACCATTCTCTCCATTGTTTTCCCTATACAACTCAAGAGGCTGACTGGTTGGTAGCTTGACTTGCTTGTTTTTCCTTTTTGTTTTTTCCCAATTGGGATGATGACAGCTTCACGCCACAAGTCTGGAATTTTACGTTTTCCATGATTGGTTGAAGATGGTAAGGAGCTTGTTTCTGCTGATTGGCCCTAGATTCCTGATCATATCATTGGTTATTTCATCTTTTCCTGGGGCCTTTTTGGTTTTTAGTTTTCCATTTAGTTCTGCGATGGTGAAGGGTGTCTTCATGCAGGACTCTCGATTTTGATTCTTCAGTTTTCTTTTAATTTCTTTTTTGACTTCTTTAATACGTGTATGAGAGAGTGGTGTTGTGCTTTCTTCCTTGTAGAAGTCAGCTAAAATGTTTGCTGCCATTTTGCCTGTGTGAAATTTTCCCTCTTCTTCGATGACAGTCTTGTAGTGTGAATTCTTTGTTTCTTCATTTAGAGTTCTTGTAAGGTTCCATAGTTTACTTGTGTTTTTTGTCATGTTTAGACTGCTGGTATTTTCATGCCAGCTCTTTTGTATCTCTGTTCTTTTCTGCTCATTGAACGTGTGTTTGATTTCATTGTGTTTTCTGCTGTAGGGTTTTGCTCCATTGTATGTCTTGCATCATTCAGCTCATTATGCAATTTTTCTAGTCTCACTCCAATAAGACTTGTATTCTCTTCGTCTGCCCCTTGGGATTGCCTTCTGTGCGGATTGTAGTATAACTTTATTTATTTGTGAGATGTTATGGTTTATGTTGTTAGTGAGGGTGATATTCTGGCAAAGCTGGTCTTTTTGTTCCCTGAAGAGGGTCCAATTTGCTTTTTTGAAGTTCCAGCTTAAGCATTTCATTGGTTATACCATCCGGTCCTGATGACTTTCTATCTTTTAGTTTCCTTATAGATATTTTAGTTCTTCTAACGTGAATGGTTTAGACAAGACATCTGGACAATTTGTGTTGTTCGTACCATTGTTTATTTATTAATTAATATTTTATTGTCAGCATGCTTTAATGCTAATAATACTTTCTTTTCTATAGGGTTCTGCAAGCATGTCTACTACTTGTTTGCAGTGTAGAATTTATCTGTATCTTTCAGTGTAATTATTTGTCGCTGAGAGTTGTTACCATTATTTATTTGCTTGATTAGTTTTCACAACCATTTTCCTTCATTCTCAAAGTTTATTTTTTGGGTTTTTCCCTCCAGCTTCTTCTCTATGTTTCTATCTTTCCTTTAGTGAACATCACTTTGGTCTTTTGTAGTGTGATATGGTTCTGTTGGGATGGTTGCGTATCTGGCTCACAGGAGCATCTCTGCAAATCAAGTTGTAAAGAATCTATAACAACTAAGAACAAACTGCTCTATATATGACCAATATCAGACTAGATGCATAGTAACTGATTACAGAAGATACTTACTTGAAATGCTAGATGAGTACGCTCATTAAAACTACCATGTGTAGTACTTCCATTCTTCCATCCAAGTGGGTAACTTGGTTGAAGCAAGGTGGACACTGTGCTCTTGATAAGAGATGAAGATTGAAAGAATTTGTGAAGGGAAATGACCATAATATAACAAAGCAAAGTTATTAACATACTTAACTCCACCGAGGTGCTAATATTTACTTTCTGGATAAAAACTGCTGCCATGCCAAAAGCCGCTCACATCAACATTTTTATACGACATTACTATCACGACTTATAAACATCACAATGTCCATAAAATCAAATGAAACATTCCTATTTGTAGTACTTCTTTTCGAGAGTAGATCTATCTTGCAGGAGTGTAAAATTTGGAGACAGTAATTTTGAATTTGACTAATATTTTCATATAAACAAGTGTGTTTACAATTTTCAGTTTGTATAAATTTTTGCTACTTTATTTGAAAAAATATTTGAAATTAGCTTTCATGACAATAACAGTGATGATGATTTATTACAATATGAGTTTGATGAAATTTCTGACTCAGAGTTGAATGGTGATGAAGCTGAGGAAGCCTTTCCTCAGCCATAAACTAGCAGTGCAGGCGAGTCGAGTTCTAAAAAAAAACACACAAAAAATCTGCAACTACAAGCAGTATCAGCACAGCACACCTAGCACAGTTAATGATTCTAAATCTTAACATTGGATATGGAATGAGGTGATTACCAGAAACAAAAATTATAAATTATTTCAAATTGTATCCAACATGCACATCAGGATCGAAGGCACCTTTAGATGAGACATCACCAGAATTAGATTGTCTCAGTCATCTATTAACCCCTTAGCTGCACTGAGTAAAAAGTATATATCATATCTACAGTGCAGGGAAATTTCAAGGGCTGTTAAATATTTTTCCTCTAACCATTTTGCCCACTACATTATCACGTTAAAGAATTGGAATGTAGACCTATTATTATTGAAGGCATATACACTAGGCCTATACTCTAACTTATGAATTTTTGAATAATGTTTCTTTATATATTATGTAGGAGACATGAAAACCTTAATATACATTCGTCTTGCAAAATAAACATTATGTAAAACAAATAGAAGACAAAATTGATGCCTTTGAGATGTGGGTATATAGAAGAATAGGGAGAACATCATGGAAAGAGAAGAAAACAAATAAAGAGGTGCTAAAAACACTTAATATGAAGAAAGAACTACTAAGAGAAATAAAGATCAGGCAAATAAAATACTTTGGACACATTAAAAGACATGACACCCTATTGAAGACCTTACTTGAGGGTAAAGTCAAAGGGAAGCGAGCAAGAGGTAGGCAGAGATACAAGTGGGAGAGTAACATTACACGATGGACAGGTTACAGTCTAGCAGAGTGCACCACCAAGACAAGAGACAGGAGATGTTGGAGATACGTTGCAGCCAACCTTCGTTGCGGAGACGGCACTTGATGATGATGATGAAAACAAATAGACCTAATCATAATAACTCGTTTTATTTCAGACAAAAAGTTTTTCCTACCAACTCTTCTCAGCATATTTATTTGTCACATCACAAATATCTTGTGTAATAGTATCATGTAATACACATTCAAAGATACTGAAAACGTTTGCATGATCAATTTTTTGAATCTTAAACTATTATTGACAGAAGACAAAAATGTTTACCTTACCCGTATCATGAATTTGAAACACGTGGTCTACAGATTGCTGAATCTAATTCTATATCCTCTGAATCACGAATACTAATACTATCACAAATCAAATTAACACTTTCTAAATCACTTTCTACATCTGATAAACTAATGCTAATATTATCAGAAAAACTTTCTTCCAAAAGCGCATAAATCTCTGATTCATTGAATTTTCGCTTCAACATATATGTAGGCCTAGATATTGTGGTTAGAGAAAAAAATTACTGCTCTGTCCACTGACAAAATTTCAAATTAAATGTACATGCATGCACCCATTCAAAGCCTCGATTTGGAATTGACCTGTAGGTAGCTTGCACTAGCCAATCAGATTATTTTATAACATTGAGGAGCTTTCTGGGACAAAATATACACATACTTAAACATGTGCACCAATAGGCGATTACTGCAACTCAGTGGACACTTTTTTCCGTATCCTATAGGATGCTTCCACAGTTAACGGGTTAACAGCAGATATCATTGATAATTTAATCATTGATATCAATGAATATGCAGAGTTTAGGATCAGGAAAAGGAAAGAAAGTATGCTTCAATGACTGACATCAAGATCTGTAATTAAACCTTGGAAGCCTGTAATCTGAGATGAAATTTATTGATTTCTGGCATTGCTGATTATTTTTGGCTTGGATAAGTGCCCATGAAGAAGGGATTACTGGACATAAACACCAGCATTTTGGTACACTTCATATTTTTTTGAAATCTTTCACTCTATGCTTCATGAAGGTGATGTTGGGGCATGGTAGAAAGAAAAAAAAATTGAGCCTTTTCTGAAAGCTTTAATCGCGAGACTCTGAGCTTTCTTCTACCCATTTCAAGATTTATCCATTGATGAAATAGTAATTGGATTCAAAGGAAAATGGAAGCATAAGCAACATATTGCTTCTAAGACAAATAATTATTATATAAAAATCTTTTGGTCTATGTGATAGCGTGACAGGCTATACATTAGATATACTTCTGTATTTTGGAAAGCTGATATTGTATGCTCCTGAAGCCAATAAAGATGATCTTCAAGCAGTAAATGTTTTTCAAACTCTGCTGAGGGATATGCAGAAAGGGCACACTGTACATTCAGGAAAGAAACTACACTGCCATGCCAGTCATCAGTTATTTATTGGAGTAAAATATAAATTTTTTTAGCACTCTAAATTTCTCCCAAAAGGACCTTCACCAAATCTGAAGACCTTACTACTACAGTATAAACAGACAAAGTGGTTACTTGATGAGACCAAAAGGTTATGTGCAAGGCATGGTGTGACAAAAAAGCAAAAAAACCATGCATCTTGACTTCTACTGCAATAGCAGTAGACAATGCCCCTGACCAAGATGAGCCACTTTTTTTGTTATTGTTGTTCGTCCATCACAAGTGATGATGACCATTTGTTACATCCACTTTTGAAAATTCAATTTTAGTTATGTCCTTGATTATGAGTTTGTAGATGGCTAATGAGCCCTATTCGAGCTGTAAATGTCCTTGGACAGTTTGGACATGGAATGACGACTGTAGACGGATCTTGGTCTATCCGTGACTTTCTAGCTGCTCTCCGCTGTTGAGCTGCTGCATTTCTTTTCTTTTCACAAGATTATGCGCTCTTTTTTATTTTAGAACGCTATGTAGATCTATTTTGTGCAAGTTCTTCCCATGTATCGTGGTCTATTTCAAAGGCTTTCAGTGAGTTCTTTAACGAGTCCTTGTAGCACTTCCTTTGGCCACCTTGAGATCGTATACTCTTCTCTAGCTCACCATAGAGAAGTATCTTTGGCAGACGATGGTCTGGAATACGCACCAAATGACCTGCCCAACGAATCTGTGTCTGCATCAGGATCGTGTCAATGCTTGGGATACTAGCTCTATCAAGGACAGTGGTATCTGGAATCTTGTCTTGCCATCTGAATCTTGTAATAAGCCACTTGTTGTACATATGTACAACAAATCAATCAACTGTTGCAAAAAAGCTAATCACAATATTGCTTACTATGGCAGTTTGAGTACCATTAAAAAAATGGTGGAAGAAGATCTTTCTGTGGCTGTTTTAAAATGTACAGCACAATGCTTTCATCTTGTACAAGCTGTCTCATCTGTATAATAAGAAGCACACATTCCACAATTTCAAGTGTGAACTTGTGAAGCAGCTCATAGAAGGCATAGCACAACATACTGCTGAACCAGTTCAGCCAGTTCCCAATGTGCATGTTAGCAATGCTGCAAGTGCTATGTATTTTATCAATTATGTTGGTAAGGGCTGCCACTGTGTGTATTGCAGTACACCAGCAAAGAGTCTCTGTGTCAAATACATATTCAATACATATAGCAACCAGCCTTATCTACATCCAAAAACATTTTTTTGGAATATCACATGCAGATGTGAATATTCAGACCTGTATATATTGTATATAAAAATAGAAGAACTTTATATATATATATATATATATATATATATATATATATATATATATATATATATATATATATATATATATATCCAAGGACATGTATTTAAGTCCTGGACACTAAAATGTAAATAATATAACATTTTATGAAAAATGCATATTTTGTATGCATTTGCTGATGTCAAGACAAGGTGACATTTATAAGAAATTATGTATTTATCAATACTTGAGTGTATTTTAAAATAGTTAAGGATGTATGTGGATGTGTATTATTTTAAAATAAATGGATTATGAGTTAGCTTTCTGGGATACAAGCTTGGGTATGTACACATTTTTATGTTTTTTTTTCACACACTTTATTTGTGAATTAAATTTTCCATAACTAACACAATATTGTATGTAAGAAAACAAATTCAAAACTGATTCTTATTACCCATTCATTTATGAACATTTTTATGTCAGAATTGTTCACATTGACAGAATAGTCAGGGAGAAAATGGAAACATACAAATACTACCAAAATTTACTAAAAATATGAAAAAATTTGCTCCAGCATAGCAGGAAAACCTTTAAGAAGATAAAGAGTTACCGGTAAGTATAGTTTGATTTTTTCTGAGGCAAACATTGAGCAAGATTTAAATTGATGGTTATCTAGAGATGGAAAGAACAAAGATTGAGGTAAAAAAAAGTGGTGTCATAAAAAAAAGATTGCTAAGCAATGGAAGTAACATACATTTTTGTTTTGTGAGATGCAAAAAAGAAATTATGGGGTACTTTACTGTTTAGCAGATGTGCAAATTTAACAAAACAAAATGTAATGGAAAGGAAATATAACAAGGGAAAACAACTGAGAATACAAATATCAATTACCAAACTGTCAGAGGATATCCGACAAGGTGGAGTAACAAAACCAAGAAGCAATAACTAGGATAATGTAATATTGTTACTTGTTTAACTAATAACTAACAAATAATAAAAGTAATGTAAAAAAGAAATAACAGAAAACAAAGGAACATGGACTTTTTCCACATTACAGACTAACTGGGACCGTTTTCAAGCACAAACGTCTCTGAAAAAAATTAAGATCTGTAAAAATTAAGTCATGGTAAGAATATGGAGAAATGCATAACAAGGATAGAAAAAACGCACCAAAGATGTTCTACAAGAAAGTACACAACATGAGGAGTAAAAAAGACACTTATGAGCCAAAAGAAATAATCAATGATGAACACAGTAACATACTAAATAGGCTCAAAGAAATCATGAAAAGATGGAAAACTTACTTCAATCAACTGTTTAACTTAAAGGAAGGAAAAATTATTACAACAATAAATACAATAGAAGACCTAGAAACATACATCCTGAAATCTGAAATTGAAGACAGTTAAATATGCACCAAATAACAAAGCACAAGGAAAGAGCGAAAGAACATAACCAAGATTTATATTTAGCTTTTGTGGACCAAGAGAAAGCTTTTGATAGAGTGGATAAAGCACAACTATGGATAACACTACAGACATTAATTTCATTCATTAATTTTCCTTTGGCGCTGTAGTTAGCACATAGGGCAGAGGTCAGATCTTTCGAATTTTGTCTGTTCAAAGCTATTCTGTGCAGTTCTTGAATAGTATGTATATTGATTGTTTTACTTTCTCTAAGTATTATTCTTCTGAGTGTTGTGTTTCCTTTGGTCTACCCCTGGCTCTTTTGCCTGTAGGTGCCCATTCAAGAGATTGGTGGTGTATTCTGTTGATGTCTGCGCGTAGGACATGCCCGATGTAGGACCAACAGCGTTTTCTGATAACATCTGTGATGAAGTTTTGATTTGTCTCTTCTCTGATTGTATCATTCAATTTGAATTCATTCCAATGGGTGTTAGTTATCCTATTAAAACATTTTTTCTCGAAACTCAGTAGTTTTTTTCTGAAGATAAAGAACTTTTCCAGCTCTCACATCCATATGATAGCACCGGAATAACGCAGGAGTTTAATAAGCGTATTTTCATGTGTGTGCTGATTGTCTTAAACCTCCAGATATTAGACAATCTGTTAAAGGTATTTGAAGCTAATGCAATGCGAGCTGTAATTTCTGTCATGACATCACTGTCGAGTGTTAATTTGCTTCCTAGATAGGAAAATTTGTGTAATTTTTCAAGTTGTCCATTTAAAATATATGCGTTAGGTGAACTGGTGAAGTCCATAATTTTTGTTTATGATTAATTGATTTGGAGACCTATTTGGTCTGCGATGAGTTTTAATCTATCATAAAGATATATATCATGACATATGGAGTTCCCCAATATCTGATAAGTCTATGTCAGAGCATATACGCCAATAGTCAATGTGCAGTAAAAACGAGCACAGATATATCCAATAATTTTTTAATTCACTCGGGAGAGAGACAGGGATGTGTACTATCCCCCCTATTGTTCATAACATACGTATATCACATTTACAAAGTAGCAAAGACAATGGAAGATAATAATTTGAAGGATAGCTTAAATGAATTGCTATTTCCAGAGGACCAAGCACTGGTAGCATCATCGGAAGAGCAACTACAAAGACAAATAGACAGATTACACCAAACATACCAAACCTTTACCTTTAAGATAAATATAGAAAAGACCAAAGTAATGAAGATAGGAAGAACAGAAAGAAACACCAATATCTCTCTCTCTCTCTCTGTGTGTAGGTGCGTGTGTGTGTGTGTATATATGTATGTATATATTGGAAACAACAGACTTAAACAAGTGACAGAATTCACATACCTAGGAAGCAATATAACAACAGACAGTAAGAGCAGCAAAGAAATACGCAATAGATGTAGTAAAGCATACTAGGGCAAATGACACCAATCTTCAAAAACAAAAATATAGTTTTAAAAACCAAAATAACTATTCAAAACGATTATTATGCCAATGCTGTGCTACCAATGCTAAACATGGACAATGATAGCACAAGACAAACGTAAACTTGTGATACCTGAAATTGCATGCTTATGGAGAATCTTAGGAGTATCGCTAAAAGACAGAGTAAGGAATGAGGACATTAGACAAAGAACCAGCACCAGAACCAGCAATCTTGGAATATATTAAGAGACAACAGATCAAATGGTTTGAACATGTCAGCTGACTACCATCAGACAGCATACCACAGCAAGTTATGCTACATAGATACAGTGAAGGCAGTTCTAGAGGCAGCCCATAAAAATGACGGACCACCGAAATAAAAGAGGCAACAAATCCCACAATATACTCAGCACACACGAAAGCCATCTCCAGAAAACTCTTTTACCCTTGAAAAGCAACAAAGGTTTTATCGAATAGATAGATATATAGAACGTCTATGAAATAAACACAAAAAATCATATTAAAATACAGAATGATGGTTTCTCCAACTCCCTTTCCCTGTATTAGAAATGGTAACAAATGGAGAAAGATATTCAGTCAAGGACAGACAATTTTGGTGTGTTTTACTAATGTATGCCCTATTGATAGACAAAAATAAAAATAGAATGAGGTAAGAAAAATGCTATAAGTGAAGAAATCATGAGTGTAAATTTAGATGACGTACACACTTAAGAAAACTTACAATCTGTAAAAGTTTAAACAAAAAAAAAACCATAAGATTAGCAGCAACATAAAACCATCAACAGTAAATAAGAATTAAAATACAGTTTACTTTGTTCTTATGTAAAATATAGTCTAACAAAAAACTGTAACATGCAAAATGAGTAACAATTCAACATGATAAATGAGTAAATATATATAACACTTCTTGTCCAAAAATGCTTTAATAAAATTTCCGTACTGTGAAATATTCATACAATTGCACAGCAAATATAACATAATCAAAACCTCAGTATCAAAACATATTTATAGATACTAAATGTATACAGTCATTGCAAATACTTCATGTTTCAGTAACAAATATGACTAGAAGTAACACGACTGCAATTTTCTGTATCTTACTATTAGAATTTTTCAAAATAGGATACCTTCAACAGCACAATATTGTTTTTACTAACTTAAATTTGCTGTAAAGTAGTGCACAAAATTTAGACAGCAATAGTACTGTCTACTTTATCTCCATATGCTAGTTTAAAGTACACAATCAAAAGACATCCATATCCACAGTGTTTGCATACATAGGTCTATATGGATACACCTAGCACTAGATATAAAATATTCCCAAGAATATCACTAATTATCCCCTCTCAATTAAAAAACCCACAAAAAATATGAATTTGCAGAATATTATACTAATTTCTCATGAAGAGCTTTGCTCACATTGATACCATATTCACAAGACAATAATTTAAACCAGGGACTGAGCATATTCTCAAATGCTCAAATGTTAGAAAGTAGAGTACAATTGCAAAAACTCCAATCTGAAGCTGTTGCAGTAAACAGTGATTCTTGTTCTCATATACATTGTGAAAATTACATAACATTTATATTGTATTAGGCATATGTAATATCTGGATAACGTAAAGCATACAAGAGTACACACATGTGTTATATGAAAATCGTTTTATATAAAATAATTAAAAATCTAAGGATTTTAGTATCCAAGATGGACTCTAAAACCAATCCCCTCACCTCCCTGTGAATACTGTGAATAATTTATTATGTCAAAGTAAAACTGGTATGATCTATGGGATTGTAAAAGTAATGATTGCAACACATCCTGTATAGGACATTGCTTAGGCAGGCAGCACAGATCGCAAAACATATCCTACAAGATTAAATATAAATAACAGTAACCTTTAATCATATAGTATATACCCTATAAGATTGCAATACACTAAACTAGTTGATGGAGGAACTCTGGCCCACAGAGACAGACATCCACAGAAAGATGTATGGGAGTATAAGGAACATTCAAACACAGCAGCATTTATAAAGAAAATTGGACTTGCTGTGTAGGCATGTCAAACTGCGAACGAGAAGAACTATTGCCAAATTTTTAGACACCATTAATACATCCAATGTCATCGGCAGTACAATTTGAATGATTGACTTTCTATTGATGAGCAAGTTCACCCAAGTTTTTTTGTGTGAGACTAACCACTCTACCACTGAAAACTTATGGGGGTTACCTTTTTTTGACTTTATTATATGCCAGATATAAGTAAACTTGTTTTCTTAGTTTAAATATATAATGCTGATTGCTGGAGACCTTATGGACAGTATTCTAAACAAAGGTCCCTACTAAATAAGAATTCAAAATTATGACCATTATGACTAGAAACCACTATACATAAATCAGGTCAACATTGTAAGGATTCACAAGTACTTTGATGAGGCCTGAAAGGGGAGTAAACAATAACAACTAAGAATTTTTGGTGTGAAGTTGGTTATCCGCTCACACAAGTCAAGGTGACGCAAAAGTTATACTGTAGTCGGATGTGTCAAGATGAAAGGCACATATATCGCAGTAAAGGTGTAAACATATTAAGTTATCCAAAATAAATTGTGATGACCAGCTGAATTTGAGAACAAGCACAGATTCTAAATGTCTTCACAAAATATGTTTTCAGTGTTAAGAAAAATAAATCCAACAATAATTTTAAAATGAATCTGAAATAACTTCTATAAATGTGTTAAATATACTTTACAAAATATTTGATAGAAGAGTAAAAAAAAATATATTATTCAAAAATTTTCTTGACAGACTTGAAAGACCATTGTACAATTAAGATATTCAGAGAAAAGTAAAAATAAATGATGAATTAGTCTCATGTATTGTAATAATACTATTAAGAAGCTTTGAGGAACTATTGAAAAACTCGAATGTGGCAGATGAAATTTAAACCTGGTCCGTTCAGCTGACACCTATTTATCTCACAGCTTGAATCAACATTTTCTTAATTTGTCTAATCTGCATCATTAAAAAATATGATATGTTAGGCAAGATGGCCAATGTGAATACAGGCATCTTTTTTGGGGGATGTAGATTGGCAATGTAGATAGGGCATGTAGATTGGCAAAATTCTGAAAATATTTTGACTCAATTTGTGAGACAAATTTGTGTCAGCTGAACAGTGGCCATCGATACACATAAAACCTGCTGGTTGCTGGCACAAAGTGACAAATTCAATTAAAATCAGAGGAAAAGTCTAATGCATCAATTAGAAGGATGATTTCTAATGCATGCAAATGTTATGCTTGTTGATGGTCACAGCTAAAGGGACCAGGCACAAATATTGTCTGTTATCCCCTGATTCATTTATTTTAAGGCTATTTATTAATTTTAATCCTTATTAAAAACTACCTAAAACAAAACAAGACATAGCAACAAAAACAAAACAAAAACACAAATCATTACAATTGGTTAATCTCACATGACAAACAGCAACAGTAAATTTAAGTCTTACGTGCCTTTATCATTGTGTGCATCAAATTAATTAACTCTTTATATCCACCGAGCCGCTAATATCTACATTTTGGAGACCCACTATGCTGAAAAGCCGCTCAAATCTACATTTTAATATGAATTTACTATCGTGTTCGGCATAGCAGGAAAACCGCACGGAGACAAAGAGTTAATGCTCATTTTGTACTGCATGCTAGGGAAAATGTGAAAAGCTTTTGAAAATCAATGTCATGATAGTTAGATATGTTCACTGCCCATTTCAGATGAAATTATTCTCAAATTGATGACTAAATGAGGTTTGGTGTGGGGTTGACTGAATAACCTCATGATCTTAGAAGAAGCCTGCGAAATACCCATACTGAATTGCTGGGAGAGAATCAACCCTTTTGCTTGCAAAATGCCTTAAGATTGCAAATTAAAAGTTTTGATAATCTGTAGTAACAGCAGCAAAACTGAAATCTAACAGGTGAAACTACAAAACAGGGAGATAAAGTTTGCTAATCATTGGTAACACATGAAAATCAACATTTTGACCAAAAGGCCTTTATTAAAAACACATTCAGAACAAAATATGATGAGTAAGAAAGGCACTGTCCACATTCACATGACTGAGCTAAATCATGTGTTTTCAGTGATTAGAAAAAATTCGGAGTGCAAAGGGAAACGCACTGCTCTCGGCGAACACAGAGTTTGCAGATAACCAAGATCCCAAAAGTACCTCCTCATAGTGCACCAAGGAAAAAGAAATCCAGTTGCTCGTGCTGATTCTGGCCAAACCTTTTTGGGGATCGTGTCCATAAATGTGGAGGCAACAGATGGAAAGAGAATTGACTGCATATGAGACAGTTTATATCTCCAAAACCACTGTGCCAACACATGCAGCAGCACTGTCGACACACAGTATCGCTAGTCTGTCCATACTGGGCATTGGAGGGGTAGAAGCACGCCAAGAAACATAAAGATAACATACAAAGTACAGTAAGAGGCAGCATTGTGTCAGAGGGAAGTGCTAAGTAGAAAGGGAACACGTTCCAAAGAAGTCGCAACTACAAGCCCTGTTAGCTCGAGACAAGTTTCTAGATACCGGAACTCCTTATGGGCAGAGACCCAATAGTGGGCACACGGCAAAGAAAGCAGTCGAAGCACAAATCTACTTCAAGCTTTCCTATACCAGAAAAATGCTTGCAGAGAGAAAGGGTTCAGTACCCGATGGCCTGAGGCACCGTGGGGACAAGATCATTCAGCTCGAGAACACGCCTTGCTCCCAAACGCGTAGTGTGAGACTCGGACTTGGGCAAGAGGTTCACTATGTCTGTGAATGTCACCTCGGCTAAGAAGGTGAAAGAACCAGGGTCCAGCTCTTCTGTTGAGTTCTTCCTTAACTGGAACCAGGCTCATAGATGAGAAAGGTTCACTACCTGATGGGCACAGGCACAGAACGTCTAATTACAAGAGGCAAGTTCACAGACGGTGGAACACCTCATGCCAGTTAGACAAGAGCAACAATCGTCTCTGCAAAGAGTCACTACACACCCGTGTGCCTGTCGACAGGCAGGCTGTCACAGACTAGGGAAGCCTACTACCAGAATTAAAGGCATGATGAAAATGGATGCGCTGGGCCTCGAACGTCCAGACCACAAAGTGGCCAAATGAGGCACAAATAACACAGTTTTACTGTGGAACTTGCAGTACAAGGTACTTCACGCTCCCTGGTAGAAATCACACGCTATATTCGTTGTGGTTATTAAAGAGCGAACACAAAAGAAGAAGAAAAACTTCATTGTCCTGTTTCTTAGGTCTACACGAAAGTTTTGGAAAAGTTCCATCTGAGCAAGTCTCTTAAATGACAGTCATGTGACGACTCTCAGAGATACAGGCCTTACTGCAAGATGTTGTAATGTTGGACCAAACCTGACTCACAGACTTTATCAGCAGCACTTACAAATGGCAGAGCAACATGTTAGATGGACTAGATTGCAGTAGAATGCTGTCCTCTTTACAGACGAGAGCAGATTCAACCTCTCCTTTGATGATGGATGTATACAGATTTGTCGACGGTGTGGAGAATGCTTTGCAGACTGTTTTGTTTGTCAACACAATCGATTTGGAGGTAGCAGTATTCACATTTTGGAAGGATTCAATTTTCACCACTGCTTGCCTCTGCACATCTTCCGTGGAAATGCTGCGAGATATAGAGATGAGGTTCTGGGTGCACTGGTTGTTCCCGCGTTCACAAATTAACCAAACTTGCAGCTTCTCCAGCAGGATATCATATGTGCACATGTACACAGATGGGTCAGCACAGAATGCTGTGAGGAATGGAGGAGCAGGTGTATATATAGAATATCCACACAAGCCTAGAGATACAATCAGAACACCGACAGGAAAATTCTGCAATAATTATGATGCAGAAATCCAGGCAATTAGTGTGGCAGCTAAAAAACTGCTGAACTCCAACTCTGGCCTACAGCCTGTGGTATTCCTGACAGATGCAAGGTCTGTGCTTCAAACTTTCCAGTCAGGAAAACTAACAGACTTAAAAAAACTACTTAGCGAATTGTCTTACCAGTATAGGGTAACCATGCAGTGGATACCCTCTCACTGTGGAATACCAGGAAATGAAAAAGCAGACCAACTGGCTAAGGAAGGTACTGCCAAAGACCAACCAGATATACCAATCACCTACCATCAGAAAAAACAGATGATAAAGTCAATAAGAAAGCCACAAACACCAACACAAGATGACTATCATATTATGAACAGATCAGAACAAGTTATAATTCTACGTCTCAGAACAGGACACAACCGACTCCGCAGTCACATGTATACAAGTTCAAGATTGGCAACACGGCCATGTGTACAGGCAGCACAGAGTGCCAAACATATACTTCAAGAGTGTTCTGAGCATGAAACGCTGAGGCAGACATATTGGCCAGAGGAAACAACACTGGAATCAAAGCTCTATGGGACACTGTATGAACTACAAAAGACTGAGTTTTATTAAGGAGACAGAATTACAGATATAGACATGTTTCAAGTGAACGAAAGAAGAAGAAGAATATGTGCACACACCGACCACATGCATTACATAGCAGTCTCTACCGCAGTAGAACATTCTGATGATTGATTGGCATGCTATATCACCAGATATGTCCCTATAGAACATCTGTAGGATGAACTTGGACGCAGAGAATACAGACAAGGTTGGGAGACCATGGGGACCTTGTCCAGGAAATTTTCAAGAGCTTGAAGCTGCTCTTACATGTGAATGGGACTTGATTCCTCTGAATTTCCTTCAGAGACTTGTGCTTCCATGAGGAGCCGCTGCCAAGCTTGTTTGCACGCACACGGTGGAGGACATATCATATACTGAGGTTAGTGTGAAAGATTTTGTATTATTGATTGCCATTTTGGTTTTCTCCCTTTCCTGCACAGCATGCAATGTATTATATAACAATCAAAACAGTAATTAATGACTAGCATGGATTTATAGGAAAGTGAACAAAGATTCCAAATATGTTAACTTAAAAACATTTATATTTACATTTCACACTCTGTTCCTGGATTATACAGGTGGTGCGTTTTTAATGTGCTTCAGTATATATGAAATGTAAATATGCTTGTAAAAGACGTTGTTATTATAAATACCTGTCAATGTACATTTTTCTCTTTATGGCCTAAATTTTTAAGTGATGCAATACTTATTTCATTTGGTATACATGCTTATATTATAATAATGCAGTCTGATGTGTCAAGTTGAAAGGCACAGATGTAGCATAGATAAATAATCAGTATCAAGTATGACCAAATGCATTGGAAATGTGGGTATTGCAGCCATGCCAACCATGGTACAATGAATTTAATTCTCCAGACTGCATATTGCTAACCAGTAGGAGTTTGCAACAAATACAGTAGAAGAATAGTTTTATAATAATTGTATCTTCTTTAAAATATTAATTTAAACTACTGTTGACTTGGAGACACTGACACTACTCATAAGTTCAGCATCTTCACCAGTGCTATGTAAACAGCATGACATGTCTTCAACAGAAACCTTATCTAGTTCACATGAGTTGGGACTTTGAAACTTCATTTTATTATAATATAATTTTGTTGAACTAAAAATGTAAAGAGAAATTTAGAGGTATTAAGGAAAAAATAATTATGTAAAAACTGGTACACAAAATTATGGTGTTTAATCACAGTTAAAATTGTGCCTGGGAAAGTTTGTTTGTGGCGCAATATGTAATAACTAGACCATAATTACAATTTCCACAATGTAAGCAGCCAATGCTGAATAAAACTGTCAATGCATAAATATTTTATATTATGTATCCAATAGGTCTTTATGAAATCTATATATTTCTTCTTATTTTTCTTATGCACTTATTCTCAAACTCCCACTGGATCTCTCTTGTAGCAGGATAATAGTCTTACTAGATTTCCAACAGGATTTAGTCCAGAGAATGGAAATGCATTGTGTCACCATCTTATTATTGTCAATGGCCTAATACACCAGTCTCTGACAGATTCATTATTTATTTGTCCATTGCCAAGTGATGATGACCATTTGTTATATCCACTTTATGAAATTCAGTTAGACTTATGTCCTTGGCTATGATTTCATAGACAGCTAATAAGCCTAATGCTGGTCTTTGGACAAACCAAGCATGGGTATGATCACTTCAGTTGTGTTTAATCTGCTTTTTCTAGCTAGTCTGCACTGTTGAGTTGCTGTATTTCACTATTTTTTCGAAGAGGCTGTATCTTTTTGAATGCAGATCATTATATAGTGCAGTTTCATGCAGGGTCTTCCCATGTATCATATTTTATGCCACTGACTTTTAGTGAGGTCTTTAGCAGTTTTTGTATTAATTTTTTTGGCAACCTTCAGAAAACATGTCCTTCTGCATCTGAACATAGAAGTGTAATTTTGGTAGGTGATGACCTTTCTAGAAAATAAGTGATGGCAACAGAATAGTATCAATGCCTGGGATACTAGCTCTGTCAAGTGGTATCCAATATCTTGTAATGTACATTTCGTTATAATTACACAATATAAGTGCCATATTATTTTGTAATCCAGAATTTTCAACAACAATTTGGTTAAAGCAATTGTATGGTACAATTGTATTTTGTAACCTTACTATTATCATTTTTATCCACCAAATTGCTGATTTTAAACCAAAAAAGGGATGCTAATCTAAAGTTAAATACAGTGAGCTAAGAAAGTTGATATTTATGCAATAAAAGCATTTACTGGGATTGTTTGTATATCCTAATGCAATATACATATACATAGACATATATCTTGTGAACATTTTATATATATATATATATATATATATATTTTAAGTGCATATTTGAATGAAACTCATGTGAGAGAATAATTGCATCACTTGACAGAGGTGAAACAAATAATATTTACTTTAACTTTAAATAAAAGAGCCAGATTTATCAATCTATTTAGATCTTGTCAGATGCTTTGAATTGTATTAATGTGAAAACATTATGCATGCTTAGTATTATATAAACCAACTGTGTATAAAAATATCTTGTATTATTATTTAACATTCTACCAACTAAAAAAACTGCTGAACTCCAACTCTGGCCTACAGCCTGTGGTATTCCTGACAGATGCAAGGTCAGTGCTTCAAGCCCTCCAGTCTGGAAAACTAACAGACTTGCAAAAACTATTTAATGAATTGTCTTACCAGTATAAGGTAACCATGCAGTGGATACCCTCTCACTGTGGAATAAAAGGAAATGAAAAAGCAGACCAACTGGCCAAGGAAGGTGCTGCTGAAGACCAACCAGATATACAAATCACCTACCATCAGAAGAAACAGATATTCAAGTCAATAAGAAAGCCACAAACACCAACACAAGATGACTATCACATTATGAAAAGATCAGAACAAGTTATAATTCTATGCCTCAGACCAGGGCACAACCAACTCCGCAGTCATATGTATACAAAGCTCAAGATTCGCCACACTGCCATGTGTACAGGCAGCACAGAATGCCAAACATATACTTCAAGAGTGTTCTGAGCATAAAACGCTGAGGCAGACATATTGGCCAGAGGAAACAACACTGGAATCAAAGCTCTATGGACCACAGTATGAACTCCAAAAACAGTGAGTTTTATTAAGGAGACAGAATTACAGATATAGACATGTTTCAAGTGAACGAAAGATGAAGAAGAAGAACATGCTACCAGATAGTTATCATGAAAAATAGATAAATTATATTAGAACTTAATGGTAAATTAAAATTTCACAATTGCCAACTCTCAGCAAATAATAATAACGGAATCGTATCTTGTATATAATATTTTGCTATTCAATTATTGTAGAATTTTTAGGTGCAGTTATACATCCACTTGCATCACCACTACATTGTAGATGATTGGCTTTCAAACTATGAGCTAATTAACTTGTGTTGAAATTTGTGAGCCCCACTGTCCTCTATAACACTGAGCTGACAACTATAAGTAGTAGTACTAAGTGACCTTCCAGACATAAGTATTATTGTTGTGCTATAGGAAATATAATCTACAAACCATGGCAATGATGGATGTAACTCACAAGACCAATCTGAGCAACAATGATTATTCCACAGTATGTACAAGGAATCACAGGCCCACTTGTACCATTGTGTTTTGTTGTGTGTCTTCTTAGTTGTGCAGCCCTTGAACTAGCAGCTATCACTTTCTCCTTCGTCTTTATAAGGTCCCTAAGCTTTTTTCTCCATGAACATGAAAATATACACACCGGGTACTTGTAAAATTCTAGAAAGATCATTCTGTGTTTCATCCTAAATATCATCATTTTGATAAAAAATTATGTCCATATTCTGTGTAAAGAGTTACTTTACTATAGAGAAATACTAACAGTTAATACAGTTGTCTTCAATGAAACTTGAGTGTTTATGTACAAGATACAAGAGAACTGTACTGATAGGTACGAGTGTAGGTAGGTCATAACCACATTATAATGCACTACTTCTTAGAGACTATTATGGAAAGTCACTTTATGTGATGCTTTGTAAAAATGTGTGTGACTGAAAGGAAAGTGGCTTCTAGTACTTTAAGAAGCTAAGACTGGGTTTGTCTTTAAGTCAGTCTATTTTATAAATTTTGACTACAACCTATTCTTCTTCTTCTTCTTCTGCGTTCACTCTCATATAACCACAACGACTACAACCTATAAATTGTACCACTCTTTTAACTTGCAGTGACACTGCAGTAATATATCTACAAAAAGACATTTCACTAAAATCTTCTGGAAATTAAGAAACTACTGCTTAATTCATATATGCCTATACTCAGAGAACTGTAGGGTAAAAAATTAAAACAAAGTAATTCCTCTATAGAAAGTGTTAAGTTCAGGAATTAATATCTTAAATGGCAAAATTAAGGTTTCTAGTAAATGAATTTACAAATGTTTTGGTTTAGTGATGAGGGTATGGCAAAAAGTTGAAGGTGGAATTGTGTGACTGTTTCCTATTTGATTATTAAATTTAGATGTGGGAATTTCCATTTGTTGTTGAAGTTCAGGTTTAGTGCAAAATGAGTTACAATTGTCAGTGAGTATAGGTGACATCATAGAACGAGGACAGTGTATGAGAGGGAGCTGCTGATCTGTGAACTTCCGTGCGGATACACTAGAAGCAGGATATTTGGGCTGTAACCTTTGGTAAGAGATCTCTTGCGAAAGAATATGGTTAGGTCCAAAATAACGATCAAAAAGAGTTTTGTAGTAGTGCATATCTTTGGCCTTGTTTGGTATCGGTTTCATTAAGTCAAGCTCTCTTTGGGCCATTTCCAGACGCAGGGTCATCTTGTGGCAGTGTAACTTATCCTGATATGAAAAAAATCTTCCTAATTAAATGTTAAAATAACATGTTAACATATATAGTTAGAAAATAATGAGGATGTAAAAATAAGAAGTTACATAATACACAAAATGATCTAAGCTTAAATTGGACAAAAATACTGCTTCTAAATAAAAAATATTACTTTTAAAGGTACTAGTAGCAGTATGATACAGATTGGGGGAAACATAATAAAATAGACAAGTTACAATCTATCAGAGTGCACCACCAAGGCACAAAACAAAGAATGTAGATGTCCATTGCAGCCAATATTCAATGTGGAGATGGCACTTGATGATGATAAGTAGAAAAAACCAACTTTGTAAAGCAGGAAACATTAAATTAGTCAGCAAAAAAAAAAAATATAAACAGCAGCTACATGCCATACCTGAGACAAAAACAGAGAAGATAGTGGCTTATTATTTTTTAAATACAAATAATATCTGTAATGATTAATACAGACAAAATATAAAAAAATTTGAGATAATAATACACAAATGTTGAATTTTGATTATATATATATATATATATATATATATATATATATATATATATATATATATATATATATATATATATATATTGGGCTGGCAATATATGGTGTTATAGAACAAGATATGTCCAGATTCCTCAATTTCCAAACCACGTTTGAGAAAATCCTGCATAATTTTTGGCCAGTAACTATATTAATCCAAAGGTTTTGTTTACTCATTGCCATTAGGGGAAATGAATACCATCATAAAGAAATGATGTTGCAATAGAAAGGACATGTGCTTTGCATGGAAAGAGACTCTGTGACTGAAACTACCCTAAGATAGACCCCTGAGAGTAGGCAAAAATGTTATTCTAAGATTTTGCAGATTAAGAATTGATCTTATATTTACAAAATTGTAAAAACTTCTCCTTGTCCAAATAGGAAGGGTTTATGGTTGATCAGTTTAGTTTTTAATATTTAGCAAGTCTCTCTTGCATGCTCTTCTTGCCCTCAACTAGTTAGGGGGCTGTCTAACGAAGTGGTTACCACACTGGCTTCACATATGAGTTCATTTCCCAGTTGAGGCAGAAATGTTTTTCAGATTTCAACGGCTCCGGGGTCGACCCAGGCTTAAATGAGTACTGGATTAATCCGGGAAGTAAAGACTGCGAGGGAGAGCAGATGGCTACTTCCCTCATATAGCAGAGCCACTGAAATGTGAGATCGTAAACATCTCACACCCCTACAGCATTACTACATGCTATAGGCTAACATGCATTACTTTACTTGCATGCTGCATGGATGAGAGGTTTGAGCTTTGGTCTCACAACTGTGAGGTCCAGAGTTTGATTATCAGAAAGGACTTTGTTTTTTTCTATTGGAGAGTAAATTTAAATAATCCACTCTGAACATGGCATGGTGACAGCAAGAAACAAAAAAAGGCATGAAGTCTTTATCACACACAAATGACTAGCAACCTCCCTGCAACTCCCTAATGGAAAAATTTCAGTATTGACAGTTTTTTTTAGTAACTCTCCCCCTTTTACACATTGTTGCTCTCATCATTGGTTGAAAGATTTCTCATTTCTGATCAGTTCTCTCACAGTGTTTTATTTTGAGGCTAAAGATTTCTTTAATAACTTAATAACTCATGTCCATGGTCTTTATGCCCTACCACATAATTCATTATTAATGCTATTTTAGAGCCAGTTTTCTTCAATGTTTCAGATTTGTAGTGTTTCTATATTCTTCTTCTTCTTTGTCCGGGGCATTCTCAGAATTATGTAACACTTTAAACTTCAAAAATAACAATTCAATTTGTATGAACAAATTATGGCAAAACTTAACTCTTCATTATGAGCATGCATATGCCTCCTTCCATTCTGTATATGCTTTCAGCAACATACCTTCAACAAATCCTATATAACAGTATATTATCTCATACATGCAAAAATAATCTAAAAATAAATAATTTTAATCTGTTCAATGAAGCCGATATTCTAATGATCTACTGTTGACCAACTGTATCAAAGAAATAAATAATATTTTAAAAAGTTTGTCTTGTGTCAGCTAAGTCTCTCATAAAAATATTTGTTTAAGGTGTGTTCTGGTCTTCTTGGTTATTCAGTGCACAGGTTTTTAATCTCTTCTGGTTTAACAGATATGTTAAAAAGAAAAAATACTAGAAGAAAACTAAGTAATCTATACTACCAACTTTCTTCAGAATTTTAAGATAAATAATGTATAAATGCATTTTAAGATACATCAAATACACATAAAATAAAGCTGCCATCCATGACTACTTTTCAAAAATTTAAACATAACAACACAGCAAATCTTACCAGGGTATGGCTGTGAGCTCCTATTTGACTCGTTGCTCTTTGTTCAGGTTTAATGACACCCATAGTCCCTGGTGTACAATGAAGTAAACGGTACACATGTTCAACAATGCCAAACCCACGCACCAAATTGTCCCGATGCAGCAACCCTGACAACCTTTCCAGCTCTTCGTCTGCTAGGATATCCATAGGCTTCAATGTATCAATTGGCTCATTCTCACGTGTGTCCTAAGAAAATACAAGTGATTAATGATTATATGAACCAATATCATGGTACTCTGGACAACAACAGCCACCCAGTCATTTAAACAGAGGGTGAAGGGTATGCACAATGATAGTTGTTATAACTTGTCTGTGGATTTTTGGCCCACCTCGGGACAGAGCCAGAGAATAACTATCACACCTCCAGGAAGGTAGGTTTCAACCTATGCACTGCTCCTAGCCACTGTAGCCAAGATAAGGTTCACTGTGCTCATTCCCCGCCACCAAATGACTACTGATTATGCCGAACTTCTCTATTGCTCCAGGCATGCAACCAAATGTTCAAGTCAAAAGGACTGTCACGTCCTGAGTCACTGTGCCTCTATGATGGGTTTCAGTCATAGGAAAAAACAGTGCTGTCAGTTTCCTCCTCCCTAGTGCTGCCCAGTACATCTCTGGCTCCCTCCCAACCACAGATATATTCAGGTAAACATGAAACACATTTCAACAACAAAATAAAAGCATAATTGTATAGATGACGTGCCATGAAGCTTCTCTAAGAAGATAACCTCAATAAACGGCATGTCATCCACTAAGGTTTTCTGTTGCATGGGTGGTATGTCTAGTGGGCCATTGGTGAGACCCAGAGATGCAACCACATGCATGTCTGGAAGATGTGATCAAGTTTTAGCAGAACAAACTATAGGCTCATAAAAAATAAAACAGTGTTAGCATGAAGTTGACAAATACAGCTGGAGGGAAGACAGCTTATTTTAGTTGTTGTGGCGGATGGTGGGGGGGGGGAGAGTTATGACTCATTTTTGAATTTTAGAATTGTGGAGTAGGATGTGTAGTTGTTGTGGGGAGGGGAGGGGGTGGTGGATTTACGGGTGATATTAGGGATAGGGTTAGCGAGTGTAACAGACATGCTTGCCATTTTAGTATTGATTGATCTTCTAGTTCTATTTGTCAAGTGACATTTCTGTGACGCCACGGAAGATGAACAAATTATAGCACAGATTTACATGACTCTGCATAAAATTACAAAAGTTGGACTGTTATGACATAATTGTTCACATCTCCCAGTCATGTACCATTTTATTATTAATTTTCTGCTACTCCAGACCCTTTTTTGTTAGTATATTCATTGTTGTAGATGTCTTGCTGATCCTGATGCTGATTTCTTGATCTAGGGATAATTTATTGTTGATTGAGGATCCTAAATAAGTTAATGATCAATGACCTCTAGCTCATCATCATCAATGACAATTTGTGACTGCCTGAAGCCTGTGTCATAATTTGTATCTTCCTTTAGCTGATTGTTAGTGAAAACTCATGGCTGTCATCAGAAAAGGCAGCTAGTAAGTTTTGCAGCTCCTCCTCTGACTGTGTCATAATTTGTATCTTCATTTTGCTGATTGTTAGTGAAAACTCATGGCTGTCATCAGAAAAGGCAGCTAGTAAGTTTTGCAGCTCCTCCTCTGACTGTGTCATAATTTGTATCTTCATTTTGCTGATTGTTAGTGAAAACTCATGGCTGTCATCAGAAAAGGCAGCTAGTAAGTTTTGCAGCTCCTCCTCTGACTGTGTCATAATTTGTATCTTCATTTAGCTGATTGTTAGTGAAAACTCATGGCTGTCATCAGAAAAGGCAGCTAGTAAGTTTTGCAGCTCCTCCTCTGACTGTGTCATAATTTGTATCTTCATTTAGCTGATTGTTAGTGAAAACTCATGGCTGTCATCAGAAAAGGCAGCTAGTAAGTTTTGCAGCTCCTCCTCTGACTGTGTCATAATTACAACACCACCTGCAAAGATAACTCTTATACAGGTCTTCTTTATCCTGGTTTTGGCTTTCAACCTTTGAGCATTGTAGATGCCACTATCTGTACAAAAATGAAAGAATATACTACAATCCTGATCAGGAAAAGCATGTGTCAAGAGGAGAGAGAAATATATTCCTCTTGATCACAAACACCTGTAAAGAAACACAATCAAAGTTGATACAGTAGCAGCTTTCATGTCTGTGTGGAATGACTAACTATACTTTAGTTTCGTGGACAGCCGATCTTTTTTGAGTGCTTTGAATAAGCTCTCATGTAAGCACTCATGACTTACTAAGTCGAATGCCTTTGTAAGATCAATAAAAGCAACATATAGGAACTTTGGTTCACAGCATTTCTCTTGTAAGTAATGTAATGAAAATATCATATCCTTGATTGATTGATTTCCACAAAAAACATTCTGTGATTCAGGATAGACCTGATCATCTTGAACTTGGAGTCTTTGCAGCACAATTCTAGCAAGTATTTTGTTAACAGAACATAGGAGTGAAATTCGTTTGTTGCAGTTCCGCCTGTGCCTCTTGTTCTTCGAAGGAAGCTATCAGACAATTTCAGAAATAACAAATCAGCTGTTTATTTTTCTAAATTTTTAATCATATTTTTGAATAACATAAACTTGTTGTGCATCAAAAATATATTTAAAATGAAAGAAAATTATGTTGAATACAACGGAAACTGAGTTATAAACACTAGAATGAAATACACTCTTACTGAGAGCATTTTAACCCTTAGAAAGGAAACAGATATATAGATTGTAATTCAGTCTGCAGAGGAAATATAGAAATGATCAATAGCTTGTTGGTCAGTATACTAAGGGTTAAAAACTACTTTGCTTAGCTCGATTATTTTATGATCTATATTTTGGGATACAATTATAAATTGGCAAGAATGAGTTGTCTTAATATAGAAGAATAGGTCTTATACTTTTCTTTTTAAAAGAATAATACAAAGTTGTTGCATATCCTAATGAGAATGTGATGATCCACCAAATAATTTTGTAACATTAGTGGTTTTCTCAAAGGGCTTAGTATGAATAGCAGAAAAACTGAGTATTGGTAATATCAAAGAATAAATATTCTCTAGAATGCAACATCAAAGTGGATGTGATAAATCCGAAGCATATTCAAATGTAAACATATTCAAATATTTAGGTACATTAATAACATCAGATAGAAGATGGATTAAATAAGTCATATGTAGAATTGCAAAGGCACAATTTCACAAAATGAAGACCATTCTATGTAATATATATTTGACAATTGAGGTGAGAAAGAGAGCTCTCAGAAGTTATATAGAACCAATTCTGATATATGGAAGTGGATCTTGGACACTCAGTGTAACAGTTAAATATTATATTGAGGTAGCAGAGATGTGTTTTTTAGAAGAATGTTAAGGACACTGAGGACAAATAAAAGTGTAATGATGTTATCTGGAAAGAAGTTAATTTAAAAAGAGAGCTGCTTACCCGCATCGGAAAGAGACAGTTAACATTTTTTGGACACATCGTGAGAAAAAAATGATGGAACAAATTGTAACAACAGGCAAGTTGAAGAGAAAAATAGGTTGGAGAAGACCAAGAGAGAATATGCTAGACAACCTAGCATTGTGGAATAGGAGACCATCAGTATCAGAAATAATTGACAGCACATGAAATAGAAGGCTGTGGAAAGACATGATAACCAACGTCACTTGACATGGACCATAGTGAGAAGTAGTTTTCTAGGCAATAAAATACAAAACTATACTATCTTCTAGACTGACACAAACAGTTTTACAAATGTAAATAAAATACAAATAGTGAAATGAATTATTTTAAAGTGGCAAACTGATAAAAATGGAGACTTACAGTGCCAAATATGGAGGGCTGCTGTGAAAAGATAAAGAAATAAATATTCTTACAATGAAGCATATTTCTGTTACACAAGTTACATGCTTATAATAAAAAGGTACTTACTGAAATATGGGCAGCGATACTTTAGCGAAATTACACATGTAATGTTTACAAAAAAATGAATCACAATATAATATACAGAACAAAAGTAAGAGGATATAACTTGTACAGTAAAATTATAGTAGCAGACTGTGGACACTTCATTTTAACCTTTAGCACACTATCTGTACATTTATTGCACCAGACTGACTCAATATATTTTGAGCCACTGTTGGCAGCTTGAACATCCCTGTGCTATGCACCTCTTTCAACAAGAAAATCAAGATTGTAAACTACCATGATTTATCCGGGCAACAAGGGATTATACAAATTTAACTTCCTATCTGGCTTGTATCTGCTGGTAGAATTATAGTGAATATTCTTTAGTTGTCTCTTCAATCAATCAAATAGTTAGAAATGCAGCTATTTTCGAGGAATATTTATATGTAGGACTATTAGACCAAGCTGATAACATTTATCAGATCGTGTGTTTCATTATTTTCACAGACAATATTATGAATATGTTAGTTTGGTTATGAAATGATATTAAGAATAGAGTAGGCCTAGTCATTTAGTAGCATTTCATTATATCTTGCACTGAATATATCAAACAAGAATAGATGAGTCACTTATGTTTGTGTTTTTTGTGCACTTTTCATCCTTATCATTTTCTCACATAATACATCAACAAACTGTAATCAGTACATTCAGTAACTACAATAGTACTTACATAGAACACATGTTTTTGATGTTTCACTTGGACACAATAGACAATCACTAAGACTAAGGGCTTATGAGGTGTAAACACAAAAACATACAAATTACAATACACAAGACATTTTGACATTTCAAACTGTTATGTCTTTCTCAAGAATATATAAAACAGTGAAAAACAATGAAAACAGTAAAAACAATGTTACCACAACAGAGGCACTAGATACACTATTGACATGTAAACAATACGAAGTTCAAGGTGACAATGATGTATGTGGAAACATGTAGTCATGGAAGTTGGTTTTGTTGAAAATTGGACGGGAAATGATAACAGATATAACAAATTATTACCCAATACAATACAGATAACAATACAATAAGTACCACACCAACACAAATTTAACAAATGAATGTTCGGAGTTAAGTCCAAAAATGGCTTGAGGGTACCAAAATAAATTGATTTTCAAGAGCGTACCTAGATCTGTCATCTGTGGTGAGGGATCTATGAGCAGTGACCTGGATATCAAGGGCACCATGATGATCATCACCTTTGAAAATGAATGGTGACAGGGGTAGGTTCTCTGTGTTTTATGGCATGAAGATGCTTACAGAAGCGTTCACTCAACCGTAAGTATATTTCACCTATATACTTCTTGTCACAACATTTACATATGATAACGTAAATGACATTACAGGATTAAAATGTAAAGGCATCATCGATAGTGAAATGAACCCTATGAACCCTTCTCTGTCTTGGGCCATGGGGCTTGCATTTTCAACGACATATTCATGTTATCTTTAATGTCATCAGTCAGATCCCTACTGGAATCAATCCAGAGCAACAGAAACAAAAGCCTTCTATACAACATCAGACATGAGCTAAGACAGATCCAAATATCAACAGCTATTGCCCTTCAGTGGATACCATCACACTGTGAAATCATGGGAAATGAGAAAGTGGATGCTCTGTCAAAGGCAGGAAGCGAAATGGAGCAACACAGACACCCACTGTCTTACGGAGAAGTAAAAACAATAATCCGCAACACATACACAGCAAAGTGGAAGAAAGAAATGGAAGGGGAATACGAACATGATGCAATACATCTCCTCCAAAGATATCCACAGACCACAATATTTCGCCTTAGAACAGGCCACTGCAGACTGTTGGGTCACCTTTATCGATTAAGGATCTCATACACAGAGGAATGTCCATGTGGATCTGGAACCCAGACTCCAGAACACATACTTCAGGACTGCCCAACATACAAAGAGCAGAGACAGCAGACCTGGCCAGAGGATACAGACTTGAGGCAAAAGCTATGGGGCAGCCGCTCTGACCTGGAGAAGACAGTGGACTTCATCTTGACGACAGGTCTGACGGTATAGCATGACCACATGCTGAACGCAGAAGAAGAAGAAATGTCATCAGTTCATCATCTTCCTGGTCTGTCCTTTCTCCTCTTTCTAGGTGTTCTGTCATCAATTATTTGTCTTTCTAAACAGTTGTGTCTTTATAAGACTAAACAGGTGTAGTTTTATTTTTGCTATTGTGTTTAGTAACCACCACTCTGGCATCTACCATGTATTTATAATACCTGAGTTCCTCTTTTTCTCCTTTTTAATGATATTCTAAGTATTTTTCTGTAGCATTTCATCAGACACATATTATTTGCTGCTGTTTTATGTGTCCATGTTTCACAGCTATATGTTGAAACCGGAAAAATAAAAAGTTCTTAGCATTAGCAGTTTTGTTTCTATTCTGTTGCTTTTCAATATGTTTTTCAAACATGTTATTTTACAATATGCCATTGCCAATTTCTTTATTATCTCTGCCATGCAGTCTGTTTTCATGTGGACATACACAAACACGACACTTGGGAATTTCACCCCCTTAGACAGAGTCTTGCAGTTAAAAATAATCCCAAGGGTAAACGTGCCCAATCTATCATGCAACCTGAAAGAACAGTGAAACGCATCTTCGCAATGTCACCATCTTTTCAAAAACCGTCTTCACACCTTTTCTTTCCACTGTGTGATTTGAAGGCAAATCAAAGCAGACAGGGGTCTCACCCATATTTTCTATTTGTGATAGGTTGAATTTGAACCTCTTCTGCAGGTTAATAGTGAAAAGTTGAAACAAATCCATTTTTGTTTCTAGTTCTTTCTGCAACTTCTGTGCGAGCTTGGTGCGGGTTGGTAGACACTAGTGATATCTGTTCATGAAATGATTGCACATCCCATTAAAGCAACGATTTCCACAGATTTTAGTGACTGGAATGCAAGATTTTAAATATGGTGAGCTTCCTGATCAAAATGTTTGTGTGGGTTACAATTAATTAATTCTGCCTCAACTCCATTAACCATTTGAGAAATTTCTTCTGCAGTGCAAGGAATGAAGCTGTACAGCCAAATTGATAAATTATTCAGCAAGATCGATAACATTCAATATAAAAATAGCAGCAACAATGTTTTTTTCTGTCCAGGCACCCTTCTCACAAAATACACATAAAATCTAAATAGCAATACCTATTTAAGAAAGGAAAACATAAACCACTTGTGTGGTATTCTTGTATAAACTATAAGCTCTACTGTTTAATACAGTGTTATGCTACTTGCTTTACCACCATACCAGATTTACTTATAACTAAAGTGGGCAAGACTATAAATCCATAATAATGGCTCTTCACTGGTCAGTTTGGAAATATGTTTTGAGTGTAATGGTTGAGGTTATCTGACATTTTCCAGGCTAAAAGTTGACCTGATGCATTAATTGACTAGACTGAATTTATGATAATGGCTGATGCCACGGTTGCAGCTAACCTTCTTTACTGAATGAATCTGATAGCTCACAGCACTACTGATACCTGGTGGTTTTGGATTTTATGAGGCTGGCAATGCCTCCTGGGAAAGGTCACATTATAATATCTTTGATGTATTTTATGTGAGTGATGCAAGTGGAAGAAATGACCATGCTTCTTACCATTGCTAAAGTTTATGTTAATTTCTTTTTAGTATTATTTCAGTTGTCTCTTCATTTTTATAAAAACAACAGGATTCAACAATACTATTAGTGATATTATATTTTTTAATATCTTAGTCTATACACTGGTTTTTTATACTTTGGTCATATTTTGGACATTAAAGTTACATTCTCAGCTTTTAAACAGTATATATATATATATATATATATATATATATATATATATATGTGCGTTGTGTCACCATTTTATTTGCACCAAACGACACATCCGTCTTTGGCGGATATATATATATTTTATAAGAATACACTATGACACATTTACTTTAATTCTCCAGATTACATCCTGTTGAGCAGCAAAGAGTTGTGAGAAAAACTAGAGATAAATCATACTGACTATGAAAGGGTAGATGCGGATGCTTTCCTAGAAAAGTCTCCAGCAGATTTTACCATTGAGAAAGTACCAGCACTTTTAGAAAAAATGTATAAAGCAAGCACTTTGGAGAAATGTTAGTACACATTTTCTTTACACACAAAATTTGCTAGAATTCGTGTATCTGAACTCGATGAACGCTAATATGTCTCTTTTAGATAGTACTTTCACAGTTGCTCCAGAGGTGATTACAATTTCCACTTAACTAACAAAGTTTTGGCACCCCACTTGGCTTAAAAGTCTATGGAACCCACCATACTCTGAAAAATTGGATAAGATCCAGAATGAGGCAATGCATATCATACTTAGGTGTATTAGAGATAAATCAGAACGAGCCATGCGATTCTTTTACGACTGTCCAACGACAGAGCACAGAATACAGTTGTGCAGGTCATCTACAAATCACAGTGGAAAAAGAACACCCACTGAATTCTGAAATTCGGAAAGTGAAAGGTGACAGATTAAAATTAGGAAAGTCATTGATTGGGCAGGAAGACGATGTCATACAAAGTGTGTGCATGTCGGAAGAAGTGGCACCTGGTGGGAATGGTTAAGTTTGGTTGGAATGGATTGCCAGATCTCATTCTGAGTATGAAGAACTTTCAATAGACTAAAATAGTGGTGCCTTATTGTGGTGGAGTCCGAGGTAAAGATCAGTGAGAATTCCAGGGAAGAAGATATACACAGGTGGTTTTATTGTTAGACATGTGTGTTGTGTTTGGGCCTTCACAGCTCATTCTGTAGAGAAGAGGAGATTGGCCATTTTCTGTGTTTACAAGCAGTATGACTAAGTCAAAGATTAAGGCTTTGAACTGGATGAGTGCACAGAAGTCAACTCATGTCTGCATCCTTAGTGACTTGATCAGCATTATCAGAAAAATACAAATGGCCTGAATTTGAGAGCGGTGGCTTTAGGCAGTCAAGAAGTTGGAATGTGTCACATTCATTTTCGTGCCACGTCATGTGGATGTTCAAAGCAACAAAAAAAGCAGATCTGTGACTTACTTTGCTTTTGTGTCTGTAGCAGCAATGGATTGTGTTGACATTTTGAACTATGTATGAGAAACAACATGGGCAAATGAAATTACTGTGGGTGATGATTCCTTTTTGATATACAGAATAGAGGAACTGGAATTGAAATATGGCATTGCCAGAGATGAGTGGGCTTAGAAGAGTTTTTGTAAACCAACAAAGAACTGAAAATGTCTGTCTTCCTGTAATAGTGGATACATTCAAGTGGACATTGGAGTACCTATGGATATGTCTAGAGCGCAATGATAATGATCTGATGTTTAACTAACCATACCAAGAACTGAACCATCCATCAAAGTAACATAGGAACCATATATGAGGTTGTCAAAGAAATTATTAAAGCCACTCTCAAATGAAAGTGGGAATGTGACCACCTAGATCAAATTTTTTAAAATGGTACCACCACCTCTCCAAATTGGACCAGGTGATAATTTTTTCAGCTACGAACAAGGACAAAACAGACTACACATCACATATATCACAAATACAAGCTTGACACAACAGATTTGTTCATCTCTGGCACCAGTTCTTTGCCAGTCAAACATGTGTTGCAGATCTGTCCAACATATTTTATGAAGAACAGAGAAACACTTAGCAATGTCTTATCTCCTCTCATGAAAAACTTCATGGCAATGCTAGGAGCCTGGGGTTAACTGCTACCTTTGTCAGAATTATCAATATGGAAGTCTAAAAGCAAATTAAGAAGAAGAATCACATTAGTGACTTAATAAAGTACACTGCCACAGAGTTGGAAGAATCTAAAAAAAAAATGAGACAACTGAAAGTTAAAGTAAAGAAAAGTATAAAATAGATCAAACTACACAAATTATCCTTTAATTTTTAATAAACTGTAAAGAGCATTGAATACCTCAGACAAAGACGGCCTTAGGTTGTTAAGATGTCTGGGAGGTAAAATTGGTCTCTGGTTTAGTCGTCTACGGCCTGGGCTTTCAGGTCGCAGTATATCTTTCCGTCCTTTTCCCTTCAGCATCACTTCATTCTTCTCCTTTTTCCTTATAATTTCTTCCCTCTGTTGCCTGAAAGTAAATGCAAAAGTATGAGGAATCATTACTGGGTAAAGCATATGTCAAAGGAAATCACTGAAGCCAATCCAGAGCTGGGAGAGACATATATATATATATATATATATATATATATATATATATATATATATATTATATATATATATATATATATATATATATATATATATATATATATATATATATATATATATATATATATATATATATATATATATATATATATATATATATATATATATATGATTATATCACTTTTCCAATGTTACAGAGATATGATTAGCTTTAAAACAAATCTTAGCAACTAATTTTATACTAACTTTTTTTATAAGTTAAAGTTACACAACTATATAGTTATATAATGTTTTCTAATTTTTACATAATGTAGCTACGTAAAGATAAGCAATGAATCAATTATTTTGCAGCTTTTGTCAATTCTCCTTTAATTTTGTATAGTTTGTATCATCTTTTTTGACTGCAAATCCTTGCCCCACCTAAAACTTGTACATATGTTCATATACTCTCATTCTCTTGTAGACATGTAAACTTATTTTTCAATACCTTGACTAATGCAAGATGGATTGACATACATTAATAACAGTTTGTTATCCTGTAATTAGGTCTAGGTGTCAGAATACACTAGTGAATACATTAGTACTCGTAAAAAGTGAAAACCTGAATCCCCCCCCCCCCCCCCCAATGCTGTGAGATGGGAGCTGTCTGTATCTAATTCCTGGGAGCCTACCTTCCTCCTGCAGTCACTCCCTTAACATAACCATTTCTGGACAAATTTCGAGCAAAATGTAATTAATACTATCATTTGATTTAGCTGTGATGATGAAGGGTGGTAAAAAAAAACTGACACCATTGCAATCGCTAAGTGGTCAAAGAATTGTGATCGGATATTCCGTCTCAAATGCAGAAGTCAACGTGTTAGGGAAGAAAGTAGTGCACGCTATACAACCACTAATAGTATGACGATGGTGGTAACTAGGGCAATAATATGACTGCGGTCTCAAAGTTCTACAGATGTCTGTTGTTTTACTGATTCTATGAGTATGCTTCAAAAGATTCAGTCAGACTATCTACATCGTTAATGGCTGAAGTAAATTATGAAATCTGTGATGAAGAGGATTATTTTCACATTTTTATGAGACACATGGCTGTTTGGGGAAATGAATGAGCAGACAGACTGTCACTGATTAGAGCTTGGGCTTCTAAATCTATATGCACTAGTTGTCATTGTCATGTTTCCTGGAAAATGTGATGACCACTTCAAAGTTGTAGTCTTTACAGGTTTACTTTTTCACTCTTCTCCATGTTCTATGTCCTCTAATGAGCATACCATTTAAGAACCTCTTCCACCTTGTGAAGTCATGATTGCCCAATTTTTAATGTTTCCTTTGACCTTTTCAATATCATCATGTAGTATATGCATTGTTCTTGTCTACAGTGATGCGCAGGTATGAACGAGCATAGCAAATCTCTGTTCTTTACATCATAGTAAAAAAAAAAAGTAAAGTAACCCATAGCATTTATTAATGCCGTAGGGGTGTGAGATGTTAGCGATCTCACATTTCACAGGCTCTGCAAATGAGGGTGATAGCCATCTCCTCTCCCTCGCAGTCTTTATGCAGTCTCCTTCACAGTTTTCTACATCATAGAAAAATCTAACAAGAAGCACATCACCTTTATTTCTGTATTTCTGGGGTATTCAAGAATTATACATTTAACTTCATTTTGTGTCTTATCAAGTCCACCAATCTGCATTGGGTTAAGGGTCAGGATTGTCAAGGCATATTTGAATACTGACAGGGATAACCCTTGATATAGCAGTGAAAGAAGTGGATCACATTGCGAACCCAAAGATGATTGAATTATTTATTTTAGCATTCATTGCAAATCAATTGTTCACAGTATCAATGAGAATTCAACAGAGAAAATGACAGTAGGCAGCTATTGAACAACATAAAAATACGACACATGTACACTTCTGCCATTTAACTTTCATTTGAAGCAATGTCAAAATAGAATTAATAAAAAACACTTTTCATATATGGTTCTAAAATACAAACTTGTTAAAATTGCCTGGCCCAGACGACATACAAAAATGCCCGGCAAATTCACATCGGACCATCAACAAAAAAGAAACTAATAAGAAAATCGATCATATAAATATATCTATTCCTAAACCAAATTTTGTAAATTAATCATTAAATTATAATTTTAGACAAACTAACTAGTGGCAGTAAGAGTTACCTTGCCATTTCCTGGCGAGCTTTAAAGGAAGCTGTCTCCTGGAAAAGTGTTCCACTGCTGTGAAAGTATTTATCATATTTCTCTGAGCCAGGCAAGGGGTAAATGCGTCGAAAGTTTCCCATGTGATCATTCTCGTACTTCTCTAGCAGTTCAATATATATGCTCTGAGCTGCTTCTAGCTCCTCTCTATAAACTCATCAAATTTTAGAACATTACAGTTAAGAAAAAACCTGATACTTAAACACAAAAATCCTGAATATATTAAATGTCTTACAACAAAAAGAAACAAGTGAAACTTATTTACTATTAATTATACTAAACGATGGTTATATATAACCAATTCTGATAACCAATAGTGAGAAATTATGTAGATTAAATGGAGATGTGATTTTATAGAAGAGTTTTGAGAGCACCATAGACAAATAACAAGCTTAATAAAAGATATCTCAAAATTTATTCATAAATATAATTGTGTACTTGTAGCAGAAGAAGATGGCCCACATTTTCTAGACACATCATGAGAAGAGGATAGACGAAGGACATCATGATATAAAGCAAGTTGAAAACAAGAGTGGTAGGGCAAAGACTGAGAGATGATGCTGGACAGCTTGGTATTATGATATGGGGAAAATCAGTAATGGAAATAATTGACAGCTCATGATACAGACGGCTATGCACAGACATGATAACCAGAGTCACACAGCATGGACTATAAGAAGTAATATTCAACGATAAAAGCAATTAAAATTGCAGAATATATCTTGCTCAACAGATTTGGCATATCATTTTTTATCATCAACATCAGATGTCATGTCGACTGGCATAGGCGATCATGGACATCCACAATTCTCCATTTCCAGTATATTTTATCAGGATCATTGTTGACTTTTTATCATGTCACAATGTCAGACTATCTAATATTCTCTGACATTGTCAACCTCAATCTCTCTTGCCTTCTATCTTTCCTGTTATAATTATGTTCTTGAGACTGCCCTGTCTTATGTTCCCAAAAAAAATATCTATCTTCACCACTATTGACTGGGACATATTACACAGTATATTCTTCATCTTTATTAATGCTGCCTTTGCCTGCCCTGTCCTGATTCTTATGTCTGTTGAATGTCTTCCAAACTTTATTTTACAGAACTAAATACTAAGGAATGTTAGATCTATTTTAATATGCTGTACTAAGTCTCAGTTATCTTTGTGTTGGGAAATGGGGAAGGGGGGGCCAGTGTTTATTTACTTCCCTCAATTGTAAAAGTATACGTTAATGTTGTACCCATTTGTGTAGCTGGCTGACAGACCTTCCGGGGACTTTAGTGTAATAGTTTACCTCTTAGCTACGATATTTGTGCCTTTTTGGTCCAACACATCTGACTTCAGCATGGCTTTTTGATCCACTTTGATCCAATACGGGATAGGAGAGACAGTCCCATCAATAAAACCTCTTACGACACGCAGTTCAGGTCACAGTGTTGCTATTCTTTGTTCTCCAATTGGTCCTGGCCAACACATGGACATGTAATACTCCTTATCCTCATATGCTCTCGATTTTCTGTGCTTATTAAATACAGATTACAGGAATATTCAGAAAAAAGAGTACTAACTTAGTTTCCTTTTTAGAGTATTTCCCCAACAGTCTGTCCTTCACACGTCTTTTTTCTTCCTCAAAGTATTTCCGCTTGTCCATGGCACCAAAGTTGATAAGGCCCAAGGTGTCCCAAATCAGGGTTCCCTTGATCTCTCTATCAAGAACAGCATCAGTTGTGAAGCTTGGAGAATGATTTACCTGTAAGCAGGTGTTAAAAATTACACTTTTAGTAAAGATAAACTTCAACATGTATCTTTGCTTATTGGATTCAATAGAGATTGAAAGAAATTTGCTTTGTTGATTTTATGCCAAAATAATTTTTGAAGTGTGAGATTTGTCAGCTAATAGGTATATTTTTCAACATGAAAATAAAATACAACTCTAATGCCTTGATTCCCAGGTAGCATGTTGGTGACTAAATTTCTTTAATATTAGGCTACTATTTGTATTATAATAATTATAATAATAAAATTCTCCCTCAGTCCTTAGACTAGACTATGTAAAGCTAACAGATCAGTATCAGGAATGTTTAATTGTGAATACTAATAAAAAATCTTGGTTTAAAAAAAAGGAGGTTGGCATTGAACACCAAATATAATGTATAGAGAAGTTGCCAGTATAAAACATTGCTATAACTAAATGATATTATTGAACTGAACATACATCTTAGTATCCCACTCCTACTGTTTGTAAGCTATAAGTTATAAGTGAAGATTATTATCAGCACACACAGGATAAGCCCATAGGTTATTTGATCCTCATCTCAGTAAATTCATAAATTTAGCAGTTCACAAATTCCAGCTTGTTGTCTATTAATTATTTTTTTAAACTTATTTATCATGGCTATTTTTTTAGTCTGTTCCAATCTTTAATCTCTGTTTTTGAGTAAGATTATCTAGTTTTTATCCAGTCTAATATTTGTCCAAGACTAGTGTAGTATAAGTGTAAACTAACATATACGAAGACAATGAGAAACAGTAGTCATATAGATACTTTTATCAAAGCAAATTTTGTTGAAATATTTAGAGAATAAAAAGCATTAGAACAAATTGGGGCAATGGAGAATGTTCTTGTGGTACAGTAATAGATGGCAACAAAAAGAGAAGGTACTAAACAGCTTGAGCTACTAACATTAAAAACATGACAACTGATATCAATTTCAAGTGGTAGAAAGTTGTGAATGTTTATAATTTTGCAGAATGAAATCTGCTTTAAATATCTACATTTGTTTATCTTCAATTAAATTTCTAAATCAGTTGTTCTTCTTCTTCTGCGTTTATTTTCAAACTCCCACTGGATATTTCTTGTAGCAGGACACTGGTTCTACTAATTTCCAGCAGATGTAGTCCAGAGAATGGAAACGCATTGTGCTGCCATTTTATTTGCACCAATGGCCAGACACATTTGTCTTTGACGGGTTCAGTTCCAAAATATTAAACAGTGATTAGACCTGCAAACTTTTGTCTACATCAGAATTTAAACTTATTTTGTCTATATAAACCAGTGTTTCTCAAACTCATTCCTGGCCCCCCTCCCCCTCTTTCATGTACATTTTATAGACCAACATCTCTGTCAACCAGGGCCATAGATACATCTTCGATAAAAGGGGACAGAGTTTAAATAAAAAAGGTAATTCTCTGTTTAACACAACATGGGATATTTTTTTTTACAGAAGTTCGTTGAGACCAGGTTTCAGGTAGATTTCATTTAATATCAACAAAACTGTGCCTCTTGTTTTATTGTACATAAAAGTAGAAATATTTTCAATATTTTGTGTGCAATTCTATGTGTTTAGTAGTCTCTAAAGCTCTTTTTTCCCCTTTCCCTGACCTTACTTTACCCCTGCCATGCCCTTGATCCTGCATTCCCCAAAGTAACAACAAATCTAGAAATATAAAGGTATATAGTCCTATGTATATATCTAGATGTCTGTGAATAAAGTAGACATTTGTGTTGGGCTCTATATTATTGCCTACATATCTGAAGTTACTCCTCACCACTGCTATGATCTGCCATGACTTAAGGAACATTAATTGTGGAGTTGGAAATTCTCATGCTCTAGAAGGTCAAAGTAACTCAAAAATGGCAAGGTGAAGTTGGATGTTTTGGAACAAAAAAGTGCAGATATCGCAACAAAGCTATAAACCATAGAGAAACACATTCATTTCTTCGGACTATATTCTGTTAACTGGCAGGAGTTTGAGGAGAATGTGAGTACACAACACAAAAAGAATCTCCGGACTATATTCTGTTAACTGGCAGGAGTTTGAGAATGAGTACACAACACAAGAGGAATCTCCTGCTCCCAAACTTGACACTTTCCAATATTATATGCTATTAACTAAACCTGCTCTTATCTCTGTAATATATTAGTTTTAACCCTGTACAATTGCTCACCTCTAAAATGTTAGGCTTTAACTTTCTGTCCAAAAGAATGTCAATACCCAAGATCTCAAAGCATGCACTGCCTCTCACATGATTTGGGAAGCAGGTACGATAATTGTGTTTCAGCACAGAGTGAGCTGAGAGTAGCGTTTTAATGATCACATCATCAATGTCAGACCACAACTTGTCAATATCATAGCCTTTCTCCTTGAGATATTTATTGATGGTACTGATTCGTCTGTTTTGAAGATTTTTTAAACAATTATACATTTATAAAATTTAAAATTCAGTCATTAGCATTGAAAAAAACTTGTCTCAAAAATGTGTGAGTATACATATATATATATATATATATATATATATATATATAGACTTTGCAATTGGTCTTCTCGCAGACTTTCTGCAAGCATGTCAGCATCCTCAGTGACTCGATGAGCATGATTGTGAAAGTTCAGGCGGGATACATTTGAGAACAGTGGCTGGATGCAGTGAAGAATTCCTGTTTGCGTAAAGTGACTTTCATTTTTGTGCTTGGACATGCGGGGTAATGAGAGAGCAGATAAGTTGCCTGCACACGCTGCTACTACGGCTGTTGGTGGAGCGATGGATCGAGCAGACATTGTGAACGCCCTAAGGGAAAACGTACGAGCAAATGACTGTATAAGCGACGATGACTCCATGACTAGAATAAAGGAATTTGGTTTGAAATGTGGTGTTGCTAGAATGGAGCGGTTTCATGGGCAAGAAAGAATGATGGTCAATCAACTGCGTACTGGGACTGTCAGTCAACGTGTAATGGCGGCTACACTCAAGGAGAGATCTGAGCACCTATGGACTTGTCCAGAGTGCAGTGACGATGATCCAACGACTAACTAATTAACTAACATTTTTTATTTAACTGGGAAAAGTTTTTACACTACAAATGGGTTCTAGGTGAATCAAGCATAAGGAAATGGGTAAATACTGTCTGAAAAAATAAAAGGGGACGGTGTAATGTTAACCATATCTCCCTGATTATGCAGCTCACCAATGAAAAATATGGACCATATGCTGTATTCCCCTAGACATCAAAATGGTATGAAAATGGGCTACTACTACCAGAACCATTGTCATCTAATTCCAAGTAATATCTCCTGGTCTCGACTGAAAGACCAAACATGAAAGTAACCACAAAATCTACCACCTGTGGCAGACATGCTAGTTTGTCTGCTATGAACAGTGTACCAGTTTTTGTATGTGACTTTAGTTCTTTTTAAGAAACTGATATACATGAGTTATTAAGCCCATATGCACAAAAGTAAAACATGAATAATTTTTAAAATCTTCAATATAACAGAAATAATGCATTCAAATAATTTCTAAACAGATAATAACAATCAACAATTTAGATAATATATCATCCAGCCATCAGGAGCAAATGAACAATATTAATGTTTGTTTGAGAACCCCAAGTTTTACAAGCAATTAGCTCTTACTTCCTATGTGCAATGGGGAGGTTTCTGAGCTTTCTTTCATACCCAGGAGTCTTCACCTGTCGGTTTGGTGCGATGCCTATTGGGGGAGCCTTCTACTCAGGGAGGGGGGCGAGGGGGTGTACATGAGAAGAAATGAGGCGAGCTGATAGTTTGCTTGGGTCACCCACCGTTTGTCTATTCTCTGATGAAGCGCTTTATAGCCAGTGAGCTGTTCCTCATGTAGGAAGACCTTTCCATTACCACCCTTTATGTCCCTAGGTTCCAGACCTAATGTCTTCTGTATGAACCGTGTTGGGCAACAGTGATGGTTGAATTAGACTCAGGGTTGATACACCTTCCTAGACGTGGTCCTGCTTTGCCAAACACGTTGGGGATCTGGGATTTGACCTGTGCATTTCTCACATACTTGCTTCATCCACTTGAGATGGCTTTTCAATCGATCGCCAGGCATGGTCTGTGTATTTTGACTCTTCGTCATTGCATATATTACCTACAGAGGTAGATAAAATACGAATCTCGGACAAGCAGTGTCCCAGTGGGCCCTTGGGTACTGAAACCAATTCTCTCTGTATGAGTCATTTGGGCAATGGCTGACAGCTGAATTGGAATAGGTTTGCAGTGTCGTTAGAGACCTGCGCCCCCTTCTACATTGCCAGCAGTGTCCAGATTCCGAGTCTCAACACAACTTCGGTCAGACATTTCAACAATGCGCTCACTGACATTTGTTCAATATTTCTCCTGTGTGCAATGGGAGCTGTTCTATACCCTTCCATACCCTGGGGTGCATGTTCAAGTTGGCATATCCAATACCTGAGTTATGACTAGTACTTTGAATGGGGTCAATTGTGATGGGACATGAGAGCTTCAGTGTGTTCTCGAGCATGAACAGCACTTCCACTAGTCGGTCTCGTATTGGACCATTATAGCTTCATTGCCACTGAATCGACTCATGTACACTATGCTGCCCTCTAGCGTGTGTTACCTTTTCCAGATTCGGTGTGTACTCGTAAGATCACCGTATGTTAGGGACACTGACATTGGTCGTCCCTCCAATTTTTCTGCTTTTTAAGCCGGCCATGTCGGAATGCACAGGTGTCTTGCATATATTTGATGTAATGGCATTGAGGTTTCAGAGATATTTCCTGTCTCTCTGCAGGCAATTCTCACTCCATCTACAGCATCCACATCCATGGACATGAGCCTAAAAGTGTTAGCAAGAAATACAGCAAGAGCAGCTGTATTTCTGTTTCCAGGGTGCACCATGAGGAAGTACTTTTAGGATCTTGTTTATCTGCTAACCCTGGGTCTGCACAACAGCGATTCAAGACCTTTTGTACCCCAACAATATTAATAGAAAACTTGGTTGTATACATAATGATATACCTCCATATTCCAACTTGCAGAACACCACGGGCAAAATTATTTAGTAGATTGTGGCACAGCTGTGAAGGGAAACGAGTGGACCGTTCAATTAGCTAGCCTCACCACCACAACAGATGGTCAGCCTATGGACTTAGCAGACATACTCATTGCTCTTCATGAGTCCTTATGATCAGAGGATTTTGAGATGAATGAGAATGAGTCAATATCGAGAATGCATGAATTGGGAGTGAGGATGGGCGTGGTCAGTAGAGAACACCTGACAAAGATTTCAAAAAGAGCAGTGAACCAACATAGAACTGGAATCATCAGCCATTATACATTGAGAGATTTACTAAAGTTGAGATCTGAGAACCTATGGATGTATCTGGTGTGCGAAGAGGATAATCAACATACCTAACACCAACTTTTTAATATTAGGCTTGATTTTATACAACTTCTGTGACGTAGAGATAAAAAGCACACAGCATCTGCTAGCGATCATTTGATGTGCACACAACACCCTTAGAGCCACCCCCCAAGGGTCTTCCATGGGAGATGGAATGGGGGGGGCCTCTCAGTGCGTTGTTTACAGATCAAATGAATGCATTTTATGCGCCTTTAGTGAAAGTTCATTTCGTTAAATAATGTATGGTAACTTTCATTTAAAATTTGGGCATATCATTCTGTAATGAACCAAAAACTTGAAGGAATTATTTGAAAAATGAGGTTGCAGATGAGATTCAATTGTTGTGATTGGTGTAAGCTGAGAGGTTGAATTAATAAACCAGGGTTGAATTGTATCTACCACTTTCTGCTGATCTCAAGGGTAAATTATTTTTTGCTAGTTTAAACACATAGAAATTACAAAAAGTGGGCCTACAAGATAAAGTGAATAAAAATTACCCTCTTGGAGTTGTCTGCATATTGGTGTTGAAGTTTACAACTAATGATCTTACCTTTTACTTCCAGCCTCATCATCTCGCACAAAATCTTGACTATGTTTGTTGATGGCATAATTTGTTAGATGCATGTATACGTTATCCTTGAGAAAATATTGAAGAAGTTACTTAAGTTAAATAATAACAACTGTTTAAGTAAACATCACTAGAATTATTACATTTCTTGCACATCTAATATTGCTACACAAGTAATAGTGAGTGTTACACCATCTCAACATTGCAATTGTGGCATCAAAAAGGTTATCAGGCATTGCAGAAATCCAAAATAAGGATAATCTATCTGAATGATAACAAATCTTCTAGGTATTGTAACAGTAGATGCCACTACAAAGTTTAGTATTTTTAATTCCACCTTTTAGATAATTTCTGCTGTCATTATTTTTCTTTTTGTCTAATGTTGTCATTGTCCAGGTTTGGTACTGGTAGCACAGTGATGGGATATTAATAGTCTTGTATAATGCAACTTTAGTGTCTATAGTTAGTCATCGGATCATCCTCACTGCAAACTGCACACGTCCATAGTTGCTCAGATTTCTCCTTGAGTGTATCCGTCATTACACTTCTACTGACAGTACCGGTTCTATGTTGGTTGATCATAATTCTTCTGCACCCTCCAAAATGTTCATTCTAGCAACACCGCATTTCAATCTCTGATCTTTAATCCTGGCCATTGAAAAGGAATCATCATCCACATTAATCTCACTCTCGTGTGCTATATCTCTTAAAGAGTTCAAAACATCAGCTTGATCCATTGCCCCATCGCCCTGTGCCACAATCGTGCATGAATCCGCTCTTTCATTGCCTCGAACACCCACATGTCCTGGCATGAAAATAAATGTAACCACCGAAAGCCTCGCCTTTCTCAAAGCCTCAATCCACTGTTCGCAAACAAGACCCACTTGTACCTTTCTAATCATACTCATTCAGTCACTCAAGATGCAGACCTGCATTACCTTCTGTGTGAAAACCCACTCAATGATGCCCTGGCCACCGCCATAGTCTCCATGGTCATGCTACTCATAGTAACCGCAAAGGCACCACTCTCCTCCCTGATTGTTTTACTTGCACACTGAGCTGTGAAGGCCCAAGCACTGTGAACATGTCTAATCACAGATCCATCAGTGTATATAATCACATCTCCCTCTTTGGTATTCTCACTGACCAAAGCATGCACTTCATTCTCCACAGCTGTAGGACACCATTCTCTGAATTACCTGCCAAGTGATATTACTACTCTCAGACAAGTTTCAAAATCTATGGGTAGACTTATTCACTCTGCTCCTGCTGCCACATCTTGCAATCTGCACACTCTTTGTATGGCATCATCAGCATGTTCCATTTACGACCTCCCTCTCTTGAGTTTGCTGCCTTTAACTTTCTGTATTTCGGAATGCAACGGGTGTTCTTTATCTGCATGTATTTGAAGGTATGCCCGTGCACGGCAATACTGTAATCTGTGCTCAGCTGTTGGACAGTCAAGTAAGTATCACATAGCTCTTGTCGATGTGTCTCTTACACCCAAGTATGATACACATTGCTGCATTCTGGATTCTATCCAGTCTTTCAATCTGAGTGTGGCTAAGAGTCAGAATTACCAGTGCATATTGCACAACAGCCACCACCAAACCTTGGTACAAAAGAAATAACCACTTTTGCTCACACTGCGCAGCAGCCATAACCTTCATTGCTGCTAATCCTTTGCCTGCCCTTATGATAACGTGGTCAACATGTTTCCTGAAACCCAGACTTCTGTCAAAAAACACACTCAGATATCTCATTGTGCTGGTTCTTTCTAAATTTTTCCTGGACAACGAAACTTGTGGCATGGGTGTCTTTACCATGTGATTGTTCAAGGAAAACCACATCATGAATGTCATAGAAGGATTAACCACTGCTCCCGTATCTCAACACCAATTTATCAGTCTGTCCAGCTCCTTCTATAGTTCCACGATGGATTCTTCTCAATTTCTGCCCTGTTTATACATCAGGATGTCATCGGAATATGATATCGTTCTTCCAGCACCTGCGATTTGATTGCCAGTGATATGTACTGTGTATACATTGAAAAGTATAGGAGATAGAGGCGATCCCTGTGGCAGACCAGGGCTAATAACCGTTGGTGCCAATATCCAGTTACCACACTTAAGAACTACTATTCTGTACATTAGGGTGGCACCAAACCAACGCACGACAAAAGGATTTACTGCAGTATTTAACAGCTGGTCCATCAAGATATCCAAGGATACCCTATTGTAAGCATCCTCAAGATCTATTGCGACCGCACATGTCTCCATGTGTGAATCGAACCCCTCAAAAACATCCTGCGTAAATATGGCTGCATTCTGCCATGTCTTCTTTCCTGTACGATACTCTCCTAACAATGTTGGTAAACACTTATTTCTCTCAAGATAACAAGATACCATCCAGGCCACAATTTTTTCCAAAAGCTTGCCTATCTTATTCTGCATTGTTATTATTTTGTAGTCTTGTATCCTGGTGTGATCCTTCCCAGGTTTGGGTAGTGGAGCTAAATAGCTGTGCAACCAGTCTTCTTTTACTGTGCCCTTCATAAGCCAATTATTGAACATGTCTGCCAACTCTCCTAACTCCTTATCCATTCTCTGACTAATGTCATTGTATCTAATGCCATCTGGTCCTGGTGGTGTGTTTTTTGCACTTTTCAGACCGTCCTAATTTCTTCAACTGTGATTATCATGTTTTTCCATGCTCAAGTTCTATAATGTGTCTGTAATCTTTTTCCTAATTTCTTGATATGCCTCCACATTTCTCTGACCAATTTGTGTGGTGTAGTGTGCCAACAACGCAGCACCTTTTGTCTCATCTGTCTTCTGTCAGGCTGCATCATCGCTCTGGAAATCTCCAATAGTCACGCGTCTTGTCAGACCATTCATGGATTTGTGTAAACACCAAAACAATTTTAGTGACTTTCCTATGTGATCTCCTAGTTATGTAAAAGAATTTTAACAGGGGTATCACACATCGAACAAGTATGTCCACGTTGTGTGTGTCTGCAAATATTCCTAGGCTTAATTAAGAACGAACCAACAAAATTAGTCTTATTCTTCTTCAGTGTTCATTCTCAAACTCCCACTGGATTTCTCTTGTAACAGGACAATGATCCTACAAGATTTCCAGCTGAATGTAGTCCAGAGAATGGAAATGAGTTGTGTTGCCGTTTTATTTGCGCCAATGGCCCACCACATCCGTCTTCGGTGGTAACAAAATTAGTGACATTACATGTTTTATTTGTTTTCCCATGCAATATTATGTTAGTTAGAAACAAAATAATTAAATTGTTTTCCATACACCCACAGTGAGATGTAAAAAGATCCCTTTCAACTGCCAGGAAAACAATTTTACAGACACTCTTAACAGGTACTAACTCACTGTACAGACCACTAAGTCAATTTCAGAAGACCTACACTTTTTTAAAGAATAGGATTGAGCTGTCAGAAATAGTAAAGCAATTTGATATTGACAACAACAACAACTTTGCAATTGGTACTTAGTTTTAATTTAATCTTAATTTTCATGCTTGACACTATCCGGAGAGGTGTACAGATGTGCAGATTGGAAATCAAAAATATTTTAATGCATTAAGTGTCAGAAAGAGAAGGCTTAAAAACAGTAGTAATGGAAGGAATGATTTCAAGAAGACAACTTCTGCCTAAAAATATGATAATTTTCTGTGCTGAAAGTGATATTCTGTATAAGGGATATAATGAAATAATTTATACAATAATAAAAGCTTTAATAAACTCACTGTATTGCTATGTGTTGGTTCACTATATTTGTTTGTAGCAAACCTTGCTAACCCATCTTTGAAGATGAAAATCCTCAAGGGATCGCATGATGTTATTAACACATAGATACGAAGATCAAACTTAAATCCATCAATCAAGAAAGGCTGTAAAGACAAAAATCATAAATAATACAATAAACAATGTCAAAATATTTAGTCAGATAAGGTTAAAAAACTAAATTCATTTAGTTGATATTTTCTTTGTTAGCTCAAAACAGTTATCACTTTTACAATTAACAAATTTAAGATTAAAATCTGTACATTTATGGATTTGAGAATAACAGAGAAGAATAGTAAATATAAAGATTTTAAAAGTCAGTACCAGATATCTATGCTAGATCTAATTAAATAGTCAGATGTGAATTGAAAGTCCAAACAAAACAACAGGTTAAACAACAGAGAAACTGCTAAAAACAATGCTAGCAGTGAAATAACCATAATGGTTAATTATATAATATAATCATCTGTGTTCTCTCCACGCACACACACTTCGATTCTTGCAGGCTGTCATTTGGTCTAAGTATTTGTCACTCCAATGCTTAAACATCATTTGCCAGCTCCTACAATTATCATCATCATCATCAGGTGCCATGTTGGCTGGCATAGGCGATCATGGCTTCCAACAGATCTCTATCTCTAGCATTATGTATCAAGATCGTTGTTGTTTCCCTCCAGGTTGTCAAACTAATGTTTTCTCATGCTGTCACCCTCTATCTCTGTTACCTTCAATTTTGCCTGTTGTGACTATGTTCTCCAAACCTCTCTGTCTCATGAAGTGGCCAAAAAATGAATATTTTCCTTTTTCTTATATTATTGATTAAGGTCTGTTTCATATTTAACTCTTTCAACACCTCCAAATTAGTTTTTCTGGCAGTCCACGGTATTCTCAGCATTCTTCTATAGAACCACATCTTTATTGCCTCTAATTTTTCACTTTCCAATTTGTTTATTGTCCAAGACTTGCATAAATTGTAAAACTACAATTATAAGCTTTTTATTTCTCTCATCCACCTTTATTTCAGTTTATATAACATTTGTTCAATGGGTTCTTGTTTGGAACGTGTGCTTCTCAATGTTTACAGTGCTCATAGTTTTTAAATTATTGTTTATCGTCATTTTGTAGTAGTTTGTGATATCATTGCCAAATGCAATTGTTTAGTAATTTGTGATGTCACTCTGCTGGTTCATATTCTATTAGCGAAATGGCTGCAAATGATAATGATGCAATATGCTTGTTGCAGTTGTGAGGAGTTATCCATAATAAAATTATGTGACCACAGGTACATGTTATGAAATTGAACTACTATACTAACGGAAGGATTAATAGGAAATGTTAAGTAAAGAAACACCATCAGTGGATTAATGTGAAGGTTGACACTTGCCTACATTTCTCAAAGCTCTCAATAGTGAAAATAGGAAGAACATGTTTTTGTCTCCCTTGAGACACAAATGTATAGAGTTCAGAAGTGGGGGTAGGATTAGAATTCTCCTCCTCCCCCTAAACTCTAGCATTATCCCTTCTCTTCTGATATGTACTCGTTGCATAAGATTTGTGCTGAAATAAGCCATTTTGTATTTCTTGCTAAACGGTCTGACGTAATTTCCTTGACAGCATGAAAACCAGGTGCATAATCAACTCAAAATGAACCTGTGAATAACTATGTTATTTCTATCACAATTCACATACTAGCGAATATAGGAGTGTATTTGTTACAAACAAGAACTGTTCAATGCAACAGTGATCAATTAGTTATTTCTCTAGTAGCTGTTGAATTCATTGGGTTTCCCAAATTAAAGGAAGTTAAAATCATTTCTGTCCTTATTTTGATAAAAAAACTTTTGTTTAAAACACTGATTTTGTGTATTCGTGTAATTTAACTCTTTGTATACTGTTCATCTATTAAATATATGGTTGACTACAACATTTAGTATAAATCATCTATCTAACAGATGCTATAGATGAATCTTCATTTGAAGAGTTATCATTAAAAGAATAAAAGAAAAACAGATGCTAGAACTGATCATAGTGGGTGAGGTATATGAGGATATCATAACTCAAGATGTTGAGCATACACTGGCTAGCAGTAAGTATACAGTGCCAGGTACTGATGGAGCGTACTATATGCAAATGAAGCAGTTGAATAAGGAGAGCATCTTAAAGGTAGTGAAGGGCTTCAACAGTTACATTTGGAATGATGAAACACCAGATGACTGGCTCCAGTTACCTGTGGTAACTTCATAAAATTGGAAAAGATCCGGCACTGCTGCTTAGCGACTATCGAGTCATCACCATGCATAATATTTATGAAAAGCTGCTCAAGAAAATTGGAGCACAGCAATGTAATGTAGTGTCTCATCCTGAGATGGCTAAAAACCCTGATACATTGGGAAGCTACATGTGAGAGAAGGAGATAGGGGAAATGCTGGGACATTCACATATGATGTATTATGAGAGTTTTCAGGCCAAACAAGAAACACATAAGGTATCAATTGATCTGGAAGACGCTTAATACGGTGGAGTTCATGACAATGACATCCTGTATGATGGACTGTGGAATTGACCCAGGACATGAAATATATAGAGGCATGTTATGATGGAAAAAACTGTGGCAATCCATCTGGGATTGTGAACTTCCAACAGGGTATGTATAATCTCAGGATTACCACGGGGTTGTCTATTGTCACTGTGCTGTTCAACGTATACACAGCAAATGTTGACAACAGACATAAAAGCCTTGGCGAACATTGATTTTTGCAGATGATATCCCCACATACAAAATTGGATCAAATAGGCAGGAAATGGTCAAAGAAATAAAAGAAACCCTGATAAACATTTAACAGTGGTGTGATTAATTCAGTGCTAAGTAAACCCAAGCAAAGCCAGTGTGATGTGGTGCTCATTGAATAACAAGATAGTGAAAGCTTACCTCCCTACTGTTGCTATTAATGATTGCAATATTGACAGACACAACAGGCTGAAGTACCTCGGGTAACATTTGATAAAGCCTGTCATGTGGATTTTATGTTGAGCAAACCATACAGAGATTCCAGAGAGGACTTGCAGCTCTCAAAACAATGGTATCTATGCACATAGAGCAGGAGATACTCGAACTCCTACAGATCAGTTAGTACTCGCAGTGATTGATCATTGTCCGGGCATACTGACATTGTTGAAGACAATTTAAGTGGTTGAAAAATATCCAGAATGAAGGATGCACATTTTTCTGGGCTGCACTAGGGATACCCCTATCTCAACTATGAGATACAAGCTTGAACTTTTGTCAATAAATTCCAGACATACCATGGTCCAGGCAAAAGCCTACCGTATATGCGTGTTAAATCCGATAATAGGCACTCATTTCACAAGAACATTGCCGACATCAAAGGGAGGAGAATAAAAAGAGGGATATCTTGGATGAAGGTCACAATTGGGCAGGTGACTGCAGTCGGATTTATCCGATTAGTAGTCAGAGGAGAAGAAAGGATTTACACAGGTAAGAACATGGCATCATACCAGAAGGTCATCATCACCCTAGGTAGGGAATGCAGATAGTGGTGTAATGGGAAGATAGATAAGATAAAGCAACTGATAGAAGACAATGCAAGGAGCGAGGATGCAATCATATACTTGTATATTATGCAATCATAGATGGGTCGGTTTTGTATGGAGAGAAATTAGGATGGGGCTTCTCTGCTAGAGTAAGAGAAAGGATTATGGTCAAACAGAGTGGAGCTTAAGTGGTGATCTTCAGTATGAGAATAGAGATGGAGGCCGTTACAGCAGCTTTACAATGGCTCTCAGAAACCACACTGAACAAGGCTATTATTATGTCTGATTCTCAGTCTATGTTTTGGAAGGTTCAAAGCGGATGGCTGCACCATGAATAGCATACATAGATACCTCTACCCTTCAGGAACTCATATTTATCTACTGTCCAGGTTACGCTGGAATGCGGGGAAATGAGCTAACTGATACGCTGACTTCAAGAGCATCTGTGGTGGGCACTTTGAATATGGGCAAAGATGATATCTTGAAAAAACCCACGATCACCTATTAGAGAATGAAAATTCACTGAGAGAATCAGTTTACAGTGATTGAAGGAATTTGGGATCACATATGTGACAAGTAGAGAAGGCTTGAATTAGACGCATGAAAAAATCAGTGCACAACAGGAACGATAAGCATATATACTCTTCATCTGCTAAAAGAGACTTGAGTCCCCATGAGTCTGCCTAAAGTCAGTTCTTAAATACTTGAATAGAACTGAAAGTTTGGAACACTACATGTTATTTTCAGTTAAGAAACACACAAATCTAAAAGAAATCATAAGTAATTAAGATATTTATATGCAAGTGATATAATTATCACACATAACAAAAACATCACAATACATGTACAGATATTATGGCTTAACATTTCTAAATGTCAACTTGATGTGACAATAAAGATAAATGTAATAGTCATTCTAAAATATCAGAGACAAGGTCACAGCTAACAGAATATAAACTGAACTCTTAGCATACTCAGACTAAATACATGCTTTTACTCCTTTATGAAATTATATTTACCACCATTTGATATGACCTCTAGTAGAAAATGGTGATACCTGAAAGTCACTAAAAATTAACTAAAAGTTAATAGCCGTGCATGAAAAGTACTATTTATGAAATGCTTATGAAATGATAGCACATATATACCACGATTTGGTCCGTTAGTAAAAGTAAAGAAGATTATTTAATTTAAGAAAATGACAAATTATAAAGAATTATATAAATCAAAATCAGCAGTCATGCTTGCTCAATAAGTATGTGTGTTCAAGTCTCACCCTGGTTATGTATACTTGACAAATCATATGCTCTTGTGGCTTTATTTCTCTGTGATTTTTTGTGACCCAAATTCCTCTGCCTTGACACCCGGACTCTGGTTTGAGAATATAGGTCTTGTTCTTCTTTTGTCTGATGTAGGCTTGGAAGTCACCATAGCTAGTTAAAAAAAGAGTGATATATAGAAATAAAGAGCACATTCTTGTTTTAGAATTTTAACCTTTTAGCTGCTATATATTGTTCTCCATAATTGATCCCTGCTGTGTGAAGTACTTTCCCCAATTGCTGTCCCCCTGTGCTGAATTCTTTATTTGTTCTCCAAAAATAAGAGTTACTCGCTGTCCATTTTTTTATCAACACCAGAAAATATGTACTGCATGGATGAATTGGTTGATGTGTGCTGGGACCTGGTGATTTCAGAGTGAAACAGTATTTTTCTTTGCTTTAGCTTATAAACACTGTGTGTGTATGTGTGTGAATTTTTAGGGAACAAATTTACATCACAGTATACAAAGTTAACAGTTTAAGTAACATTTTAATTTCTTCATACACTAGAACTAAAAAAAATTGCAAATAAATTGTTAATATTGCTTTTGTATATGAAATATTCCTGAGCAGAATGTGACACATAGTTCTGACCAAGCCTGTAAAGTTTGAGGGTTCAAACCCCCTCTAGGAAATCATAACACAACATTTAGTATTAAGGAATAAGCCAAAAAGAAGGAGGGTAACCTTATGGTTAAAAAAAGGTCACAAAACCTTATGAAAATGAAATAACTGCCCATGAAATGGAGGAAGTGAAGTTTTCTTAAGATAACCCCTTTCCTCCTACTGAAAATGTATCTACTGTCCAGATACTGATATATAGGCCTATAGCTTGTTTCCTATCATATTTTGCAAAAGCACAGACTACACACCGTCTCTTGTTAGGCCCTAGTATGAAGTTTTGGACTCAATTGTTGAAGGGAAAAGCCTTTGCACTAACCATTGCGGTAGCTCTTCACCATTCCTTCCTTCTCCACTCTTTGTTCTTTCCTATATAATATGTTTTAAGAATTTCCCAGGTTAGAGTTAAGTGGAAATCAGCAACACTGATGTTTTTTCTTTGAAACAGCTGTTTCTGGGTGCCAGACATATAGGTAAAGTTTTTTAGCCATACATTTATTTGTAAATATATTTTCTATTATATGAATTCTGCTTTTATTCAAAATCATATATTCTTATACCTTAGTTAATTTACCGATTTTTAACGAAATATTTGTTGGTGAGGTAGCATAGTCGATAGTGAGCTCACCTCGCAAACCCAACTTGTCAAACCAGGTGATTAAAATGCCAACTATTGAAAATGTGAAGACTATAGAAATGGGTGTATTAGTGGTGCCTACAATTCAACATTAGATGAATAGCAATAGCAATAACCTCTAAAGAATGCGCTTCAATTACAATTTAAAAAAAAATAAAAACAGAAATTCAAGTTACTCAAATTTATCCTAAAATATAATAAACACTGGGAATTTTTTTCCTCTTCTGTGTTCATTCTCTTACTGATTAGCAGGATGTAATCTAGAGAATGGAATATTCTGTGTCATGATTTACAGCTTAATATTTCTGCATGCTACACACTGAGAGAGCCCCCGACCCCGGTGTGTAGCACGTAGAATGAATTTAGAGTACAGATATTATCAACAGGTAATACTTTTTCTGCTTTGTAGAAATACAACCGATTCCAGCTTATTTCTGGGGAGACTAAAACTGTCATGTTTTGAGTTAGCAGCAGCCATGTTTCTTATTATATGTAGCAATAAATATCAGTGAATTGTGATGCGCAGCGACTATCTAAAAAGTGGGATTAAAAACCTGAATGCCATATCTACTAGGACGAAACCAAAATTATTATGTCATCTATGCTTTCCCGCTATGCATTCTACAGAAAACTGTGACTCTGACACATTTTACAGTCCTGTATTATTTTGTTCCATATGAACCAAGAAAGTGATATTTTTTTGTCAGAAAATACAAGTATTTCTAATTTAACTCTTAAAATATGAAACACCATTTGAAGTGGCTCTTAATCATTCCATTTTTTAATTAGAAGCCACCTGAATTGGCTTTAAATATTAGTTTTATAAAGCAGCTTGTGGTTTTAGTCTATATACTGAGAGTAAAATAATTTGCAAGGTAAATTGTGACAACATTTGGAAGTGAGATTCTTTGACTTGCAACTTTAAAATCTTCCACTAGTAGTTTATTGCCAGCTTATACAAATAAAAATTACCACACTTATTAAAAATGTTTCCAAAACTTACTCAGCAGGAAGGCACCAGGTTTTGGGAAAAACATTATACTCTTTTGGAAACATTTTCTGCATACGGTTCAAATTTCGAGCCAACATGTCCTTTCGACAGATTTCACTCATGCCTGGAAAGTGATTGATTTTCTATGGGAGAAAAATTAATAATAAAACATAATACCTTTCATTAAAATATTATATTCAAAACATATAGTGAAGCACATTAAAAATGCACCACGAATATATATATATATATATACTATTGCCAAGAAGCTAGGAGAAAAAAAACGTGTGAGATTGAATTTTCCTAGTGTTTGTCATGAGGTTGAGAATAGCTACCAGAATGAAAAGTGCATAAATCAACCTTTGGGTGTGTTTGTGGACTACATTAAAACAATGAGAATTACATGTGCAACACAATTTCAAGCAACTATGACCCTGAAAATTGGTAGGTATTGTCGAAGTATACTCGCTATAAAAAAGGCGGTTGAGACAAAACACTCAGTACATGTGCTTGAAATGCCACGATTATCTGAAAATGACCACCTATGACCCATTAGTATGTTGGAGACAGAATAAGCTCACAGGCTATTGCCAGGAGGATGAATTGTCACCACAGCAATATGGTACTCCTCAATGAACATTACGGAACCACTGGATAGTGTCCAGGATAGTCTTTGGAGTGGCCAACAATGAGTTACTACCCCTGCGCAAGATTGTCATATTGTGCTGAGTCACCTAAGGAATTGTTCCCTCCCAGCAAGTCAAACAGCAAGAGCAATAGTTTACAAGTTTCTTGAGTGACAGTCATGCGACGACTCAGAGATATAGGCCTTACTGTAAGATGACCTTATGCTGGGCGAAACCTGACTCACAGACATCGTCAGCAGAGCCTGCAATGGGCAGAGCAATATGTCACATGGACTAGACTGCAGTAGAATGATGTCCTATTCACAGACAAGAGCAGATTCAACCTTTGATGATGGACGTATGTGGATTTGGCAATATTGTAGAGAGCACTTTGCAGATTGCTGTGTTTGTCAGTACAACCAATTTATAGGTTGCAGTATTCAGTTTTCACCATCGCCTGCCTCTGCATGTCCTCTGTGGAGATTTTAATGCAGTGAGAAATAGATATGAGGTTCTGGGTGCATTGATTGTTCCTGCGCTCACAAATTATCCAGACTTGCAACTTCTCCAGCAGGATAACGCAAATGTGCACACCCCATGCATTATACAGCAATATTTACAGCAGCAGAACATTGTGATGATTTATTGGCCTGCCCTATCACCAGACATGTTCCCTATAGAACATCTATGGGGCAAGCTTGGACTACAGGCAAGGTTTTCCAGCAAATTTGCAAGAGCTTGAAGCTGTTCTTACATGTGAATGGGACTTGATTTCCTGGAATTTCCTGCAGAGACTGTGCTTTCCATGAGGCGCTACTGCCAAGCTTGTTTGCAAGCACACGGTGGACATACCATATACTGAGGTTAGTGTGAAAGATTTTGTATTATTGGTTGCCATTTTGGTTTTCTCCCTTTCCTGCACAGCATGCAATGTATTATATAACAATCAAATCAGTAATTAATGACTAGCATGGATTCATAAGAAAATGAATAAAGATTCCAAATAAATAAACATTTATATTTACATTTCACACTATGTTCCTGGATAATACAGGTGGTTTGTTTTTAATGTGCTTCAATATACATCACAGTTAGAAAATGAAACATATAGGCTTAAAGATAAGGATATTTGGTGATGTGACTCTCCTTTATTAAACATACAAAACTATTATTTTCCCTGTGGGAATGTCTTATTCTTGTTTCTGCATTCTCTCTCAAGTAACTAGCACAAATTTGTATGTAATTTCCTTCAGGAAGCGTGATGTATTTTGTGCTACCATTTACTTTGCACCATATAGCCTAGCACATACTTTTTTGCATGCCTTTTTGATTTGGATAAACTTCATTAGCTTGGGTCAGTCTTCCAATCTGACAACATGAGCACTTGTGCATTAGTTCTTTGCTGTGGCGGTATATTAGCCATTGTTCCCTTAAAATTTACAGAGCAAAACATGTCCCAGAGTGGCATTCCCTGGGGTAGAGACAGTAAACAAGGATTTAGACTTGGACAATATCTATCTTGTACATGGTGTTTGATTACAAGTGGATTTATCTCATGTAATTAGACAGTCCATTACCCCTATGCAGAGTGGATCCAAACAACTACAGTGTTATCATGGAAAGAGAGCTACGGGCACCATATTTGTCATGTACTGGTTGAGCTATCTACTCAGCCATGAGACCAAGTTGAGCTGATATCTTACTTTCAGACACAGTAATCAGAAATATATGTACTGGGTACACCATGAGGACACAGTTAATGCACCATCTCTCCCTCTTTGCTGGGAAGCTAGCAGGTCCAGGTGTCTAGCACAGAAGCTAGAGAATAAAGATGCACGCTTCTTGGCACTGATAGCGAGATGGCTGAATTTTTTGGGGAGAATGTACCACATCCTGTGGGAATGTGAGTTTGTATGCTTGTCCTTTGTACTGCACAATAGAGTTTTAAAATCTGACTCAATGACATTGTTTCTCCTGCCTTTTTGACTGGAAATGCTTGCAGAATGTACTACATCTACATCTTTCATGGCTGCTAGAATTGAGTACAATACTTTTGTTTTCAATATTCTTCTGTCACAGTAATATTTTCAAGAGGAACTTGAAAAATGTGATAACAACAAAATCCTGTATTTACCACATCTTTAAATTTCCTCTTGGAAAGATTTCCTGTGATTAGTAGAAGCACACTGACAACAATACCAACAGTTATTCATGTCTACAACAACTTAATGTTATGGTGATCTATGGAGAATTATGTGGATCTATTCTCTTTGACATACAAGTGTCTTTGGCAATAAAGAGCCAACACATAAGCACTGAAAGAACCAATACTAAGAGAATTGGTGATGGATAGGAATGACATATTAAGATCTTAACATGAACATTTTCTAAATGAGGGCACTAGACTGGTTATTGAGAGGGCATCTAAAGTATATGTGTAACCAGAAAGCTACAAGAACCATTAGCATGCATATTCTTCATCATGTTCTGGGAGAGATCAAACACCTTGGTTTGACCAAAGTGCATCAACATCAATTCAGAAAACTAAAACTAATGAATATATACCATCTTTATCTATAACTTCCAATATGAATTACATTGTTCTATTATATTGTTACACAATAATAGTGTCTACTTGAAAAGAAATTGGTCTGCTTAAAAAGAAATGGACAAACCTGATATTTTTTCATGTCCATGACCCTCTCCAAAGCCACAGAATAGTCAGTCCAGTATAGGGTCCAGTCTTCTTCATCTGATACTTCTTTGAAGCCAAATTTCCTGGCAGTTCTGCGCACTAAAAGCCATATAAATTATTTTATAATATCTATCCCTCCACCTTAAAATGTAATACTGCTGACAAATCATCATGTTACACAGTTCACTCTGATATAAATTCACATGAAGATGTCTCTCCACTGTTCCATGGCATCATCACCATCAGGTTAGATAACTTAAAGACTGGTGATAAAGTTTCTTGATAATGTTTATCTGCTGTATGTTGCCTTTGTAGCTCTCTTTAGGTCACCACAAGCATGAATCCAGATAATATAGACTACAAAGAAGTATTGAAAAATATTGAAACACTGAGATATTCATTAAAATAAAACAAGACATCTGTCAACTTGTATAAAGTTACTTTATTTTGTACCTACTTCGGGATGGTCTGAAGATCACACTATTGGCCTATCCAACCAACCATTATGCAATATTAAACTCTCAGAAGATGCCATGCCAATACAGCGAGGCTTTTCTCTTGTGGAAGCCCCACAGCATTTCATCTGTATAATTATGTTTGCCTTTGTGATTGAATATTTAGAGAACCTAGCATTGCACATCACGTTGAGGAAACCAGATGAACATGGGGGTGTGGTGAAAATAAAACCCCTGTAGGATGTGACAATTCTATTTGAGAGTTCACAATGAGGCAATCATAACCCTGAATGATTGGAGAGAAACATTGGTTGGCTGGGAATCCATAGCTGGTTGCCAGCCATTTTAGTGACCATGACCCAGAGCAGATCTTGGTTGCTATGGACACCTCTGACAGGAAAGGATTCTTCTCACGTAAGCTAAAGCTCATGACTCCAACTCTATATGATGCACAATGGTAGAACATGATAACTATGATGCAATAATCCCATTAGTTGTGAGCAGATAACTCTTGACAGCCCATAATTCTTAAGACAAAAGCACACGTTCTTTTCAGTTGTTAAGTGAGGTGACACCTGGACTCATGAAAGGTTGAATCTACTTCTTCAGCGTTCATTCTTAAACTCCTGCTGGACCTCTCTTGTAGCAGGACCATGATCCTACTAGATTTCCAGCAGGATGTAATCCAGAGAATTGAAATGCGTTGTGTTGCTGTTTTATTTGCGCTAATTGTCCAACACATATCTGTTTTCAGTGGGAGGTTGTATCAAATACATGGATGTGTGAGGGAGGTTTATGGATGCATATTTAGTCCCCAACGAGAGGTCAGTATCCCAGGATTATCATGTCCTGCCAGGAGCACAAAATACACTTCTGGGTCAACTATCTCCACATTCTGTCAGGTTTGTTGACTCATCTTCAGTGATGATGTATCTAGAATTCCCCATCACTTTGGAGTCTGCTAAAAAAATCACAGCCGTTCACTGGCCTGCACATCTTTGCCACTCATGAAGATTAATTAATAGGACAAAAGTAAGAAATTGAGATGTGACGATGATTCTTTACAGAGACAGGGTGTCAGCCTAGCCCCCAACTTTCCTAAGTTGCCTCCTACGATATCATCATCATCAGGTGCCATGCCGGCTGCCGTAGGTGATCATGACTCTCCACAGCTCTCTGTCTCCAGTATTATGTATCAAGATCGTTGTTGTTTCCCTGCCGTGCCAGGTTGTAAAATTGTCTACTATTTTCTCAAGTTGTCATCCTCTGTCTCTGTTGCCTTCAATCTTGCCTGTTGTGACTATGTTCTCCAAACCTCCCTGTCTCATGAAGTGGCCAAAAAATGAAGAATGTCTCTTTCTTATATTATTGATTAAGGTCTGTTTCGTATTTACTCTTTTAACACCTCCACATTAGTTTTTCTGGCAGTTTATGGTATTCTAAACATTCTTCTATAGAACCACATCTCTATTGCCTCTAATTTCCAACTTTCCAGTTTGTTTATTGTCCAAGACTCGCATCCAAATGTTAGTATAGGAGTTATATAGATCATTGCCTGGATTTCCTACGGTATGCTTGGAAAGAAAACAGTGACCTTATTCCCTGCACCCTGAACTAGATAGAAGTCCAGGCCCTGGTTGCCATATGAGTGGCAGAAAGATAGAAAAGCCACAGAAATCCAAAGAATCTAACCCCCCATAGGATACTTCTTCTCAAAGTGTTGCTGATATCAGAGAGTTGGAGTCTCTTGGTATACAATAAAGCTCTGGCGAAACGACTCCATTGCATATAGGAAGTAAGACCTAATAAATAGCTTGTAACTCCTGGGGGTCTTAACAACAACTGTACTTTGTAAATAATCTATTGAAGTTTCATTGAATAAACACATATTAACCTTTCGTATTTATCTTTACTAAAATACTCTTTCCTGCTCTGTGGTAAAAGCATGTCTGTTGTGACGGCCAAAGTACCTGGTTCAAACATGCCGCAGGCAATTTTGCATCTGGGCCATTCAGAAAGCAATGGCAAACTTCTGAATGTAATTTATACTGCTTACAAAATCACTACTGCCAAAACAATGCTGGGCTGAAGGTTTCATCCTCGTGAATAGAATATGCTACCAAGAGAAAGTATTCTTACTTCAGTATCTGGGGTAAAATTCAGAATTTAGGGGCAATTTTGAAATGAAATACAAAAATGATTCTTCTGAAAGTTGACAGGAATGATTTTGATTTTAAAAATTTTAAGGAATGATTTTTATGTGATCTCACAGCTCTTCACTTGAACTGTGGAGTAGGCACTGATCATCATCAAAGAGTAGTTCAGATAGGTCATTTGGATGGTTTCTGAGTGTTTTTACTGCTGTTATAATTTAAACTGTTTGTCACAAACTCTTAGTTTGTCATAATATATGATTCAGAAACACAGAAAAGCACTGCAGATCATGTCTCAACTGAAGACGTATGGTTAGACATATTTTAATTTGTGACATCAGAACATATGTGAACAAGCATGAGGATGTTGTAAGATTTTCTGCTTATTGCAAGGACTGTTTATTGGCTATAGGCTATACAGTTAATTTTGTATTTTCCATATTTTATATACACGTCTTTGTATCCTTACTATTTCATGCACCAATTAACTGGACAATTTAATCTGATATCTCATCCATATGTTACTTTGACCCAAAAGGGGAGTAACAAATAACCACACTGATCTATCGTGCTACATTGTAAACAGTGTCTAAGAAGGTTTGTGGTTGATCTTGGATTGCCCATATCATTGATAAAAAATTACCCCAAAATGTCACTCTGAAATTGACTGTGTTAGGAAGAAAATTGCAGACATTGTAGCCAAACTGTAAACCATGACATAACAGACTATGTTCTCCAGATTATACTTCCATCAAAAGTTTGAAAACCAAAACTGGAGTCTGATATCTACAAGTTATATACAAATGTAGTATTTTTAATACTAGGAAAGTCTACTTTCACGTATTATGTTCATGACACAATTCTGGAAAGCAAAAACTAAAAATAAAATTAAACATCTCCTCTGTGTCTCAAATACGTTTATATTGAGCTCAATAACTTATGATGACCTAATGCTAAAGTTACGCTTCAGCTCTAATCCACAATATAAATCACATATAACATAATAAAGACTACATTAACAAAAACATACCCACATCATATTTACAGTTGATCAGGCAAATGTGCAACCATCTGGCAATGGAAAATTAGAAAGAAATGAATTATTGTATTGTTACAGCTAGATGGTATAATAATCATCCTGGCTTAGAGGCTAAGCCATTCACTATTTTTGTGCTCAAGATTTCTGCTGTGAATCCTGCTCATGATTTCTTGTTTAGGTTAAACTACAGTTTACATCTTCACTGTGCTATAAATAGCACACAATGTTTACATTTTAACTAGCCGACGTCACGGATCTCTGTGTAACACCAATGAAATTAATGGATGCCATGACGTCACATCTCCCGACACAAACCACATTTTAAATTATAATTTTTGTAACTAATTTATTTTTTAAATTATAACTGATCCTAACCCTTATCCCCATCCTTAATTTAAATACAAATTCAAAATTAATATGCCTTTTCAATTAATATACCTTAGTTTTAATTCTACTAATCATGCTGCAAAGGTTAGGTAATACCTCCAAACTAGAACAAAGGTCACAGCAACGACTTAAACCGTAGTTGTGCCCTTGTTATATAAAGTGGATGTTTTCATAAATTCCTGGGGATTATTGCTTGAAGCTACGGAGTTATGTGTTATGAGTAGTACGTACTCTTGGCAAGTGCTCATGATGTGCCATTCTCTTGAGATGGACAGAGACACATGTGATAACCAGAGTATAATGAAGTCAATCTTCTATGCCTTTTGAGCCCTTTTTTTTAAAGTTAGATGGAGAATGAGCATACAGTGTCTCATTCATTAGAGATGTAACTGTTATCATGCAGACTATGTATTAACATCATCATCATCATTAAGTACTGTCTCCGCAATGAAGTTTGGCTGTAACAGACCTCCAACATCCCTTGTCTTGGTGGTACACTCTGCTAGACTGATACATATCCATCTTGTAATGTTACTCTCCCACTTGTATCTCTGCCTACGTCTTGCTCATCTCCCCTCAATTTTACCCTCAAGTAAGGTCTGCTCATCTCCCCTCAATTTTACCCTCAAGTAAGGTCTGCTCATCTCCCCTCAATTTTACCCTCAAGTAAGGTCTTCAGCAAGGTGTCATGATTTTTAATATGTCAAAATATTTAATGTTTTTAGTTTTATTTGATTTAATAATTCTTTCTTCATACGAAATGTTGTTAGAACATCAGTGTTTGTTTTCTTTTCTTTCCATGAAGCTCTCCATATTTTTCTATATATTCACATCTCAAAGGCATCAATTATGTTGTCTAATTGTTTTATTATTGTCTATGTTTCTGAGCCATACATTAATATAGAATAGATATATCAATTTATAATTCTCATTTTTAGCTAATTTGTAATTAGTTTAGATGTTAATATTTTCCTCATGTCATTGAAAGTACTTTTAGACATTCCTATGCTTTTAACTTCTATTTCACATCTACCATAATTTGTTATTATGTGCCAGAGATATTGATAATGTTCAACTTGTAGTTTCTCTCCATGTATTTTTATGTTTAGCACCTGTTCTTCTGTGATTTTGCTGATTATCATAACTTTTTTTTTGGTTCAAATATTTATATCTGGTCCATATTCTTTACTTGATTTATCGACTTGATCTTCTAGTTTTTGTAGTTCTTGTTCACTTTCTGCTAGAAGGACAGTATCATCTGTATATCGCAGGTTGTTTATTATTTTCCCAATGATCTTGAGTTCTGGCATTCCTTATATATGTTTAGAAATATTATCTGTGTAGATGTTAACAGAGATTTGCTAAATAAAAAAAAAAAGAATACAGAATGATTGTTTAATATTCTGTATCATCTTATTCTTTGTCTAATCTCTTTTTGTTTTTATTTTCTTCATAGTTACAGGATAAATTACATTTTACTTTCCTTTTTCTTTCAGCTCTTTAGTTTTTCATCTTCTACCTCAAAATTTAGACAGGAATTTGTTTGTTTACCAATGGTTTTGCCTCATATGGTCGAGGCCCGCGCATTTCAACTCAGGACTGGTGTCCATATTGGTTATATCAGGGCGTAGAAAGCAATTAGTTAAAAACACACTATTCACAGCATCATAGCAGGTAACCTTAGATAGGTAACAATTTTTAAACTCCTTGAAATAATCAAAGTAGACTCACATCTAAGTTTTAAAGATAATTAGCATAATAGGTCTAAGGTTTTAACCACCCCAATTACCAACCACGAGGAGAAAATATAATTCATCAAGAGACAATCACACAACTCTATAAGCTGTTGTTCTTTAGTCATGGTTCCAGTATAGTCACTGGTATTTTTATAGACTACTCAATTTCCTTCTAGGAAAATAGGTTGTACTAATAGGTTGATATAACTCCCTGGTTTCCCATGATAATTACTGTATTCAGTCTAATGAATCAAGTGATTAGCCTATGGTCTCTGAACTTGAAATATCTTAACTTGTATTAATGCACTGTCAATGATTCTTTTTTACATAAGAAAGAGAACAAAAACAAATGGTCATTGCCTGAAAGTACAGGGATGATTTCCCTTACATTCAGCTCCAAAATTAGTGCTGCAATATGTAGAAAATATCAATATATTTCTCACAGTCTTTTGCTGTTGCACAATGCAAATGATTTAATTAAAGCACTGTATTTTCTATGATAATACAATTTATGGTACAAATGCTTTAAATATCCTGAGTTTTTTGCTGGAAATATGTCTCTAGTAGTTAATATGTCTCTAGCAACTACATGTTGGGCAAAAGAACATGTGTGTACTCCACGATATTTGCTGTACCCTGGTTTTCCAATGCAATGGAAAGTGTCCTTGATAGCTTTCTATCATGTCCAGAAGATTACAATTCTCACCTAGAATTTAATATTTCTAGAAAGACTTTTGCTTAGAGGTAAAAGGTAAATCCCATGGCAGCAACCTGCTGTCTGGGATGAAGTTAACTCTTCATGTACTAAGCCTCAGTGACTATTAGGTGGGGTGGCCAGTTCCCTTCCTTGTCTTTACCTCACCTAACTCATGCATCAGGTACTTATTTACAGCTGAACCGACTGGAGGAGTGGTCGTGTCAAGCAAGAAATCACAACCCAAATTTAATTTTTGTCCAGATGTGGTTTTGCTTTGAGGAGGATTACATGAATTACAAACTTTACAAGCACTAACCTTGCAGGAGACTGTGAGGTCGAGATCAGAAAGAGAACAGCAATAACGATGTCCAAATTTATACAACTGAAAAAAACCGGTGGCATGAGGCAAACACAGGAACTAAGGTATTAAGGTATGTTTGTTACGTACATGTGTGTTCCCAGTGGTGACCTACGGCTGTGAAACATGGACAAATAAAACTACAGCCAAGAGAATAGAGGCTTTCAAAATGAAGTGTTATAGAATAGTCCTGAGAGTACGATGGACAGCAAGAAAGACCAACTAAGACGTGCTAAGAAAAATCAACGTTAAAAAAAGGATGACTTAAACACCATATTAAGAAGGAAGTTAGGTGTTTTTGGTCAAGTGAAGATACACAATGGCATGGAAAGAGTGTTGTTGGAGAGGGTGATAAAAGGCACTAGAGGCAGAGGCCGACCAAGATGCTGTTGGATACAAGATACTCAGGAATGTATGTACATGTCGCTGGAGGAAGCAGAACAACTTGTCAAAGCAAGCAGGGATTTCAGGAGATTCATAAGGAAGACTACGTTCTGGAAAGAATATGTCACATGACACACACAAGCTTTTTTTTAAAACCTACAGTAGGTTCCTACTTGTGTCCCATTATGAGGCATAGAATTACAACTTGTTCTGATCTGTTCATAATGTGATAGTCATCTTGTGTTGGTGTCTGTGGCTTTCTTATTGATGTGATCATCTGTTTTTTTCTGATGGTAGGTGATTGGTACATTTGATTGGTCTTTGGCAGCACCTTCCTTAGCCAATCGTTTTTATTTCTTGGTATTGCACAGTAAGAGGGTATCCACTGCATAGTTACCCTATACTGGTAAGACAGTTCATTAAGTTGTTTTTGTAATTCTGTTAGTTTTCCTGACTAGAAAGCTTAAAGCACAAATCTTCCTAAAATTGCCAGAAGTAATAACAAATACAAACATGCTGGCAAGAACACTGTAACAACACATATAGACAGAAATTAAAAAAAATGAAATTTGGCACACATTCAAGAAATAAATTAACGAGACATAATATAACAAGATATACACTGAACTGTAGTGAGACAATTGAATACAAACATAGGTTAAATTAAGTCAGAACTTCATGGGTTAAACGGATAAATGTGGTTCAAAAGAGAGTTAGCAAGAAACATCTGTACACCTATGTTCCACTGGTTGCATACAGGATGTTAAAACCAATACATAATTCACTTTCATAAAGCATGCTTGACTCACATGATATTGTAGAGCTCTGTATAGACAACTAGCTATGCATTTATGCAGAATAATTCTTCAAAGTAAATCATAGACTTACAAAGGTTACAGAAAACTAAATTAATTCACACAGGTAACACAAGTTCTATTTTTATACAAAGGCAGTTAGTGGAACTTTTCCTGTCCGATTGAAGATCAAATATAATCTTTCTGAACTTTCAGTGTTTTTTAAAAGAAGTGAAAGGGTGCATAACATACAGCTAAACATTCACTAAATCAAGATTTATGTAATTCTTCACACTTGATTGTAAATACATTTTCTTGAAAGGTCTGAAACTAAATTAACTAACCCAATCTTTTTTTAAAAATAAAAATGTATGAGTGAACCCATATTTCAAGATAGCTTATCTTTAAAATATATACAATTGCTTTCCTTATACCATATTTCAGATGAGGGGGGATTTTAAAAATATTATAGGGCTCGACATGTCACTGTAAAATGTCATTAATCTGCAATGACAGTGTTTTTTACCTTTTCATTGTAGCTTGGCAAACATAAATATATCACTCAACTACCAACAGAAATGTGGAAACGCAAAAGCTATTTTAACCAATATAGCAACTGTATCAGTTCAACAGTATGAAGTTAAGTGATTTTTATAGGTTATTATTAGACAGGAACAGGTAAGGGTGGGTGGGTAAGAAGAGAAGCGGTATTGAGTCAACAAACTGACACAAACTCCTGCAGATTAGCAGGATGCAGCTTAGAGAATAGAATGCGCTGTGTCATAGTTTACACCTTTCTGCAATATTTGTACCTTTTGGTCTGACACATCCACCTTCACATGGCTTCCAGGTTACTTTGACCCTATAAGCCAACCCCACCCCATGACATCATTCGGTATCTATTACAGCATGCATGGAAGGTAAGCTGTGTTGCGATTCTTTGCTCCCCTTTTGGGTCCCTGCAACACATGGACCTAAGGGGGATTGAGTGTGGGGTTGGCTACTTCATACCACTGAAAATCAAAATGATCCAAAAATACCATGCAGAAATTGGATGTGTTGGATCAAAAAGTGCAGATATCAAGCCAAGCTGTAAAACTATGATGGAATGAATTTGGTTAACCAGACTACAGCCTGGCTGAATAAAATAACAAACCAGGATCAAAGATGTTGGTTAGACATTTGCAGCTGCTCAATAAGATACCATCACACATGATGCTTATTCATGTTTCTATGATTATATAATTTTTTGGTTTTAAAATCAATTATGTTTGATAGTCCTCAATTGGTTGAGAAGTCCAATCCTCAGATTTGAAAGTGAACAGAAATGAAGAAGATCTTGAGATGATGGAGAACAGTCTTTCACTGCTGTTTCTCTAGGCCAGCGTTTTTGCTCAATTAGGTTATATTTCAGCATTTAATATTATGGAAATTTCTGAAGAATATGCTCTGCTGTCTGAGGTGCCTGTCCACATGTACACATTGCTGGGTTGCCAATCTGTAACTTTGTATACATGTGGCTGTTGAGCCTGTTGTGTCATGTTCTAAGGCAGAGAATGGCAACTTGTCCTGGTCCATAATTTGGTAGTCATCTTATGTTGGTGTTGTCTTTTTTAAGTGCTTTGAATAACTTTTTCTTTTGATGACATGTTATTGGCACATTTGGTTGATAATTAGTAGCACCACCTTAGCCAGATGATCTGCTTTCTCATTTCCAGGTATTCCATTATGCCATGGTATCCACTGCATAGCTTTATGATGATTGCTTAGTTCAGTCAGTAGTATTTGCAGGTCTGGTAGTTTTCTGGATTGAAGAACTTGGAATGTTGTTCTTGCATCTTTTAGGAATACTACAGGCTGTAAACCAAGATTGGTGCCAGCAGTTTTTAAGTTGTCACCTTGATTGCCTGGATTTCTGCCTTGTAATTATGACAGTATTTCCCCGTTGGCACTTTAATTGTATCCCTAACATTGTTTTGGTACTATATATATATATTCCTGCTCCTCCATTTTTTTTACTGCATTCTCTGCTGACCCATCTGTATATACTCTGATCCATATGTCTTGTGGGTATTCATCATGCAGCAGACAGAGTAACTGTCTTACATTGTACACTGTTCTGTTAATTCTTTGGATAGGAATAGATAATCCACTCTTCTCTCTCCAAGAGGTTTGTTCTGGTACAAACTTTAGGGGGTTGATGGCTTCGGACAAGTCTGAGGTTTTTCTATGGAGTCATTTGGTCTGATGGATAAAGCTACTTCTTTTCAGTTGCCCCATTGCTAAGTTGTGAAATCTGTTTTTCATTGGATGACTTGGCATACAGTGAAACTTTTCTGAATGCATTAGCACTTTTGTGTCTCTGCTTTCACTCAGTGTTTGTATCCTCCCCATTTTCTCCACCTCTACTAATGGCGTTGATTTTATTGCCCTTGTGACAATCCTAAGTGCCTGGTTTTGAACCTTATCTAGCTCACATAATGTAGTATTTGATGCTGGACACCGTGCTGTAGACCCATATTCCAGGTGTAGTCGTATGCCCTACTGGTAAACTTTACTACTAAGTATGTTCCCATTTGCTTCCCATGTGGTTCCACTTAGTTTTCTCAGTATGGCTAACTTTCTTCTGATCTTTATTGTTGCTTTGTTAATGTGTTCCTTCCATGTAAGCCTACTGTCAAATGTGACTTCAAGATTTGTTGTTTGTCTTCCTTCAAGAACTCTCCATTTATCATGATGTCACCAGCTTTTTGTTCTGGTAAAAAAGTAAAGATGGTGCACTTATGTTGATGCTGACACACCATCTGTTTGCCCATATGGTTGAGGCATCCATAGCTCTCTATCTGTTAGGCAGCCAATATTGCATGTTCTTTCATGCACCATATTATCAAGTTGTCAGCATACATTGCCACTTTTTGCCATGTGGTAGTTCAGCAACCAGATCATTGATGTAGACCAGGAAAAGAGTGGGGGAAATGCCCCTCCCTGTGGTACCCCATGATATAGTGAATTCAAATAGGAAGCATGAGGATAAATTAAAAATTCTTGAGACTAATGGGAATTGAACCAGGTCTGTTCTAGCGGCACTGAATCATCTTCCAACTCAAGTAAACAGGTTTTTCCATACTTCACTAACCACATCCCCAATAAAAAGATGCAATTTTGTCAAGACATTCAAACTGTGTACTCAAGTCATTGAGAATGGACCAATTGAGACAAGGACTATTACAACAACAATGAACAACAACATATTGTACATGTATTGAAGTATCCTCAGGAACATAAACATAGAACATCCATATTATACAGCTCTAACATTGTATTGTAATATTAATATTGTACAATCTTTATGTTATTTATATTTACAAGAAAATCTATTGGCCCTTGTAGTATGAATATGGATGTTCTCAAGGTTCAGTGATTCTGTTTTCTCTTTTCAACTGCTCCACCTGGTTCATAGCTTGACTCTAAAATTTGTTCTTATTTTGTTGATATTTATTGTGATGCTCTTGACATAGTCTTGTTTCTAACTGCTGTTGAGTCGTTTCCACTTCATTTTGCAGTATTTCTAGCCCACTACTCCATTAAGGTTTGTAGTGTTTACAGGCTCCTTTAGGGATGGTTTTATGAGCAGCCTGTAATATATATCTACATAATTCATTGACTACATTATTGATATCTGTGTCTGTAGGTAGGTCTTTGGCTAGCACACTAGTGTAGTGTCTGTACATTGTCTAGTTTGCCTTCTTGTAGTTCCACCTAGAGAAAGTGCTGCTTTCTTTAATATATTCATTATCTAGTCAGAAAGACTGACTAGTGGTCGTTGCCTCCAAGCTGTCTTCCAACAACACAATTGATGTTCCACTTAAAATTTAGTGTGTGGAATGTCAAATCTGGTGTACAGGTAGCATGCCATGATCTTGAGTAGAAGGTTGGGGGTCAATTGGTTGGTTGATCAGGAAAAGTTGTTGTTCATCCTGCCAGTTTTCTAGTTCCTCACCTCTCCTGTCCATGTGATCATAATCCCAACTCTGTGAGTAGTTATTGAAGTCTATGAATACAATCAGTTTTCCTGAATATAAGATTGTGTCTAGTTCTAACAGACAGTCATTCAGACAGTAGCAGTTGAGGAGGTGAAATCCTGTAATTTCTGTCCTGAGGTGGAGCATCGGATATTCCGCTCCCTCCAAATATGTTTCTAGTTGGCATGCACTAATGTTCTTAACCAGCGTTAGTATTTCACTTTTATGTCCGTCTTTTCGGTCTCATCCATTGCATTGAAAGTTTCTTATTTTGAAAGCCACATCCTTGTTGAGATGGATTCTTGCAAGAAAAATACATTTACTTCCTCTGCATTTAAGATATTTTTGAGTTCCACTTTTTTGTTTGTTGACACCTTCAGCACTCCAGTGCATTATATTTAATGGTCTTGTTTTTTGGCCAGATGTTCTATTCTCATGCCTCCTCAGGACAATTGAGAAGAACTTCCAGTAGCTGAAGTTGGACCCTTTCAAGGCATAAGGTACAGCACCATCTCTACCTCGATGTCCGTCACCATAACATACACCAGATACAAACATATTCCTATTGCATGGGTTGGTGTGTGGCATCCTGATTCCTGTGGTGTGCCTCTTGGCTGGCTGCCTCCGTCTTCAGTACATGTATTTGCTAAGGAAAACTGTGTTCTTGCTAAATTTTAAAGGGGCCTGGCCAGTCTTAGATTTCAGCCTCTGTTAGCTGAACTAAGCCCTGTCTTTGTGACAAGGAGCTGGCCTCAAAGAGGCTTGACCTATCAAACTTCATACTGTCAAAGATTTGAAGGTTGGCATCTGACGTAGTCACATGCAGCATTGGGAAAATCTACAGATTATAAATAAACCTGCTGCGGATGTTTGCTCCCACCTACCCTATAAGCCATTGCAGTAATGCATGGCATTCTGATTGCTGTGATGCACCTCTTGACTGGTTCGCCCCTCTACTTGCTAGGGTAGACTTTTGTCTTGCTTGTGTGTAGTAGGATGTGGCCAGACTTAATTTTCTTCTGCTTGTGGCCTACGTGAGTCCCCACATCCTCACAAGGTGCTGCCATTGTGGAGTTTTAGCTGTTTATAAACAGAGCATCTCTGGGCGTCTTCTTTTATGCTTGTTCTCAAGCTCTTGCAGGTTAGTGGATGTAGTAATGAAAATTGGAATACATTGTATCATAGTTTACAGCTTGACCATGATATCAGCATCTTTTGGTATATGACATCCAGATTCAACATGACATTTGTTTTAGTTCCTTTGAACTTCTACATTGTGGATAGCCAACTCCATGATTAAAACATCTCAATTGTTCTTACAACATGAACAGAAATAGTACTACTATTCATTGCTTCCTTTTCAGGTCCCAGAAACACATGGATATCTGAGTCAATTCTATTCAGTTTTCCATTGTTTGTTTGTAAGTGAAGATAACCGCATGAGAAAAGCACTGGTGATCTCGAAGAAACAGAATTGTCCAGAACGCAAAATTTAAATTAGATGGCACATAACTAAATTTATTTGCTGCTACAGTCTTTAACATCAAAGCTTTTAAATACCTTTGGAGTTCAACAGTCAACCATCATTTTCTGCATGACAAAAATAAAAAATATTTCTCAAAGATATTTTACTGTAATAAAAGTAAGAAAATCTATTTATGGAAAATTTCAGAAATAACAAAAAAAATTGGGAGCTGCAGTGCAAAGAAAGCAGAAATGCTGAACTTACTTTTTCCGTCTTCTTCTTCTCTTTTTCTTTTCACCATCCTTCTTTTCAGTATCCTTCTTTTCTTCAACTTCAGCTGGAATGTTTAATTCCTCTAGGCCTTCCCCATCAAATTCTCCATAGTCTTCATTAAATGGTGTGGCTGCTAAAAAAAAAAAATTTTTTAGTTGTGACACACACACAAACTAGAGCACAGGCTTCCAGCCCATGGTTCATGACCTCATCAGCTGGCTAAAACAGTAAACACCATTTATTTTTAAGAAATTTTCAATTTTAATAAGTGTCTTAACTCATGCAGGCCCAATCCCCAATATAACGGCTCGATATTAAAGCTCTACAGGACCAATCACCAGATTATATGTTTTTGATTTTCGATCGATCATATGATCATATCAGTTATATTTAGTTTTTCCGAGCACAAGTTTTTATGTGAGGTTGAAAACATCCTAGGATAAAACATCCAGAAATGTCCACTTACTTTCATTTTAATATTATAGAATGAAGCGAGTGGTGTAAGAAAGTAATATTTATGAACTGAAAAGTTGTGTTATTAATTTCTATAACAAAATGGCAATGTCCATTGCTTCCAGGTACAGTGCAGAACAAGATATAGTTATGTTTCAGAGCTTGTTAATTAGTGAATCAGATAATGGTTAGTGATTATAGGCCTAATGTGGAATTGCCAAAAAGTAAGAAATCAAAGCAATCTGGCTTAGGTTTTATTAAAGATGTAACAGCTGCTTGTATCAATCAAGGAATGTCAGTTCCTATTAAAAAACATCCAATAGTAGTGATGAATCTACTGATTCAGAGGATTTAGCTGGTACTTCTAGGCCTACTAATGCTACAAGTAGGTATATGCATCAAACTACTACAAATGGACAGGCTAGGCCTAGAATTGAAACTGTGTGCGTGAAGCCCTAGAAGGAGAGAGTATAAGAGTGTCTGACTTCAGATACATTCTGGCAGTAAACTTGGCCTTCATGACAATGCCTCACCTATCCAGTATTTGTTATCCTTGATGACAGAACCAATAATTGACAATCTAATAGCAAATGTCAATTCTTATGCCTAGCACAAATTCAAAATGAATACACCTTGAAGGAAATATTCTACCTAGTTGAAACGGACTCTGTTTGACCAAAATATTTTTATGATGGGTTTGAACCCCAAACATTCTATAAAAGACTTTTAGTCCACAAAAACACATAAGACATAGTCCCTGGTTTGGATCAATTTTCAGCAGGACTAAATTTTTATTGATTTATCAATCAATTTTCATGCGGCTGGAGCAAATGCATAGGGTAAATGGAAAATAGAGCCGTAAATAAACAAATTAATTGCGAGCTTTCAGAAAGTATTCTATACTTCTGAAAACATGTACATAGATGAGATAGTCATAGGTCACAAGGGACGATTTAGGCACAGGCAATATAATTCAAACAAGTCAAAAAAATACCATATAAAGTCATATAGACTCTGCAACTTCATCACCAGATATGTTTTCAACCTGCTGGTATATTTTGATGCGGACATGACATACAGGTTAGAAACTGACACAAAGCGAAGTAGCTACTACTGCATATGATGTTCACATAAACCACATATGTGTGCTAAATCATGCTTTAGGGAATACCACACAAGATGAGCTCTTTTTTAGCAAATAAAAAAAATAATCATGACTGGATGTAAATTTTTTCATATTTATATTGCTTCTGATGTCATTCAGAATAATGTACATAACTTTAACATTTATTGATATAAATTAATCAAATAAACTGCATAGTGAAGCTGATTGGAAACTCTTGTGTAAATGTTCTAGAAACATGGATATCAAGAATTCTAACTATGGATACATTTGGGGAAGTCAAAATATTTGTACTAATAAATTAACATTTTAATTTTATTGTTTTATGTTTTACTAACTCTAACCTTGTGAAGTAATAAAATATCATCAATGTACTTATGCATTCATATTTTATATCCATCCCCCTTTCCAATGATATAGGGCCTATTACACATAGGCCTACACTATTTATCAATATTAGTATGTCAAGTGATACAATGAAATACACATGTATGGAAATCTTTTTACACCTAAAAATTAATTTGGTCCAAACCTAAAAATAATCAAGTCCTGAGTGAGTTAATGTTTGAATAACAACAATTTTAAAATATTGAATATAGGCCTAATCCATAAAAATATGAGCAGTTTTATATTCTGTATTCTCAGTGGATAATAGGTAATAACTGCAACAAATCTGTAATCCAATGTGTGTTATAGGTCTACTATTCAGTGGATAGGCCTTTATTGAATCATTTCACACAAAAAAACAATAAAAATGTTTGAGAATGACATGATATTGGTAGGCCTATAACCAAAAATTCACAAGTTAATTTCTTGTTAATAACTACTCAATAAGCTTTTTAATGGTTCTAAGTTAAAATTATAATGAATTATATTACCAGTACATTGAAAAATCTTTTTGCAGCCAAAATGAGCCAGAAAAAAAAAACCCTAAGTCTAAAATATGGAACTATAAATAATGCTTAGATCAATGAAAATCAGCCCTATGAAAGAAAAGGTTAAAATGACTCCCTATAAACCAGTATTTCAAGAATCAATTAATGACAGATTTATAAGAAAAAATCCAAACTACCTTGCAAGAGGAACAAGACTTATGAATCTACAATGTAAACAGGGTGTGTATACTGTGCCACAAAAGAAAGAGAAATGGATATCCAATACAAAAAAATTGGTCAAATACTGAACATCAGTGTATACATTTCAAAAGTCAAGTAGAAAAAGCCATAAAAAAAACTAAACAGTCCAGAAACTGTAGAACAACATACATATCAACTTATTTTTCTATAAATTTGTATTTTATACAATTTATATCGGTATTTTTAATGTGAAATAAAAATGTCTGCATGAGTAATAATGACTAAAAAACTTCAAAGACAAATGCTGAACCAATAGGAAAATGGGTGTACTTGGTTTAATTGTGCAGAGAAATATCTAAGTAGACTTAGATGACAATATCAATATACTACAAAATATTGAGCAAAGCATAATATTTCAACAAAGAAAAAAGCACATCAGAATAAACAAACATTTAAAATAATTAAAAAACATAGGGGGTTAAAATATGCCTAAAGAGTGAGTGAAAATGATAGTTATTTCAAAGAAACAAAATTCAATAACTTGAAAATCAAAGTAAACAACATAGTATTAAATCAGGTCCAATAATTGAAGTATTTAGATACAATAACATCAAATGGAAGAAGCTCAGCAGAAATAAGAAGCAGAATAGCGCAGGCAAAAGAAGTTTTCAGAAAATTGAAAAATATATTGCGTAATAAGATCCTAGCATTAGAGGTGAGAAAGCAAACACAGCAGTGCTACATTACTCCTATCAATCAATGACTTAAATGACTAACGGTTTCCCCATCAGAGGCTTTGAATGCTTCAGACAGGACAGACTAAGCCACATAGGAGGAATCATTACCATGGTACGAAACCCACTACAGAAACTGCACAGAACCCAAAATAACTCAGAATATTTCACCATCAAATTGTAAAACTCCAAATCCTCTGATAGTGACAAATGTCTACTGCCCAAACAACAAGAAGCTACACCTCAGGACAATACCCCTCTCAACATCAAACCATATTATAGTGGGAGATTTCAACAGTCACTCCCCAAGCTGGGGATATCCACCTATTGACTCAAGAGGAGATGAAAATGAAAACTGTATGATAGAAAATAGACTGGTTCTTATAAATGAACATTCATCCGATCCAACCTTTTATCTTAGACGATGGAAATCTCAGAGCAGTTGAGATTTTGCCATTGCAGCAGAGAACATCAAATGCATCACAGAACGAGTAGTAACGCAAACACTTGATGAATGACAACAAACCTATTATACTAACCATAAAAAAGACCCACATGACAGAAAAACAACAACACAAAATTGTTGGCTGGAACTGCAATGAGTGATATTCAAGAGCAGAAACAGACATTGAGAGCAGAATTATGGAAACTCCTACTGCTCTCCAGGCAAAAACACTTGATTACCTAGACACCCAATACCCCAGCTCACAGTGAATTCAAATCTTCACGGATGCAATACAGAAAGAAGGAGTTGGGATACAAATACATGTACCAAACACCCCAAACATAGAACTCTTAATCGCTACTGGAAAGTTAACAACAAACTACAGGGTAGAGCTACAAGCACACTTAGAAGCATCAAAGGTACTAGAGGAAGAGACATATGAACCTAAAAACAAAATGAGCCTAAAGATCTTATAACAAAAACAACCTGAGAGCTTTTAAATCAACTGCCTACTAACAATAAAGTGGTGCCACAGTGTATCACTGCACACTGTGGAATTGCAGGGAATGAGGCAGCTAACAGACTTGCAAGGAACGGAACAAATCCACCAAAGAGTATTACTGATTTAAGAGAAAACTCTCAAAAAAAGAAATACAAACATACATGGAGTCAAAAAACAGCAGCATCTTTCCACAAGACACCATCTTAAAGCTGAACAGAGCACAGCAAACTACCACCTTAGGTTCTGCACAGGACCTGTATACAGCATGCACATCTCCACACAAAAAAGGTAGTCCAAAGCGACCAATGTACATGTCAAAAAGATCCCCAGACTCTAGAACATATTAGCAGATATTTCCACTATTTGGTAACTTGAGGAGTAAAACTTGACTCCAAAAGGCAGATCTGACGGTGAAGCTGTAGAACAACCATGCGAACCTCCTGCTAATAGCTGAATTCATAGAGGTGGCCCTCCTACCTGTATAGACTTCTGAGCATACAAATCTGATTGCAGAGGAAGAGTATTCTCAGCAACGGAATAACATAACTACCGGGTAAGTTGTTTTAGTGTTGTGTTGCTTCTTGGCATACCTGATTTCCAAGTGTTGGCCAGAAAATGTAAAAGTTTGATGGTGCCAGTTTCCAGCAAGCACTACATGAAGATGCTTAGTCTTTACTGATCTAACCTTAGGTACCATATATGAGCAATATGCTTTTCTTTGCACCACAAGAATAATTTTTAATAAAATACAAATATGCATGGACAAAATAAACTTACTTGTTTCTGTTACAGTGTCATCTCCCTCTCCAATTTCCTCAGCTGGCTGAACCAACAAAGGTGTCTCATCATCAACAAGTGTCAACTCAGGAATGGCGCCATTAGCCAGCTCTGCTAACTCCTCAACCTCCCCAACATTGCTATCTTCATCAGAGCTGCTGCTACAATCAATGTTATAATCTTCTCTTGCAGGATTCCCATCCTCAGTAGTACCATCACCTTCAGAGGCTGGACAAGCTGCCTGCCTAAGAGTCATCATGACTTTTAGTTATCTGCAGGCAAGTTTAGTACCTAGCCTCCAGGAAGATGATGAAAACCTTGGGAATATTAAATAAATATTTCATTTTTTTTGTCTTGCAGTGTAGCAAGTAAATTTGAATATCGCACTTTGGAAAACAGGCACAAAATGGAATTAATTTTTTTTAAAACAACTTAGTAATAGCTCTGGTTTATCATCCAAAAAGCTCTTGGTAAAATGCTAGGGATGGTAACTATTATAATCAACCTCAGCTATCCTTAATGTGTCACTGGTTTGAGCCAAAAATGGTGTAGAGGATTGGTTTTATCATACTTATGCATTCCCCATCAAGGCCAGCACCGTGCAGTGGTGATGGGGCTTAGTTCAGCCATCAGGGGCTGGAAACTAAGACTGGTCGGGCAGTCCTACTCGAGCAGGACCATAGTCCTGCCCAAATAAGCAGAATGCTGAAGACGGAGGCATCCAGCCACAAGGCACACAGATAATCAGGATGCCACGCACAAAACACAATGGAAACATGTCTGTATTTATAAATATTTATGGTGCCTGCCCTGTGGTGGACGTTCAGGCAGGGACGGTGCCGGGCCCTATACCACGAAAGGGCCCAACCTCAGTTGGACACTGTATGAACTACAAAAGACTGAGTTTTATTAAGGAGACAGAATTACAGATATAGACATGTTTCAAGTGAACGAAAGAAGAAGAAGAATACTTATGCATTCATATGCACTCTCAATAAATAAAGCAGTCATCTCAATAAAGCAGTGTGCTACCTGCTGAGAGTGTCACTCCTAGCACGTAACTCTTTAGCTTTAATTGATCCTCAGAGATCTAAAGAAAATTCACTTTGTAAACAACATGGTATGAGCCAGATTTGAACCGATGACTTCTTGAGCAAAAGACAAATGCTTAACCGCTATGCCAGGGAGATACACACCTGGTTTTCGTAGTTAGAGAAAGTGAACACAGAATAGTACTGATCTCTTTGCCACAAAGACAATACTGAGGATTAGAACTATGATGTAGAATACCTACATAGTTAGCTTAGAGGCTGCCTTTACCTTTACTATTAAAAAATATAGATAATACAGTTCAGGTTTCCTAGAACAAATTATTGTCATAAAGCACACTGAAATATTGATTTATTACTGTATTTAACTTTAGTCTGGTTCTATTTGTGTCTAACACTAATAGTATCCTAATCTTGACTAGTGACTGGTACCCAGGTGAGCTACTTCCTCAATTCATATTATTCTTTACCTTCACTTTGCATCTTCAAAATTTCATGTTGCAATTTCTTGCAGTTGACAGCTATTGTTTATGAGCTGAAGTCATTGCACTTTAGGCAAATCCATAGGTGCTCAGTTTCTTACAGAAAATATTAAGATATATGAATACTGATGGTACTTGTAGCTTGCTAAATAAACACATTCCTCATTCAACGCTACATATGTCCAGTCCTACTTGTGCTGTACTTAACACCACATTCTTCCAATCATATCCTAGATACATCATCTATTACAGTGTTCAAATCCAACAACCACTTGCTAAACAACTTCAAAGTGTCTCCCTTACAGTAGCTTTTGTTTTTTTTAAATTCATTGAACTTCTGTACTTTATAACTGGTGCAGTTTAAAAAATTCACTTATTTCCTTGTTTAAGAATCCTATGTCACACATGTCCAGATTCCTCCCACTCTGTTTTGTCAGTCAGTGTTAGTGTCTGGCAATGGTAGTGGACATGTTTTAAGGTATTATTAATTCATCTGATCTTGAATAAGAGAGAGAAGTAGGTTAATGTTCAAACACTGGGTTTGACACTATCTATAGATGTGACAGCCATAGCACTTAGTATATTATTCACCATAGATCACATTGGCGATTTTCAAGATATTGAATGGTAAAACTAGTGAATGTTATAATCTATGTATAGGCATATATACTGGCCTATCAATATAACCTTTTGGTAACAAGCCAAGTAGGCAAATCCTCTATCATTACCTGTGTAAAAGATAAGTATGTGTGCCTAGATCTTCTCCTGCATTGATCAACTTCTGTGTTTGTTCTCAAACTTCTGTAGATTAGCAGGATGCAGTCTGGAGAATGAAATGTATTGTGTCATGGTTTACAGCTTAGCTGTATTATATGCGCATTTATGTCTGACACATCCGCCATCAGCATGCCTTCTCATTCCTGATTTACTTTGGCTCTGTATCATCAGATATTCACAGATATAGATAGTGATTCAAAGATAGTGTAGCTAGCTCCTATGGGATGGGATAGTAACTCCACATCAAAGCCTCCTTCCTTGGTCATCTATTTATGACATGAAAGGGAAACAGTGTTCGTATTCTTTGGTCCCATACGGCAAAGGCCTAGATAAAAATACTTTTTGTTGGAGCGAACTACTCAGTACTAGTAAATTAAATAGTAATTCTACAAACAACACGAACAGTACAGTTTACACACTACTCACTACACTTGACAAGCTCTAGTACTGAGTACTCTACCTACTGTGATCTATCTATTAATAATAATATAATAGATTAAATACTTATTAAAAGTTATTAATACTACGTTAAATTAGCAGATATGTAAACCGCAATATATGCTTCGTGAAAATAATTGATTTTGAATTCATTTAGCACTTACAATATATTAATAATAGTAGTTGCGGCATTGCCTGTCTATTCAAACACGATGTTTACATTACGTGTAAGATCCCGCAAAAGCGAGGCGACCGAATTGTTTAAAGATGGCGATAGAAAATTGTACAGAATTCATTCGCGAATACAAATTACGATAGCTCTATAAATTCATTATTTACATTAACAAACTATATCCAAATATATATTTTAAATTAATATATATTTAAAAATCGCTATTAAATGCTATATTTTTGAAAACATCATGCAATGTATATCTGAACTATTTTATCTCGTTGCTGGGCACTTACGTAAAGTAACGAATGTAGAATCGCTATATTCCGTAAGCTTATGGGAAAATCATAGCAGATGCTATACCGTCTTCGCAACAAATGTTTACTGCAGTTACTTTGTTCCTTCGGTGCCAAGGGCGGTGCATAGGGAGGTCGTCATGTTTCTTCATGCCTTGCGGTTCGATGTAAGCTGTTGTAGTTCTTGGGTAGTGTTACTACCCATTGTCACTGCCTAGGTCTTGATTATAAATAACAAAAATATCGGATAATATCGGTCTTGGTTGTTCTTCTTAGTGTTGTCCTGGGTCTTCTACGTTTTCGTTTTCCTGTTGCAGACATGACGGAGCTTGGTGGGTAAGTCTATTCTCGTCTGATCTAAGCACATGACCTAAAAACTTCCAACGTCTTCTTCTAATAATAGTTGACACATATTCTTGTCTAGATATGTCTCTTATTGATTCATTTGTGGCAACATTTTTTTCCTTACTATATTCAAGGTTAGTACTGGGATCCCGCAGTAGTTGAATAGTTTGATCTTGATATTAAAGGTTTTGTTTTCCAGATGCTAACTAGTTTATTGAAGACACTTGCTTCAAACAGTATGCGTTTCATGATATGTAGACCTACATTTGTCACAACTCCATCACTTGATATTTTACTTCCCAGGTTGGTAAAGTTTCGACTATGTAAATGACTATATATCTATCTATAAACCCTGTGTTGTCTTTCAGCGTCAGGGGTAGAAGAGTTTTCTGGAGATGGGCCTATTGTGTGCTGAGTATATTGTGGAGTTTGTAGCTTCTTTTATTTCAGTGGTCCATCGTTTTCATGGTCGGCCTCTAGGTCTGCCTCCACTGTATCTGTGTAGCATAGCTTGCTGTGGTATGCTGTCTATTGGTAGTCTACTGATTTGTGCAAACCATTTTATATGTTGTCTCTTAATATATTCCAAGATTGGAGTGGTACCGGAAAAAAAGTATAAATAATGTACCGGGTAACCGGATAAAATGTAAATGAATTGATTGTTTAATTTCACAACTTCTGTCTTATTGGTTAAATCCATGAATTTCTTTGTATTAATCTGTAAGCATATTTGATTCTTGATTAGTAACAAGCGTAAAAGCACTGGGGGCATTCCCATATATGTGATATATGTGCCAGCTATCTAAAAGTGTATAAGCTTAGTGTCCTAGTCTGTTGCTGATTACGCGTTCTTCTGATCTTTCCGGAGATGGAGCACTTTCTCCCATCGCATCTAGTCACTCCCATTTCTACCATTCTCTGGATATATAGATTATCTAGTTCATCCTCGTCTTCTCGTAGGGTATCCATAACTGTTCTAATCAATTCAATCCTGTCTCATCTTATCTCGGCGCCGTTCACAAGGCTTTACCAGCCAACACATCGGCTCTTTCGTTTTCCCTGACCCCAGCATGACCTGGACAGTAGATTCATGTAATGCTCTGCGCGTTGACAAGAGTGACCCATTCTTTTCTGAGCATACACTTTTCTATCTTGCGCAGCATACTTTGAGAGTCCGATAGAATCAATGAGTCTGTTGGTGGTTGCGTCTCCAACCAAGTGAGATCTGCTGTCATCGCTTCTATTTCCATTCTCATACTCGATATTGTAGTGGGGTACGCAGCTAAATTCTCAGCTAATTTCTTGCCATTTTGGTAGGCCAGGAAACCCCAACCACACCTGTTTGTTTCTTGTGTTACTGAGCCGTCTGTATAAATTATCGTTTCGAGTGCTGCAGTATGAGTTCTTGGATCATTTCCTCTGTTCTGCTGGCAGCCCAGTCGCGGCACTCTCTTCTCATCTGTATCACAACTGTTGTCAATAACTTTCTCTCTTTGCCAAATGTCACCCATTAACAGCCTCTTCCCACTTCTTCCAGCTCACAAACACTGAGTAAGGTATCTTCTGCTTCTGCCATCCAGGACCTTCCTCTATTGATACGCCTCCTTTCTGTGTTGTCTAGAGACTGGTGTAAGAGGTGATGATCATTAAAATATTTTTTTTGCATATTGGTTCTGCGTTACTACGTAATTTAGTTACTGCAGTGGATCTCCATAATTTTTCTTTCTCTTGTTTTGGTGACACTTGATATAGGATTATTTGTAATATATTCATCTCTCGATGTTTCCCAGTCACTTTGTCTCTTTTTTGTGTGTCCGACTTCCTTTACTAATTTCCAACATTTACTTCTAGTAAGCGGACTTTTTATGATGAAAGCGCGATGTTTTGTCTTGTTTTTATTTTTAGCTGAGTGAAATGTACATTTTATGGCGATGTTCGCTCTATTCATCCGTGGGCGTTTGTCCAATATGGTTATATAAAATCTTATAACAGTCATTAATGGTAGAGGATGCGGACCTGGTAACCAGCCACCATGACCTACTGAGTTAGTTTGTTGTTTATATTTTCCTTATGCATTGGCCATATCAGTTTACCATTTAAGTTACCATTTTCCCTGCACCTCGTCATTTGTGTGTTTCTATTTCCATAAAAATGTATATATTCTTTTGTATTTCAATATCTCAAACGCGTTAAATCTGTCTTCGAAACTCTTCCATATTGTTCAGATTTCAGAACCATACATTAATGTTGGGCCTTAACAGTATGTATAAGTGGGACCTATCACTTATGAAATCTCAATTTTAGAATGTTTGTGATTTGTTTGGATCTTAAAACTTTCAAATTTAAATGAAATGTCTGCAATTCCAATTCTTGTTTAATATAGTAGACAGAGCTGGACTATCATGCATGAAAAACGGAGGTGGTAGTGGTTTTCATGATTTAGGGAAATAAAATCATACATTTAGTTCAAAGAAACAAGTAAAAAAAGAGAGATAAATTCCCCTCTAGTATTACCAAAATGTGATTCGCTTATAGACAGAGATACATAACATGTGCAGAACACCGAAAGAACAATGGGTAGATGCAAAATGCAAAGAAATATAGGGAATATCCCTACAACAGAAGAAACAGAAATTCATAAGAGATAAGAAAAATCACAAATGAAAAAAGATATATCAGTATTCTATATGTTTGTAATAAATACGCTTTACTATTTAACCGGCTACCTCTTAAAGTTGCTTAATGTGAGAAACATCTATCAGGTCCTGTTACAGTATTTTTGCTTTTCATGTAAGATCCGTGTTAGGATCTTTCTCTCAAGAAATCGTAATGTCTTCCTCCTCATTGTTGTTCACGAATGTTCCCATACAGCTTTACATATTTTGATTCCATTTATATGTAAATTTGCGTAATTTATTGTCACTACCGTTCCTAGTTTTCTATTTCAAAATATGGAACAGACTAGAACGTTATTATTTTGGCGGGACATCAATCATTCAGGTAAGATGCAGACGAAAGAATATAAATGATTGCTTCCCTTGTGTCTTGATATAAATGGAAGTGTGCGCAATTCAGCAACTACAACTAATGATCCCTGTATTATATGAATAAGTATTGATGTTACTAAAAATAATGAGATAATTAAATCCAGAGAACCATGTTGCAGCATAAAAAGCTAGTCACGTTCATAAGAAAGAGATATCAGAGTAAAGTAAAGTTAACCCATTTTATAAACGCCGTAGGGGTGTGAGATGTTAGCGATTTCACATTTCAGTGGCTCTGCTACATGAGGGCGGCAGACATTTCCTCTCCTTCGCAGTCTTTACTTCCCGAATTAATCCGGTACCCAATTAAGGCTGAATCTACCTGGGGGCCTTTGCGATCTGAAAAACATTTCCGCCGTAACTGTGTAATGAACCCAGCACTACTCATGTGCGAAGCTAGTGCGATAAGCACTGAGCTACGCGGTCCCCTATATAACGAAGAATATTGTTCACAATCAGATGTTCAGATTTAAAATCCCGTCCTCTACAGATTGAAATAGAACAACCACAATCAAGATTGTCCAACCACCAGAACCGTATATGTGTCGTAGATAAGGAAGGGGTTTGCATAAAAAAGCAGTTCCTTCGTTTAGGTGGGGATTGTTTTTAGTGACTGTTTTTGTAGAAAACAATTTTTAAAAAGGGAAAGGGTATTTTTTTTAATATTAGTATTTTTTTGGTCATGCTACGTAGTATTAAATATCATGTTTTGACCACCTAAAAGGGACGCCGGGGGGGGGGGGGGTGTTAAACATGAATTCTCTCCATTATCTACACTTGTCGGTCACCACTATAGATGGCAGAGGTTGGAGCATTGCGACATACATATTTGGAATCAAAGAACAAGGGATGCTGACTCATATAAGGGAAATACAAAGTCAATTGAAATGACATTATTAGACAGTCCATGACAGATCGATGATTGAAGTGGAATATAGCCATGAAGAAAACGGCAGATATACAGTCTGGCACTTTCTTCCTAACCCTCGCAGTCACAGTAGAAAAGGGTGAGACTAAGTAACTAGCTTGTTGCAATACACATGTTGGTACTGCATTATTGATGGAGATTTTCCAATATCTCAGGTATGTCTGTCGTCATATCATGTACCAGTGCGCAAGAAATTGCAGATAGAGGTGCAGGGGATTTACTGACTCCGGTAGTTAAGAGGTTAATGAGCCAGATTAACAAAACCAACTCTGAGAAATTTGGTCGTGGTTCGGTGTTAAGTTAGAGGAGTCAATCGTTTTATTTGTACTGTTCACGTTAGTGAGTGGATAAGTAGTACATAAAAATTCAATAACAGTTTACGAGCAATGCAAGAGATTAATGTAAAAATCGTGATCAGAAATAGTATGTACAAACTGTATACTAATGTAGACCCCAGATGTAGTTCTTATTGTACTGCTAGATCGCCCATTAAAAAAATTCTTTGCAGGACATTTAAACATTGAATGAAAGCGATACTTTTGTAAAAGTTTGTCTCTTATGGTAAATAAATATAAACAAAATGAAATGTAAATGTATATTTTAATATATTATTTTGCTCATATTTAAAAATTTGACAAAAGATGTGGAAAAACGTCCCTGGAAATGTTTTGTAAATAATAATTTTTAAAAAGTCTCTTTTGGTGAGACATCTCTCTATAAATTTCTAAGTCCATTTTGGTTATATCAAGGCTATCAAAATAATTTTCAGGTCACAAAAATATAACAATTTAGAATATTTTTTTTTTAATTGAACCACATAACCCACAAAAACCTTATCGCAATATAGAAAAGACACGGCAAGCAACTTCTCTCAAGTTTCATTAGATTATAGTGTCCATGCTTGAGTATATGCAATGTAGATTGCGCATAAAATCAAACAGAAGACAACTGAAGTTTTTTTCCTGCAACAACCTATCTGAAATTACGCTCTCCCTTCTCTTTCGTTGGCTCTCTCTCTCTCTCTCTCTCTCTCTCTCTCGCTCACAGACATGTAATGAGACATTATATAAAATCACGCTGACACTTATGTTTGATGCAAATGTGATGTATATTTCTAACATATACGGAACATTGTTCAGAAAAATTAAATATTAAATTAATCCACCACACCAAGTTAGTTGACATGTCATATTGTTGCGCAAACATGTTTGTAATTTATGAGCATCTATTTTTCCTCTTCATTTAAAAAAAGCTATTATCTTCATACAATAGATTCTGTGATAAGCTGAGATATCTTCATGTTGACAAGTAGCTCAGTTGATTAATTATCATTCTAATGTTTGCTGTGTGGCATCGAGTTATTACTGACTGTAAAATGATATAGAACAATTACAAACGAGCACATGAAAATGAAAGAAAACACCAGCAAAAATAAGAGAAGTTATAATAAACAACTCATGTGACTAGCTTTGAATAAAGTATATTGTTGAGTTCATTTATTATTATCTCGATTTATCTTTTGAAAGGAAACCAGGGTGGCTCAATCCTCAGTGTACTTTCTTACTCCCCTAATAATTCAGCCCCAAACCATCTACAAGACACCTACTGAACACTAGAAAATCCAGCCTTCGTAGTGACTCATTTGACAATTCCCATAATTTGCATTGGTCACTATGATTATAGTTTGTGTGATAGCCAATAAAATTAAGATTAAGATGGTTGTATTTCCAATTAGCCAGTATGCGTTTTACTGATGACTGTCATGACTCAGACTATTGTAATATTCTCATTTTATTGTTAAGCTTGGACACGTAACGAGACACCACTCCCTTTCTAAAATTATTTTGCAAGAAACAGTCGAGCGTGGAAGGAGAAGAGGATATAGGGAAAAATTCTGAATTGATAACATCAAGGAATGGTCTGGGTGTGAATTTTTGTACTTTCTGCGCTGATGTTTCCAGTCCCCACGACAATGATGAGTTATGGGTTTTACTAGTATTATCATTAATATTACTATGTACAGTACACGTAGTTGGATCTTGGCGTGCCGATGGTAATTCCAGGTGTTAGATATTAGTTACATGTCTTCACAAATTAATAAAGTTTAAGATATAATGTAGAATGAAACATCGGAAGATATTGACAACCTGTCTTAAAAAAATGAATGAAATTTAGAAAATAATGTAGCTTTTTTTTGGCTTCAAATTTCAATATTGATAAGTGAGAACATGGCGTCCAGTTGGTAAGTGTCAAATTTGCCACACTTGTCTACCATACTAAAATGTATGGTATCCAACAGATATTATGAAGTATCATATTGTAAACTTTATGAGCGTACACCACATTAACTATTGACAAAGAACAACTAGAGAATGTCACCAAAGTCAAATATTTTTTGGGTCAACCGGTAAGAATAACAGAGACTGTTCAGCTTACATCGGAAAAATATTAATAATGGTAATACCGAAAAAAATAACATATGAACAATCTAAATGAAAGGAATGAAAATTCACAAAGATACATTACAACTACAGACCAAAAAGAAGATGGACTAATGGCCATTAAAGATAACATAAATACGTCGTTGGAAAATGCAAGCCGCATGGTCCAACAGAGAAGGGTTCAGGGAGTTCATTGGGAAACAACGTTCTGGAGAGAATGCGTCACATGACAATGACAGTATTAAGAAGTTATATTTTACAACAGTAATATACGGTAGAATATAATAAAGAAAAATCATAGTGCAACAAACATGATTTGAACCAGTTCTGATCAGATGGCACCTACTCGCCTCTCAACTTGAGTCAACACGTGTGTAAAAACACTATTGTGGGCATCAACTTTAGATACCCCCCCCCCTTTTATCAACAACTGTCAGTTTCCAACCCCGCACCACCCTCTACTCCATAGTTTTTGATGTTATTTGCTATTTGAGGACATCCCCTTATAAGGGCAGGTCATGGCAGCAATCTGCCGTCGGAAATGAAGATAACTCTTCATATACTAAGCCGCAGCAATTAATAGGTGGGTTGGCCAGTTCCCTTCCTTGCCGTGTGCTTTCCCCAACTCATGCATCAGTTACCTACCTATATGCAGCTGGCCCGGCCAGAAGCCGTCATGTCAGGTAAGAAATCACGAACATAAATAACCCACATTTCGGTAGATGACCGACAAAAAGGAAGTGCCGCAGTAACCATACAAATAGAGGTAAATGCAAATAAAGTAAATAGGTTACTATATCAATATAAAATAATAACATATAGAAAATAACAATAAATAAAAGGAACAAACACAACAGTCAACGTGTCGGTCCAATTGGGACCTTTAAAGACAACAAAAACAGTTAAGAACAAAAGACCAAAATGAATATAAACAAAGAAATCACGAGCCGGATTATAAATTATTTGTGTGTGTGTGTGTGTCGGAGTGATTTCGAAACTGGCGCGCTGTGACCCGGTAACAGTAAGCAAGCTTACTATCAACTATGCAACTGCATTCCTCATGCCTAGAGTCAAATGTTGAAGTAACTTGAAGCTTCCATCTTACCGTTACCTATTGTTTTTCATTCTGAAACATAATTCAATTTTCATTTGCATCTTTCCGCCTTTGCAAAGATTTATGAAATTTCACTGCGACAGAAGAAACACAAACGTGAGATAACTTTCTATTAAATTTCTTAAATTACAGAAAAACCTGTCCGCCAGAGGAAATCGTATATTTATGTAAAATGAACTTATAGAGTGTGTCCAATTTGTTTCTCATTTATATCTCCCCCACCCCCACCCCCCATCTATGCCAGTTAATTTGCATGTGAAGATGTAATAGAATTCTTTAATTTATATGGAATTTAACATGTTTAGATAATTTTTTGTTTAACATTTTTTTCTATTAACCCCATACAAAAATAAAGTACTATGTGGCATATAATTGTGAGTTCTCGTATATAGATAAAAGTTCTGGTGTCGGGTACAATACGAAACTGGAAATGGTGGCGGGGGTAACACAGAGCAAATATCAAAATGAACAGAAATATGTATTCATGTTATCAAAATAAAACGATATAGCAACCTAGCAACGAGACACAGTGACGGACGACGTTTCGACTGAAAAGACTTCATCAGGACACATACAAGCATCAAGCAATGAATGTTACAAACAAAAAATTATAATGTAAGAGAAGAGAAAATGAAGAATACGAGAGATCATATGAGAAAGAGGGAGAGAGAGAGAGAGAGAGAGAGAGAGAGAAAAGAGGTAAATACGGTAAGAACAGAAGAGAGAAATGAAAAGCCACAGAGCACATATAATCGAACAAAATAAGAAAAATATTAGGCAGTGAAGAGAGGCGTGTCATGAGAACAAGTAAAAAGAAGAAGAAAATACAGTGATGATACAAACAGGTTAGATGCGCTAAATATTAGTAATAAAAAGTAACTTATCTGATCGTCTTGCCCAACTGAGATGCTTGAGGCAAATGTGACCAAAACGTAGGATTCAAGGTCAGAAGTAGACAATAATGGTGATAGTAACTGGTTCGTGGTATGCCGATGTCAGCAGTGAAAAAAAAAATATGGACTAAGACAAAGAAAGAAGGCCGTAGCGAGGGACAAAAAAAGGTGATATAATTATCTGGAGTTCTCTCTTTCAAACCCTCATCTCACATTAGAATAGACTAAGTGGATTTATGACCGGTTTACCAACGAGGAACTCTGAAAGGAACTAACGGATACTAGTAGATAATACCATCTAACAAAACAAAGGTGTAGATGGACATAACTTACATTAATAAAACAGCAGAAAGCTAGCACGATGGGCATTGTTATAAAATCTATAGGGAAATAGAAAAGCGAAAGACTGAGAAACATCTAGAGAAAATATCAGCATTGAAATAGAATGGATAAGACAATAATAGTGTTGTCAAGAACAACTAGTGATGTCACGCACTTGACGCTAACCGTAGATAGGAGGGAGGGGGGGGGTGGATGGTAGGTATCTTAGCTTGCGTTCCAGAGCCACATGAATCGCACTGGTTACACTGTGTCCATGTCTGCGCAAAGTCTTTGATGCGGTGTCAATACAATGCTATCTTTGTATTCCCGTAGGTCTATAACAAGAACTGATTTTATTATATGAGATATAGATATATACATTTCAGATATGTGCATTGATCAAGTGTTTGAAGTGTTCCTGTGGCATTGGGGTGGTAAGGGAACTCTTACACTGGTGCAAGAATTATAAATCCCCCCTCCTCCTAGTTGTAATGTAGTTTTATATTCTCTAAAGAACGGAAATCAAGTTAGAGAAAGAGAAATACGTGTATTCATCAAGTTTACAGCCAGTATGCAACAGAACTGTAGGGAAGCATTACTAATTCAAAATAGTTGAAAAACAATTGGTAGTGCCTATAAATGATGTGTCTATTATTATTATTATTATTATTATTATTATTATTATTATTATTATTATTATTATTATTATTATTATTATTATTATTATTATTATTATTATATGAATCGCACTGGTTCACCCGGGTCTATGTATACTCAAAGAGGCTGATGTTAATCCAACGTTTAGTACTCTTAGTATTGTTATACCATTGTTATTATTGCTATTGTTATTGGTATGTTTATTATTATTAGGTTTGTTATTATTATTATTACTATTCTTCTTATTATTATAACTGCTATTACTATTTCGTTCATTCCATGTTCTTCCAAAACTTTTCTACAATAGAAGTGTAATATAGGAAGTCGCGTAGCTCACTGACTTCGCATATGTGTGGTCCTGGGTTCATTCACAGATGAGGCAGAAATGATTTCAAGACCGCAGCGGCTCCCGGGTCAACCCAGCCTGAATTGGGTACCGGATCAGTCCGGGATCAGTCCTAATTACATATATGATTGCGAGGGAGAGGAGATGGCTATCACCCTCATTTAGCAGATCCCCTGAAATGTGAGATAGCTAACATCTCACAGACTTATGGCAGTTAAATGATATGGGTTAACTTTACTTTTACGTACAATATAAGTCATGACAAGCCATATGTAAATATTCGCTAAGATTCCTTTTTTGACCTATCAACGGTACCTTCCTGAATCTACTGAAGGTACAACACATAGCAAGCTTGAGTTTAAGATGTCACGCCCACGAAAGTTTTAGATGTGCACGCGCAATCGGGTTTAAGATGCGCACGCGGGTTGAATATGCGCAGGCGCACGTGGCTTTAAGATGCGCACTCACACGCGGGTTTAAGATGCACACGCGCACGCCGGTTTAAGATGTGCACGCCCACGCGAGTTTTAGATGCGCACGCGCAATCGGGTTTAAGATGCACACGCATACGCGGGTTTAATATGCACACGCACACGCGGTTTTAAGATGCGCATGCGCACGCGAGTTTAAAATGCGCACGCGAGTTTAAAATGCGCACGCCCACGCGAGTTTAAAATGCGCACACCTACGCAAGTTTAGGATGCGCACGCCAACACGAGAGTTTAAGATGCGCACACCCATTCGAGTTTAAGATGCGCACGCGAGACTAAGATGCGCACGCACAATAGAGTTTAAGATGCGCACGGGCCCACGATTTTAAGATGCGCACGCGAGTTTAAGATTCACACGCACACGCGAGTTTAAGATGCGCATGCACATGCGAGTTTAAGTTGCGCACGCTCACTCGAGTTTATGATGCGCACGTGCACGCGAGTTTAAGATGCACACGCCCACTCGAGTTTAAGATGCGCATGCCCACGCTTGTTTAAAATGCGCACGCCCACGCGACTTTAAAATGCGCACGCCCACGCGAGTTTAAAACGCGCACGCTCACGCGAGTTTATGATGCGCACGTGCACGCGAGTTTAAGATGCGCATGCCCACTCGAGTTTAAGATGCGCACGCCCACGCGAGTTTAAGATGCGCACGCCCAATTTAAGAGTGAGACTGAATGGAAGGTTTAGAGGACGTCCATGAATTACTTCAACAATTAGGGAGGGAGTCTGGAAAAGCTTAACAGTTGCTGACAAGGGGGGGGGGGGGTTGCCAAAGTTGATTACAATAGAACGGTTTTTATATAACAATTAAATTTCCGATTGTGATACAAATTATTTTAAAATTCTGAACAAATATGGCGTTTTATAGAAATTTTCCTGCAAAAGTTTATTTTTTGGGGTGTGGTGAAAAAAGGGGGAGGGTGGAGGAAGGGGGAATGTTGGTTGGGAAAATATTATTGTGACACAATTAAGTAGGTACGGGGTTCGTGATTTCTTGACAAGTTGTTGCAAAGGGTGGAGGTGTAGAGAATTGTAAAAAAAGTGTTAATGTAATTTTTGAACAGCCCTTAGCCAACAAGTTAAGTCTCCAAACTAGGTGTATCACCGGGAGGAGTTATCGCATCGGCATATAGTGATTTCAATCTCAGCATAAGTACATTAAAAACAGTCGTGATGTACAGCACTAAGAGTCTAATACGAAGAACCCTGCATCACCGTTGAAGGTTAAAAAAAAAACAACAACAATGGAAATAAATTTATGTACTCCGGCAGCGCTTTGTCGGATACCACAAGAATCGAAAGGATGTTGCTCTGGGTATTGCTCGCGCAAGCAGTGTTTTTTGGTCTTGGTGTGAATGTCTTGATCCGACGTGATCTGCGCCTGGAAACTAAACTTAATATATACCGCGCTGTCGTTCGCTGCTTTATACAGCCGAATCATGGACTTGTGTATGTTAGACATTCGAGGCAACATTTTCTTCAACATACTTTGCCTGAGATAGTTTCTTGGTGTACTGTGACAGGATCTCATTCCAGACACGAAGATTCTCGAAAAAACCCTAACAAAAACCAACTAAGGTGGAAAGCATCTACTCCGCATTGACCAGGTCTCAACTTAGTTGGGCCAGTCTCATCGTCCGTATGTTAGATGAGCGTCTTCGAAAGAGACTGTTTTACGGTGAACTGTGTGCATGTCGCCATGACTTTCATCTTGGGAGAATAATTTGGTAGTTTCCCGTTGCTTTCCATATCCATATGGGGGGTATCCATTTATATCCGCTACCTTTGACAATATTTTATGTCGGGACAATTGGGTGCTTCCTTGTTAGCGCCTATCGAACATCATGACGGCACGCTTGACGTCGAAACTCCGACTCCCCTCCAGGAATATTCATCTTTAGACAATAGAAAAAATAAGGTTTTTCCCATCATTACAGTTATTATTCATTACTTAAAATAACACAAAATGCTACCAATGTCAACAAAAAACATCTTATCCAAAGTATCTTCATTCCAACTCTGTGCTACCAATGTCAAACATGTGTCCTTAACAACAAAACATAAGAGACTGGTTACAACAGAGATGAGATGTCTGAGAAAAGCCACAGGAGTGACCAGAACACACAGAATTAGAAACAATGTCATAAGAGAAAGAGTGGGTGTCATATCAATTCTACAATACATACAAAACCAACAGATACAATGGTTTGGTCATCTGGAAAGAATGCCGTGTGATTCATTAGTTTATAAAGCATATACGAAGAGAGGAGATGCAGAAATAAGAGTCAAGGGTAGACATAGAGTACGCTGGATCGACAACATCAAAGAGACATTACACGAACACCAAATAACATTATCTATAGCTGCCAGAAAAGCGAGAACAAGAACATTGTATCTCCCTCGATACCCGTAAAGAGGAAGGAAAGAAGAAGACTTAAAATAACACATAATACGATAATAAATAATCCTCAAGTGACGACTGAGCGAATAACGTTTAAACTTGAGCCATGTTGACACCAGAAGTTTCGGTGTGAGTCTTGGACAATAAACAAACTGGAAAGTGGGAAATTAGAGGCAATAGAGATGTGGTTCTATAGAAAAATGCTGAGAATACCACGGGCTGCCAGAAAAACTAATGTAGAGGTGTTTAAAGAGTCAATATAACAGATTTACTATATATATAAGTATTTAGTTGTGTATATGTATGTGAAAATGTTTATATATATTATAATTGTGTGTGTATATGTAGATATATGTATACATATATGTTTATGTATGTGTTTATATTTGTATATATCAGCACTTTTTAAAATCCCTTTTTTATTTGATTCATCATCTATTCTAGGCACTGTCAACTATTGATTCCCCATACCCATTTCTATAGTCTCAACGTTGTTTATTGGTGCCCCCCCCTCTCGCTACCAATTTAATGCATCTTATTTTAAATATTTTCATATTCTCTCTCTCCCCCCCCCCCCCGCCCATCTTGACATTGCTCATTGGTGGCCTCTAACTCTGCTTTTGTCCTCATGTCGTTTTCCACATACCCAATATTCGGTTTGTGTGTGTGGCCTTGTGTTCGCCTTTTTCATCTTTTACATTGGACTTTCATTTGCTCTGATTTATCACCTTAACAGGCGATTTTACATCACTTTTGGTATCTTGAATTTTCTTGAATCTATGGGAATCTGTGTGTGTCTTTGGTGTGCAATCATTTTGAACGCACATAGTTCAGCAATTATTTCAACTTGTCTCCATTACGTCTTGCTGTAAGAAGGACGACTCCGAATAACCATTTTCAATTCGATGTTTCTTGATCAATGTTTACGTGTTCTTTGTGAAAGGTCCCTGTTGGACCGGAACTTGGAAAGAAAGTCCTTGTTATTTTGTTTATTTTTGCTAATTGCTTTTTTTAAAATTGATATTTAGACTTTAATAGTAACCTTTGTACTTTATGTAGTATTTATCACTTATTCGTTTGGTTACTGCGGCACTCCCCATTTTGTAGGACATCCTCTGACCTGACATTTTGGTTATTTATATTTACCATCTTTTAGTAAGGTTTATACTACTAAAAGTAAGGTTTTGAATTCCTAAACGGGAAGGGGTGTTAATATCCCACTCCATCTATATATCTATACTATAAGTATTTTCAGCAATCTGATTCTATCCATTTTATACTATTATTATTGTGAGAAACCGAATTTCGTCTTTCTTTTATGTGATAATTATTTTTAGCAGTTTGATTTTTGTCTTCTTTTTATACTATACTTATTTTGAGCATCAATATTTTTTTTCTCTTTTAAGTGAAAAATTTTTAATCAATTTAATTTGGCCTCTCTTTTATACATATTTTGAGAAACCTGATTTTGTCTCTCTTTGATGTTACAATTTTTTTTAAGCAATTTGATTTTCTCATTCTATACAATCATTCAAGTCAAACAAGCAAGTAAGAGAAAACACTAAACAGCAATATGTTTCTACAACAATAAGAAGAAAACTATATACACATTAGACATGTACTTAGAATTATTCAAAACAGACTGCCACTGCAAGCATTAAAATGGGTACCAGATGGCAAAAGAAAATGAGGAAGACAAAGAGAGACTTTTTGCAGAACAACCATCAAAGAGGGTCTCGGCATGCAAGAATTACACAGAGTAACACATCCTTCAAACTGGAGAGTTCTGGTTTTTGCCCTATGCACCGTATTCGGCAATGAAGGAACATAGATAGATAGATAGACACATTTAGATTATATGTTTGTATGTAGTCCAGATAACAAAATACACTGTGTATGATTTTACAGCTTGTTTGCGATATCTGAGCCTTTAGACCTGACACATTCAACTTCAGCCTGGCTTTTTGGTTACTTTGGGATGAGACAGCCAACTCCATCCGCAAACGTCCTTAGTTGCTCCTTGTTACATGTGTGGAAGGTCATATGGCTACTATTATTCGCACATAGAGCCATTAACACTGAATAGTCTTACCAATATAGGGTTACCATGCAGTGGACATCCTCTCACTCTGGAATACCAGGAAAAAAAAAGCAAACCAACTGACTAAGGAAGGTGCTGCCGAAGACCAACCAGATGTACCAATCATCAAACATCAGAAAAAAACAGATGATCAAGTCAATATGAAAGTCACAAACAGCAACACACGATGACTATCACATTATGAACATATCAGAACAAGTTGTAATTCTACACCTCAGAACGGGACACAACCAACTCCGCAATCACATGTACACAATATCCAAGATTGGCAACACGGCCATGTGTACATGTGGACAGGCAGCACAGAGTGCCAGACATATACTTCAAGAGTGTTCTGAGTACGAAACGAGGCAGACATATTGGCCAGAGGAAACAAAACTGGAAACAAAGCTCTATGGACCACTGTGTGAACTACAAAAGACTGTGAGTTTTATTAAGGAGACATAATTACAGATATATACATGTGTAACGTGAACGAAAGAAGAAGAAGAAGAATACTATAGGTATTGGTTGCATTGAAACCATGCCATTATATGGACCATATGGTGGAAAGTGGCCAATAAATAATACCACCCACAATCAAGGAGAGTCCGCATACAAAATGATATAATGTCTACATACACACCTGGGACAGCCACTCCCTCCCCCACTTTTGTTTCCTTTTATCTTACTACGAGGCTTTTGTACCGTAAAAACAAAAAAAAAAAAAAAACAAATGTCAATACTGCATTTTACCAGTTCAGGCGTTGCAGGGAGGGGATTGATAGCTGTGTGATAGAGGTCGCATGCTCTTGATGTCGCCACGTCATGTACAGGGTGAGTTTTTTAATTTACCCTCCGACAGAAAAAAAACCTAGTCCTTACTGGGGAGCGAACTCTAGACCTCACTCGTGTGAGACTAGCTTCCTAACATGGAATCTTCGGGTCTGAAAGAAAACTGGAGAAATCCCTCTTCCATATTTTCACACAGGAGACAAGAACTTCATCGCTCGTAATTAGTGTGAATCGAAATAAACAAACAAACAAAGAAAACTGTTCTCAAATAATGTGTTTTGACTTATTCATTTTGTTGAGAATTAAACATAACACGAACCAAATCTTGTTAAGTTTATTCTGTACTAGTGCGTTTTATAGCCTTGTATTGAATATGCCCAGTCTCACTAACTATTCGCTTTTATTGTCTAGTGCCAGGGGAGCTGTAACGAGAGTAAAGTCAGCTACGATCTTCTACTTTTAACAGCTCTCTTTAGAAAAAGAGTAAATGAACAGCAAACAAGATAAAATGTCAGATTTCCGAGACATTCAAATGCGGAAATGAGATGTATCCATTACCCCTCCCATGGCAGAGGAGAAATCAACCAGTAAGTAAATAATAACTGGAAAATGAAGGATGTGAACATAAATAGAGGGAAATATACAACAGAGAAAGGAAGAGAGAGAGAGAGAGAGAGAGAGAGAGAGAGAGAGAGAGAGAAAGAGACGTAAACGTAAACAGAACACACTTGAAATATTTAGCAAACATATTTTTGTTATGGATATCCTTAAATGATGTAATTTTTTTTGGTAGCATATCCTATTCAGGACGTGGCTATCAACCCATCATTTTTTGGCTGTATATAGTTTCTAGGCAATATTAATTCGTTCAGTAGTTTGCCAGTGCTTTCTGAACTGTCCGGATGCACAATTGCCACTGGCGGGGATCGAACTCGGTACCTTGGCCGTCACGCCGGAAAATGGTGTAATAGTGAATTAAAATTGGGAAATAGGGGATAGGGATGAAAATGAAGGGTAAGGGCCTTCAGAAAACGTGTTGCCTCAAGTTGATTTTTATATAATAATAAATCCTTGATGCTTCTATATTATATTATCCATGTCACATTTGGAGCAACGGTGTTTATGTTATCCATGTACACATGCAGTGCCGGATTTACCTAGAAGGTAAACAAACTATAGCTTAGGGACCCCACATGTTTGGGAGCCCACCCCCAATTTTTTTAATTTCACTATCTATATATTCCTAATCGTTAAAGGGCCCCATATCTCAAATAACTTAGGGTCCCATATCTCAAATAGCTTAGGGCCCTATCAAGTCTAAATCCGGCCCTGTACACATGTCACATCTGGAGAAACGGTGTTTATGTTTTTGTGTTATTCATATTTACAAGTAGGCCTAATTGTCTGTGGCCATTGTTGTATTGAGATCTTATAACATTTACTAGTGTTAACTCTTTATGGTTCTCGAGAAATGTATATACATGTGCAGTGAATGGTGTTATTGTCTGTGTGTCGATCGATTGATCCATATTCATAGTAGCTTGAGAATGTACACGTTGGAAGTCTTGACTAAAATCGCATCTCTTGAGAGATGTGATGTGGTCGAAGACGGAAAACGTGTTGTTTCAAGTTGCGAGGAGATTAGGTGCCATCTGGGCGGACCCAGTTCAAATCCCGATTGCTGCATTAAAGCAGAATAGGGAGCTCTGAGGCATGCAGCAAATACCCACATAGAATATAAAAATTAAAAAAAATCGCTTGTCATTCTCATAGATGCCCTCACGTAATAGAAATCATACGCATCTTGAATAGCAGAGGTTTATGTGCACTTGGCAGGTTTTCTTGAAAAGTTATGCCAGTGTTAAAAAAGGTGCACAATCCAGTGATTACCAGAACATTGCAACCTCCTGAAAAAATAAAACTGGAGATAAACTCGCCAAAGAATGTGGAATACTACAACAAAATGACATAGAATTCCATATTCGGAAGCCAAATCAATAATTAAAGTCACTCTCAAATCAAAGTTGGAACTCCAGCACCCAGATCAAATAAGAAATTTCCTACCATCAAATTTCCAGACAGGACCGGGTGTAATTTTTCGAACAGGACACAACAGACTACATCACCACCATTCTACAAATGCAAGGTTGGCACAACAGAATTATGCACCTGTGGAACCAGCATATGACAGCAGAAAACTTTTTGCCGACCTGCCCAACGTACGTTGAAGAACGGAGAACGGTTATAACCTGTCGCTTTTTATGAAAACTTACAACACTGTTCGAAGCCAGAGATTGCTTGCTACCATTTTCCGTCATCAATGTTAGGATTACCATATTTCTATCTTATAGGAAACCAAACATGCATTTTTGACAGAAAAAAGGACAAAAAGAGAAACGTTACATTATTCTCATATGTAAAGATAACGTTATATTATACTCATTTTCCACATAAAACAACATAAAACTGACAATTTTCATATACAAATACAAAAATTTCTAATAAAGTATTTTGTTACAAATTTCAAAAATAAATAACAAAAACTAAGGTTTAATATTATTACGTTCATCACATAAAAAACACATATTCACTACTACTATATATATATATCTATATAAAACCTTGAGGTTTTTGTTACCTCTAATATTTTATGATAGTGTGTTCTGATATAACCTAATTGGACTTTGTCCGCTGGTTGAAAGGGTCACGCATCTCCAAAAAAGAGGCAAACTCATTAACTACCTACTACTGCAAATCTAGAGATAAAAATCTAGCTCTCATTATTTCTATTCTAGCGCTGCCTTACTCTTATACTTGATTGATGATCAAATATTAATTATTTAATGATTTAATTTGTTTTATCAATGTTTTATTACCGTGTAAGTAACTATCAAAATGTTGACAATTTCATAGAAAAATGAAAACTCCGAAATTATACTACAAAAATAAAAGATCTCTAATAGATGTAATAACTTGTTTCTCTTCTGTGTCAGTTGAGCATATAAGCGAAATGTCATTCCAAATCACCATTGTGAGGAGAGATAGAAAAGAAAACTTAGCAACTTTTAACAATTCCGAATCAGGTCCATACTTAAAAATCTTTCAAAATATTTTGTACATTTTTGATGTAACAACAATTCGATAAATTCTTGATTTATCTTAAATATTTCCACAAATATTTGTACATTACTAATTTGACCAAAACAATTATCATAATCATTTGTTGTTTCACACTTAATGCAGCATTAAAGTGCTGACTGCATACGTCTAATTTGCTAGTTTGATACCTCATAAATAATCATCCAATTAAAACACACACAAAATGACAGGAAAAGTACCAAATTGAAGCATACTATAAAGATTTAATTCAAATAATTGTGAATCGTTTTAGTTGGACATTTTCATATTCTTCGTTATACTATTAGTAATGAAAAATCGAATAAAAGGGCGGAAAGTAAAAACTCATTTTTTACATATTTAAAAAATCCGGCTGGATCGAAATTTAAGGCATAAAAAGAATATAGGCTTATGTCCCGGAGGTAAAGAGGACTTATGGCAATCCTAATTAATGTGGAGGTCTAAAAGCAAACGAATGAAATGCATATTCAAATATGGAAGGAATGAGTGAACAAAACATAAGGGCAGACAAATGATACAGTATTTAGATAATTTTAAAGATTAAAAAAATGGACATGAGATCACAAGCATAGATAAAATACTATTCACAATGACCAGATTACAGGGTAGGAGGCAAACTATCAAATTTATTCAAATCATCGATCTGATTAAAAACAATTTGTTATTATAAAAGGCGGTAATTGCATTTTGTTCTGGACTTAACACTCTACAATTCTATGCTCGATACATTTAACAACACTCCTTTCTTATTATTACATGTTTCCGTGTCTGTTCTGTTCAATTATAAAATGTTCTATGAACTTCGTTCTGCTCTGTCATGCTTTTTATAAAAAAAGGCTATATTTAAGATATTTAGAGTGACAATCGTTTAAACGATGTTATGGCTTCTAGATATAAATGAATGTTGCATCCTTTGATTCATAAAAACCACTTTGATTTTTTCTGTCGTTGCACTTTGTTAACTGCACCAAGCTTATTGTACTCATAGTTTGCCGTTTGCTATATTATTTGTTTGTAATCTTCTCAGTTAAACAGAATAGTTGTTTGTCCGTTCATTGTATGGAAAACAAAATATTACTCTTACACTATTTAAACAATAGATTAAAGGGAGATTTCCGGTCTTGGCTTTTTACGGAAATAATAAAAAAATTAAAATTATATAGACGGACAAATTTTGATATTTTTGTAGCACGAGATCAAACACCAGAGCAAACAATTAGAGATACATTTTGCATGTGAACCAGCTTCAGGTTCCAAATAACATTTTAAAATGTTAAGTTTACCAACGACTGGAAAATATACTGTTTATGTAATAGGCATCTTTTTGAAAGAGTAGGCCTATGGTAAGTTGCTCAAAAGATGGAAAAGATACTGTTAATGGATATTTTATGATTCCACCTTAGAAGATGATATCGAGTTGCATGTAAAAATCTTACAAGCATAAGTATATATTTTTAGAGTATTTTTGTTATAATGTAGAGAAGAATACTTAACGAAATTGTTAATGTGTAACCTCTAGAGATATCAATAGAAAAAATACGTGATTTCATATTATTTTCTTTGTTTGTGTGCAATGATCCAAATAAGAGATAGTTTTATCTTCTCGTTATTCGTGAGTAAAGTACGGAACTAAAAGCGGAAGCCGGTCCATCAGAGCACGTGAGATTACGTCCACAAGGGATACGGAGACAAGGGAAGACAAATCCATTTGTACCGAGACCGAAGTCGACAAGACAAGAAAACAAATGTAGTTTATCAATAATTCACGGCCAATAGGAGCTTATCTTGGATCAATCCGAAACAATGAAAGTCAATGATCTTGTAGAAAAAGAAACTCTTCTTGGCTGGATGCAACCCTCCCAGGACGCAGTGAACTTTCCGAGAGATGATGAGAGAGATAATTTCCAAATGAAGGCTGCCATTGAACGTTGGTACTATGCCGTAGTCAAAGTGTTTCTGGAGGGTGAACTGGCAGAATAAATAGACAGAGACGGACAATTCTTCTCGAACCGAAATTGGCTTTTTCTGTTCATAACAATCTCCTTATTCGTGGAATAAATGAGTTTAATGGTGTCCCGTGCCATCGAGAACACAGACAAGAGGATTTTCATACGATGGTATTGTACTTGTGACCTCTAGGCTTGCATGACGTCTGACAGAATTGTGGATTAAAAACCATTTACATTTCGTTTGCAGAGCTGACTTAAATTAGCAGCAGTTTTAATCTTTAACAACGCGCAATAATTTTTTTACGGGAAATTGCTACCTGTTAGCTAAATAAGTAGTGCCGAATTATACAATTGTAAATAAGAAATATTATTAGCGTTGACGTATTTTAACCAAATTGAATTAATTTCAAAGAAATATCGGGGCTATATTTCAATGAGAGAATTAGTTTAAGTCAATGGGATTGGTTGTTTTTGTGTTTTATCGCTGTTCTCTTTGTACTAATTGGAATTAAATCATGATACATCTAAACAGTTCAGCAGAGATATGGAAAAATTGTTACGTAGCAATGAGAGAAAATGCATAAGTGTGATGAAGCGGGTATTCTGGTAGTGGAAGGGGGGGGGGGCTTCATTAAGAAAAGAAAATACCATAACCACTCATCATCATCAAGTTCCGCCCTCTCTAAATCTAGGGCAGGCCAGTAGATATGTTCTCGTCAGGGGGGAGAGAGGGGGTTACATTAAGAAAAGAATAAAACAGGTCAATTGTGCGTTTTTCTGTTCATCCTCTTTATGATCGAAAATTTGATTACCCGTATGTGAAAAATAGTGTTAAGGGTGAAAGATGTTGAATTTTGGTCCACTTTTTGGTCCACATACTAAAAGTTATGTTCCAATTTGCTACGAGAGAGGTGAAAAGGGGGGGGGGGAGAGATTGAACGCCTCCAAACCCTTCCCCATTATTTATGTGCCTGATCGATGGTTGGCTGCAACAGACTTCCACATTTTTAATCTCTTGCCTTGCAGTGCACTCTGCAAGACTATCATGTCTGTCTAATGATGCTTCCCTTCCATTTGTATCTGCCTATCGTTTGCGCTTCAAGCCTCTACTTAAGTTACAAGTAAGGTCTTCAACAACAAGGTATCGTGTCTGTTCATCTGGATAAAAAAGGGGGCGAGGGTGTGTTTACACACAATTTGGTTAAATTGCTGGTACTAAAAGTCATATTCTAAGTTCCAAAGGTGTAAGGTTTGAAACCATGACCCATCCTCCTTTTCATTGATCTTAATGCTACCGGAGCCCGGCACGATAGTAAAGAACATTGCAACTTGTTATCATAGTCGTAATATGCGGTTAAGGAGGATTTGACTTTTGTTTAGCTACAATACCCCTAGTAAAATCGACGTATCCATGAAGGAATATGGTTAGCCGATAATTTGAAGTATAGCTGTGTTTTATTCTAAAAGTAACATCATTTATATGAGAATAACTGATGCATGTATACACTAGATATTTAAACTGAACAACTAGATGATGATGATGGTGGTAAAATAATCAGTTTGGCTGTGAGCAGGTAGCTCTAGACAGTCCAGAGATTTTCTGACAAAAACATACTTTCTTCTCAGTTGTGTAACTGAGGCAATACCCGGAATTATGTAAGGTCATTGCCACGCATGGATGTGTAAGGCGTACATGGGGGTTTGTGGATGCATGTTTAATCCCAAAGGGATATATTCCAGTATGCCAGTATCCCAGGGTTGACATGTCCTGTTAGGGGCACATCACACACATTTGGGCCAACTATCTCATCACTCTTCTGTCAGATTTGTTGAAACATTCGCATTGATGGCACATCTAGCATCCTCTTTAACATAAAGAATTCATAATATGAGTAATGGTTATATGAGTTATGAACGAGCGTCATAGCACACAGTTTCCCATAAGTGCTCAGCTGCTTAGTCCTTTGTTGATTAGAGACTGCATAACAAGCGTTGCATATCTCACTTGCTCAGCAGCGATGGTGTTATTCCTCGACCTTACCGGACCATGAACCCTGGTATACTACTTTCTGGTGGCTGGGTGTACCAAGGGAGTATATTTTATTTGAATTCATGTATAACGAATGGATTCGAAATCCGGGTTTGCCTTATGGGAGAATGGCTTAACATTACGCTCCCTCTTTGCCACAAATGAACAACGGTTCTTTTTATCATCCATGGGGGATTATTAGCGAAAAGATATAAGTAATTAAGACAAAATGTGACAATGGACATTTTTCTCAGGAGGTACGTTGTCAACAAAGATTGGTACGTTGTGCAACGGTTGATTTACAACCTCCAACTTTCTTTCGTCGTCTCGTACGACATATCTGGAAAGAAGTCAGTGGCCTTATTCTTTGCACGTTGAATTGGAAGTCCAGTAATCGGTTGCCGCAGGGTCAGAACAACTAGATATTGTCAGCAATTAAAAATATTAAGAGTATGTCATTAGAGGAGCAGGATTCCCATATGCACTATTTACAACTAAAATATAAACTAAAAGAAAAAGCTATTTTATATGAATAAAAGCTAAACATCATCTTTGTCGATCAAGAAAGAGCGACCGACAGGGTAAGCAGATTTCTAATTTGGGAAACTCTAATATACGGAATCAACGGACAACTACTTTACAACATCAAAGTAATTATACAAAAAAAAAGCCAAAGCAAGGTGAGAATAACAGGCGGAGTTTCAGAACCATTTACAACAAATACAGGAGTCAGCGTTGTGTGTTGTCGTCACTATCTAGAATATGCAATAAATACACTATGAGGATTAACGCACACATAAAATGCAAATAACGAGATCAACAGATCACTTAAACATCCAAATAGAGAACACAAAAATAAATCCAGTGAAAGACTTTATTTTCACAGAGGACGGACGACTCGATAAAGAGATAGAAACAAGATGTTAAAAGACAAATGCTATGACATACCAGCTGTCACCTTTGCTATTGCAATAAAAAATCAATATGGAAGTAAAAAAACAAATATAAAGAGCATCTTTATACCAATGCCAGACTTAGCAACTGACATCTACACATAAGATAAAATGGAGACTTACGAAATCAAATATCTAAGGAAGGCAATTGGAGTCACCAGACTCGACAAAATGCGCGGTGAGAACATCAGAAAGACAATAGGTATAACATCATGCATCAAATATAGAAAGAAACACGAGATGAAATAATTTGGACATCTTATGGGGATGAACAATCAACTTCCCATAAGAGCTTATAACAAGATGGAATCAGGCCAAGGGCAGACCCAGGAAAAGATGGATAGACAACATCAAGACCATCATGAATAAACATGACTACACCTCAACCAGAGCAACACATCTGGCTCTGGAACGTAGATTACACCTCCTTCACAAACACGGCGCTTAATGGCAAGTGTTGAAGCTAAAACACCACCTGGGGATAGACAATAGAAACAATAAACAATCATTAACAACACAGGAAAATGTTTAATAGAGATTAAGAAATATTAATTTTAAAAAAAAACTTCAACATAGTTAAAAATGTACGGAAAACAAGCTTACAACTGTTAAAGAGTTTTTTTTCTTTCAGATGAAGACACGTAGTGGTGAGACATGTGCAATTACATCCGCAAAAAAAAAAAAAAAAAAAAAATAGTAGCAGTTGAGATGGTGTACTGTAAAGAATACAACGTGCATAGAAAAAAATCAAAAATAGAAAAAAAATGACGCAGACGTCAGGAAAAATATGAACATAAAGGAAAATTGACTTCTGAAGAATTGCAAACAATGAAAATGAACATACTTTCGACACCCGAAAGGCGCAACATATAAACATTGAATCAATTTATTTTGAAAGGATAAACAGTTGGTAGCATATCTTACACAAGACACATCGATAAAATCAGAATGGTTTTTGCCGTAGTGATGTATTTCTAGGCAATATACATATGTTTCCGCCGAAGACGGATCTGTCGAGTCGTTGGTGCTAATCAATCGGCGACACAACGCATTACCATTCTCTGGACTACATCCAAATGGACATTTTTAAGGACCATTATCCTGATACAAGAGAAATCCAGCAGGAGTTTGAGAATGAACGACGAAGAAGAAGAGATATGTTAAATAGGTTTCTATTACTTTATGAACGATACGGATAAACAATTGCATGCGGTGTGGTTTTAAACTTATAACTGTAAGTGCTCTGTACAACTCGTCACTAGAGCCGGTTTGTATATATTGTAGAGAAGATAAGACAGGCAGTCGAAAACGTTAATAAATACAGATACATCTACCACTGGGTGCAACAGGCCAGCTCTCATTTAACCAAAAGTCTTAGAGTGACAGTTAAGTTCTGCAAAGCAGGCGTGATATAAAAGGGAAAAAAAATAGATTTTATGGTTACGTTTGGGCAAACTTAGAAGATATAGATTTGCCAAGATTTGAATTCTTGCTGCTATTGAATTCTTGCTACTTCACTACTAAAATTATGTAAACTATTTTTAAAATTACTACTACATTTTTTCTCTCTCCTACAACAACAATACAAACAATGACGAAGACGATGGCAACAACAATAGCAACATCAATAACAATAGAAGCAGCAGCAGAAACAACAACAGTAGCACCAGTAACAACAAGAAACTACTACTGTTACTACTACTACTACAACTACTACTACTACTACTACTAATACTACTACTACTACTACTACTACTACTATTACTACTAAGAATACAAAAAAATGGTAGCGTATCCTATGCAGGACGTAGCCATCAACCAAGCATTTTTTGGCTGTAGTGATTTTCTAGGCAATATAAATACATTAAGTAGTTTGCCGTTGCTTTTTCAACGGCTCGGCGTACAATTGCCTGTGACGGGATTCGAACAAGGTAACTTAGCTGTCACAGACGCGCTCTGTGCCACGCCGCCACAGATCTGGACACCCACTACCATCATCACCACAGAGCCGAAAATTATTATGAGTCACAAAAAAGAAATAATACGAATTTAACTCCGTACACCCTTCTTCTTCTTCTTCTTCTGCGTTCAGCATATACGGTTATGTTATATTATCAGGCCTATCCAGAGCGAAGTCTACTGTCTTCTCCAGGTTAGAGCGGCTGCTCCATAGCTTTTGCCTCAAATTTGTATCCTCTGGCCAGGTCCGCTGTCTCTGCTCTGTGTATGTTGGGCAATCTTGAAGTATGTGTTCAGGAATCTAGGTTCCCGATCCACATGGACATTCATCTGTGTATGAGATTCTCTATCGGTAAAGGTGACCCAACAGTCTGCAGTGGCCTGTTCTAAGGCGAAATAGTGTGGCCTATTGAAATAGTGTGGTCTTTAGAGGTAAGGTATTGCATCATGTTTGTATTCCACTTCCATTTGTTTCTTCCACTTTGCTGTGTATGTGTTCTGGTTTATTGTTTCTCCTTCTCTGTAGGAAAGTGGGCGTCTGGGTTCCATTTCTCTTCCTGTTTTTGACAGCATCCGCTTTCTCATTTCCCATGAGTTCACAGTGTGGTGGTATTGAAAGTGAGAAGATGGTTGTCACAGTTTTGGAGAGGTTGATCGGGACTCCCCAGTTAGAATCTTATTCACTTAGGGTGTCAAGTGCGGTTTTCCAGTGAATAAGCTGCCTGCCACATTCCAGGCAGCAAAGTCATCTTCTTGGAGGTCCTTTGAAATATAATGTGACAGTTTCTCTCCAATATCATTGATGAATACTAGGAAGAGGGAAAGAGAGATCACTCCTCCTTGAGGCACTCCTTGTTGAAGAGTAACACGTTTGCTTAGTTTACCATCTACGTTTACTCTTTCTGTGCGGTAGCAGAGGAAATCTTTTATCCTCCGTACTCCCTATTAGCCTTAATGTTATGAACATTGATTTTTCATATCTGTTAACAACATTATCCAGAATCTATTTTTTGTGTGTTGCTTGTCCAAACAGGATACATTATCCGAATGAAGAGCATACAAATTTTCCATAATTTGATTCCATTCGTAGTGGTCAATTTGAAAACAAAAATTTAATTTCACGACAGACATAATTTATTGATTGATATTTCAATAATTGTTTGAAGGTATTAGTTGAATGTGAACGTTGGGTGCAGTCTGTCGTGCCTCTTGTTCTGGCTCAGTTGATTTCATATTTAGGGAGAAGTTTGGTCTAAATTGATACTTCACTAATACTCTGACTGTTTGTTTCATAAGTGAATGAGATATTTTAACAAAATATGATGAATAGCTGTTTCAAAGATTTGTTTCTGTGGTAGTGAATTATTTGTTTCTGTGGTAGCGAATTATTTGGTTACATAATTTGCTTACAAATATTTCGTCGTTTATGTTGTGTCTAGTAAAGTAATTGATCGTTTGTTACATTTAATAATTATTGTTCGCTAGTATAGTTGTTAATAGAAAAGCACCACAAACATAACTGTGTTAAAGTTTCTCGTGATTCGAAAGCATGTCGTCAACATTGTACTGGCAATACAATTGATTTCATATATTAGTTGTATCTACAAATTTCAATGATAGTCCAATAACAATGACATACACACATATGCTTCAATTATTTTATATATTTAAATAATGTATATGTGATCACTTTCAGATTGGTTAAAATATGACATCGTGCTTTATGCAATCATGTATTTTAGTAAATTTAATGTGTAAAAAAATTGTTTATAAAAAAATATTCTGGTGCCTGCATTGTCAAATAATAAAAATGGTTCTGCTCGTTTGATGGATAAAATATGTTGTTGTATTTCGTTTTGTTTTGAGTGAGAGATTTTAAATTGTTCTTTATGCGAATTAAAAATATGTTGCTCTTCTAATACACTACAAAACTGCAATACTTGCCCAATTTTGTCGAGCCTATAATTGTTGATGAATTTGGGTTAGCATCCTTGTTACAAGCAGTTCTCGATTAGTCTATAGAAGAACATAATAAATACTGGATACAGTCGAATTCCATTACAACTACTTGGTTCGGCCAGGACTGGCAAAATGTTTATGTAAGAACATACACTGTCTGCATACAGTGTAAACAATAAAGAATAAATATAACTGGAGATATTGAAAAGTGTTATTGAATAAGAAAATGTGTAAGAAAAATATGTGCTATAGGCAGACTCCATCTCTTATCACCACTCTAGATGAACAATTTTCTTTGAGAGTATAATTATGATAACGAAAATTCTTTGAAGTGTTTAGGCCATGCGTTTCTTTTACTTCAACATTTTCTTTAAGAGTACTACCATCAGGTTACTGTGACATTATTTCCTTGAGATGGCGGGAGGCAAAAGTAACTTTTCTCTTGTTCTTGTTTTTTATGTGCCAACAAACAATATTTGCATCGGTTCTCTTGTAACTATATCGAATTATTAATAATTCTTCAAGACAGTTTTAGGTCGTTAAGTCTGTGTTTTATTTAATCAGATCTTAAAAATTTCTAAGCGTATTCTCTATCTCAGACAAGAGTAAATTCTGCTGGTAGAGCTAGCTGCGAGCATCTTTACTGGTACCAACTTCAATGGAAATTCCGAAACGCTGTACTTAGACAATTTACAAGTCGTGTCGGTTTTACAGAGGCGCATGAAACAAGTTATTATTCTTGGATACAAACACATTTCTTTCGACCTAAAGTATTGATTGATTTCTAAGGAAAGGTCAGATAATTTGAGATTTTTTATATCTGAAATAACGTTAGAACTATAAAAAACGAAGATCGTTATAATGTATAAAAACAAAATCAGCAGAAATATCTACATAAAATTATTTTTAAGATATGCATATATGACACACAATAAAGATGGCACTTTTTGACAATAGACACACATAGAATTTCAACAGGAGCTGTAGATAAGTAAATTGGGGGGGGGGGGGGGTTTGAAGGGGGAGGTTAGTAAAGTTACAAATTAAGAAATTAAATATACGTTATTTCATCGTCCACCTTTTTCGAGAGGGTTTTTGGTGACATTTTTGAAAAAAATTATTAAGAAATACGGATTAGGGGGGGGGGGTAATCCGCGTTCTTGGCTAATACTACATATCATGTTCTGATTTCCAAAGGGGAATAATTACAACATCCTCCCCTTTATCTACGGATTTGACTGTCACATTTTATCTCTGTAAACAACAAATGATGTACAGTATATATACTGGGTGTGTTTTTTTGACATAAGTCTGAGTTTCAAGGAACATGTTGACCACATTATTATATTATTATAAGGGCAGGCAAAGGCTTAGCAGCAATGAAGCTTATGGCTGCTGTGCAGTGTGGGCAGAGGCTGTTATTTCTTTTGTACCAGGGTTTAGTGGAGCTGTGATGGAATGTGCACTGGCAATTCTGACTCTTAGCCAAACTCAGATCGAAAGACTGGATAGAATCCAGAATACAGTAATGCGTATCATTCTTGGGTGTACAAGAGACACATCAACAAGAGATATGCGGTACCTACGGTTTCCTATACCGGAAACATGCTCACGGAGAGAAAGGGTTCCGTACCCGATGGGCTAAGGCACAAACGGGAGAACGAAGGCATCTCTGACCCAACTCCACTGACAAGCTTTTCTATACAGGAAACATGACCGCAGAGAGAAAGGGTTCAGTACCCGATGAGCTCAGGCACAAATAGGACAAGGTCGTTCAGCTCTAGAACACGCCTTGCACGGTAACGCGTGGTGAGACTCGGACTTTGACGAGGAGTTCACAATGTCGGTGAACGATACATTCGGTGAACGATACATTGGCTAAGAATGCGAAAGAGCCCAACTCTTATGTCGAGTTCTTCTTTAACCGGAACCAGGCTCGCGAATGAGAAAAGGATCAGTACCCGATGGGCACAGAACGTCTAATTACACGAGGTCAGTTCACTGACTGTGGAACACCTCGTGCGAGATAGACGTGAACGACAATCGTCTCGGCAAAGAGTCATTACACACCCGCGTGCCCGTCGACAGATATGCAGGCTGTCATAAGCTAGGGAAGCCCATTACCCGAATTAAAGGCATGACGACAACGGATGTGCTGGGCCTCGGATGGCCGGGCCACAAAGTGAGCCAACCGAGATACAAATAACACAGTTTAACTGTGGGACTAGCAGTACAACGTACTTCACGCTCCCCGGCAGAAATAACACAATTTATTCGTTGTGGTTATAATAGAGTGAACACGAAAGAAGAAGACGAAGAATACCTCATGGAAAACAACTACACATGGTGATGCATGGGATTCTATATATGTCATCACTTGAATCAAACAGCTAGAGGAACAAATAATGGAGGAGGGAATGAAACTATTTGGTTCAGACATAGAAAGAAATCAACTGCTGCAAACGCTCATGGGAAATGACCAGATATCATTAACAGAACATCTATATGTTGATTAATAACAGTGTCATAACGCATCTCAAACATATAATCAAAGAAATCTGAAAGATCGAAACACAAGGGCAGAAGTAATAGCTAATCTAACGCAGCTGTAATACTTGAAGCACGAACAAAGGTCACATTTGGTTTCGCTGCTCGCAAATTACAGCGCTAATCAGCGTGTTGAGAAAAAATATTTAAATGACATCTCTGAATATCTTTTCTAAACGAAGTAAAGAGAAACCTCGCGACCTTTGAAGCAATGACAAAGTCTTTTATTCAGCCAATTAGCTGTGTTAGAGTGCCCAGGAAGATGGCGATACACTGTGGTCCTGTGCCTATCTCCCATGGGCAATCGTCCAGTCGAAGAGTTCATCTCAGTTTGTCAGTGTCTGCAGATTGGCATCAAAGAGGACCCCGGTTATGACGTGAATTCACAATGCTGGAAACGAGGAGAGCAAATTGGAAAAAAATTGGATGTGAATTGAATAGGAAGAGAAAATAAGAAGAAATAAAAGAAAATGTTCGCATGAAAATAATATTCCTTTTCTAATTGGCTTGAAAGTTGGATTTTACAAGAATCATTCGTCTTTCTCTTCGTTTTTTAAAACTCTTGTTTGTTACTTTTTTTTAAAAATCTCGTGAGAATTTTCTTGATTTATATCACATTGGCATCTTCGTGACCAAATGCTATTTGAGTGTTTTATATGTGTGCAAAACCTGTACTGAAAGTTCAGAAACAATAGTGTTTTCATTTTATCCTTTGGGTCACTCATTCATTCATAATGTTTTTGATACCTGCATTTTAAGCTCAAATTTACTTTGTCTACTGTTGTAGAATTATATCTAATATATTTCATCATTTACATAGGTTCCTTTTTCATAATCTGGATATTAAACTGATATTATAGCAGTTTTGTAGTTTCCAGTCTTGTAGTTTGCCTTTTCTAAAATAAATTTTTTAAATTAATACATTTTAAATTATTAAAGTGCGTTGCAAAATATGAACATTGCTAGCGATATGTTCAATCTTTCTAAATAATGAGAAGTTCATGTATTACGAACTGTGATTTCTTGCAATATTTCAAATATATTGAAATATTATTATATATATTGTTATATCTAGCAATATTTTTCACGTAGTCGTAACCTTCGATAACAGTTACCATGTTGTTCCGACAGGCCGACGTTGTGCTTGAACTAGTTATGGGTGCAGCGTGGGTGGGCGGAACAACAAAGAAACCTGTCGCAAGGGCCAGAGTTGTGCCCTGATGTCGACGTCTGTTTCAGCAGCATTAGACTCGAAACACCATCGAGTCGGATGGCTGCTGGAACAGTGGGCGGAACACTTATGGGAATGCCCCACGTGCTGTGTGGCCAGTTTCTAATCAAGAATCGAGAAGAATCAAGAATATTTCAAATATATTGCATTTTAACTTATTTCTAGGAACGAAATTAGGAAATAGTTTGTGGTAGTTCTTTAAAAAAAATGTCAAAATTATGTTTTTCTTTTCTGTACATTAAGATTTTACAACATCAACTATTCTTGTATATTTCAGTAACTGAGATAATTTCATTTGTGTGTCTTAGGTTTTACTTATACGCAGACTTGTGTGACCTTTGAAAGTTTTCACACATCACTAACAACAAAACAATGAAACATCCCCAGCCAAGTAATCAAGTAATATATATATATAAATATATATATATATAAATATAAGTTAGATTAATTTTGTCATATACATATTTATAGGGTGCCTACAAATCTGGTGTGCATTGAGTTTGAAATTATAATGTGCAATATGACGTCATTGAAAATTGCCTATTTCTGTAGTGCAATGTACTATGTGACTCAACATGACAATCAATACAAAGTAACTGCGTGAAACGTAACAACAATTAGACTTACGTAAAACACAGGTTTATATTTCGTTTCAATAGTCTGTCTGTCTATAGTCTGTCGTGTCCCATTGAAGCGAAATATAAACCTGTGTTTTACGTAAGTCTAATTATGTGACTCAACGGACTGCAGAGTTAACTTTTATTTATTGACCAAGAAATAACTTCGTTTTACCACGCTACGAGACACTTTAGCAAATTCGAGATTGACATGATTAGTATTGTTTTTGACAGAAATTTTTTTGAAGTAATTTCACATAGTTCTTCACTAATACCCACAATTCGTGCGAGGCAGTGTCAACAGTAACGTAAGTTATTTCTCAAGGACTTTATATGGACGAGATTAAATCTTAAATATGTAAATCATAACATTTAGACTTGAAACCTGGACTAACAATAACAATACTTGATGTGGAAACCAGGACAGCGGTGGTAAAGTAGTACTGCGAAATTAAACGTTAAAACATATATAGATCATATATTATTGCACTGCAACACAATATTCCTCGCATTTAAAAACACTCTCCGCCGAAGACAGATGTGTCTGGCTATTAGCCCAAATAAAACGGGGACACAACGCAGTTAGAAATCTAGTAGGACCATAGTCTTGCTACAGGAGAGATCCAACTGGAGTTTGAGAATACACACTGAAGAAGAAGAAAAAACACACTAAACAAACAAAAAATAACCACATTCGCAACATCAGACACAGTCATGTGTAAGACAATCATGCTAAACGTAATATATGTCCTAATAAGCGAATAAGGAAGTTTGGATGGGAAGTTGGCTGTCTTATCTCGTATGTCAAAGTTATCACAAACCATACTGAATTTGGATGTGAAAATACGAAATGCCCAATTGTAACTAACAGTAAAGCTATCAAGCTAGACACAACATCATATAGTCATTTACAAGGCAGTCATGCTAAAGGTCTTACCAAAATAAGTCAATAAAGCAACCTAGCAACGAGTGACTTATTTTTGTAACACCTATACCTATTTATGTTCATTTTGATATTTGCCTTATGTTACCCCAGCCACCCATTTTTAGTCTTGGGCTGTTACTCGATACCGAAACTTTTATCTCATGTTAAAGGTAATCCAAAACACAGAAACAAGTTTACAAAACAATTTCATCAGTTCCTGGCAGAGCTTAGAAATATGGTATAGTCATGCAGGAATATAGTAAGATACGAACATCAACAATATAATGCTCCAACCCTTCCGAGCCCATTGTTTTTAATTCAACAAACTACTACTCACCATCAACCCTGTAGATAAAGGGACAGATTGGGGTGCTCGACCCTTCCCATTGGAAACAAGAGTATGACTTTTAGTACTAGAAATTTAACCTGGGACCTTACCCCCCCCCCACCCTTTCACTCTCCTTCTTTTTAACGAATTTCCAAAAAAATGGTCATTAAAAATCTCACAACAATGAGCGATTGCCTTTTCTAGGTAAACCCCCTCATTTCTCCTTCCCGGGGAACATATATTTACGACCCTTCTCGCCATAACAAACATGCTAATTTACTTTAATCGTTATGATTTTTTAATGTGGTAATAAAAATCCCCCCCACCATCCCTCTATAGTAAACCATTAAAAAGACATTTTATTTTTACATTCTAAAATCATCATTACAGTCCAATCATGAATTATCACCATCGTTGTCAACCATCTCACAACATACCCCATCACTAATCTCCATATATGACCTTATATTGTCTATTTCTATGTTATTTTAAATGAAAGAGAGGGAGAAACAGTACATGTGTCGAAATATTATCCGCGTGAATAAACTATTTGACAGGAAAAGGGGGGAGGGAGAATATAAAGCCTCATAATTATACATTCTTTACTTATTATTATATGCCATCACGAAATTTCATGAATGTTGTAAACCACCTCATTAACATATTTCATACTACACATTTGAAATGTATATTCCTATTGTAAATGTTTTTTGATACAAAATAAAGATTATTATTTTTTAAACTAGACTTTTTATATCTAGATCACCACCATTTTTTTTTAATGTCCAGCGTTGGATGATATCAGAAAAATGATTTACTCTCCAATGTCATATAAATTAAATACCGTATATGTAACCAAACAGCAGCTCACAAGCACGTGCATATATCACAACGGCATTGGGTCAAAGGGCACGAATCCATATATTCCGGGATCAGCAATCAATCAACCAACCAACATCTAGACCTAGATGTTTTTCGTACTTCTGGATATCAGAAACTGCTATCTAGAAGTCTAGATGTCAAATCATCTTACTGCATACTCTCTCACATTATTTCTGAGAGGATGAAGTCTAGATAACTGTTGGTGTCGTGTCTTCTTCTTCTTCTTTCGTTCACAAGAAACATGTCTATATCTGTAATTCTGTCTCCTTAATGAAACTCACTGTCTTTTGTAGTTCATACAGTGTCCCATAGAGTTTTGATTCCAGTGTTGTTTCCTCTGGCCAATATGTCTGCCTCAGCGTTTCATGCTCAGAACACTCTTGAAGTATATGTTTGGCACTCTGTGCTGCCTGTCCACATGTACACATGGCCGTGTTGCCAATCTTGAACTTTGTATACATGTGACTGCGGAGTCGGTTGTGTCCTGTTCTGAGACGTAGAATTATAACTTGTTCTGGTCTGTTCATAATATGATTGTCATCTTGTGTTGGTGTTTGTGGCTTTCTTATTGACTTTATCATCTGTTTTTTTCTGATGGTAGGTGATTGGTATATCTGGTTGGTCTTCGGCAGCACCTTCCTTAGCCAGCTGGTCTGCTTTTTCATTTCCTGGTATTCCACAGTGAGAGGGTATCCACTGCATGGTTACCCTATACTGGTAAGACAATTCGCTAAGTAGTTTTTTCAAGTCTGTTAGTGTTTCAGACTGGAGAGCTTGAAGCACTGACCTTGCATCTGTCAGGAATACCACAGGCTGTAGGTCAGAGTTGGAGTTCAGCAGTTTTTTAGCTGCCACACTAATTGCCTGGATTTCTGCATCATAATTATTGCAGAATTTTCCCGTCGGTGTTCTGATTGTATCTCTAGGCTTGTGTGGATATTCTATATATACACCTGCACCTCCATTCCTCACGGCATTCTGTGCTGATCCATCTGTGTATACTCTGACCCATATATCTTGTGGATATTCCTCATCCAGGAAACTGAGGGTGACTGTCCTTCGCTGCACACTGTTCTGTTCGTCCTCGCTTAGTATTCCTTTCACATGGGTCTGAATGTATATTGGCATTCCATGTCTTTCACTCCACAGGGTTTGTTCTGGTACAGGCCTTAAGGGGCTGTCAACTTCAGGTAGGTCTGTAAGTTGTCTGCGGAGTCGTTTAGCTTGATGGATAAAGCTGCTTCTTTTCAGTCGTCCCATTGCTAGATTTTGGAATCTTTCCTTCATTGGATGACTTGGCATACACTGAAACTTTTCTGCCTGAATTAGTACTGTTGTGTCTCTGCGTTCGCCAAGTGTTTGCATTCTTCCCATTTTCTGCATCTCTGCTATGGGTGTTGATTTCATTGCTCCCAACATTATTCTAAGTGCCTGGTTTTGCACTTTAGGTGTCGTGTCTAAAATATAATGTTTTAGAACTGAAAACTGTGTTGACAATGCTAGAACAAAACCAATCCTACTCGCCACATCAGTTAAGCTGTATGGCAGCAATGTTGTGATTCATGGTACTGTCCTGCAGAATATTGTCGCGTTGAACAAATCATGACACAAGTCATTCCAATTTCCGGACTACATACTGCTAATCTTTAGGAGTTTGAAAATGAAGGATGAAGAAGAAAGGACAGTGACGGAAGGCTCAAAAGATTCAGCATGTAAATTCGGATTTCCGTATATGTATTCAGTTCCTTCGAACAGAACAACACGTATCATGCCGAGAATCTTAGAGCATACAATTATGTAATCTCTAACGATAATTCCTAGCGACCTACAAAACAATGGGCTTATAAATATAATGTCACGGCCATGTTTCAAATCTACGACCGCCCGTTTGCTGCCAGTGCCGAGAAGGGGAACATTGAATAACAACACCGTGACTAGTCAAGCATGTTGTGATAAGCGACTATGGAAGTTTGGATGGGAAGTTGTTATCCCATATGACAGTGGCCACAGGCCATACTGAATTTGGATGTGCAAACATGAAATGCACAATTGTAACTGCAAAGTTATAAACCATAACACAAGACATTTCATTTTTGTAACTATATATTACTATCCAGCAGATGTTTGAGAACGAACATCGAAGATGTAGAGCCTACGACACCGTGAGCGCAAGACAAATGGCTTTAACACTATGGAATTAATAATGCGGGCAGCGGTAGCTTAGTTGTTAGTGAACTAGTTTCCCATTCGAGAGAATCAAGGTTTAATTTCTAGCCTAGTGACAACTGGTACTAGTTCTTCTGGTAAAAATAAAGGCTGCAGGTTTGATGCCGATCTCGTGATCTGTTGATAACCCGTTGGTGAATGAAAAATATTGGCCTACATATTCTTCAATGGCCTGAAAAATATAAACCTTTACTATGGAGATTCGAATATCATTGTATTACAAATTCAGATGTGCTGAAGATGAGCAGGCAATTTATTACATTATATAATTATATAATGTGCATAATATTGCTATAGACAATCACTTCATAACACAGTAACATTTACAGAAAATTGATTAAAAACAATATCAAATCAATTGGTGAATTGTTGTAGAATGTACGAAATGTGTTTAACTCATCGACGTAGCGTAAAATAGTTTAGTAGGTGATGGCTGACACGTTTTCGCCATTACAGACAATATATTATTGTTGTTCTATGAGAAATATAAGCGACAAATAAGCAGAAATATAAGTGAAATAAATCCACGATGATGGTGTATGTATCTAGCAAAAGCAATCTGAGTTACAAATGTCTTCCATAGTATGCACAAGAATAGTAAAAGTAAAATATTCCCGTTACCATGTCATTGAGGCGTATCGCGGAATGCTTTCCCGTATTTTTTATTGACAAATTGCATACATGGAAATGATATTGTCAGCATCAAATCCACTGCCTTTACTATTCCAGAAGATCAGTTACTCATGTTCTTAAACTCTTAGACATTGAGGATTTAAAATTACTTCCAGTTGAACTGGACATTGAACCTTGGATCACCCGAACAGGAAGCCAGTTCACTCACAACTGAGTTGCCGCAGCCAATGCAAAAATATTAATTATAACAAATTGTATTCAAGTTCTCATCTCGTCTATATGAAGCCGGAGTCTGAAAGTGGAACATATAACAGTAAGACTTTTACTTAACATGTGGCAGGACATGAAGAACTCTTTGGTGTGAGACAAACCTGTTTTAACAATGTACGTTGGTATATCTAGGCTATGTTAGGCCGCACTACCAAATACAATACACATACTAAATTTCACGTTATATGTCATGCAGAACTACCAGTGATGATTCCGTCTTCCCTGCATGTCGCAAGAAACTATTAATGAGTGTAGGTGAAAGTTGGCTGAATTGATGCCTTAGAGATGTGGGTATATAGGAGAATAGGGAGAACATCGTGGAAAGAGAAGAAAACAGATAAAGAGGTGATACAAACACTTAATATGAAGAAAGAACTACTAACAGAAATAAAGTTCAGGCAAATAAAAAATTTTGGACATTAAAAGACATGACACCTTATTGAAGACTTTACTTGAGGGTAAAGTCAAAGGGAGGCGAGCAAGAAGTAAGCAGAGATACAAGTGGGAGAGTAACATCTCGCGATGGACAGGTTACAGTCTAGAAGAATGCACCACCAAGACGAGAGACAGGGGATGTTGGAGATCCGTTGTCAACCTTCGCTTGATGATGAAGGTTGACTGCACTATCATGCAGATCAAGTGACTTACACCCATTGCCGGATTTAGATTTGATAAGGCCCTAAGCTATTTGAGACATGGGGCCCTTTATAAGTCCAGATATTATATGTCAGTGTCAAATATGATCTTTGGGGGCCCCCAAGAAAGTGGGGCCCTAAGCTATAGCTTGTTTATCTTGTAGGTAAATTCTTCACTGCTTACACCGACATACTGATGTTGAACATGTCTGGGCGAAAAAGTACAGATATTACAAGGCAGCTGTAAAATATGACACATTGTAATTCTTTGAAGTACGTTCAAGTAAATGTCAAGATATACAAAAATAGGTAAATGTGTTACCAAAATAAAACACAAAGGAACCTAGCAACGAGATACAGGGACATACGACGTTTCGACTAAAAGCCTTCATCAGGACAAACAAACGACCATAATAAAACAAATCTTATATGGAGACAAATAGATTTATGTGTAAGATTTGTTTTATTGTGGTCGTTTGTTTATCCTGATGAAGGCTTTTTAGTCGAAACGTCGTCTGTCCCTGTATCTCGTTGTTAGGTTGTTTTATGTTTTATTTTGGTAACACATGTACCTATTTTTTTATATCTTCACTTTTTTCCTGTGTTATTCCAGCCACCTACTTCCAGTATTGAGTAGTTACCCTACACTGGAACATTTATACCTTGATACGTTCAAGTAAGCAGCAAGAGTTTGAAATGAAATCCAGAGGGATAAAGAAAACCGCCATCGATTTCAACTCCTGGACTTTCAGATAGGGGCTTCAGTAATAAAGTATAGCCATGACAGTCTACAGTTCTTATAAGACCTCTGCACAGGATTGATTAATTAGGGCTTCATTAGTTACGGTTTTGATTATTGTCGTGTTTTTGTTGGTCACTATTTATATACTTGGAGTCGTCTTGGCTATTTTTGGCGTGTAACTCCAAGTATATAAATAGTGACTAACAGAAAATCACGAAATAATTTGTAAAAAGTAACAAATGACGCCCTAATTAATTATGTGCATAGGTCTTCTAATGCTTTATGTATAGGTCTTCTAATGCATAGGTCTTCTAATGCTATACGTTCATGGTATAGCCCTTCTACTCAAACCCTTAAATAAGAGGAAGGGGAGGGGACGGTTTCAATTTCTCCTCCCTTAGCAATCAGAACATGACTTTAGGTAATATGAATTTAGCCAAAAGTTGGATAAAACCACTCCCTTAACGATTGTTCACAAATAGCTCATCAAATTTCTCATAAAAAAAGATGGGATTATATAAGAAAACGGACACATGTACTTTTCGCTAAGGTAAAAATCCCATCATTACTAAAACGTATATACATCACTAGGCCTGATGTCGATGGAGATTACAATCTTAACAGATATTTGCACTAAAGACGATGGCAACTGACCAAGAGTAACACAATAATATTCATGATGCTGAGTATTGTATTGAAGTACTGTGAAGTATATTCATGATGCTGAGTATTGTATTGAAGTACTGTGAAGTATATTCATGATGCTGAGTATTGTATTGAAGTACTGTGAAGTATATTCATGATGCTGAGTATTGTATTGAAGTACTGTAAAGTATATTCATGATGCTGAGTATTGTATTGAAGTACTGTGAAGTATATTCATGATGCTGAGTATTGTATTGAAGTACTGTGAAGTATATTCATGATGCTGAGTATTGTATTGAAGTACTGTGAAGTATATTCATGATGCAAGCACAGGAACTAGAGAATGTAGAAAACAAAGTTTGATGCTATCAATGTGGTAATGAAATCAATACATATACCGACTTTCGTTGGAGTGCTGGAAGGGGGGGGGCAAAGAATTTACACTGTTACCTGCCATGCACGTCGTAAAAAGCGGGTAAAAGGTTTTGAGAATGGAGCTGGCTGTCTTATCCCGTAGAGGGTAAAATGACACAGAAGCCATACTGAAGACAGATGTGTCAGGCTCAGATATCGTAGCCAAGCTTTAAACAATGACACAACGCATTTCATTCTCCGAACTACATACTGCTAATCTGTAAGAGGTTGAGAAGGAACGCAGAAGAAGAAGAAAAAAATATAAATATAAGACATTAACTTATCTCAAAAATACAAATACGGGGCTGTTAGCAATGTTTTGCGCCAAATTTGACCCCCCCCCCCATTCCCTTGTCAGCAACTGTAAAGAATACATGAATCCATCCTTATTTATGTAAAACACTCCCCTGCCGTTAATTTCTTTTCCTGCAAATGAACAACATAATTATTACAGACATACAAAAAAAATTCGAATGCAAACAATTTAAGTATATACAATCCGTGAACATATTATACACATCAGTACTATGAAGCAGAAACAGTATATACATTTTTGTTGTTGTTGACATCAACTTTTTGGTAACACTGCCCCCCCCCCCCCTACTCCGTTGTTAACAAATGAAACACCTTTTCGAAAATGCATGTGTACCATCATCGCTGCATATGGTTGAACAAAACTGACAGAAGAATGGTGCAATAGTTGGCGCAGGAATACAGAAGCATATGCTAAGCTCCTGTCAGGATGAGATAGATGATTGGGTACTGCTGCACTGGAATGCCTCCCTTTTGCGACCACGAACGCACCCATAACCAGCCGATACAACCGTGCCTTTGAGACAGCGATCCTGATTGGCAAAAGGATAATGTGCTTTTAAGTCACCTGCTATTAGCTAAAATGATTATCATCATCGTTAATATCATCATCATTATCATCATCATAACTTTTATCATCATCGTTATTATCACCATCATCACCATCAGCATTACCGTTATTTATAAATAAATACAATCAATACAGGTGATAAATAACAATGTGCAATAACAATGGTTGCCAATGTTTTGTGGTATTTCTGCGAGATTCAAAATCAGCACTCACATTATTCCACTCGAGAAAACAGCCAGGTCTGCATGCACTGTCTTCCGAATTAGACTTCTTCATTGCATTGGCCACAGCTGACAGTTGAAATATTCTTGGTATGACATAAAGTTTGGAGAAGTCTGCACATCACCCAATTTCTCCAAAGCTTACAACAGCTTTCTTACTCGTAATTTTTAAGATCGGACACAAACAAAATCCAACAAAAAGTTACTGCTTAATAAATTGTGTACACATAGCAAGATTACCATTACGTAGTTGATACCCACACATTTTGGGGTGCAAAGGGTTTCATATTGCTATGATGACGAATTCTAAATCTTCACGGAATACTATCAATTCTTTCATCACAAGAAAGATGTGAAGGGACTCTTCCATGATTTAACAGAACTACAAGTGAAAGATTGAATTGCAAGAATCGTTTCAATATGTGGATGCAGTGGAAGCAATTTGTGAGGAAGAACTTAATGTGAAAAATGATGTAAAATGAACATCATTTTCGAATGAGATTTTTATCAAGAAATTTGATTACAACAATCCATTAAAACACAAAATTCGACGTTGTGTGTAGGGTTAGTGTTGGTGTTATAGTTAGGGTTAGGGTGAGAAGCATAATTATTCGTTAACGTGTTTCTCTTATATTTAGTGAATATAGCATCAGTGCGGTATCAAAGCTTATTATGAAGACAAGAAACCAGTTGACCATTGTTGGAAGAGGTAATCTACGCCTTCGTCTTACCAAATATTGAGGAATTCACCTCCAAGTGTCCAAGGAATATGTTCAACATTTTGTATTTTTGATTGATGTTTGGAAAATAAAGTATTGCTTGAACAATTTCTTTCACTTTATAACTACACTTTTCCCCAGATTTTATACTGCACGTTTTTGATAAGCGTAGAATAAAGAGCAAGAAATTTAGAAACATATGGTATTGATGTGGACTGGGGGGGGGGGGCATTGGTGCAACAAATGTATACGATAGAGGACGTTGGCAGGAAAAAGCTTGAGAAACACTGGTCTAGAGTACATTAAATACCTTTGAAGAAGTCAGCACGCTCTAGAGGGCAACAATGTATATAGGAAAAGCTAATGTGGTAACGAAGTCTCATCTGTCCAGAGCTACCGGCCAAAGTTCCGTTCATAGTCTAGAACACACGCGTCTAAACGATATGTTCGTTAGCAAAAGTCTCGTCACAACTGTCCCCCTTTAAAGTAGGAGCCATGCTTCAGGCATTGGATACGCCAACTTCAGTGTGTACTCCTGAGTATAAAAGGAAACTTTGAACACAGCTTCACATTGAAAATCTAAACTTGGGGTCATTGTTGCCTCTAATATTTTATGGTAGTTTGTCCTGATATAACCTAATTTGACTTTTTCCGCTGGTTGAAAGGGGCACGCATCTCCAAAAGAGAGGCAAACTCAGTAACTACCTACCAGCTTCACATTGAACATGGAAAAAGTATCGAACAAATGTCGGGGAGCACATTCTGTTAAAATTCACTTACCGAAGGAGTGTTGAGACTCGGACTCTGGACGATGTCAGCAACATAGCCGCAGAGCAAGTCCTTGTCTTTAAAGGCGAAGAAATCAAAGTCTAACTCGACTGTCGTCGTTGTTCTACACGGCCTATACAGAAATAAAGTGTATTCAGCTTCCTAAGGGCATAGTGGGCGATGATATACACGATTTTCTTACATGATATTTGTCCGCCGGCTTTCAAACTACTCGTCCGAGATAGGAGTATCCCATCCACCCACTTCTTTGGATGATAAACAGAATCACTAAGAGTCAAAACACAAATCGTGCTGGGTAATGCATTGAGTGGCCATCACAGGCGGACGAAGCGACTGTGTGGGGAAATTAGCAGGTCAAATCCCATATGTGTTTGAATATGCTGCAAGTGAAAAGGACCTCGTCTATAAAGATTAAGCAACCCAAGTCTTATTCTGCTGTTGCCGTCGCCCAATATGGCGCATGCTGAAGAAATTAGATCAGGAACCTAAGGACACATAGGACAATGAAGACATCGTTCTACACTAGGAATAGTTAGCCGTCTGCGAAGTGCTTCATTCGAAGATAGATGCACAGTGGCAAAATACCAGCTCATCTCGTGAAACATACCCTCTTTGAATAGAAGAATTCTTCATTAGGCATTGCATTAAGCCGAAAACTTCTGGGTATGAACGAAAGCTCTTAGAAATCACCCCTCTGCACAACTGCTTACTGTACATAGGAAATAATTGAAAATCGTTTGTAATTTCTGTGGATATAATCAAACAAACAAACAAACCCACTTACTATGGAAAAAACAACAACAACCAGGTAATGAGCAAGCAAACTGACTAACTACAATTCTTCAGTTATCAAGTTTGTGAGTACCAATTACTTAACCAAAAGAAGAATAACATTATCGAATTATTAAAAGAAAAACAATCAACATAAAAATTCTAAATAATTATGAACAAATCAGAGAAATTTGTCACCCTGCGAATCAGAATATAATTCAACCGCTTCCGCAGTTGCATGTATACAAAATATAATTTAAGATTGATTACAAAATTATGTATACATGGGGACTTGCCCCTCGAATTAACATACGTCATACATTTCTCCAATACGCGAATTTGAAGCAAATCCATTAGTCAAGAAAAGCACTATCTGAAGCAAATCTATACATATTTCTGTATGAGCACAAAAACTCACAAGTTTATCCAAGACACAGCATTGAAAGATAATGCAGAACATGCTAGAATCGAAGATAGAGAAGGAAGTATTACAACAAGGAACCTCTAAAATTGTGCTGAATGACAATAATGATATAAGTATTGATTATTTATGTCAAAGGTATGCATATTCTTAAAGATGCTAATTGATCTGCATGGGGCATTGGTATAATTTATCAAAAGCAGGGATAATAAATGGGGTAAGGGGGTAAACGGAACAAGAGACGCTGTAAAAAGCAATGTATTAGAATCAATACAGCAAATATGGAAAACAAAATTCAGAATGACATGAGAAACTTTTAAGACATAAGATAAATTCATTAATCTTGTCATGTAATCATTTATTTTCTACAAGCTTCATGTTATAAACCAACGTTAATAAAGACTAAAGGGGACGGCATAAATGATGATGCCGTTGGTCGCCATGACAGTGACGCATGACTAGTAATGGCGCCGATCTCCTGGAATGATCCACTAGGGAGATCACGTGACAAACAGAACTGGAGACACGAGTTTCTTTATGAGATATATGACCGGCTTAAGGAAGCAAAAGGATGGATGCCCTTGTCTGATTCCCGTTTTATTTTTGTTGCTGTGTAATTTGGTTCATCACAGAATCTATGTTAGTTCACTAAGGTTATGGTATTAAAACGCTACTTGTTAGATCCAGAAATGATAGGACAATATAAACTATACTATCCAATATTACGTGTGGTGATTTGTTGATGTAACCAAGGGTACCAGTTGATATTTCTAGCTTAGTCATACATTTGTTGGAACAATGCTAGATATTAATTGAATTCATGTAGTCTAGTAAGAAATGTGTTTATGCAAAATCAATTGAATTAATTATTTCTCTAAGTTAAGATTTATGTGAATTTTCCTGAATCTAACGGGAATCTAACCAGTCCGTTCAACGGCACCAAATCGCTTAGTAACTCTCGTACACGAGTTTTTCCGTACTTGACTAACCGCATCTCCTAAAAAAGATGCTATTTTGTCAAGACATTCAAACTGTGCACTCAAGTTACTGAGAACGGACCAATCGGGACAAGGACTATTAAAACGATAACGAACATCCCATCCCGTACATGTATTGAAGTATCCTCAGTAACAACAAACATATAACACACAACATTCGTATTAGTTCTACAAGGGCCGATATGTCATCTTGTAAACATGGATAACATATATAGACAATACAACTTTGCTTCAAAATATTGCTTATACAAATAAATTCGAGAAGGAAGCCGGAGGATAAATTAAAAATTCTTGAGTCTAACGGGGATTGAACCAGTCTGTTCAACGGCACCAAATCGCCGAGCAACTCTCGTACATGAGTTTTTCCGTACTGGACTAACCGCATCTCCAAAAAAATTGTGAGTGCACAGTTTGAATGGCATGACAAAATCGCATCTTTTTTTGGAGATGCGGTTAGTCAAGTACGGAACAACTCGTGTACGAGAGTTGCTAGGCGATTTGGTGCCATTGAACGGACTGGTTCAATTCTTAGACTCAAGAATTTTTAATTTATCCTCTGGCTTCCTTCTTGAGTTAATTTTCCTGTTGTTTTTGATGATTAAAGTTTGGAGAACAATCAAATCGTCTTACTCGCGATAATTTGGTCGGAGTTTCGACTTGAGACGTGAATCGTGCCGTTTCATTTGGCTCTGGCAAAGTAAATGAAAAGTATGCTTATATGTCTTTATCACATTTTATCTAATTTTTCTTCTAGCGTATGTCCTCAACAGCCTGTTCTATCTTGTCCTATCTTCAGATATTAATTCCAGCTCTGTCTTGCCAAGCGTTTGTGTCTGTTTCTAATTCTGTTCTTCAGGCATTTCTTGTTCTTCTTTTTTTCTCCCTTTCCTTATGGACTCCAGAACAACGTTCGTCGTACACAGCTTAATATTGATCTTCTTTATGTGTATCTCTATCTCTAACGCCGTTTCTTTAGTTTGTTCTCCACCGGAGTTTGTTTAGCTGTTTAAATGGAGCTTTTATCATAGGATTTCAATTATATTCTACCAGGTATCTACTGAAGGTTTGTAGTTTTCTATCTGACCCCAAAGAGAGCCTAAAAATGCAACAATAGTTGCAAAACAGTCATATACAAGATATACTACAATTCTTGTTATTTACATTGTTTACTTTCCATGTATCTCGTAAGATGTGACTGCGGAGGCTATGGGGTTGAATTAACTGTCCCGTCACACATAGCGTCAAGGTGACCAAGGAGCCAGGCTAAAGTAGGATGTGTCAGACCGAAAGGTGCATTTATCGCATCAAAGCTGTAAACTATGACACTCCCCAGACTACATTCTGTTAATCTGCAAGATTTTGTGAACGAACGCAGAAGAATTAGAATTGATTATTCTTCAATAATAATTATAATTATTGATTATGATTATCATATAATAATTATTATGATTATTCTACAAGTTTGAAGAATTATTGTCACATGTGCGTATCTTGAGATATATCATGACATTAGGTTCTGTTTAACAATCTTATATGTGTGGTGAAGTCAGCACCTATCAAGACTGATATATCATGAAATTGTGTGATGTTCAACGGTCTTATATGCGTGGTGAAATCCGCACCTAACAAGACTGATATATCATGAAAGTAGGTGATGTTCAAGGGTTTTATATACGTGGTGAAATCTGCACCTACCAAGCCTGATATATCATGAAATTAGGTTCTGTTCAACGGTCTTATATGTGTGGTGAAGTCAGCACCTAACAAGACTGATATATCATGAAAGTAGGTGATGTTCAAGGGTTTTATATACGTGGTGAAATCTGTCCCTACCAAGTCTGATATATCATGAAATTAGGTTCTGTTCAACGATCTTATATGTGTGGTGAAGTCAGCACCTATCAAGACTGATATATCATGAAATTAGGTGATGTTCAATGATCTTATATGCGTGGTGAAATCTGCACATAATAGACCTGATATGTCATGATAATAGGTGCTGTTCAACGATCGTATATGTGTTGTGAAATCTTCACCTAACAAACCTGATTAAATATTGAATAGAAGTCAGACATATAAAATCAGATCGAGAAAAGCAGATTACGAGCTAGACAATGATAAACGTTGATTACAAGGAAGAGGATGAGAGTCTGTCTAAGACGCTGTTTTATACCGACAGGAAGAATTATTATTGAATAGGGCATTACATTATTGTCAACAACAAATGAGTAATGCGCACAGGTTATCATTAGCACTCATTGACAAGTCCATAGGTACTTAGGGGAACAAATGAATATGAGTTGTTTTTTTTTAAAAAAAGGGTTAAAATGCAATGTTACATTAACAATTCTTGAGACTAACGGGAATTGAACCAGTCCGTTCTACGGCACCAAATCGCCTAGCAACAATTGCACACGCGTTTTTCAGTACTTGACTAACCGCATCTCCAAAAAAAGATGCGATTTCATCAAGCCATTCAAATCGTGCACACAAAGTCACCCGAACGGACCAATCGAGACAAGGACTATTACAACAACAACAAACATCCCGTACAGGTATTGAAATATCCTCAGTAACAACAAACACATAACATAATATCCGTATTAGTTATACAAGGGCCGATAGGTCTTCTTGTAAACATGGATAACATATATAGACAATACAATTTTGCTTCAAATAATGTTTGTTGTTGTTGTAATAGTCCTTGTCTCGATTGGTCTGTTCGGGTGACTTTGTGTGCACGATTTGAATGGCTTGATGAAATCGCATCTTTTTTTGGAGATGCGGTTAGTCAAGTACTGAAAAACGCGTGTGCAATTGTTGCTAGGCGATTGGTGCCGTAGAACGGACTGGTTCAATTCCCGTTAGTCTCAAGAATTTTTAAAAATATTATCCTTTGGCTTCCTACTTAAATTTACTTGTTACATTAACATGAAGTACGCGTAAAATTGTTTTAAAATTATTGTTGTTGATTGCTTATTTTAATTTTCCATATTCTACACATTGTTATTGCAGTCTTCCTTTCATGGGACACAGCAATTAATTTACACTTTTAAATAAATGAATTCCGCCGAAGACGGATGTGTCGGGCTATTGGCGCAAATAAAACGGCGACACAACGCATTTCCATTCTCTGGACTACATCCTTCTGGAAATCTAGTGGGACAATAGTCCTGCTATAAGATATATCCAGTGGGAGTTTGAGAATGAACGCTGAAGAAGAAGAAAAAATAAATGGACATACTCGAGAAAATTCTTACAAAAAAATCAGGAAAGAATAGTTAATGGAGATGTAACATCCATGATAATAAACGTTCTGGGAAATATTATGTACTTACGAGCTAGTTAGGACATGCTTGAAGGATAAATGTTCCAGTGTAGGGTAACAACCCTAAACGGTAAGTAGGTGACTGGAGTATATCAGGGCAAATATTAAGATAAACAAAAATAGGTAGATGTGTTAAAAAATAAAATATAAAATAACCTAACAGCGAGATACAGACGACGTTTCGACTAAAAAACGCATTCATTAGGACAAACAAAAGACAACAGTGAAACAAATTTTACATTGAGACAAACGTAGTTATGATAGGGGGAAAGAAAAGAAGAGATGGCGAATAGATAGCGGAGGAAGAAAAGATGGAGCAGCATAGCAGGCAGGAAGAGGGCATGAGGAAAAGAAGTGAGGAGGGAAAAGTGCACAGAAGTAGGTGAGTAGTGAAAATAGATAAGGTGTGGCAGCAAGTAACTTAAATAAGATAAATAAGGATAAATTAAGATACTTAACTCAAAAGTGGCCACATGCAATGAGTATTAGCATACAATCGTAATGGGAGAGCAAATGAGGATGGTACGAGAGATTAGATGAGAGAGAGAGAGAGAGACCAATACGGCAAGAACAGACGAAAAAAAGAAAGAAGGGATGTGGTTGTATAGAAAAATTATGAGAACACCATGGCCAAATAAAAGACGTAATGACGACATCTTGAAAGAAGTTAATTAAATAAAGAGAGCTGCGTACCCGTATCAGAAAGATACAGTCCACATTTATTGAATACATTGTAAGAATAGTAAAGATGGAACACATTGCAACAACATGAAGTTGAAGAACAAGAGAGTTAGGGAAAGACCAAATGAGAAGGTGCTTGACAACCTAGCATTGTGGGATGGGAGAACATCGGTGTCGGAAAATGATTGACAGTACACAAAATAGAAGGATGAGGAAAAGCACGATAAGCAACGTCATACGTCATGTACCATAAGAAGAAGAATGTTTGTGAGTATGTAACACACAACATTGTTCATCATCATCATCATAAGGTGCCATGCCGGCAGGCGTAGGCGATCATGGCTCTCTGTCTACAGTATTATGTATCAAGATCGTTGTTGTTTCCCTGCCGTGCAAGGCTGTCAAACTGTCTAATATTTTCTCACGTTGTCGCCCTCTGACTCTGTGGCCTTCAATCTTTCCTGGGGTGACTATGTTCTCCAAACCTGCCTGTCTCATGAAGTGGCCAAAAATGAAGATTGTCTTTTTCTTATATTATTGATTAAGGTCCGTTTCGAATTCGACTCTTTCAACACTTCCACATTAGTTTTTCTGGCAGTCCATGGTATTCTCAACATTCTTCTATAGAGCCACATCTCTACTGCCTCTAAATTCCCACTTTCTAGTTTGTTTATTGTCCAAGACTCGCATGCATATGTTAGCATAGGAGTTATACAGCACAGCAGAACTCTCTTTCTCACTTTTAATGACAAAGTCATATTACAAAATATATTTTTCATTTTTCTGAATATAGTTTTTTCTTGCCCTATTCTGCTTCTTATTTCACAAAATTAATGAAAATTAATATTTAATGGACAACTTTATTGTCTTTCCAACTATTCCTAAATTTTTGACCACCACTAATCTATTAAATAGTATTGCCAGTACTTCTTCTCTAGTCACTCTTAAATGTTTCTTCTTCCTTTGTTTGCTTGAAATGTGCTTATATGTGAAGTTTTGTCTCTGTCATTATAAACTTCACTGTTTTATCGAGCAAATAAACAGCACGAATTTTGAAGTGATCTCATCAGGAGAGCGTGAAATACGCTGTGCTGCTAATTTTACAGCAAAGCTGAGTTATGTGCGCCTTTCAGCCCAGTACATCCAATACTCCGCATGGTCTTAATTTATGTGAGCTTCCCTATCATAGCCTGTGACATTCTTCATATCGTTCGTCAGACAACGAGATTTTATCTGTTCTTATCAATGACTCTTTATCACACACAGAACTCTTGAAATTTACAGGCCAAAACATATCACTGGGAGACAGTTTCTGAGAAAACAGTAAGCAGGGATTTGGATTTTGGTCAATTGCGTCTATCTCGTGCGAGGTGTTATATTTGTCTGTGAACTTGCCCCGTGTTGTTGCATGGTCTATCGCCGATTTGCTTTCGGAAACTGCACTATTTCTCGACAGAAGAATGTGACTAGGTTGGTGTGCTCTCTTAGCCGAGGTTTCATTCATCGTCACAGTGAACACCTTGCCCAAGTCTGAGCATCTAGACCTATTTTTCAGTCGCCTGCGACCATATATATATATATATATACATATATATATATATATATATATATATATTATATATATATATATATATATATATATATATATATATATATATATATATATATATATATATATACTTTTTCGAAGATAATCTTGCACTTTCATGTGCTTTCTGATATAACAATGTGGCAATCCAGGCCAGTCATTACACTATGTGGTGTCCATGTTTTAGCTTTGAACGAACAAGAAGTGCTATGCAGATGTATTTTTGTTTTGTACAATCAATTCTCATTTCATTTCGGTTTACACTTCCCGGATACGGCACATAAAGCGTTAGCCAGATTGCTTCGCGCGAGCTCCTTAAAACACTACACAGAGCAGATTGTTCCCTCATTCTTACGAAACTGTCGACCATCACCTTGTTGAATATCCAGCGCTGGATGACGTCAGGAAAATGCATCTCCCTTCGACGAAAATGCTTCTCCATCGATCAATACACACACTGGGACTACAGAAACCTGTAACCCAAGGGCCCAAAGATGCAAAGATGAAATATACGACCGATCACTGCTGATACAATTCCGGGATAATGCTCTTTGTAACATACAATGCTAATTACTAATTTGTTGGATTACTTGCAGGTTAAGTCCAAGAGTCAACATCTTCACTATTGACAGCATCATCAAACCACATACACTTCAGGGTTTAGGGGTGTTCCTGTGGAGAAATCAAAAGAAAAATTCAGATACGCCTATCTGTTCTCAGTTCTTGTCTAAGTGTAGAGAATCTTAGCTCCCAAAGTCTTTCCAACAAGAACGGGATCCATTCCTCATTACATGGCCAAGCAACACACCTTTGTGACGTTTATCACTGATACAAAAATACAGACGTGTACGTACACAAGGAAACCAACCAAATAATACAGTCGGCCTTTATCACACAAGCCAATCGAAACCTCCCTGCAACTCTCTAAAGGGAAAAATGCAGTATTGACAGTTGACATATATATATATATATATATATATATATATATATATATATATATATATATATATATATATATATATATATATATATATAATTTTTCACTCACCTCATTCATTCATCAGGTGCCAGGCACACTTGCGTAGGCGATCATGGCTATCCACAGCTCTCTCTCTCCAGTATTATGTATCAAGATCGTGGTTGTTTCCCTGCAGTGCCAGGCTGTTAAAATGTGTAATGTTTTCTCACGTTGTCGCCCTCTTTCTCTGTTGCCTTCAATCTTGCCTGTTGTGACTATGTTCTTCAAACCTCCTTGTCTCATGAAGTGGCCAAGAAATGAAGATTGCCTTTTTCTTATATTATTCATTAAGCCCCGTTTTGCATGTGACTCTTTCAACACCTCCACATTAGTTTCTCACTCACATAGAAATTTTGTTCTCTAATTCATGAGCATTTTCTTCAAAGTTAATGTTTTATTGTCTAATTTATCTTCACTTAATTCAAAATATGCCATCTATGTCAGAATTGGAATTATTTTTTTCATATTGTGACCATTATTTTTGTGGTTTCCCTGTTGCTCGATAGTCATATATTCTTATATTAGTAAAAACGATAATGATGTGCAATAGTCTGAGTGTCTATTATTATTATTACGTCTATTGTATCGTGTACTGTCTTCTTAGTTCTGTTCAGTTCACGTTCAGTTTCTCTCAGTTCAATTCTGGCCGACCTGTCTGTCTTTTCCTTAATTTAATTATAACTTACAAGTCTCTTGTTTTATTTGTGTATTCAATTTATTTCAATACATTTTTTTCATGATCAGTAATAAATGTAAGGGAAAAGTTCAATGGAATAACAAGAGTAAATCAGTGAGTGTGTACAGCAGCCATGCACAATTCGGATATTTAATAAACATATAGTATTAAATTATAGATAAATTGAATATATTGCTTTGCTCTTTATTGTAGCACTACTTCCGTTTCTGTTGTCATAGAACTCATGTTGTATTCAAATGACCTGGAAGAACGTAAACCACAGTTCATGTAAATTGTCACGTTGTTGATTATTATGGCCTGAGGGACTTTCTAGAAAATACGTCACAATTGAAAAAGGGGGGGGGGAGGTCTGAAAAAGCTTGACAGGTGTTGACAGGGACTTGACAGAAGTTAACAATACTGCATTATACACTAATTAAATTGTTAGAATTTGAAACAATTTTATAAACAATTGAAAGTACGTGGTCATTTCGCGTCCTTTTTATTTTAAAATGTTTAAGGGGTGGGTAGGAAGAAAGTTGGTGTGACTTAAGCAGGACTCAATTATTGACAGTTCGTAATACGTCCGTGAATTATTGACAGTTGTTGACAGTGGAGTGAATTGAGGAGAGGAAGGGAGGTGGGGATTGTTGACGTAATTAATGGACAGCCCCCTTAACCCTAATATGTAGATTTGCTATTTAAACTCAGAAAACAAACCCTCACTGCTAAACACAAGTTGTATTATTTACTTAAATTTATGAAATGATGCAGTTAACTTCATTAAACGGGTATTCGTAATCGTAACCTTCGATAACAGTTACGATGTTATTCCGACAGGCCAATGTTGTGCTTGTACTAGTTACGGGCACGGCATGGGTGGGCGGAACAACAAAGAAACATGTCGCAATGGCCAGAGTTGTGCCCTGAGGTCGACGTCTATTTCGGCGGCATAAGACTCGAAACACCATCGAGTCGGATGGCTGCTTGAACAGAGGGCGGAGCACTTATGGGAATGCTCCACGTGCTGTGAGGCCAGTTTCTAATCAAGAATCAAGAGAATCAAAAATGAAGAAAAACAGGTATTCGGTTATACTTAGTTGTATTGTTCAACTATGTACTATGTAAGTCCACATGATTGTTGTTGCTGTTGTCTGCCGGTTATATACAGTCCACGCACAATATGTGACTGCAGTGTCTTGCTGTGCTGTTGCAGCAGTAATGCCGAGCTGCTTGAGAAAATTGAGCACTTATATGTGTGCTCCAATTTTTAAAAAGTCCATTGCTATTCAACTATGTTTGAATTTTTAGTATACATTAATACATTCAATCAATCGTCGCCACATCACAGTGTGGACAATTGGGTTTCGAACCACGAGCTACTTTGATTTGGGTTTGAGAAGCAAGCTCATTATCCACTCTATCACCGACCCGACAGTTTTCCTAAGCCGATAGCGTGAATCAATGCACACACGTTGTGGAAGAGGACTGTTCGAGGACAGTTATACGAGGATTATTGAATAAGTTCCTGTACATATTATTTCCCTAAGAAACCATTGTATGTAGAGAATTTATATTTGCCAGGTGGATGTGGTGATCACGTGCCAATATAGGTAGGGAACATGAATTATGAGCGTCGCGCATGCGCTGTGTATGATGATATAAGTGAAGGTGACCTAGTTTGATTCTTCACATTTCACAAATAGACATAATCTTCCACAGCATGTGTGCATTGATTCCTTCACATTTCACAAATGGACATAATCTTCAACAACGTGTGTGCATTTATTTACGCTTTCGGCTTAGGAAAACTGTTCCGAAACTTTTAAAATGCCGAATTAGCATTAGGTTAATCTGTATAAATGGATCTACAATATTTTAGTGATATTTGCATTTCAAAAGTGGTCGCACATTGTTGGAATATGACTTCAGTCAAAGCGCGACATGTTAAGGCAAACGTCATGACCATATTCATTGTGTTCTTCGACATTGATGAGTTGGTTAATATGAATACGTTCACAATTAATATGAATATGTACATAATTCTACAAAACAGTCCTGCAAAGTTCCCTCCACTCAAGGCACAGACATCATACTGAAAAATGTCACAGAGGGGCGATTGTATTGGACATCATGACAAGGTCCCCGTATAAAAGGTATGCCATCGCGAACGAAATTTTGACGAAACATAACATTCCATTGCTCCCCACAACCCTCATAAACCCGACCTTGCTCCATGTGACTTTTTATTGTTTCCGCAATAAAAAGTCGCTTATGATATTCTTCATCTGTTTCTTCATCTTCTTCAGCGTTCATTCTCAAACTCCCGCTGGATCTCCCTTATAGCAGGACCACGGCCCTACTAAACTTCCAGCAGGATAAATGGCATTGAGGAGATTCAAGACAACATGACGAAAAAATTAGGACTATTCCGAAATGTGCCTGTCAGGAGAGCATCTTCCTTAATTGGCAAGGGCGCTGGAACAAGTGCATACGATCACAAAGGGAGTACTAAAAGAGATAAAACCAACTACTCTGTAAGTATAACGGTTTTTCCGTGGGAAAATAGTCCTGGAATTTTGTTGAACAGCCCTCGTATTTGATTATTAATAAAGTTAATAAAACAACAAAACAAATAATTCACAGAGGCATCATCATACACACGATTTCAGAATTTCCCGCTAATATCTATAAATACGGCTTTTTAAAGTATGTATAGTTTGTCGGTAAATACAAATTAAGTAATAATATTACTGCAATATATACTAAATGAAATTTATAACAATGAAATTATTACTTAATATGGTATTTATTGCTTATTTCTTTTGTTACTGGGACGCTTCCCACTTTATCGAGCATCATCCACTGACATTTTGTTATTTACACAGGATTTACGGTTGTGATGCGTTCCCAGAAGAAGAATAAAACCTTGTTCTGAACTGCTAATTATTTGATACTTCTGTTGTGTTGATGGCATTTATTTATTTGATTGTCTGTGTTTATAGTTTATTCTGTTCAATTGATACACTTGGTAACCCCGCTATTATCGCTTTCGCTAGCAAGACTGTCAAGACTGTTGCGTGACCGCCAAAGACGGATGTGTCGGGCCATTGGCGCAAATAAAACGGCAACACAACACATTTCCATTCTCTGGACTACATCCTGCTGGAAATCTAGTAGGACAATGGTCCTGCTAGAAGGGAGATCCAGCGGGAGTTCGAGAATGAACGCTGAAGAAAAAGAAGAAGACTGTTGTAACTTATAATGTTCTGCTATCTACAAATGATATGGTCCCCACTGCAGACCCATCTTGTGCTATCCATGCAAAGCTGAACATGCATATCTTTTTTTTTTAAAACAACCACATATACGAAACAAAATTGGTATTTAACAGTATCGTGGTTACAGTATTCATTGGCTGTATACATGCGGTATGGGTATGCCAGATTAAGTTCATTGTCTGTCTACATGCTGTCTAGGTATGCCAGATTAAGTTCGTTGTCTGTCTACATACTGTATAGGTATGCCAGATTAAGTTCATTGTCTGTCTACATGCTGTCTAGGTATGCCAGATTAAGTTCATTGTCTGTCTACATACTGTATAGGTATGCCAGATTAAGTTCATTGTCTGTCTACATGCTGTCTAGGTAAGACAGATTAAGTTCATTGTCTGTCTACATGCAGTATAGGTTTGCCAGATTACGTTCATTGTCAGTATTAATGCTGTCTAGGTATGGCAGATTAAGCTCATTGCCTGTACATATGCGGCATAGCTATAACAGATTAAGCTCATTGTCTGTATACAAGATGTATAGATATAGCAGATTGTGTGCATTAGGTTGGAAAAGGATGGTCATATATTATTTCAACAATTTTGTGTAAATTGTGACCGCCCCCCCCCCATCTACAAGTGTCAAGAGTTTAGGGACCACTGTCCCCTGATTAATCATGGCACAAAATTGTAACCAAGTGGCCACAACATTTTTTTAGCTAAAAATGTTCTTTAAAAAGTACGATTTGTTTCATATTAAGACAAAGGTTTCATGTTCAAACAATTTTATTGGTTTATAACAGTATCGCTGACTGTTTGCCAACCTTTCCCAATGTCAACTGCTGTGAAATTCTTTCAGAACCCCCCGATCTCCCCTCCTCCTCTCAATTGTTTTGTTTATGTAATTTATGAACAGTCCCTAAGCAGTGTGCCAGACACAAACTATTTCTGATGAATACACGCAATTTTTAATTCATTATTGTCATAATGCCGTATTGGAGGAAACTTTTGACATTGAAAGAGTGTGGGATTGCTTGGAAAATAGGAAGTGGAGTCCTGACCTCTGACATTATAAGACCTATTGATTAATGGGAAAGTAACCATCTAAAATTACTAATTTAACATACTATTTTCGAACACATATATTCATTGTCCTAAATTAAAGCATTGTTATTTATCTGGACATAATGTTATTTAAACCGCCAAAAGGGTCATGGGTCGACTAACAGGTCGATTCATAGGTGGACTCATAATTAGACGCACAGATCAAATCATATGTCGACGTATGGGTCGAATGAGTCCACCCACAGGCCGACATAGGTGGACTCATGGTTCGAAGCGCAGATCTAGTCATAGGTCGACGCATAGGTAGACTCGGACAAATAAAGGGGGTGGGTGAACAACACGCCCCCCCCCCGCTTTCCAAATGCTAGTTTTCCCTGAAAATGTTATTAAAAATAAGTAAAACTGGTTTTTGTTTAGGTGTGTTCTTGAATTCATGATTATTGATAAATAGAGGAGGGTTTAAAAATTGGGGGGAAAATGTTGCAGCGATTTGTGGTCAGTCTCATCTGCATTCTTCCATAAAGTCGCAATGTGATAGATAAATACATACAAATAAATATAAAATCGATTAAAGAAATTTTACTTAAAACGACTACATCTTTACTATAAAAATTAACATATCGACTTCTCGACCTGGTGGAGATCTAACGAGATCAAGTTTAACTGCAGTCTCCCATTCATTAAATTTTCAGTGAACAACAAAAATAAACATTGATATATTAGAAAATGAAGTTTAAGAAATAATAACAGAACATATTCAGTGTTTTTTAACCAGTTGGATTCGCAGAGGGAAAAGTTATATATTGACAAAAGTTATATATTGATAAAAGTTATATATTGACAAAAGTTATATATTGACAAAAGTTATATATTGACAAAAGATATATTTGTAGTTATGTTTACTACAATTTTCATTTTTTAATTAATTGCTTGGAGAGTTTCACGTTCTACTCGACGCGCAGAATATTTGGATCAGTATTTTGACACTTTTTTGGGGGATCTCAGGACGAGTTTATTATTGTTGAAGTTGAATAAAAAATAAAACAAAGTTTCATTAACAAATGAATTGTGCAATCATATTTTTCAAGTTTAGGAGCACAGAGAGAACGCAGCTGTGTTATCCCTCATTGCAGTGCATGATTGGCCATATCTAAAGTACTCGGTTAGATAATGGCGCCAAGGGACACCAATGTTGGGACCTGGTAACCCTCTCTCGCGTAATTACAGAACGCAGATTTTTTAAACTGTTCGTTTGTCCCAATGTGTCCCAGTGGTTCCGTCTGTGCCTGGCTAATGGAATTAAATTCTTTTATGCGGACAACACAGGGGCGATAATCTACTGATTACTGCAAAATTTGGGCAGTGCTCGGACTATGTTACGCCATTATTTGAGTGCTGCGGCGAGCACTCAGAGTTCATTTTAGATATATGACGTCCTTGGAGATACAAGTCCACCAGCCTGTGCTGCGGATCTGCTGATTCTGTCTACTTTAATATTCGTTTTCTGAAATGAAAATTGTATCCGTCATGCCATTACCATCACACTGCAACGATATGCTTGCATCTGCATAATCAGTAAAGCTACTATAGTTTATTATACAGTTAGAAAGCACACTAGTCTTATAATTAGATCAAAACAACTGTTATCGAAGATTGGTTATAATAAATCTTCAACAATTGATTTCTCTTGTTGTGGTAATCAATTCTAGATTCACTGTTTTTGCATACCTCGTGACATTTTCGTTCACCGTGTTTTCATCCATCTTACGGACTAAGTGGATCGTGTGGTTGAATGGCTAGAACGTCGTTATTAAAACTGTGGTATCGCGTTCAAAACACGATGGGGATTGGATTTTATTTTTTGGAGGTACAATAAAAGTCCATACTATACAAGTCGTGGCGACTGCGGTGACAAAGCAGTCATGTTTAGTCTATAACCTACATTTTAGCTCACAGCTTATAAAAAAATCATCAATGCACTCTTTAACAGGATGATGATGTTCCTTCTTCACTAGCGAAGATGAGAAGGATACTGATAAACGCTCAAGTGAGGTTTGATTGTTTGTGTATTATCAGATGGATGATGAATTCAATACTGACTGAAAGATCAAGTTAGGTTTGATTGTTTGTGTATCATCATATGACTGATGAATTCAATACTGACTGAAATATCAAGTTAGGTTTGATTGTGTGTGTATCATCATATGACTGATGAATCCAATACATACTCTGAAAAATATGTTGTAATGTCAACAGAAATATAATAGATCTTGCGGTCAGAAAAACAGTTTTGTCTCTCCTTTTATTTTTTGTTTATTTTGAATCGTCCGTTGTGGTCTAACCTGTTGACAACTTATTCTCACTGATCTCACCATTGCAGACTGAACGGTAAAGTTCTGTGATTTTCCAAGAGCTTGAATTAATGGTTCCGTCTTGCACTGCTTGACAAATGTCTTCAAGTATACGCTGTTCACTCTAAGAATGGAGTTTGTCAGTGTTTCTGATTGGTTGTTGGACGCATAACGCATTAATCGATGTTTAAGTACCCAATAAATTTGTTTTTATATTTCATTTTTAAATTATTATTATTTCCAAAATGTGATTAAATATAGTTTTAAATTGTTTTTAAATAATATTGTTTTTACATGTAAAAGCAATTTTAAATAATTATATAATTAAAAATTAAAAAAAACCAATTTAAATATTAATGTTTTTACATGTCATCAGTACTTCAAGAGTGTTCTGAGCATGAAACGCTGAGGCAGACATATTGGCCAGAGGAAACAACACTGGAATCAAAACTCTATGGGACACTGTATGAACTACAAAAGACAGTGAGTTTTATTAAGGAGACAGAATTACAGATATAGACATGTTTCAAGTGAACGAAAGAAGAAGAAGAAGAAAACATGTCATCAGCTGTTTAAAAATCACATGTTGTCACTGAGTAATGTAGGTGGTGTTTTTTTACACACTTCATTCTTAGAGTGAATAGAGTATAGTCATTGAAACATTTGTTCTGGCAGGAAAAAGCTTGTTAACTGGAAAACATGCAGTAACACTTTTTTTAACGGCTTATGATACAGTTTTCATTATAAACATTCTCACAGTCCCTAGTGGTATATGAAAATAACAGGTAGGTTCGAAGCTTACAGGAAACACTCGGCTAATGCTTTAGATCAGTGGTTCTCAACATGAGTCGTATCCCCCACCCCCTCTGGTGCCCACAGAGATTTGCAAAGGAGTGTGGCGAGTAATTTTTAAATTTCGGAGGGCATAGAGGGGACATGATGAAAACTATTTGAACAGTAAATAAGAAAAAATATATATCTCATATACTTTATATAATATATACAATTATCTCGTTAGCTTGAGTCAATAATTCCCATGGATCTACCCTAAAAAATGCACATTGTTAACAAGATATCGTGAACGAGATTTATAAAGCCACAGTATCATGTTAAGATAAGCAGTACCCTATTTTAACGCAACAGATGGAAGGAAAATTGTACCACAATTGGGGGGGGGGAGGGGTGCCATTGGCAATAATTGCTTGAGAACCACAGATTTATATAGCAACAAACCAAGTGTTGTGCAGACGAAGAGAGAATAAGAATTGACTGCACTCAGACAAATGATCCTCCAATCAGTACTTCTCTGCTTTCACTGTCTATGAAACTGTCGAAAGCGTCTGGAATGAAACCCTGCTTGTTAGGTCTCATTGTTGCGATGATGAGAAGCCCTGATTAGTAAAGACACAAAAGGTATATTGAGTAAAATGGTTATGGTGAAATCAAATCGACGCTGAGGGAAAGTTAGTGTAAGTTGCAGTAAACAGACGAACACAATTACGGAAGTAGTATTTACAGTGGAGAACTTGATTTACATCTTCCAACAGCTCACAAATAAGAAAAGCAATTTGTGCGTGAAAGTTTCAGTTCCATAGACGAATGGGGTGTAGGAACTCACATCTGGACGAGATGTTCATAATGGTGGTAGCGACATTTCGTCAAGACGAGAGAGGTGATTAAAAGTTAATACTGTTGTTGATCTTTTCTATACCACAACAAATCAAATGAGAAATGGTTCAGTATCTGCTGACGCAGTACGCAATGGAGTCGTCTTCACACACAAGCTCACAACCAGATGAGCATCTCGTTCGAGACATGCAATAAAATTGTCACCCTGGGATACTTATTCTTTATATCCAAGAGCAAAGTTGGTGATAAATTGTCTTACCGTAGGGATATTACACATCCCCACACCTGTCAACAGATTGAAGAACTGATGCAGGCAAGATACAATTACCGAAACCAAAGACATGTCGAAGTCTTATGTATTGTACATAGTCGACAAACGTTAATATAACCTACCGATCTGCTGTATTGGGTCCGGGGGTCGAAGAAGCATGTTTTGCTAGCCGTCACCTGAATATCTTCGGCGCCCTGATAGTCTGTGCCATTGAAGTGACCGTCGACAGGATAGCCCGAATGATGTTTGATGCTGTGTAGGTGTTTGCAGGTGTTTGCAGACTCGGTCAGCAAGCCTCCTACCCGTCTCACCTATGTACGTCATCTCTTCTCATTTCTGTAGTCGTGATTTCTTTGGGACAATTTGCCTTCCGCGGACACTATGAAACATTAAAAAACCCTTGATTATCTTCATGACTTTTTATTTTATTATGTATTGCTATACACATCCCATAATTGGTATGCCTTACCTTCTTCTCTCCCAAATTACATTACTGACTGCAAATTTTGCGCTATCAAAGTCATATATTACTTGCGGGAAAGCTTCTTACTTAATAATTGGTATGAATATTAGTCTTTTTTGTGGAGAGACGTGTCGTATTCAACCACAATTTCTTTTGGTTATATAAGGGTAGACATCGATAACAATGTTGGCGTTAGATGTGACGATAATCCTATCACAACTACTTCGTAACCAGCACTGTAGATATGATTACGTTAAGGAGGGCGTTTTACCTAATTTGAAGACTTTTTTTTGGAGAGGTTTTTAATCGACCTTTTGGCTAAGTTCTTAGTACTGAAAATCATGTTCAGATTTGCTAAGGGACGGGGTTTGAACACCCCAAACCGATCCATTATCTACGGCCATGCTCGTAATTAAGAATTAACCCTTAATCCATTGAAGGCTTTACATTACCACATTATTTTTTACAACGCAGAAAGTTTGATGACGTTGCAGATCAATTAAAGTATTTAAAAAGTCACGTTATTACACTCAGGGGAGAGTCAAATACACTCGGTCTCTTGTATCAGATGGCGAAGAGTATGTATGCTTATCCTGTTCTTATCACATTGATTTTTCATGCTCCTAATTCGACCCTCTTTTGACCTCTGCTTGTCCCACGCTTGATCCTGAATTCCTTCAATTTTTGTAATACTGCTAAGTCCAGTGAATCTTCATTTTCCAAAAGACGATCTAGTATTCTTATTAAGATCTTTACCTTGTCCATATTTAAAGTGTCCACCATACGTGCTCGTGTAGTCAGCTTGTCAGCTCGTTCATTTCCGCGAACTTCAGCATGACTTGGACAGTAGATCCATACAAGATCCTAAACGGCAGAAGTATCTATGTATGTTGCCCAAGTCCTGTTTATTGTTGTACCGAGAACCATTGTAAGGTTGCTATAACAGCCTCCACCTTTATTCTCATACTCGAGGTTGTTGTCACATAAACTCCGCCCTGTTCGGCCATGCTCCTTCCTCTTACTCTAGCACAAAAGCCCCATCCTGATTTCTATCCACTCTGGACCGACCAATTAGAGTATGACTGCATCATCGCTATTTGCAACCTTTATCAGTTGCTTCATCTAAAGTTTTGACTAGGTTGATGATGACCTTCTTGTACTCGGCCATGTTCTTATTCGTGTACATCCATTCTTATCTCATTATTGTCTCGAATGCGGTGGCTTTCCCGCTTCTCCGCTTGAGCCATCCACGACATCCTCTTTCTATTCTCCTCCCCTTGAAGTCTGCAATTTTCCTGTGTATACTCTGTTCACTTTAAGAATGAAGTGGGTCAGTACTTCTGATTGGTTATTGTACGCAGAACACACTAATCGATTGTTACGTGCCCAATAATATAGTTTTTAAATTTCGTTTTAATTGTTTTTTTTAAAATGCAGTTAAATATTGTTTTTAATTGTATTGAGGTGTTTTTAAATAATATTGTTTTTACAGGTCATCAGCTGTTTAAAAATAACCTGTTGTCCAGGAGTAATGTGGGGGCGGGGGAGGGGGAGTGTGTGTGTTTTTGGCCTACTTCATTCTTAAAGTGAACAGAGTTTCTTCTTCTTCAGCGTTCGCTCTCAAATAATCACTACGAATATTTCGTGTGATTTCCGCCGGGGAGCGTGAAGTACATTTGGGATCTTGGTTATCTGCTAACCATGGGTCCGCCAAGAGCAATGCGTTCCCTTTGCACCCAGAACAGAGTTTAATGGGTTCCTATTATCTGATGCAACAAGCACAGAGACTTTTCCCATGGCCATGCTATGCCAGAAAGATAATATTACCTGTTAATAAGTCGTCTTTCGTGGTTTTGAAATGCAGATTAATAGGTAATATTTTATCTTCCGCAAAGATCGATATTATTTGTGAAATCTTGGGTTTTATTCGATGGAGTCACACAATATTGCTCACCGTCAGACAGCAAAGTTTTACAACTCTCAGAGTGATAATAAGGGTGTAAAGAATGTGTTACACATTACTGTTGTCTTGCTGAAACCATTCTTAGAAAAAGTAATGTTTCTGTGAACGACTAGCGATATAGTGGTCCTAATTAGTTTTCTCAGAGATTAGCTTCCTTGAGCCCCACGTGACAAGGTCTAATGATTGTCTGCACGCTAGAGATATTAATATGTATGAGATATGTACTTGATTTTTGCTTGTTTCTTATGAATATTTTCATGTTTCTCTTTAATATACTTCATTTTCTAATTACTTTCTGACTTGTTTGGCCAGTTTTTACCAAGATAATGAAGTTTTATCGTTGTGTGACTGAGATCGAAATTTGAAAATACAATCACTTTTGAAAATATGTTACGGGCTGGCATAAATTACATCAACATTTACGGAGGGGGGGCGGTCTGAAAATGTTTGATAGTTGTTTACGAGAATTGAGGAGTTGAGAAAAGTTTATGTCAACAATACTTCTCTAATACACAAATTAAAATCTATGAATTTGATGAAAATAAATCTAAAAATTAGTAAAACATCATATAGTTTTTGTGTGTACTTTTACTGTTGAAAATTGTTTTAGGTGATTGTGGGAAAGAGATTTGAAATGATAATAGTTTGGGGGAAAATATAAATATATAGTAATCGAAATAAAACTATGAATTATATTTATAACAACTACAAAATCCATCATCACTTTCAAACAAACAGATGAACAAGTGAATTTCGATTCACTAATTATGCATGCGAAGAAGTACAATCTGTTAAAAATTATCACATTTAAAAAAAGAATAAATACACTCAAATTAATTGTTCAAAGCGGCTGTTACGGGGACGCGAACTATGCGTATACTTAATAAATTATACAGCTAAAAGTTAGGGAGCTGGGACTATGGGAATAGTTCATAAGTTACATAGCTAAAAGCCATGGAGAAAGTCAACAAGTTTTGTTTACATTCCGTAGTCTCCACGGAAGACAAATTGTCTCAAAAGTGGCTACGGATGAAGATAGGAGGAGAATCACTGATCTAATAGAAATGCGCAATTTCATTTCTTCATTGCCATGTTTAAACAATGAACTTTTGTCTACCGGAATCGTATGTTTATCACAAAACATAACATCTAGGAGGCCATCATTCCAACATTTCTAGAAACAACAGAATACAGTTAGTATAAAGAAATAATCGCGAATTCCATAAGCCATGCATAAAAGTTCATGCATACGTGAATGGGTTCTTCTAGTTCATTTGTTGAAAACTCTCTGTGCCGGAGACTGCTTACTAAGGAGACTGGATTCTTGGACATGGGCCTAGTCAGGTTCAAACACACTAGAATGTCAATATCTTCGTTCTTCCAAAAGGTGTTTTATTTCTTTATGATCCAGAAAATATAATGACAGTTTTAATATGGATGTACATTTCTATTAGTATTTTCATTGAGAACAACAGAGTGTAATATTACGTGACTCGACCACCAACCAACACGACGTTTTTCTTCGTCTGAAATGTAAATTTATTCAGTTGTTTACCCAGCCACAAAGAAGTTGGGTACCAGGGCTCAAGCCAAGTAAAGGTCGAGGAATTGCTTAATTGCTACTGACCAAGTGCGATAGGCGGAGCTAGTCATGCGGTTTCTTGTCAACCATTAACTAGGCAGATGAGCACATGTGGGAAAACTATGTCAACCATTGATTGAGTATACAGCTGATCACATGTGGGAAAACTATGTCAACCATTGATTGAGTATACAGCTGATCACATGTGGGAAAACTATGTCAGTCATTGACTAGGCAGATGAGCACATATGGGAAAACTATGTCAGTCATTGACTAGGCAGATGAGCACATATGGGAAAACTATGTCAGTCATTGACTAGGCAGATGAGCACATATGGGAAAACTATGTCAGTCATTGACTAGGCAGATGAGCACATATGGGAAAACTATGTCAATCATTGACTAGGCAGATGAGCACATATGGGAAAACTATGTCAACCATTGATTGAGTATACAGCTGATCACATGTGGGAAAACTATGTCAGTCATTGACTAGGCAGATGAGCACATGTGGGAAAACTATGTCAGTCATTGACTAGGCAGATGAGCACATATGGGAAAACTATGTCAGTCATTGACTAGGCAGATGAGCACATATGGGAAAACTATGTCAGTCATTGACTAGGCAGATGAGCACATATGGGAAAACTATGTCAACCATTGATTGAGTATACAGCTGATCACATATGGGAAAACTATGTCAATCATTGATTGAGTATACAGCTGATCACATGTGGGAAAACTATGTCAACCATTGATTGAGTATACAGCTGATCACATGTGGGAAAACTATGTCAGTCATTGACTAGGCAGATGAGCACATATGGGAAAACTATGTCAGTCATTGACTAGGCAGATGAGCACATATGGGAAAACTATGTCAGTCATTGACTAGGCAGATGAGCAAATGTGGGAAAACTATGTCAACCATTGATTGAGTATACAGCTGATCACATATGGGAAAACTATGTCAGTCATTGACTAGGCAGATGAGCACATGTCGGAAAACTATGTCAACCATTGATTGAGTATACAGTTGATCACATATGGGAAAACTATGTCAGTCATTGACTAGGCAGATGAGCACATGTGGGAAAACTATGTCAACCATTGATTGAGTATACAGCTGATCACATATGGGAAAACTATGTCAGTCATTGACTAGGCAGATGAGCACATGTGGGAAAACTATGTCAACCATTGATTGAGTATACAGCTGATCACATATGGGAAAACTATGTCAGTTATTGACTAGGCAGATGAGCACATGTGGGAAAACTATGTCAACCATTGATTGAGTATACAGCTGATCACATGTGGGAAAACTATGTCAACCATTGATTGAGTATACAGCTGATCACATGTGGGAAAGCTATGTCAATCACTGACTAGACAGCTGATCACATATGGGAAAGCTATGTCAATCATTGATTGAGTATACAGCTGATCACATGTGGGAAAGCTATGTCAATCATTGACTAGACAGCTGATCACATGTGGGAAAGTTATGTCAATCACTGACTAGACAGCTGATCACATATGGGAAAGCTATGTCAATCATTGATTGAGTATACAGCTGATCACATGTGGGAAAGCTATGTCAATCATTGACTAGACAGCTGATCACATGTGGGAAAGTTATGTCAATCATTGACTAGACAGCTGATCACATGTGGGTAAGTTATGTCAATCATTGACTAGACAGCTGATCACATGTGGGAAAGATATGTCAATCATTGACTAGACAGCTGATCACATATGGGAAAGCTATGTCAATCATTGACTAGACAGCTGATCACATGTGGGTAAGTTATGTCAATCATTGACTAGACCGCTGATCACATGTGGGAAAGCTATGTCAATCATTGACTAGACAGCTGATCACATATGGGAAAGCTATGTCAATCATTGACTAGACCGCTGATCACATGTGGGAAAGTTATGTCATTCATTGACTAGACAGCTGATCACATGTGGGAAAGTTATGTCAATCATTGACTAGACAGCTGATCACATGTGGGAAAGTTGTGTCAATCATTGACTAGACAGCTGATCACATGTGGGAAAGTTGTGTCAATCATTGACTAGACAGCTGATCACATGTGGGAAAGTTATGTCAATCATTGACTAGACAGCTGATCACATGTGGGAAAGCTATGTCAATCATTGACTAGACAGCTGATCACATGTGGGAAAGTTGTGTCAATCATTGACTAGACAGCTGATCACATGTGGGAAAGTTATGTCAATCATTGACTAGGCAGTTGAGCACATATGGGAAAACAGTGTGCTATGACGTTGATTCGTACTTCAGTTGACTTATAGTGCCTTAATTAACTCTATTTATGTACAGAAGAACAATAGATGGGTCAGAAGTAAAAACAATATTCTTTTGGTGATAGATATTGCAGGAGTTAAAACCAAATGTCTAGTGAGGAAGATTGAAATGATTTCTTGGTCTGTTTAAATGTCAGAAAAAAAAACGTAAGAAATAATATGAAAGCAGAAGAGATGACATTTTATAGAACATACAAAAAGCCTAATGAAGATATCTTGCAATTATTCTTCTGCTTTCTCATGCCAGTAATGCTTATATTTGCAGTGTTGTTTCTTGTATAAATTGGACGATATTTTCCTTTTCTTATTAGTACCATAGAGTTTAACATTCAAAAGAGTGTCAGAAGTAATGTGACAGTATTCAAAAGTATGTACACCGTAATGTGACAGTTTGCACATTCTTAAATATCTTGAAATAAGTGAGCTTGGAAAACAAAAGTAACTGCTGACTGTGATTAAAAGAACTGTCAACAATATTTGGATACATAATGAGAACAGTAAAAGAAGAACACGTCGTGGCAGTTGGCAAGTAGAAGAATGTGACCTACCATGTGTTATCAGTCTAAGCTGGGAGCAAAGAATAGCAACACCGTCACCTATCGTACATATTGTAAGGCTTGACTAGGGAAGGTTTGCTGGGGGAAAGAGGTGTTATCCCAGTAAATCAAGTTGACTCACAAGTCATACTTTTTCGGATGTGTCTGACCGAAATGAGCGCAGAAATCACAAGCTAAGTTGTAAAACTTGATACAGCGCATTCTGCTATACAGACTACATTCTGCTACACAGACTACATTCTGCTACACAGACTACATTCTGCTACACAGACTACAATCTGCTACACAGACTACATTCTGCTACACAGACTACATTCTGCTACACAGACTACAATCTGCTACACAGACTACATTCTGCTACACAGACTACAATCTGCTACACAGACTACATTCTGCTACACAGACTACAATCTGCTACACAGACTACATTCTGCTACACAGACTACAATCTGCTACATAGACTACAATCTGCTACACAGACTACAATCTGCTACACAGACTACAATCTGCTACACAGACTACAATCTGCTACACAGACTACATTCTGCTACACAGACTACAATCTGCCACACAGACTACAATCTGCTACACAGACTACATTCTGCTACACAGACTACAATCTGCTACACAGACTACATTCTGCTACACAGACTACAATCTGCTACACAGACTACAATCTGCTACACAGACTACAATCTGTTACACAGACTACAATCTGCTACACAGACTACATTCTGCGGGTGTTTGAGAGCAAATGCAGAATAAGATGAAGAAAATCTTGGTGGACAGGGAAGGAACAAGAAGGAAAGATGTCGAAGACTTGACTTTGTGGCATAAGGTGAAGTCTCTATAGGAAATGATTGACAGTGCACGAGACAAAAGTCTACGAACAGGTACGTGAACCAATGCTACACAGCACAGTCTATAATAGCCCTTAAATGTAAATAGCATATGGACAACGATAGAGATAGATAAATATCATGCTGTAGTTGCATGACGTATAACCTACCTCACAGAAGACTTGCTGTATCCCTAAGTGCAGAGAATAGTTCCTTTCCCCGATGTTGTTAGTTTACTCAATTATGATAGTCGGATACCCAATTTTACAGATGGTTACTGGAGACATATGCAAACCTTCCGAGATTTGAGCTAATAATCTTTGGACAATAAACTAATGCATTTTTTGTAATAGCAGCTAAGTCAATCCACTTCTAAACGGGACAATTATATGAACTCAAACAGTGAGAAATAGGACGTCGTTGTGGGTGTGCGAATCACACTCAACAAAAGAAACTCTTAATAATTGCACCACACATTTAGATATGGTCTGTTGGTTGAAAAAATATATATCTGTCTCTAATGTAAAACGTTGGTATTTGTTACTGGTACATGATGTTGTAGTGCGCAATTAAATATAGCGGCTATACTTTACAGAAACACTGATTCACGTAGTCATTAGGAGATGATCTCAGGTAGTGATGCTCGAATATGCTTTACAGAAACACTGATTAGCGTAGTCATTAGGCGATGATCTGAGGTAGTGATGCTCGAATATACTTTACAGAAACACTGATTGGTGTAGTTGCTGAGAGATGATAGGAGGTAGTGATGCTAAAATATACTTTATAGAAACACTGATTGGTGTAGTTGTTGAGAGATGATAGGAGGTAGTGATACTAGAATATACTTTACAGAAACACTGGCGTAGTCATTAGGCGATGATCTGAGGTAGTGATGCTAGAATATACTTTACAGAAACACTGATTGGCGTAGTCATTAAGAGATGATAAGAGGTAGTGATGCTAGAATCTTGGATAATACTATTTAAGAATCCCGTGACGTTGTGGTTAAGATAGTTTCCTGCGCTCGTGTTGTCTTGTTCAAAAGTAGGATGCGAGGTCCTGTTTAAAGTTCATTTTTTCGCCAGAGATTCATGGGAATGTAGCTTGAAGCTAGTGTATTAGCTATTGTGTTAGTTACGAGTGTCACTCTCATCAGTCATCAGCCGACGTAATACTCAAGTGTTATACTTACTATATATATATATATATATATATATATATATATATATATATATATATATATATATATATATATATATATATACTATATATATATATATATATATTATATATATATATATTCGTATACACACAATATATACACACACACACACTATTGCTGGACATTTCATTTACCTAGATTCCTTCACGAAGAAAAGGTGTAAAGGGCAGAAACCAGTACTCTCCAGATTGAACGATGTGGTGCTGTTGTGTTTAGTTCTTGTATGTTGTTTAGACCCATAGTTATACTCTCTTTAATATTTATTCTGTTAAGTGTTTCTATTTCTTTTACTATTTTGAACCAATTAATTGCTTGTAGTGGTAATCTATTTTCATTCATTCTAAGTACATGTCCTATATAAGTCACGGTTTTCGTCTTATTGATGTAGAAAACTATTGTTGTTTGGTGTCTTCTTCTTGTTCGATGTTTAACATGTTTACGCAGGAAGTCCGGTTTTTCTCAATAAATGTTTCTGTATGTTAAAGTTTCCTGAGACTCCTATACTGCTTTCTGTGGATGTATGGGGAGGTATCTGCGGGTAAGTATTTCAACCTCATCTGTGTTTGTTGTCTAAATACGTTATTTTAACAAGTTGCATGGTACCATGATCTAACGAGTGGTATCGAAATGTTTATTGTTATTGTCTTTCAGCACCTTGCTCTTTTTTATTTTTTATTTTATCTTCCCGTTAGGTAACATTTGAGTAGTTTTTCACTGAGTGAATTATGTTTAAATTTATGTTTTCAACATTCCCTTTCATGTCTGAATAATTTTGTGGCAAGTAAATATTCAATACTGTAGAGTATCACTTTTATAACTATTAATGATTATAGGAAAGTTCGGTGATAGACACGGAATTTTTCACAAATAATCGCACACGTTAATATAATCAGCATTATGAATACCATCTTTACTTAACTAGGAGATCTGGTACCTATATCTTTGACTGCGTTCATGTGGTAAGAAAATGTCTCCAGTTGAACCTGGAAATCTCACCTAGACTATAGTAATAAAACCCATAACCCGTTAGCGGCGTATGACTGACACACTGGAGACACCAGCACAAGAAGCTCTCCAAACACTTCTGTATTTAGTCATTCGGAGGAGTGTAGGAAAATCATGGCCATACCATTCCTTGATGTTGTTAAACTAGGATTTTCTTTGATGTGATTTTCTTCACCCACCATCGACTGTTTCTTGCAAAATAGTTTTATAAAGTGACTCGTATCTCCTTACATGTCCAAACGAAACAAGACTACATGACTAAGAATTCAGTCATTAACATGTGAGCTACCGCATCACTGCTACATGTGTATAAATAAAAGTACACATAGACTAGACAAACAATGTGTGATTGTTGTCTGTGTTGCCTGGAAGAGAAGGCATCTTAATTAATGATTGAAAACAAAACTCCAAAATTAAAGTTAGAACTTTTGGTTCAATAGAAAACAACAGATATTGCCACTGAAAATTTCGGGTATGAGTTGAGAAAGTCTGACAAAAACTTGAAGAGTCCCAATTTGTGAGGGCCCCAGATGAAGGAGTGACTACCCTGTGCACTAATTAGTAATGGGCGCAGGCAATCAAAGAGCACACACCGTAACATTGCAGTACGTGACCTTAAACCTTGTCCAAACAACTTCCGGGACTCCGGAAGAGAAATGGGCCTGCATAACTGGTATTAGGGTATCGTGTTCTTTCACCGCCACCTGCTGACCATAGGGGATGGTGACAACTGGGGATTCATCATATTTCGGATAGCTGTTTCCCTCTCTGCGACTTTCTTTCTCAAATTGATATTATTCACACGTTTCATTTTCGTTGTTTCTATAATTGTTCTACTGTTTTATATCACTTTAAAATGACATTCGTCTTTGTTGTTTCTATAACATGATCTTGCATTTCCATTTCAATTGGCTTAATGCGCTTTGTTATACTTCTACAAATCTTTCAGAGTTTAGTTTAAGTGCGATTCGATAAAGCTTTGTTTTCATTACATGATGACATAAAATCAAGTTCTTCAAACTCTACCTCAGAAATTTCTTTAAAATATTCGTTAAGCCAACCGTCAAATATATTTTTATAGAAAAATCTCAAAACATTAACAGCAAGGAATATAAGGAGGAAAACATAACACAAAAATAGGTTAAACGTAAGGAAAATGTTCCATGAAAGAAGGTGAAAAATGGCATCAGAAAAGTACATATGCATATGGGTGCAGTAGTTGACTGAAGAAAGTTATTTTGTTTTCAAATTTTTGTGGGGAGGGGGGAGAGAAGGGAGGAAACTCGTTTCTTGTAATTACACAGACACATGCTATATTTTGGGAGTAGCAGCTACCCACCAACACAAAAAGGTTGCCCACATCCGCTTTACGGGCATTAACAACGGATATGTGATTTATATTTTTTAATGATCTTTTTTTATACTTTATGTTAATGGCGAGATGACTTATGTTATACACTACTCTTGGTGGTAGCTTTCCTACTATTTGCTTCTCAATGCTACTTAAGAATATCGTATCATATATAGCCATAAATGGCGCATATTTTGGCTTTTGTTACCTGTCATCCGTTCTCTCACAAAGGAAATGTACTTGTTACTTCTTTTTAGTAGCCTCCGCGAGTTTAAACAGGTCTTCATGACAAAATGTAACATAACTCTTAACATAATTATAGAGAAGGGACAACTAGGTTCTAAACATCCGTTCATCTGAGGCCTTTGTATCGACAACACATCGCAGCACATTTTTATTGCGAGTCACAATGAGAGGCTTCTTCCTTTTTTTTTCATTTATCAGTTTCACACTTTTGATTGATCGGCAACATACGAGTAGCCTCTTGAAAGACGTGATAGAGTAGTGTTGTGGCATGTTTATGTTGATAGGTCAAAAAGACCTCCAATAATAAAATTTTCATCTTCAGGTGTATCGCATTTTCTGTACTTCACTGTGCCAAAAACTTTGTGAAATTTGTGAGACCCTCTTTAACCTCTCTAAAGGGAAATAACACGTATATTTTATCTGCTTTATCGGAGGATTGAGGACATGTACCCATTGCATGTGGTCGTGGACATTCTATTGTACGTGAGTTTTCAAACTGCTATTGATGAGCAGGATTTTCGGAGAACATAGCAGGTTGTGCTAAGATGTACAGCTTAGGTGTAATTTCTGCACCTTTCAATTACTTCAAAATGTCTATTTAGTCTCTTTGAAATGGATTGGGGCGGCCAACTCTTAGCTCCAAACCGAATTATTTGTCTCATAAGCCATACGTGAAAGAACACAGAGTTGTTATTCTTTCTCCTCAAGCTACAAACTGTGACACAGAACATTTCGTTCTTTGGATTACATCTTGTTAACTATTAGGAATAGGAGAAAACGGTGAAGAAGACGAAGAATTATACTTTTATGGGAGCTATTGCTCAATATACATTTTCTTTCCAATTCCATTCATTGACAGGCAATCTTCCAAATAACAAGCACAATTGACTTTGAAAATTCACTTGTTAATCACATCATGGTAGCTCCTAACACTATCATCATCATCATCATTACCACCACCACCACCACCACCACCACCATCATCATCATCATCATCACCACCATCATCATCATCATCATCATCATCATCATCATCACCACCACCATCATCACCACCACCATCATCATCATCATCATCACCACCATCATCATCATCATCATCATCATCATCATCATCACCACCACCATCATCATCATCATCATCATCATCATTACCATCATCATCATCATCACCATCATCATCATCATCATCATCATCAGTGCCACGCCACCTGGCGTAGGCGATCATGGCTATCCGTAACTCTCTATCTCCAGTATTATCTATCAAGATTGGTGTTTTTTTCCCTGCCGTGCCAGATTGTCAAACTGTCTAATACTTTCTCACGTTTCTGTCCATGGTATTCTCAGCATTCTTCTATAGAACCCCATCTCTATTGCCTCTAATGCCCCACTTTCCAGTTTATTTATAGTTATTATATAGATGATTATAGTTAGTATAGGAGTTATATAGCACTGCACAAATCTCTTCTCACCTCTAATTACAAGGTCATATTACACAAGACTATCATGTGCCATGCAGACTGGCGTATGCGATCATGTTTCTCCACGACTCTCTGTCTCTTGTGTTGTCAATAAGCTCTGTTGGTGAGCTTCTACCGTGCCACGATACAAGCCCATCTAGTAACTATAGACAAACGACTATAGGAAACTATAATAAAGATTGGAGAGGTCTGAAAATAGAAACATCATAGATATACGAAGAACTGATAAATAAACACCAAATTGGAAGTGTGAGTATCATTATTCTGATTGGTTTATTGAGACGATGATCAGGTAACTATATACTTGTTCCATGATGACCTTCACTAGCATGCCATCCATTAGTCTATTTGCTGCGCTGGAGCTGCTGTTGCACAAGTTATTTGAAGCTGTCTACAGGCAGGAGACGTTCGTTCTTGACTGATATCTGGATCATGGTGCTTCTGTGAGGAGGATAGAAAATATTTTTCTTGTAGATGATGTTATGTTATGTTATGTTCCTCCAGGGCCATAGGCGGCGCATAGGGCAGAAACCATAGCTTTCCATTTCTGTCTTTGTGTTGCCAGGTCTTTCAATTGTTGCGTGTTGTTTAGGTTCATTGACATGCCTTCTCTATTAATGGTTCTTCGTAGAGTTTCTCTAGGTCTCCCTCTTCTTCTTACTCCAGGTGGCACCCAATATAGTGATTGCAGGGGAATTCTTAGGCTGTTCATTCTAAGAACATGGCCGATGTAAGTCCAACGCCTTTGTCTAATGAAGGAAGATGATGATGTCAACATATTGTAATCTGCAGAAAATTGGCTGACGATCTGCAGGTTTTTAGTATAATTGGAAATGTGGTCAGCGATTAAGTTGAGCATTTCATTTACTTCAGCTATAGGCAACCTTTTTTAGATCCAGGGGAAGATTGGGTTTTTATCGCGACGGCTGGGATCGAAGGCATTAACTCAAATTAGACTTTCAATTTGTTGTTTTAGGTGCCTGAAATATTTTTTAATTAGTTTCAAAGTGGTTTTTTTTATTAAGTTCGTTTGAAATTCTAAAGAATGACAATTAGTTATGACCAAGAGCTGAAAACTGTCTCTGCACCTTACGACTTGTCGTGTTTGTGGTCTCCAGTTATCAGATATCAAAAGAAAGCAGATGGCGAGCATTTCTGTTTCATCACCAAAAATATACACCATTACAAGAAAAAAGATATCTTCTATGTTATTCTGCATAAAAATTCAGACTACAATTACATATTTGAAAGAGAAAACAGAAAAATTGATAGTTGCTAGGACCATATAATTGAATGACATGTCATTAATAATGATCTTATAGTCTTATTCTCATGCGAGTATACTAAGATGAATTGTTATCTACCAAGGAGAATATATTTAACATATATACTGCAGACATGAGATAAACATAGTGACCTGGTACCCATTTCTTTAGCCTGAATTAACCTAGGATCCGTGATGATTGCATCTTTTGGACATGCATGTCGACATAACTCATTGTCATAAACTGGAAACAGTCTAATTGAAAGAAGCAGAGAAGGACAACGAAAACCATGGACAGAAAACATTACAGACTGGGCAGTTCAAAAATTTTAAAATTCATTCCCATACAGAAAATTTAAATCATTGGATGACTCTGTATGTTGATGCATGAAATTCAGTACCATTACGGTCGTGGCGAGTTATTAGTTTACGGATATAGTTTATAAGGAATATATATATATATATATATATATATATATATATATATATATATATATATCGATTATTCTTGTTAATTTAACAACGGTGAAACGTATCATAATACAAGAAGTATATAGGTTTCCATCAACGCTTTAATAATAGAAATCATGCACAGAGTATAACTGAATTTGTCATCAATGGATTCTTGTGCGCTGTTTGACAAGATCAGATCCTGAGCCATCATACCTGTGGAAGCCAAATCATGTCACTTTAGCTACGGCAATTATTCGATGCCGACATATACTACAACGCTCAAGTACAGGAGTGACTCTACTGGATGCCAATTTTAAGCTCTGTTTACCTCGCAGACCACAATTCCTCCGAGAGATTAAATTAATGCCATAAAAACTGGACAGTGAAATCGAAATAACTCGAAAAGTTAATTAAGGATAGTGAGCTATTGCGTTTCACTTTTCCGCTCCATCTAATCAATTAATTTTTGACAGAAATTGTATAATTATGACTAATGACGCAATACACAGCTATTGTTTGTGATACTCTCGATACAGTCAGGAGTGTCGGTGGCAGAATTTCTAGTCCATTTAGCGAGTACCGGGAGCAGTGTGTTCCCATAAATGAACAAACGGTTCTGTTAGTTTGTTCCATTGGCCGGAGGCGTCACAATTACTGAAAATTACAGTTTATTTAACGCATTTGGCGTGAAATTAATGGATGGTGTGCGAGTTGAAGGATCCATTCTGTTGTGGTTAGAAGACACATAACATTGGCCCTATCTGTGAGCATCGGTGACAGATGGCGCGTCGGTAACCAAGATGAAGTATCTTTCTGGTACTGATACTCATGTGCTTTTGGTGACTCGAATATCATCACTCATTATTTAAAGTATCACTTTAGAATCACAAAGTCACCAAGAGATTATCTCTTCAACTTTATTATTCGTTTCTACGTGAGCAGAGAATAGGAGGCATCAAGGTAATAGATATGGAAGGGATGATGGATATGGGTTCGAACAACCCCTTCTTAGATAAATGAAAAGTCCAATTATATACTGTAAATATTTTTTTTTAAGTTATCACACATGGTAAAACTACCTCCTTCAAATACAACCAAATCGCATCTTGATATGTTCCGGCGACTTGAACAAATAAAGGTTTACACTTATCAAAATCTCATTCTTTTCTTAGTATTTACGTCTTGAGATGACAGTGACAGAAGTATACCTTTGTGCATTAAAAATGGTTACATTTGCTTAAAAACAATCTTGTCTGATACACAATAATGCAGGAAAACCTTTACTCCAATACAACTAACAGTTGGAAAAGAAAACAACAAATATACGAAGAGACGGATAAATCAAAACTGAACGATGAGCCACTACACTGGTAGTTTTATTGAGATGGGAATATAGTAGCACCTATGGACTCGTTCGTATATTAATCAATAGCAGTTATATTTTTATTTATCTGCGGATAGAACTGACAAAAGTATTGACAAGATGCTAAGTAAAACAATGCAATTTGAAATTATGATCGTTGAAAATGTGATATTTGCAAGATTGTACGACATCTCAACAAGGAAGGTTAGATGAGCAAACATTTTGTGTCCTTTTTTTCGTGTGGCATAATATAATTAAAATTGCTACTCGATAAACCTTCAATGATATTCGATTTTTTCTCTCTGAATAATGTACTGATGTATGTAACAATACATCTCTACCCTTATTGTAGGTGATAGTTGGTGTGTTACAGGAGCCTGATAGGAGAGTGAAACAAAATTACACTACCAACTGTCATGCATGTTGTAAGAGATGGTTAAAGGAGGTTGGACGTGGGGTTGAATATTTTAACCATGATCTCAGTCGTAATGAAGTCTCATATTCGAGTTGCTAGGAGGGAAAGTCTACAGTAGTCTCATGCTTGGGTTGCTAGGAGGGAAAGTCTACAGTAGTCTCATGCTTGGGTTGCTAGGAGGGAACGTCTACAGTATTCTCATGCTTGGGTTGCTAGGAGGGAAAGTCTACAGTAGTCTCATGCTTGGGTTGCTAGGAGGGAAAGTCTACAGTATTCTCATGCTTGGGTTGCTAGGAGGGAAAGTCTACAGAATACGCATGTTCGGGTTGCTAGGAGGGAAAGTCTACAGAACACTCATGCTCGGGTTGCTAGGAGGGAAAGTCTACAGTAGTCTCATGCTTGGGTTGCTAGGAGGGAAAGTCTACAGTAGTCTCATGCTTGGGTTGCTAGGAGAAAATGTCTATAGATCTCGCATGCTTAGGTTGCTAGGAGGGAAAGTCTACAGAATACGCATGTTCGGGTTGCTAGGAGGGAAAGTCTACAGAACACTCATGCTCGGGTTGCTAGGAGGGAAAGTCTACAGTAGTCTCATGCTTGGGTTGCTAGGAGGGAAAGTCTACAGTAGTCTCATGCTTGGGTTGCTAGGAGGGACAGTCCACAGTAGTGTCATGCTTAGGTTGCTAGGAGGGAAAGTCTACAGTAGTCTCATGCTTGGGTTGCTAGGAGAAAATGTCTATAGATCTCGCATGCTTAGGTTGCTAGGAGGGAAAGTCTACAGAATACGCATGTTCGGGTTGCTAGGAGGGAAAGTCTAAGGAACACTCATGCTCGGGTTACTAGGAGGGAAAGTCTACAGTAGTGTCATGCTTGGGTTGCTAGGAGGGAAAGTCTACAGTAGTCTCATGCTTGGGTTGCTAGGAGGGAAAAGTCTACAGTAGTCTCATTCTTGGGTTGCTAGGAGGGAAAGTCTACAGTAGTCTCATGCTTGGGTTGCTAGGAGGGAAAGTCTACAGTAGTCTCATGCTTGGGTTGCTAGGAGAAAATGTCTATAGATCTCGCATGCTTAGGTTGCTAGGAGGGAAAGTCTACAGAATACGCATGTTCGGGTTGCTAGGAGGGAGAGTCTACAGTAGTCTCATGCTTGGGTTGCTAGGAGGGAGAGTCTACAGAACACTCATGCTTGAGTTGCTAGGAGGGAAAGTCTACAGTAGTCTCATGCTTGGGTTGCTAGGAGCGAGTCTACAGAACACTCATGCTTGAGTTGCTAGGAGGGAAAGTCTACAGTAGTCTCATGCTTGGGTTGCTAGGAGGTAAAGTCTACAGTAGTCTCATGCTTGGGTTGCTAGGAGGGAAAGTCCACAGTAGTCTCATGCTTGGGTTGCTAGGAGGGAGAGTCTACAGAACACTCATGCTTGAGTTGCTAGGAGGGAAAGTCTACAGTAGTCTCATGCTTGGGTTGCTAGGAGGGAAAGTCTACAGTAGTCTCATGCTTAGGTTACTAGGAGGGAAAGTCTACAGTAATGTCATGCTTGGGTTACTAGGAGGGAAAGTATACATAATGCTCATGCTCGGGTTGCTAGGAGGGAAAGTCTACAGAATAATCATGCTCGGGTTGCTAAAGTCTACAGAAAGGGTTGCTAGGAGGGGACCGACCCTTTTGCCTGCAGTATGTTTTGAGATTGCAAGAAAGTCACTACAAAGTTCCATCTAGAGTTGAAAAGTGTCTAGTGCGTGTCATTGTACTCGATAACCACATTGAGTATAACAGTCATCTTCAATATTTTGCCTAAACTTCACTATGGAAACGAAAGAGATAAAATCACTAACTAGGAGCTAAAATTAAAACTCAAACACCTGGTACAGAGAACAAAAGTCATACATTCGTTTTATCTCGTAGTTTTATCATCATTATTATTATCATCATCATGTATCAGTTGATTCATTTCTATATCTGCTTTCCATTATCTTAATCTCGCATGCATATGTGTTTCGACTTGGACGAACTATTGAGAGGAAAGAGACAAAGAGTTAACTTATATTTTTCATTCTCCCAATTCGAAGCCAATACTATCACAAGTTCAAAATGATTCCTTGACAGTAAGAAAGTAATTAGCAAATATCTTAACCAATTGTTGGAACGGGAAGACAAAAATATATTACAGTTTGTTCTTATTTTTCTCGATCGCAGTTTAACAAGCCTACACGACAAGTCCGGTTTTCTTAATAATGCTACTCTATTTGAAAGCCCCTCAAGGCTCTCATACAGCGTTCTGTGGATACCTGTCTCTCTGGGCCAGTGCTCCTCTATTAACTGGTTTAGTGTAATGCAGTCTTACAGGATATGTTCCGTAGTCTGTGCTGCCTGCCCACATGGATACATTCTGTTAATTTTGATACAGATGTGATGGAGCCACAGTCTTGGTCTATTTAAGGGGTTGTTTAGTCTGCTTTGTTAGTGCTCTGATGTGGGCTGTCCATAAATAACATCAACAAAAATTGTTGTACTAAATTGGACCCCCTCCTCCCTTGTTAACAACTGTCAGGAATTCCCTGCTTAATTATGTCCAATCCCCCCCCCCCCCTCCAAAATAAGGTTGTTTTAATTTGGTAGAAAAATTACGAAAAAACTATATGGTATTTTTCCAGTGTTTAGATATTTCCAGTGTTTTGAAGTTTTCAGTGTTTAGAAGTTTCCAGTGTTTAGAAGTTTTCAGTGTGTAGAAGTTTCCATAGAAGTTTGCAGTGTTTAGAAAAATGTTTTATATTAAAACAATTCAATTGGTTTACATGACATGTATTGTTGCCGTCACCTTTTATTCACCCCCATCCCCCTTGTTAACAACTGTAAAAACTTTCCAGATTCCTTTCCCCTAGCCCCTTCCTAATTGTTGTAATTTATGGACTAGTTCCAATTTCCGCGCCCTATAGGCATATTTATGGAATATAGTGTTGGACCCGTATTGTGGAATATGGTGTTGAACCCGTATTGTGGAATATGGTGTTGAACCCGTATTGTGGAATATGGTGTTGAACCCGTATTGTGAATATGGTTTGGAATATGTAAAAAAATGTTGCTATTTTATTTTATGTTGTTGACAAGCGAGGAATGAAAACGTAACTGTAGACTACAAGTGGCGGTTGTAATATCAATCAATCTATCAAATCAATTAATCAATCAATCAATCAATCAAACGTCATGCCGAGTGGCGTTGGCAATAATTTCTATATAACTCTTTTTTTTTCACCTGTCTTATGAGTGAGTTCATTTAGTAACATCTCCCATGCCATGATAACAGCTCATCCAGCGTTTTTCTCTCTGTCTTCAGCTACATTTTCTTCCCTGGATTTTTCCGGTGGTTACTAAATGTTTAAACTTTTTCGTCTCATCACATTTCCTATGAATCAGAACTCTCTTTTTTTTTAAATGTGCATTCTATTAACAATGTGATTTATTTCGAGAAAAGAACCATATAAATAAAGATAGTAAGACTTATTTGACATTAATTAGTAAGGCAGTGACCGGAAGAGATATAGAATACATTTTGAACGCCGAATATGATATGTAAATATATTGTGAAACTATATTTGAAAAAAGAAATATTGACGAGAAAGAATACTGAGATTGTAATTGTCAGATTTTGTAACAAAATATTGACTCCGTGGTAGAATAAAGGATAATGTGCCAAGTATCACAAATCCATTTCAGTCGAATTTGCTCGTATTTCGAAAGTCGATCATCCTTATTGTACTGGCGATAGGATTAGATGTCTAAGTGTGATGCCTAAAATTTCTACAATAGTTAATGCCATATGCCGCATATGCTTCAATAATTACTATATACGTTCAATAAAGTAGAAATGATTCTTGATTAGGAACAAGCGTCACAGCACTGGAGGCATTCCAGTCCATATAAGCTCTTCTTGCTGTTCCGTCAGCTATCTAAAATCGTAAAAACAGTGTCCTAGTCAGATGCTTATTACGCGTTATTCTGATCTTTCCGGAGAGGGAGCACTTTCTACTATCGCCTCTAGTCCCTCCAATTTCTACCATTCTCTGAATATGAACATTGTCTCGTTCGACCTCCTCTTCGTATTCTTGTAGGGTATCCATGACTGCTGTAATCAATTGAATCCTATCTTTTCATATCTGGGTGCCGTTCACTAAGGCTTTACCAGGCAACACATCGGCTCTTTCGTTTCCCCTGACTCCAGCACGAATTGAACAGTAGATCCATATAATGCTCTGAGCATTGTTGAGAAGAGTGACCCATTCAGTTCTGATCATACACATTTCTATCTTGCGCAGCATATTTTGAGAGTCCGATAGAATAACTGAGTCTGTTGGTGGATTCGTCACCAGCCAAGTGAGAGTTGCTACCACCGCCTCTATTTCCATTCTTATACTCGATGTTGTAGTGGGGTACGTAGCAGACTTCTCAGCTAATTTCTTGCCATTTTGGTAGGTCACGAAACCCCACCCACACCTGTTTAGTTCTTGTGTTACTGATCCGTTTATGTAAATTATTGTATCGTATGGCTTCGAGTGCTGCAGTAAAGTTCTTGGATCATTTCCTCTGTTCTATTGGCAGCCAAGTCGCGTCACTCTCGTCCCATCTGTATCACAACTGTTGAGAATAACTCTCTTTCTTTGTCAAAAGTCACCCATTCACAGCCTCTTACCAAGTCCTCAAGCTCACAAACTCTGAGTTAGGGTATCTTCTGCTATCCATGAACTTCCTCTCTTGATACGCTTTCCTTTTGTGTTGTCTGTAGATTGGTGTAAGAGGTAGAAGTAGAAATAAAGAAGAAAGGAAAAAATCCTCAATGACACACCTTCTATTAGAGCTTTTTATATTAGCAATGTTCAGCTCTTTGTCATAGCAAATATCGAATTGCAAATATTAAATTTCCTCTGTCAGCAGCTATGCATCCTGACGGTTCAGAAAGCAATTTACTGAAACCAAAATATGTTCAAGAAAACCATTATAGGAAAAAAAAGAACTTATTGCTAATTCCTGAATAGATATACTATAAATCATCATCATCAGGTGCCATGCCGGCTGGCGTAGGCGGTCATCGCTCTCCACAGCTCTCTGTCCACAGTATTATGTATCAAGGTCGTTGTTGTTTCCTGGCCGTGCCAGGCTGTCAAACTGTAATATTTTCTTACTTTGTCGCCCTCTGTCTCTGTTGTCTTCAATTTTACCTGTTGTGACTATGTTCTCTAAACCTGCCTGTCTCATGAAGTGGCAAAAAAAAGAAGATTGCCTTTTTCTTATATTGTTGATTAAGGACCGTTTCGCATTTGACTCTTTCAACACCTCTACATTCGTTTTTCTGACAGTCCATGGTATTCTCAGCATTCTTCTGTAGAACCACATCTCTGTTGCCTCTAATTTCCCACTTTCCAATTTGTTTATTGTCCAAGACTCGCACCCATATGTTAATATGGGTTATATAGCACTGCATAACTCTCTTTCTCACTTCTAATGACAAGGTCATATTACACAGTATATTTTTCATTTTTCTGAATGTTGTTTATACTATCAATATACATATATAATGTTTAGACAAGCACCCATACGGTTTGACATAAATTTAATATAGGAAATCAATTGTGAGGCTTAGGTCATGTCAATTCTCTACTTGATATCCCGGGAGAGCTGAATAGACATTGTTTCACTCAGAAAACTATGAAAGTGGAAACTGAACTGTTTAAGTTGACACTTTCAACCACACAAGATACACCTGCCGTGTGTTGAACGCGCTGGGGTTAATATCATTAGCACAAATGAGCAGACACGGTCTGTGTCTTGATTGTTCAAATTGAAACAAAGTTCCTACCTGCCTGTTCACGATAATTCAATACTCTTACCCCATGAGGGGATGTTGCTGTGAAAGTTCATCCCAGAAAGTGATCTTCCTAACGAAAAAAGTGGCATAGGTTACACAGATTGCCATTGGGAAGGGAAGTTGGTGACTTGGTGAAATAGATAATTTTTATCGAATTATGTTCATTAAAGTCTGTGGTAATTTCGTTGAAATCGTATTTGCCTTTGTGGAGTCATGTTTGTGTTAGTGGAAGTTTTGATAATTAATCAGTCACATAACAAAACTAATACCGTCTTAAAACAGTAACTTGTGTAAATAACATGTTTGGAAATGAGACCTTACATTAAATAGTAACTTGTATAAATAACATGTTTAGAAATGAGATCTTACATTAAAACAGTAATTTGTGTAAACATGTTTAGGAATGAGACCTTATATTAAAACAGTAACTTTTCTAAATATGTTTAGAAATGAGACCTTACGTTAAAACAGTAACTTGTGTAAATAACATGCTTAGAAATGAGTCATTACATTAAAACAGTAACTTGTGTAAATACCATGTTTAGGAATGAGACCTTACATTAAAACAGTAGTTTGTGTAAATATGTTTAGGAATGAGACCTTACATTAAAACAGTAGTTTGTGTAAATATGTTTAGAAATGAGACCTTACATTAAAACATTAACTTGTGTAAATAACATGTTTAGAAATGAGACCTTACATTAAAACAGTAACTTGTGTAAATAACATGTTTAGGAATAAGACCTTACATTAAAATAGTAACTTGTGTAAATAATATGTTTAGAAATGAGACCTTACTTTAAAAAACATAATTTAAAAAAAAGGTCAGGCTTATGGCGGAGTGCTAAAGCATACCTCTGTTACGGCCAAGGTTACGAGTTTGATCCTCGCCACAGGAAATTATGCATCCAGATCGTTGAGAAAGCAATGGCAAACTAATGTAGGTATTTATATTGCCTAGAAAAATCACTACAGCCAAAGAATGTTGGGTGATTGGCTACGTCCTGAATAGGATACGCCACCAATATAAAAAGGAGAACTTGACATGTGACTAGAATGTGACATTTAGTACTAAGTCGCCCATATGTTGTCGTGGCTCGAGGTTATGTGGAGAAAGTAATAGCGATACTTTTTCCTGGCGCGTATGTCGTAATAAGCGATTAAGGAGGTTTGGGAGATGGAGTTCGCTGTCACGTCCCATATATGGTAATAGTAACACATGCGGCATGCTAAAGTTGGATGTTTCAGACCAAAATGTGCTGATATTTTAGCTAAAGTGTAAAGGATTACAACATTCTACTACTCTGCAGACAATAATTTGAGAATGAACGCGGAAGAAGAATTTATCAATGTTTTGGTAGGAAAGATGTAATGTAAAAGACACAATGAACTGTTTCTACATCTAAAAATTACATTGGTACAAATCTATAAAAACCAAGCATTTAATGAATTAGCAATACTCCTTAGAAAAAAAAATCATTAATTAATATATGTGAAATATGTGTTGCCAAATATTATTGTTGTTATAGTAAGCTACGTTGTATTTGCAAACATACAAACATAAAATATAGAGGGATTTCGGTTTCTGTAACCGAAATAGCAGAAGTCAAATTCTGTGTCAGTGATTCAGTATGCTCCTCGTCCAAGGAATATATCTTGTTGCATGCAGCATCACCGCCTTTTTGCTAAAGAAATGTGATCAGATTTCGATCCTCCAAAATTAAAATTAATATTAAACGTTAGTCCAGTACCAAACATGTGTCTCTGACAAAAATACGGATATTGGCAATCTTTCTGGAAAGCGTTACATAAGATTACAGAAGTACTTCAATTTCACGAAGGCAAATAAGAATGTGTTATTGCTTGTAACATTCTCTGTTAATAAAACACTACCAACATGTATTTATTGACATTCTGTGTTAACAAAATACTACCAACATTTATTATGGACATTCTCTGTTAACAAAATGCAACCAACATTAATTATGACATTCTCGGTTAACAAAGCACAAACATTTAATTAATATCGATTCCCTGTTAGAAAATGTCACCAACATGTATTTACTTAAATTATATTAAGATAAAGCTACCAGATTTATCTATTTAAATTTTCTCTTAAAATAGAGCTGCCAATATTTATTTATGCATATTCGTTGTTACGGTCAACAGCCTCCCTGCCCTCCTTAACAGGAAAACACGCAGTAATGAAAGTTGTTACCGTAGAGCTATCAATATTTATATAAATCCTCTGTTAACATAGAGCTGCCAATATTTATTTATGTAAAGTCTCTGTTAACATAGAGCTACCAATATTTATGTAAATTCTCTATTAATATAGAGCTATCAATATATATGTAAATTATCTGTTAACATAGAGCTACCAATACTTATGTAAATTTTCTGTTAACATAGAACATAGAGCTACCATTATATATTTATGTACATTCTTTGTTAACATATAGCTACCAATATTTATGTATGTTTATTTTTTGTTAACATAGAGCTACCAATATTTATTTATGATAATCCTCTGTAAACATAGAGCTACCACTATTTATGTATGCATATTCTTTGTTAACACAGAGCTACCAATATTTATTTATGAAAATTCTATTTCAATATAGAGCTAACAATATTTATTTATGTCAATTTTCTGTTAACACAGAGCTACCAATATTTGTTTATTGTTTGGCCATCTAGAAAAGCAACAAGTTGCTCTGCGGGCACTTACATCTGTAAGCTACTGAAATCCTGTCCGTGTCTAAGTTTCAAGTGAATTACATATGTTTTCTCAATTCTTGTAATGTATACTTAGTTATAAGGCAGCAGAAAGTATATCTAGCTTTAATTTAAAACAAGTATGTGTCGAAATGATTTGATATTCTATACAATTTATAAATGAAATAAGCGGTAACGACGGTGTGTAAAAAAATAAAAAAATTGCCCAGTTTTATATTTTCGTCCATATTGAACACCAATTGGGAAACAGAATAAGTACAGCACTGAAAATCAACTTTTATAAATCTTTTAAAATACATATTCTTTAGCACAGATTATTATAGCGGAAATGTAAAGAAGAATACAAGTATTTAAAAAATAAATTTACATACGAATATTGCACGTCAATTATACAAAATATACAACATATATATATATATACGCACGCACACGCACACGTACGCACTCACCCACTCACGCAAGCCCGCGAACACAAATACACACACACACACAAACACACACACAAACACCTATATTATACGCGCACGTGTATCATTCGAGGGCAATACGTCTGATAGCCTTGCAGTAAAGACTGGAGTAAAGCAGGGATGAGTTCTAGCCCGCATCCTCTTCGAATCTTCTACACAGCGCTTCTGAAACATGCTCTTGCAGATGTAGTAGGTGACGACGAATCACTCTTTAACACTCTTTAACTTTTCTTAGTCACTGGTTAAGAAAATTAAACCAGAAAATGTTTTATGTCGAAGACCACATCATGTCACTAGGAAATACATTCAATATATCTAGAGAGAAACTCAGAAATACTCAAGAGTACCATGAACCAAAAAGATCACAAAAAGGGACATTTTGAAAGAGTTAAAAGTACAAGAAAACTGGCGAAACAACAAGATTCTCTAGAAAATTACAATGTTTTGACCATATCAAACGACAGCATAGAAAATGCCATAATGTAGGGTATAATGTCAGGGCAACGATATAAAGGTAGACCACGAACAAGGTGAACGCAAGATATTAAAGTTCATGCTGAACATGGCACTCACAGAAGCAGGAAAATTATCCCAAGATGGACAGGAGTTTCGACAAGCTGTGATGCTTGCTACATTCTGTCCATGATATTTTACGTGATGATGATAAGAAATAAACTATCCGAAATTTAAATAAAATAAAGGAAATAATTTCTGAAATAGTTTATCAGTCTGTCTTGACATGATCTAATACGGTGTTTCCCAACGTGGGGCCCAATTTTTTAAAATATAAAAAAAGTTTATTTTACATAGGGCATCAGAATTTTAGAAATACTTAGGTGGTGCATAGTTTAAAAAAAGGTTGGGAAACACAGATCTAATGTATCAAGAGTGTAATGACCTGTACATTGATCAGAAGGAGATTATCCTCCTATGTACGAGCTTACTAATGCTATAAAATTGAATCACTTCAACGAGTAAGGAATACATCTTTGTTTAAAAAATAGATAAAAATCCATTGTAACGATTGCGTCTTTGTTTCAAAAATATGTAATTTTACAAATATATAAAATTCCTTTGTAAAAATTGTCCAAATATGTAAAAATTTGTAAAGTCTTTTGTTATTTGAATAATAAGTAACGCCCACTGTTACCTTGAGGTGAATTAAAAATGTGGAATTAGATCCATATCTTTTTGGGATTGTTAAAGTGCTGTGGGCATCATCTCAATAATTGCTTTTGGCCGTATTGAAGCGATGCAGTCACTTGTGATTAAAAGTTGTCAACAATGATACCACCAAATATTTGCAGGTTTCCTTGTGATGTATTTCTGTATATAAAAGGATGGATTATGCCTATACCTACACATTTAGTCCATTTTTAAGTAAGAGGCTTCTTCTTAAAGCTCTGTATATGGCTGACGATTACAAACTTCTGTATATTTAGGAAAGTTGTGGAGGAAACCATCCTTTTCACATAGTAAATAAGAGCTCAATCGTTCGTAGTGACTGTGGATATACACAGGCACACTTCTTTGTTTGTAAAGAAACGTAAAACTGCTGAGTTTTCTAAATGTAACCTTTCAACCTAACACTTCACAAAAGTTATCTGCATATTGCATCTCCTATTGATGACCTCGCAACTATCTCATAATTTTTTTAGCTGAAGTAATTTCTATTTAATATTTACGTTATGTGGTTTACTATTGAATTTCAGAGCAGTCCACTACCCAGCTAATATCAATTGAATTCAAAATTATAACTTTGGAATTCTTAGATTTGCTCACTACTTTTTAGCGATAAAGCCGAACAAATAGCAAAAAGTATAAGGTAAAAAGTGTCTCATAAATGTGTATTTGCGGTCCTTAGTTTTACTACAATATTCATCCCATATAACAATAATATAATATACGATCTATGCAATATAAAAAAGGTAATGGTAAGTTGCGTTTATGATACAAAGATTTGGGAGCCGCATTATTCAGTCCATTATGTTAAGTCATTTGCTTGCCCGCTAAGCAGCAAGCGAGTGTTTCGAATCCACTGGTTACTTGTAATTAAAAATTACTACCGTGGTTCACCCAGCCACCAGAAAGTGGGTACCATGGCGTCATAACACACAATCTTTCCATGAACACTCAGCAGTCTAGTTCGTGAATCACAAGAACCCACTTGACTGCTTGCTCAGTAGCAGTACCATTCCTCTACCTTCTCCTAGCATGAGCCCTGGTACCCTACGTTCTTGTGGTTTGGTGAACCACGGAAGTAAATTTTATTTTAAACCACGAATAGTGAGTGAACGTGAAACTAGGGTCTGCTGGCTTAGGGGCGAGTGACTTAACACTACACTACCATGCTCTTCCATTAAATCTATATAAGGTTAAATAGTAATGAACAAATTAACGTTGACCTTGGAGGCTGTTGTTCGCCTAATTACAACCTCCATTATTGTGTATGCTAACAATCTCTGATACAGCTCAAATGTCTGCTATTACGATGAGCGTACATCACCAACAGAGGTATTTTCTATAAAAGAAATAACCTTTACATAGAAATAATCACACAAATATAAATGTTCAATGATAATATATCGTAGGTCACCATTGCTAACTGAATTGTAGAGAACAGAGGCACAGATCACTGAATCAGAGCAACAACAACCAAAGCTGTTATAATACAAGTGTTATCTATTGTTGGTAAAGAAAATTGAGTAACACTGATTCTACTGTTAAATTCTCATATATTATCCGTTTGTATAAAGCAAACACACTCGCGGTACAGCATTATTACACGTGTGGCAGATTAAACATCTAAGCATGTCAGTATCATATATGAACGAAGCAGTTTGAGATCGAAACCTTTATAGCGCAATCGATTCCCGTGAGTCCACGTTTTTCCCCGCCTATTCATCGTTTGTATTAGATTTCCACTGTCGTGAAAAAATTGTCTAACAAGTGACTTCAATTAATTGGAGTCACGTTTCAAGAGTTGTCCATATTGCAGATATTATTATTGTGTAGAACTATATCAATGAAGTCCATTGGAGTAGGGAAAGCAACAAAGAAATATCTCAATTTATATCTGTCCAAATTAATTCAGTTTCGAGCCTGTCCATAAATTACGTGAATAACTGTGGGAGTGGAAGAGTGAGGGGAGGTGGGGTCTGAAATAGTTTTACAGTTGTTGACAAGGTGAAAGGGGGTTTGATAAAAGTTGACGATAACAATGCATTTTTTACATACACTATTAAGTTATTTGAATTTTTATGAAATTCTAGAAATGGGAAACAAATCACGTAAAACAAAACAAAAACTGAACTCTTACAGCAAAATGTTTCTTTTAAGGTGGGAGTGGGGAATGGGGGGGGGATATTATTTACGTAATTAAGTATGGGTGGAATGGGAGTGGGGTTCTGAATTAATGATTCGTCGTTGACAAATGAGGTGGTTATCAAAATGTCCATAACTTTGTTGAAGATATTTATGTACAACCCCTTGAAACCAACGTGTTATGCATTAATAAAAATGTTCAGATGCTGTTGACAGTACATGAATGAGAAAGTAGAATAAACAATTATAACATGTGTACAAATAATTTCAGACAATTCAAGAAGTATCAGGCAGGGCCGTGGATATGACTATCTTAAAAAGTGGGTTCACCCCCCCCCCCCCAAATGTCATCCGTTGTCATGTGTAAATTTCACTATTTGACCAGAAATTTGAAGACCATTTTGTGAAAAATAGTTAAGGAAGGGATTCTTACTGACTTTTTGGTTAAGTTCATAGCACTAAAAGTCATGTTCAGATTGGCTAAGGGGAGAGTTTGTAAATCCCAAACCCTCCCCTTATCTGCAGGCCTGCATTCTCGGGCATAAGATGTGATAACATTCTTCGTCTGTTTTTATTATTAAGTATAAAATATGAATCACTTCACAGAAAGCGAAGATAAATCACTTCACAGAAAGCAGTGATAAATCATTTCACAGAAAGCGGTGATGAATCACTTTACAGAAAGCGGCGATGACTCACTTCACAGAAAGCGGTGATAAATCACTTCACAGAAAGCGGTGATAAATCACTTCACAGAAAGCGGTGATCGATTATATTATCTTAAAGGATCATCTTTAACAGGAAAGTAGCCATGTAATTAAGAACACAACTTTAAGAGAACTTACATCATAACAAGTGAAGCTGGTATAATATCTTGAAGAAAAATTTTAACGCTAGTTTTAAATCGAAAGTGGCTCATGACCAGGAAATTAGAGCGTTGGTCTCTCATCCATGAAGTCTAAAGTATGTTCCCTGTAAGAACTGAGTATTTTTTCTTCTGTATAAATAAAAATAAAATCACACTGAACATGACGTGGCGACAGCAAAAGCTTGTAACTTTTATGACGCATGCCACTCGTAGCCTCCTCGCAACTGATTTCGGGGAAAATGCAGTATTGACAGTTTTTTTTAAATCTAACGTTTCTAAACAATAGTAAGACATAATTGGAGTTGTAATTCAGTTACATCAAGAATTAGGGGGGGGGGAGAGGTAATGAGAAAATGTTTGACAGTTTTTAACAATGTGGAGGGTGGGGGATTCGATTGGGGGGGGGGCGTTTGACCAATGACAACGTCAACAAAAGTATTTATTATGCACCAATTAAATTGTGTGAATTGGAAACACAACATGTGGGGAAAAACATATTTTGAAGTACTTTTTCTGATAAACATTTATGTTTTAGTTTTAGTTAGTATTGTTTTTTTTTTGGGGGGGGGGGGGAAATTATTTGACATAATTACGCAGGGTATGTCCCGAACACGTGACAAGTGGAGAGCGAGAGGAGGTCAAATATTGACCCAAAAAATCTTGACCTAATTTATGGATAGCCATTTTTATCACATTTTGGTCAAACATATACAAATACAAGCAAACAATTGCTGTTTACTATCTACTAAACTGATTTCAAAAATGTTAATTTAGTTGTTTTCAAATTTCAGAACAAATAATTTGTGTAAGTTGATGAAACAATATTGTTCTACAGAACAACATTGTTCTACAAAAAAGCATTGTTTACAAAAGAGCATTGTTCTACAAAACAGCATTATTCTACAAAACAGCATTATTCTACAAAACAGCATTGTTCTACAAAACAGCATTGTTCTACAAAACATCATTGTTCTACAAAACATCATTGTTCTACAAAACAGCATTGTTCTACAAAACAGCATTGTTCTACAAAACAGCATTGTTCTACAAAACATCATTGTTCTACAAAACAGCATTGTTCTGCAAAACAGGTATTGTTCTACAAAACAGCATTGTTCTTCAAAACAGCATTGTTCTACAAAACAGCATTGTTCTACAAAACAGCATTGCTCTACAAAACAGCATTGTTCTACAAAACAGCATTGCTCTACAAAACAGCATTGTTCTACAAAACAGCATTGTTCTACAAAATATCATTGTTCTACAAAACAGCATTGCTCTACAAAACATCATTGTTCTACAAAACACTATTGAGTTACATTTCAAATGAAGAAACTTACGGATATAGAAGATGAGTAGCAGAATTTTTGTTTAAAAACTGGTAAAAATGTGAATGATTGTAAACTGGTTGTTCAGGAAAGTTTTCGTGAGTGGATATATCTTCATGGTAAGTAGCGACAGTAGAACAATTCCTTTGATCAATGTTTTATGAAAGGAAAATTTACAAGACAAATCTATGAACATTGGGAACGCTGCTATATCTAGATACTAAAGATCTCTTATTAGACGCGCGTGCCATCAACAACTGAATTTCAGAAGAGTATTATCGATCAGAAACAAAACACTCTATCATCTAGACAAATATTTGTGTCCCACTCGTTCTATAAAAATGTCTAATAAAAAATAAATAAATAACTAAACAATATAATAATATTCTCCCCCATTTAGCATCCCATCCAAGTTTGTCGCCATACATCGCCCTAATCTGCATATTGGAGACGTTGTTTAGTATGGACATAACGTTCATTATGCATAAGAGGCCACATCGTTATATCGTGATTTCTTAGCTTTGAATGACCAATGCATCTGATTGCATGACATTCTGTTCCAAACAGACTGCTTTGACGGTGAATTATTATTCTAGAAATGTCCCCAGTCTCTTTTTCAAACCAGAGCGCATCCATCGTTTGCTGCCCGGGTGGAACTTTTCTAAAATATCATGACCTCTAATTCATTTTACTACTGAATGTGTAACATTATCCTGTTATTACTCCGTGTTGGCCACTGGAGACAAATTTTCCTCCATTCTCAGAATTGTGGTGCGGGTTGGGTTCACGCCAGAACCCTTCCCAGGGGTTTCAGGGACCAGGAATTATCAGCGACTAATGTTTGCGTTTCGATTTGTGCCGATCCACCTAGCTTTCAGCCCGACCGTGATCGTGCAAGCTAAATAACCCCAAGGAGGTGTATGGCGAGAAAGGGAGAATTACTGGTTGTCCTGAAAGGTGTCCCTAGATGCTCCAAAATGTCAGCTTTTCAAATGAGTTGTACACAGATGATAAATAGAAGGAGAAGCAGGAATAATGGCGGTCCACAAGGATTACGATCGTCTCACCTAAACTCATCAGATCCGCACGCGACCCTAAAACGGTAAGAACAATATTACAATACAAGAGAAAACTTCATTTAGAGAAACGGTCTCGTAAATTAGCTGGCAATAGTTTTGAATAGTGCTAGCGAAATCTACGCTACAATGGGTGAAAACTTGTCTTTCAATGTTTGTTCTATTTTATCTACAATTATATATGCATATCTTCCTGTTCTTTCTCAAATAGAAGGATCCTCTGTGACATCTAATCTTGTGTTGAAAGATTGTGTATCAATTTATGTCCCACGATGAGGGAGAATGGCCATTTCTACTAGTGTTCTTTGTTAGCGAGGAATAAATAATATTCAACACCATCAAGTGCCGTGCATGCTTGAGTAGGCGATCATGTAAAGATCATCTCACATCCTAATCATAACATTTGACAATTGAAAACATGTGTATGATTTGTCATAAAACAGTAGTTCACGGATATCTGTAAAATCATTTTGAAGCTGGTAACATCTACTAATCATCATCATCATCACCAGGTGCCATGCCGACTGGCGTAGGCAATTATGGATTTTCCAAGCTCTATATCTCTAGTATTATGAATCGGAATCGTTATTGTTTCCCTGCCATACCAGGTTGTTAAACTGTGTAATACTTTCTCACGGTGTCGCCCTCTGTCTCTCTTGCTTTTAATTTTAATTGTTCTCCAAACCTCATTGTCGCGTGACCTGGCCAAAAAATGAATATTGTCTTTTTCCTATATTACTAATTAAGCTCCGTCTCGCATTTGTCCCCTTCAACACCTCCACATAAGTTTTCTTGGCAGTCTGGCCTGGACTACCCATCTACTAATCATGTGCTAATTATCCATGTATTTCAAGTTTTAAAAAGGGTTGAAATGTTGTAGAGGATTGACTTCACTGTACTCGGTTTCCCATCACTTTCAACGAATCATACTTCGTGTGTCAAGAGTGCCAGTAATAGCAAGTAACTCCGTAGTTGCAAGCGATAATGGATAGGGATCTATGAAAGAATCCACCTCATAGCCAACACGACACAAGCAGGGTTCGAACTCTTGACCTCTTGAACACAAGGCCAATAGCTTAAACACTACGCTAGGGAGATCCCCGTGTTTTTCTAGTGTATAGTGATAAGGAATATAGAAGAAACACGACGAAACGTTGGTTATAGGAAAACAAATAAAAATACATGTACAAAGATACCATTATGGGTCAACGGGTATGATCCTATGAGCCGCTGGATCAGCAACCAACCAACCAACCAAACATTCTCTTTTGCCGTATGCGTCAATGAAATGTTTATTTATAGAAAAGTAATATACACGTGTTGCAAGGTATAATCAAGACCAATTAAGCTCGCGTGTTTCTTATGTCCGACTCTGTGACTAAAATGTAAAGTGTTCGTGTCGGAAGGCCGAGGTACTAGGTTATATTTCGGCCACAGCTAATTCTGCATTCCTATTATTCATAACCATCTGAATGTAAAATAGTTGCTATACAATCACAACATCATAAAAATTAAAGACAGATTCCAATTTGCAGAATAGGAAAATTTTCAAATCTTATACTTTCATTCAAAATTCTTTGCGTGGTGTGGGGGAGGTGGGGGGGGGGGGAGGGTGGGTCCAGAGTTTTATTTCATACTCAGAAGACTGCAAGACTCAGCTGTGTGGGAAAATGCAACTCTCGGCGGTGTGGGAGACTGCAAATCTTAGCTGTGTGGGAGACTGCAATTCTCAACGGTGTGGGAGACTGCAATTCTCGGCAGTGTGGAATGCATTGAGAAAAGCCTCTTACTCATAGTATGTAACCTCTTCTTCTTCTTCTGCGTTCGTTCTCAAACTGCTGCAGATTAGCAGGATATAGTCCGGAGAACGGAATGCGTTGTATCATGGTTAACAGCATTGCTACGATATCTGCGCCGTTCGGCCTGACACGTCCGACTCCAGCATGGCTTTGGGTCACTGATCATACATGGGATGGGACAGCCAACTCCATCCCATAAGCTCCTTAGTCGCCTTTTACGACATGTGTGGAAGGTAAACAGTGTTGCTATTCTTTGCTACCCTTTCTGGCCCCGACAACACACGGGCATAGTATGTAACAAAGTAATTCTAAGATGGAGTGATGGGGGGGGGGGCTTTATAAAAGCTTTATATAGGAGTGCTATCTATTACGTTTTTGCGGATATATAGTGATTGGTTTAATGTGATAGTGATTAGATCGTTGTTAGTATGACTATAGGCGTGCTATATCTATTACATGTTTACTGATAGATAATGCTTTGTCTAGTGTGACATTTGTGAGGCCGTCAGACGTTTCTCATGTGGTCTATACAGAAAAGGTACAAGTTCTTATTAATTTCATAGTCCCGCTAGTTTATTATTCTCTTTACGTCGAGATGCACGTAATGAAAGTCCATCTTGTATCTCATACTGTATGCACTAAATAGGAGCTCAACTTCTTGAAGGTAGTACTCGTATATCTGGTAAAAAGTAAACTGCTTGATATAACCGAAGAACACGCGTAAAGTTGAAATAGACGTATTTTGTCTCATGAGGAGCCAACAGTTATGTAAACAAATTTTGACATACGATTCCTTCTGATATTGTTGTGTTGTTTAAATTTTAGGTTGCCGGAGCCTGAAAAGGGAGCAAAGAGTAGCAACACTGTTACCTATAATGGATGTCGTAAGAATTGCATAAGCAGATTTGCGGGTAGAGTTGGCAGTCTCATCTTGTAAGTCAAAATGTCTCAAAGCTATGAAGCAGAAATTGTCAGGCTGAATTGAACGAATATCGCAGTCAAGCTTCAAACATGTCACATCGCCTCTAATTCTCATGAACATGCAGTGCTAACCAAGATGATTTTGAGAACGAAAGAAGATTCATAATACCAAAAACATTCTAGTTGTGTTGTCTGAACCTACTTTGTTTTGTATTCAGATCTTAATGTTGGTTTGTCTAAACATTCTGTTGTAATATTCATATCTTAATGTTGGTTTGTGTAAATCTTGTTGTAATATTCATATCTTAATGTTGGTTTGTCTAAATATTTGTGTTGTGGTATTCATATCTTAATGTTGGTTTGTGTAAATCTTCTTGCTGTGGTATCTAAATATTAATGTTGTTTTACACGTAACCACACAATTTGCAGTCACACAAAATTCTAAAGTAGAATACAGATTACTGTTACTGTAACATGACAGAAATGTAAGCGGTTAAATTCTCAGTGTTAGGAAACAACCTAAATGAAAATGTACTGACAATGTGAGGGCTGGTGCAACACATAGTAATGAAGGGGAAAACAGATATGTGGGGGAGTGTTGCATTGAAATACATAACACACTAACGATGTCAACAGGGATAAACGACTTTTCGACTAAACAGTCATCATCAGGACAAAAACGAACATCAGAAAATGTATATTTCAAATAGAGAATCATGACATAAGAGAGCAGCAAAAGAAGATAATAAGGGTGAGTAGATGAGAGAACGAAAAAAAATATGTAAAAAGTAAAAAGAAACACATTGCAATTATAATAAAGGAAGACACATCTAAGTAATGTCAAAGGAAAAAACACTTATCTGAAATCCGATGTAGACGAACAAAAATGGTTGAAGTAAATGTTGTTAAAAGCAACAGTAGAATGACAATCGTTGTGAACATCGTTCGCAATAGCAAGGTATTGCATGAAGGTTAGGAAAAGTGGGAGAGAAGTTAAGGAGAAATATCACAACATAATAGAATAAACTAAAACTTGTACAAAATATATTCTTCCACCACTCCATTGGTCGGTGCCTTGAGAGTGTGTTTGTATGTTGTTATTAGTTATGTGAGGGATATGTTGTAGAGGTATCCCTTCTGTATAAGTTTTATTTTATTTTATTGGGTTTTGATTTTGTGTTTTGAAATAAATTTTTCTTTATAATTCAAAATGTGTAGTACAAACCGAAACAGACAGTGGCTCTATCCACATTTATTGGGATAGGAATGGATGAAGGGATTGTGCAATTAAGAAGGAGCTATGTCCAGCTTTCACGTTCACTTTTCCTTGTTTTTCAATTTTCCTGTTATACTATATGTGTTTACGCTTTTATTGTTAATTGTTCATATTATATATTATGATGCTCGACAGCAATGCCACAGCTAAGATATTTTTCTAGGTCTGGGGGTTTTCTTGATTATTTTTATTCATTAGACAAAAGGTTATTTTTTAAATTGCCAGAAATTCTTTTCAAGAATTAGCAAACTTGTGAACAGAAGAGAAACAGCTTGATATTTAGGTCATTGGTCAAGTAATGTGCACTTCCTGTGGTGAGATGCGTCCCTTCAACCGAGGACGCAAATCCAGGTTGGTTATATCAGAACGAATGATCATAAAAATACAGATGGTCTTTCAGATAATCCTCCCACCGAGGTTGTTTGTATTGCAAATACTTAAGTGTCTTGATATTTGTTTTAATAAAGGTATTTCTTACTGTGAGGCAAGCAGCTTACAACAGCGAACTATAGTCCAATTTGGTTGCAGCAGAGATGTTTTTTTTTAAACCATCAAACATAATGGAGGATGTAGTTATTGCTCATTTATGGATTAAAGACTTCACTAAAAGGCAGACTCTATCAACCCTTTATAAAAATTACCTGGGTTAAATCAGGAAATGGGGGCTGTAATTTTACGGAGATCACATAAATAAAAAGAGTTTGCGATTAGAAACAACAAATGTAACATGTCTATACTTATCAACATTAAAAAAACACTGAATAATTATAATTAGATATTCATAAATATGACTTCGTTAAAAGCGTGTTGGCATAAAATGCTCTTGACAGAAATATAATGTTATCTGGGGGGACAAGAGAAATCGTCTTCCAACAACACCTGCATCCTCGCGACTATTCTCGCCCCTTGGTTATTACTGCAAATGAGCGGAACAGTTTACGAAATCCGGAACATAATTAAAGAATCTCCAAACCTGACCCCTGACCTTAAATTGTAGCAGATGCGTCCTTTAGCAAGTTTCCAACAGCGACCATCCTTCCGTGAAAATTCATTACGCCCATTTCTTCCGGGAAACACAAAGAATTGATGCGATGCGGTGACAGTAGAAATTTCTACCCCTCTAGCATTTAGCTTGACGATTAAGTGAAGTGCATCAGCCACTGTTTCAATGACTTCATCGAGTTTGGATAAAAGGAACAGAAGTGCTCTTGAAGACTTTGGGGGAGACTCAGATTTGACGCCCATACAATTATGTCGTGTGCAGATCAGTGTGTGCTCTTGTCGCTGTGACAAATACCAGTTTGACATTCCTGGAGAGATATGAATGTTTTGAACGGATAAAGTGGACGGGAGTTAATTATCCAATATTGTTCTTAAACACTACAATATACTTTCTCATTTTATGATATGTTCTTTTTTTGAAATATTAAATAATTCACCTTTATTTTCACTTCCAGATTTTGTGTGCACGGAGATCAGGTTTGAAGAAAGTCAACCGAATAATACAAATGGTTGACTTGCATTTATAGTTTGTATAGTTTTCATTCGTTGCTTTCTCTCTTTTCTCCTCCCCTCTCTCTCAATCTCTCTCCATATATATATAAATTGATTTCAGCAGTGGAGGTAAGCGAGATTATGAACTAACCACGCCATCAAGGATTATGCAGGTGTCATTATCAATTATAGACATCACTGCGTATTCTTCAATTGAACTGATTTAGTAGCCAACACAAAAACTAAGATAATTCTTTCTAAGGAAACTCCATTTCTCTGAAGGTATTACCTTATTTTCAAGATCTGAGGATGCCATACAGCTTCAAACAGAGACCTTCTGGATGGATCAAAATGTCAGCAGTAATGAAAACACATTAAAATAACAGCATGGAAAGATTAATAGATGAAGGCAAAGTTAACGGCAACAGGAAACGAGGGCGCCCAAGACGACAATTGTGCGGTGATATATCAGATTGTTTAAACATGTCTCTAGTTGCTTGCAGGCCAATTCGCTCAGAATCGCTGGTTGTTCAGATAATCCATAAGGAAAAATCACGTTCTGGAAAGAATATGTCACACGATGATGATTGAAAACACTAACCAGCAGACGATTATGTAACTGGCTCATGTATGAAAAGCCAATAACAAACAAATTCAAAAATCAGATACTGTTTCACAAACTTTCAGAAGAGACAATAGTTAAAGGCAGGCCGGTTCTACTAATACATTGATTAATGTAAGGTCTCAGTGGAAGACATTTTTATTGTACCAAAAAAAAAATGAAAATGTGGTTAATACAGAGGTGCTTGGATATTGGATGCAGCGAAGTCACATATTCTTGTGAAATACTTTTGATGATCAGACTAGAATACAAACGATTCAACATATCAAAGATCAGTGCAATGCATCAGGGACTGCGATTCATTCTACAACACATCTCTACAAACATATGAAGTGCCTCTAAACACACATACTGGGTTTTTTCAAAACTAATTAAAAACGAAAAAATGCCACAAACACACATATACACACATGTGTGTATGCGTATGTGTACGTGCGTATATATATATATATGTATATATGTATATGTATATATGTATGTGCGCATATTATATATACATATTATATATATATATATATATATATATATATATATATATATATATATATATATATATATATATATATATATGTGTGTGTGTGTGTGTGTGTGTGTGTGTGTGTGTGTGTATGTGTGTGTGTGTGTGACGTGTATATGTACATATATGCGCTTTCGTGATTCAAAATGAGTAATGAATGGCAACGCATTAACTGCAACTCATGTAGTAAAAAGCGACTAATTAAATATTTGGGTGGTGTTGGCTATCATATCCCATTGAAAGTCAAAATGACTAAAAATTCACAATCGCACATGTTGGGCTGAAAGGCATATTTAAGGCAGAATTTAAGTGAAAACCATGAAACACCGCATTTTGTTCCGCGGGGTAATTCCTAATCTACAGGAGCTTGAGAACGGAAACAGATGAAAATTATTTGTACCAGCAGTACTAACAATCTGTAATATAACAACCGCGGCTGTCAGATCCGGAACGCTCTATAAATAGCCCATTTACGTCACGGAATTCAGTTCGACATCCAATCAAAACGATTGTTGTTATTTTTCAAAGCGGACGACATTTTTGTATACAAACGTATACAAATCGGTAAACTTCTGTATCGACTTGTGGTTAAAGTGATCTTCTTCTTCTTCAGCGTTCATTCTCAAACTCCTGCTGGATCTCTATTGCAGTAGGACAATGGCCCTATTAGATTTCCAGCAGGATATAGTCCTGAGAATGGAAATGCGCTGTGTCGCAGTTTTATTTGCGCCAATGGCCCGACACATCCGTCTTCGGCGGGAAAGTGATCTAAAATACATTATATGTAAAATATACATATAGTTTGCTTTAAATAATGGATTAGACGATCCAGTCGCTAGAAAGGGTAAAATAACGAAAGTTAAAAAACTAGATTGTTGAGTCGTGAAAGTCAAGTCACTCGATGGGATTCGGGCCACAAATACTGCGGAGCATAGACATGGAATTGAAAGAGAGATGCAAAAAATTTACCAAGAAACCCTTCAACAAAGACAAACATGACTAGCTAAGGGTGCTGATTTGCATCGGCGTCGAGCTAATAAACATAGAATCACCAGCTCAAAGAGATTGCGGATTGTCAAGATCAAGTTTTATATGTTTTAAAAGTTCATGGGCAAACTTATCATCGAACTTCTCATATGCAACCGACATACAATAAAGTTATACAGTTCACTCAGTTGTATGTTTTGGACAGTACTCAAGCAACAGACCTTCGACAAGCACACACAGCAAATTATAGATGCGAAAGAGAAATTCTTGATAAGTTAGAAATGTTTTTTTCGTCAGCACAGTAGACTAGCACAGCCGTATCAGTTAATGCGTGATATCGAAACAGGAGAAATTCAGAATGCTGATCAAACTGGAAGAGAAATCTCAATAGTAAACATAATCTTCAAGCGCTATAGTCAATCTGATCAACGTCGCTATAATGAACCAACATCTAACGAAGCTACAATGCTTTTCGTCAACGAAGATGGAGAACTACCTTTTAATCGCGACATTTCCATTTGCCAAGAGAATCCAACAAAGTAGTTCATTAATATCAATATACTTAGCTCGAATATGGATTCAATATTGTTTTTATTCAATAGACTCGCTTTTGTTCCCATACGGTGAGCCGCGTTGACAAGAACATTGGTAATGTCAGGCATATCAGAGTAAGGAATCCAATAAATTTCGTCTCGACGGGATCCGAACAAATCTAGTAGAAGAAAAAAATAGCAATTTAGGCTTGAGATATCCTGCCCCCTGATCTCACACATCGTCACCTATTTTGGTTGTTTCGACTTTGTCCGTGCATTTCTTTGACTAGCGACAAAAAGTATACGCAAAGTGGCCAATTATCATAGTCGCATCGTCCAAGATGAGTGAGATCAGTAACATACATCTAGATATATTATTTGTCTGTGGATCAGTACGCAGGACATATTTTGTTGGGAAGGGCTTGCTTGAGTTCGTCTGGCATTAGATTCAGAAAGTCCATGTTGAATAAGGTGGCGAACGCAGATGGACAGTATTTCTCGGTCAATGGTCAGGTCACCCCAGGGAGTTCTGAAGCAATGAGTAATAAATGTAAAACTATCCGTGCAGTATTAGCCTTGTTGGTCCCAGTCTGCACAAAGGTTTTCACTTACAAATTGGTTCTGTAGTAGAAAATATATTATTGAATGACCGCAGACACAATTGCGTTGTTATGTTTGTAATTTGGAAATCTCCTTGGCGTAGTAGGTAGGGCAAAACAAATTGCTTTTAAGTTAATTGAAGTTCCAAGTAGTGTATTACGAACCCATGTGCCGTGATATACTCCTTTCAAATCAGACTGACAGCCTAGTAAACATTATTTGGAGGGCTGGATTTGGCTGGAGAGTCATATTTTATCCTCCTCCGGAAAAGACAATTTGCAATGGGCTATATTTAAGATACACTTGTGTCAAAGGGTAAAGGCTCATTAGCCTTTGGATCATTGAAGAAGAAGCGACACAGTTGAAAGTGTTTTATCCCCTGAAATAGTATATTCTCCAGACAACCAGCTAAGCATTGGTACCCAGAGAATTGGGAGAAATATATATGTATGCGTGAAGATCATTGTAAACATCAGAATGAGAACGGACACACGGGTTAAAATGTAATGAATGTTCAGATCTTATATTTGCTGTTACTTTCTTCCTGGGCAAAGACATGAGGACAGTTAATGATGTAGCAACTGCTGTCGTGGCCAAAAAAGGTGAGCGTTGAACTGTGAAATGATGTGCATGCTGTAAGTGGCAACAAAAGACTGAAGATGATTTTGGCTATCCTCATTCCTTAGAAAGTCACCATAACTAAAAAAAAATTCAATTATGAAGCATGAAGGGTCAAACGGTTCACGTGTCGCAGTCATGTTGTTATAATTTGCACCTTTTTAAGTGGGTTGTCCTATGATTGATTAATCTAAGGGTCCTTTGTGAGAAGGCAGATACGTCTTGGCTAGTAGTAACGTTAACATGTGTATATGTATATTTCTAAAGTTTATAATAATGTATTCTCTGAATACCTGATCTGTTATCAGTACAGCAGAAATTTCTGATGTTATAAGCAAAGTATAAATTACATCTTTAACAACACAAGTTTTTGCTATTATTATTATTGCTATTGTTAACGTTTGTTCTCAAGCTCCAATTGTAGCATGACAATCTCTTTGGTATAGTGGTAAAATAGTTCGATTTGTGCTCAAGAAGTTGCGGGTGCGAATTCCATTCGTAATAATTTGCTTACGAAAAGGATTTTTTGGAAGTTCAACCGGGATTATCGTATTAAGCCACATAGTTACGTTCTATTAGTGGTGCTCTAGACAGGCGACGGCATCTTCGTTGAGAGGGAAAGAGTACGTATGGGGAAACCCGAGTGCAATGAAGTCTATCCACTACGCAAATTCAATCATTCAATAGTTCTACTAGGTTTCCAGAAGGAATCCAGAGAACAAAGATGCACTGTGTCGTCATTTATTTTAGGCTAGTGCCACCTACATCCGACTTCATCGTTGTTATAAATAATAATGACGATGAATAACTTTGTGTTTGTGCTTTATCTTCGACAAACACCATCTATAGCTCCTGTCAAAAGTTTAAATAATGTCCACTACAAAATCCCTCCCTGCAACTTTCTAACGGGAAACATGCAGCATTTGACAGTTTTGACTAGAGTATTATGATGAGGAGTAGCCGGAGTAACAATTAGACGATTTTTTCGTGACCATCCAAAAAAATAAGGTTAGCTAATGAGAAAAAAGCCTTATCAATTGACTCAATTTAATGTTCCCATGATTTCTTTATTGGCTTCCGACACAAAGCACAAACATAGTGATCAATGAAAATAACAGGAACAATTAAATGAGTCATTGTTAAGGGTTTTTTTCCAATTGTCCATCAGATCAAATATATATGACGGTTGTCACGCATTTCTTAAAGAAAAGTACCGTGCTATTTTTGATATGTTCGATTCCGCTATACCACTAAACTTTTGCTAAACTTACATGATCGCGCCTCTTTCACATTTTTGGGGGGTTATTTCTGCTGCACAGAGATGGTTGTGAAACATCTCTGCGTATTCCTTAATAATTAAATTAGTTTATGTCTTTAGTTTCAGTTTGTATTCTTTTCTTGAAATAGGTGCCTGTTGGACCGCAACGAAGAAAAATTCCTTATTCCATTGTTTATTGTAATTTTTATTTCTTTTTACATTTGTTTTACTGTTTGATAGTTAGAATATGCGGTAACATTATTACCTTAATATAATATTTAATATTGCTACACTTTATGTTAGGCAGAAATTTTGAATAATTGTCGGAGCCATTGTATGTTTTAGTAATTGTTTTAGTATTACATGGCCTTTTGTGTGTGTTATAGTATACTTTGAAAATAAAACCATAGTGTTAAACGCTTAGTTAGCCGATCCTGCATAGAAAGAATGCATGAAAATTGTTTCTTTAGAACATTCCAATGCTACTTTACGGAATCGTATGACATGTTCCATGAGTTACTTCTTCAACATAATGATTATTCTGTATACTCATCAGTGGTGAAATCACACTCAGAGGCTGTCCAGAAATGAGGTCAACATTGGTTTCGTCTACCGTTGTAACCTTTGCAGTGTTAGATAAGTTGCATAAAATTATAGATTTTGGTAAATGGGGGTTAAAAGGATAATAATTAGCTTATAGATTTTTTAGAAGGGGGAGAAGGGTTAGAATCAGTGTTTAGATTTAATAATTAATTTTCTAAGAATTCTCGTCTAAGGCGAGAATCGATTTGATTTATTATAGTATAGCACAACTTGGAAGAAACCAAATTTTTACCCAATATTGTTTTAGCCAAAAATTTACACTTTCAACCTTGTAAACAACTGCCAACATTTTTCAGACCCCTCCCCCCTAATTGATGACGTATTAATGGACACTCCCTAACGATCATGGACCAATAGACAACTAGTATATCCCATACATATATACGAGTAGTGAAACTTTCTTTGTGTGAAAGTTCTACGGTACTTCGTCTACACAACGATGTTCTTAAGGTTTCTTCTCAGAGCATTGAACACAGATTTGAAACCACGTGGGTGTGAAACAAATCTCTGGAAAAACATTGCACACGATCTCTTATTGCACATAATTTCTGTGGATATAAACAAAACATTTTAAATAAGAACACACAGTCCGTCACACAAGGTTGTCTGTTTTTAGGTAGAAGGAAGGGGGTCGTATAGGCTGTGCATAATTAAGAAAGTATAGTTTTTGTGAAGAACAGGTAAAGAAATAATTGAAGGACAATGACAAAAATTGTGTTTGAAAAAATATTGACCACAAAAACAAAACTAGGTACTAATCTATGGCTTTTCAATACAAACGCACAAAAATGTGTTTTCATATAGCCCAGGGACTTGAGTGATGACAATATTACAATTGTGGATAACTACATTAAAAGAGTGAAGTATTAAAGTGAATGTTAAGATCATAAGCAAAGATGTTTAAATGAGAGGATGCTTGTCTAGAAATCATGTCTAAAAATGGAGATGGATTGGACACCCTATGAGGATGACAAAACTGTCGTGCAAGACAATCATTGACGTGTAATCCATAGGGAAAAAAAGACAAGAAAAATCTATAATAGAATTGGAGAAGAGAGATTACACAGGTTATCCATACTCCTAGCATCACGTGGGAAGAACTGAAGCATAAATGTAAGGACCTGGTTTACTGGAGACCTATACTCCTTCGAGGGCCAGGGGCATGATTGATTGATTGAGAAAGGTAGTAAATAATTAAATCTGAACAGTAGAAAATATTTTTTAAGAAGAGCGAATCTTCAATATGCGACTGTTTTAAACCAGGTGAGATGAATTATTAAGAATGTGCTAGGAGTCTTGATGTAACGAAGTCATGTTCCAGTTAGCGTTAACTGAGCTCTGTTTGTGACATGGCTAAGATAACACTTATTAATTATTCATTTGGGAGCAAATTAGCACTGCTAGACAGAGTTTTCAGGCTTTTAATCCACGACGAGTTTTCATCATTATCACAAGAAAAAAGAAATGTAATTTCAAGTGTAATGTTCTTTTTCATTTTCAATTGATTCTTTTTCATTTGTGCACAAGCAGTGTGTAGCAAAGTTTGATTGTAATACATTGTGTGCACTTTTGGGTTGTCACAAGATTGACTTCATTGTTTTGAGTTTACCCATATGTATACTCTCCTACCCAGTAGAAGATCAGGCTGTACAACAGAACAAAAACAATAATTTCCATGTATCTGGAAAAATGTAAATAAATATTTATCTGATTAAATATACCGAACAAATACTTACATCAAATATTTAACAAATTTAACTCTTTGTCTCTTCCCTGCTATGCCGAACAAGATAGTAAATTCATAGTAAAATGTAGATTTGAGCTGCTTTTTGGCATAGATGCTGCTCCTCGCCACAGATTTTTCGTCTGTGATGTTTTTTGTAGGGCAATTGCTAATCTCTGATTTCTGCTGATCAATCTCATGTGGTGTTGACGGTTAACCCCCAAGATATTCATAGTTGATGACTTTTTCTAGTAGTTTTTTTGTTAACAACTATTGCAAAGTTCATATCTGTTATGCATAATTTTTGTCTTTTTAGCATTGAGGAAAAGATTTTGTGCCTCGCTATGATGTTTAACTGACATAATCGTGCGTTCTAACTCTGTGTGACTCGCTATGATGTTTAACTGACATAATCGTGCGTTCTAACTCTGTGTGTCTTGCTATGATGTTTAACTGACATAACCGTGCGTTCTAACTCTGTGTGCCTCGCTATGATGTTTAACTGACATAACCGTGCGTTCTAACTCTGTGTGACTCGCTATGATGTTTAACTGACATAACCGTGCGTTCTAACTCTGTGTGTCTCGCTATGATGTTTAACTGACATAACCGTGCGTTCTAACTCTGTGTGCCTCGCTATGATGTTTAACTGACATAATCGTGCGTTCTAACTCTGTGTGACTCGCTATGATGTTTAACTGACAAAATCGTGCGTTCTAACTCTGTGTGCCTTGCTATGATGTTTAACTGACATAACCGTGCGTTCTAACTCTGTGTGACTCGCTATGATGTTTAACTGACATAACCGTGCGTTCTAACTCTGTGTGCCTCGCTATGATGTTTAACTGACATAATCATGCGTTTTAACTCTGTGGTGCTTAAGATATTAGGATAGTGTCATCTACATACTTAATTTTTGGAATCTCATGCCCTCCGATCTTAAGAGGTTTAAACTATTCATAATGTGGGTCTTATCCTACAATTTGCATGATGCTTTCCGCGCATATGTTAAACAGTTGTGATAGGTCGATGTATGAGCTACTTATTCGAGCTCAAAGCAACCCAAATATTTTAGATACATTTAAAGACATATCTTAAATATATCTTAATGAAGACCGTCAGATGTTTCTCCTTTAAGATCTACCCAGTTAGATCTACCCAGAATTATTTTTTTTAAATCACATTTTTATGCTCACCAAAACAAGTTACATTTCCATAAGCCTCAGAATATCTATTTTCTTGCACAGTTTCCATTTTGTGTTTATTGGCTAGAGTTTTTGTGCTACGGCGATTTAAAATTGGTATGGGTATAAGTGAAAATAACTGTTAGTTTAGTCTTCATTTTTGCATGCGTAATTTTTGCCAAAAAATTGACACATTTCTGTGAGTTTTTACATTATATCTTCCACATTTTGTAAACTAGACTCACGAAAATTTCAGTGAATGTACATATACTCTAGAGCTGGATCCTGAACCATTTTCACTGTGCTTACTATGAAAGAAAATATGTATAACACGATTCATGTCCAAACATCTGAGAATATTTGTAATTTTTCAGCATAATTTTTGAGAAAAGTTTATTACATACAGTTATTTTCAAGGTTCAGGATCCAGATAAGCCAGATATAAACCTATTTACTTGATTTGGAGATTAGAAAATAAAAAATGATAAATTTAGAGTGTAAACACCAGCATCAGCATTCTCTGATATTTAAGTTTGTCTTAATTATATAATTCATTATTTGAACTAATTAGTCCTTGATTTTCAAGCCAGCAATACTTTTTTACTAAATTGCTAGTATATATTCTACTATGGGGCAAATTTTTATTTTAATCATGCAGAATTGACTGTTTTACAAAAATAAACAGCAAGGAACCACTTTTCTGGGTAGGTCTAGCCCCTTAAGTCGTGAAAATGCCTGTTGCTCCTGATACAGAATTTTAATGAGCGATATAAGATGGTGTGAGAAGCTCATGTTTTCCATTGAGCTCTATAATTTTCAATTCCATTGAGCTCGAAAGCCGTTTAGTAGTTTATGAAACAGGTGCATATGTCTGCATTTAACTCTCTGCATTTCTCTATTATATTCCTCTATTGCATTTCTCTATTATATATAGTCTGAAGCTCTTACGTATTTAGTCTGAAGCTCTTGCGTGTTTAGTCCGAAGCTCTTACGTGTTTAGTCTGAAGCTCTTGCGTGTTTAGTCCGAAGCTCTTACGTGTTTAGTCTGAAGCTCTTACGTATTTAGTATGAAGCTCTTGCGTGTTTAGTCCGAAGCTCTTACGTATTTAGTTTGAAGCTCTTACGTATTTAGTCTGAAGCTCTTACGTGTTTATTCTGGAGCTCTTACATGTTTATTCTGGAGCTCTTGCGTGTTTATTCTGAAGCTCTTACATGTGCGTGTTACTAAGGACATTGTTTAGTTAAGTCTAAGTAGGAGGACTCGTATATATCAGGAGTGTTTATTGGTTAATCAGTGTAATATAATTACAAGAGAATTATCAAGCTATCATTCAGAAGCAAAGTAGACAATTTGACAAACTTTAATGGGTTGATAGAGCTGTTACGTTGTGATAGACGTCCTTACTGTTGGACTCGTTCATTGAAGCTAGTAGCCAGCTGTCTCATGAGGGGGCAAAAGAAATTGGATATTCACTTGACAGATGTATATACTTTGATCAAAGGATGTGTGGAACAAGTACTCTTAATATTGTGACGATGCATTCAACTAAGTTGTTGATAAAGTACTAAATAACTTCAGAACTTAACACCGAGGAGGATTTCCTAAAAAAAAGTCATGCTATTCACTTGATCAACCAACACTATCGACCACCACACACACACACGTGTGTGGGTGTGTGTGTACACTCAAGGTTGTAACTCAGCTTGACAACGTGTCATATAGTGAGATAGTAATTGGATATTGTTGATATCTACTTTCTGTGTGAATAAATGTTTTTCTTACTGGTCCATTGAGGTCTTGTATTTGCATAACAAATGTGGGGTCCACCAAAGGTCGGCGTCGATGTTAAAGTCAGTTTTAAAGGGTTTCTGTCAAACAAGTGCATGTAATTATGCAATATTTTTAATAAGCAGACCAGAACTGAGATTGTCTTGACGAACTGGATTTGAGACCCCGTGCTTTATTTTGTCCACTCCTGATTGTATACATAAATATGCAGCTTTGTATTTAGCTTGTTGATCTCCATTCTTCTGTATGCCGGCTTGAACACAAGAAGAAGCGAGTCTACAATTGCTACGTTGAACACTATGGATACCGTCCGAACGCTCTTATATGTGCTGATGTAGTAATAATTTATGATGACTAACTCTATTCTTGGAGACAGGCACATGTCTCAGAAATCTAATCTTTGTCAGGAGGGCGAGAGGAAGGAGAAAATAATCCTCCTTCTGTCTGTCTCAGTTGTGTAGTATTTAGAACATCAATATAATTTTACATTATTTATTCATAGTAAGTAGTCCGAACAAGCAGCCGCCCGATGTCTGGAAACTACCGTTTCAAGAAGCAAGTGAAACATAAGAATCATCTTTCTCTTCCAATGCTGTCAATATTCAGTCACATTTGATCACTATTTTTTTAATTTTCAGATTAGGATAATTCCTTTGAAATATTAGTGGCATGTGTATTTTTTATATTCATATCTATTTGTTAAAGACTTTTCTGTTACAAGAACTTCTTCAAAGAACGACGAGGGTTAACTTCATTGTACTAGTCTTTTCCAATATGGGTTTGTCAATTTAAACATATAACATAAATCCACCAATAGAGAAAACCACTCATAGAAGGTAAATCTTTAACTTCAAGCCAAAATCCACAGGAATCTTAGAAAAAAATAGCACTTGAAAACAAGGAATAGCAATACTGAACATGATAATACTGAAATAAAGAGAGAAAGAAGTAAAATAAGAAAATCCAATCTTTCTATTCAGAATATTAGTAATGATTTCTTTTATATGAACACAGAAGGAAGAACAATATTAACTTTTGCAATGTCTGAGCATGAAAGATCATTGCTTCGATAATAACAGTGTCTTCAGATTACAATATTTAGAATGAATAAAATGTAACAATAGGGGATGTAAGTTTTTTTTTTGGGGGGGGGGGGGGGTTCATTCTCAAACTCCTATCAGATCTCTCTTGTAGCATGATATTCTTACTGATTCACAGCAGGAAGTAGTCCAGAGACAGGAAATGCGCTGTGTCGCCATTTTATTTACACCAATGGCCCAACCTCTGTGGCAAAAGGCTTAAAAAAAGGACGGCATTGTTTAAGGGTACATATAAAAAAGGCAGGACAAGATGACAAAAAAGATCACGAGATAGTTACAGAAATCCTTGCATGAACGTGAAAGATGCCCGAGAACTAGCTGCAGATCAGTATCTGTCACACTGGCTGTGATGAAATTATGTAACAGAAAGACTACAGTCGTTCTATGTTCTATGTGACGTTACCTTTACCAAACGTTATTCTCACTATCACACTGTTATCCTCTCGGTTCTGTGAAAGCTGCCTACCCTCTTCTAGTGTCATGTTCAGAAGGTCTTCGATGTCACGTGTCCATCGTAGTCTAGGTCTGCCCCTTGTTCTCTTACCTAGAACTTTTCATTCCATGATTAATATTTCTAGACCATTGTGTCTGTTTATAGGTCCAGAATATGTAATGTTGCGTCTCTTGGTAGTTTTGAGGAGCCAGTCGTCTTTAATGTTTTGATCTTCGCGGGTATATTCTGACTACAGCAATGTACAGGCTACTGAGCAGGTAGCCCACTGTGTACATGCGGTCTGCAGCAAATCTGTATTAGTTGGAGTTAGTCGGGATTTAATTGAACATATATTTTCATAGCTAAATCTGCCGATTCATCATCGACTTAGTCTTTTGTAAAAAAAAAAAAAAAAGTATCAACACATATTCTCATTGGATTTCTGCTTCTTGCAACTCAAATTTTGTTCTTCGGCTGTATTTTTTGCAGGTTTGTCGCGATCTTCTAGCTATTCTCAGTAGTGAGAAGCGATAATAAACGCGTTCAATGATGAATATCATAATCTTTGTATCGCAATTTAGCTCTGCATCTTCTTTTAACACTCTTTGAAAGTTCCTCATAAAATAATTGGTTTGGCATGTGATTGTTGCTCAGGCGTAGAATATTGGCAAGTCAGTTCAGTCTTCTGTAACCTAGTGTTGAGATTATGGGTGTAAGTTTGGCCATGTGCAGGACCTAAGTGATGCTAACCTTGTCCTGCAACTTAATATACCAAAATTTAGAAGACATCGTAAGCGGAAAATGTTCTATCTGTTTTTTGTTGTTGTGAGTGTGGTGTCCATGTTTCACACCTATAAAAGAAGAAATCTGAGTATGTATGCCTGGTAAAGTAGAGCCCTTAGTACGTATGTTTGGTAAAGTAGAGCACTGAGTACGTATGTTTGGTAAAGTAGAGCACTGAGTACGTATGTTTGGTAAAGTAGAGCACTGAGTACGTATGTGTGGTAAAGTAGAGCACTGCGTACGTATGTCTGGTAAAGTAGAGCACTGAGTACGTATGTTTGGTAAAGTAGAGCACTGAGTACGTATGTCTGGTAAAGTAGAGCACTGAGTACGTATGTCTGGTAAAGTAGAGCATTGAGTACGTATGCCTTGTAAAGTAGAGCACTGAGTACGTATGCCTTGTAAAGTAGAGCACTGAGTACGTATGTCTGGTAAAGTAGAGCACTGAGTACGTATGTCTGGTAAAGTAGAGCACTGAGTACGTATGTTTGGTAAAGTAGAGCACTGAGTACGTATGTCTGGTAAAGTAGAGCACTGAGTACGTATGCCTTGTAAAGTAGAGCACTGAGTACGTATGTCTGGTAAAGTAGAGTACTGAGTACGTATGTCTGGTAAAGTAGAGCACTGAGTACGTATGTTTGGTAAAGTAGAGCACTGAGTACGTATGTCTGGTAAAGTAGAGCACTGAGTACGCATGCCTTGTAAAGTAGAGCACTGAGTACGTATGCATGGTAAAATAGAACATGCCCGGTAAAGTTTTCAATGTGCATGGCAAACAGGAGTGTTACTATTCTTTGTTCTCCTCTGTGTTCTCCCCTCTTTGTTCTGATGCACACTGGCAATATATATATATATATATATATATATATATGTTCTGGGACGGAGAGATATGGAGTGTGTCTGTGAAAGTCAAGTTATCGGGTTCAAATCCTGTCGTAGGAAAATGTGCATCAGGTCCAGTCAGAAAGCAGCGACAAACTACTGAACGTATTTGTAATGCCTAGAAAATCAATAGGTTACAGTCAAAAATTCGTGTGCTGATGGTTACGTCCCAAATATGTACGCTGCCAATATATGGACATGTACAAAGACACCAAGAAAAATATTTCTATAAATTCCAAACACGATATAAGAAATATTTGAAGATAATCAACAGGAAGAACTGGTAACTTTAAAATACATAGAGACACAAAAACAGTACCCCAAACCACAGGCAGAAACATCATAAGAATTATTAGTATTCTAAGATCACTTCATCGGGGGACTCATTAGTCTGACTTAGTGCCTGAATTAATTGACTAGTTGACGAATTACTAACTTGCTTCAGTTGTCCCAGTGGTCTTGGAACCTGACGCCGATGTCATTACAGACTGGGGATTAAGTCAAGTCTGAAAGTCAATGGACATTCTAAAGAAGGTTTAGAGAAGCGAATTATGGATAAGCAGAATTGCAACTCTTGACATGAAATCATCAAGTTTCTCTGCGTTGACGGCTAAAATGACTTCTGTGTCAAATAACGATGGCAGATAGGAATACGAGTGTATTGTTAAGACACGACACAGAGTATAATAATTAAATAATTGAAACCGCTGGAATAGAAGAAAATCCATATCAGGATCACAATATCCTAATATTTCGAATGTGATGCTTCATAATACTCAGAAATGTTTCTTATTACAGATCATAAATTTTTGAAGAGCCTTTCGATACTGATTTTTCATTACAAAATTTCCGTTGCTACATGTTTTTCTAATGAGTGAAGGGAAGTTCTTATTTTAATTTAATTGTGTATTTGGTCTTCATTTATCGTGGGTAATGTTTTTCTAAGAAATTTAGGGAGGTTCTTATTTTAATTAAATTATTTATTTGTTCCTCATTTTGGTGGGTAATGTTTTTTTCTGTGGAGTGAAGGGAGGTTCTTATTTTCATTTAATTTTGTATTTGGTCCTCATTTATCGTGGGTAATATTGTTCTAAGGAATAAAGGGAGGTTCTTATTTTCATTTAAATTTTATTTGGTCCTCATTTTCGAGGGAAATGTTTTTCTAAGGAATGAAGGGAGGTTCTTATTTTCATTTAATTTTGTTTTTGGTCCTCATTTTTGTGAGTAATATTTTTCTAAGAAAAAAATCGGCTCAATTCTGTTATAGGTATTCACTGTGACCTTTGTTCTAGTTTTGAGAGGTATTTCCTAACCTTTGTCTGTAGGATTTAGGTTAGAATACGTATTTAGAATTCGAATTTTGAATAGAATTAGGGTTTGTGTTAAAATTAATATTTAGAATTAGAGTAACATTAGCATGTGCAACAGTTGTAATGTTTAGACAACTAATTTAAGTTTTCAAAAATATTGTACAAATTCTCGTCTGCGTCGGTAGGTATGACGTCACGATATCAATCGATTTGATTGGAGTTTCACGGAATTCCGTGACATCAGCTTGTTATGATTGTAAACAGTTTTCTATGTATGCGCAGTGAAGACCTAAACGAGACATATATCAAAAAATGTTTGTTTTCTTAATTTTTTGATCATATTTTTTTAAAACCTTTAGGGTGAAAGGTGGTGCTCGGTTTGGAGGGGGGGGGGTTTAGTTTTTTTTATTAGTGCTAAATGTAATGTTCTTATTTTCTACAGGAAAATATGAAACTCACCCCCCCCCTTCCATACACACATACATCTATGGGCCTGTGTAGAAATATCAGTCGTTTCGCATAGGTGTCATCAAAGAGTGAACATGATTATTGTGCCTCCACTTTTTCATTCTGACAAAAATTAAGAATTACTAAATACTGTTGTGCTTCTTATGCGTTAATTCTCAGATTCCATCAGATTACCATGATGTAATTCTCAGATTCCATCAGATTACCATGATGTAATTCTCAGATTTCATAGATTACCATGATGTAATTCTCAGATTTCATCAGATTACCATGATGTAATTCTCAGACTACATCAGATTACCATGATGTAATTCTCAGACTCCATCAGAATACCATGATGTAATTCTCAGATTTCATCAGATTAACATGGTGTAATTTTCATACTCCATCAGATTAACATGATGGAATTCTCAGATTCCATCAGATTAACATGTTGAAATTTGAGGAACGGAATTCTGTGTGTCATGGTATACAATTTTTGGTGTGAAATGTATCCCTTTCGCCCTGACCACATTAGACTTCAATGACTTTTGGGTCACTTTGATCCTGTATGAGATGATCCACCGAAGACGGATGACACATCCATTGGCGTAAATAAAACGGCGACACAATACATTTCATTTATTTGGACTGCATCCTGCTGGAAATATAGTAGGACCATGGCCCTGCTAGATCCAGCGGGAGTTTGAGAATGAACGCTGAAGAAGAAGAAGAAAAAAAAGTATGGGATGAAACACCTTAACCCATAAACTTCCTGAATCTCCTATAACGACATGTTGTACCTTATATAAGTAATTATGTTATGGTTGTTGGTGCACTTACACGAATAGCTTGTATATCCTGACATGGAAATCAGTGTCTGCGTACATGACCGACCACCAGTGTATAAGTCCAGGGCACAGAAAATGTGAACATGACCTGAGAGCTCCATTTTGATTATTTCTGAGCTTTTAGTTGGTCGGCCTTGGCTATTTTTGGCATGCGACTCCAAGTAAATAAATAGTGGCCAATCAAAATAACGACAATAATCAAAAACGTAACTAATGATGGCCGAATTAATTCTGAACAGAGATCTCCTACTTCAAACAGTCTCACTTTGTGTATAGTCTCCTGTAATAGGGCTACAAGTATCTTGTGTGTCTGTAGTAATTTGACAAATTTTTATTTCTTATACAACTGATGATATTTGTAGAATGTTTAGTGAAAACTTGGTCTTATAATAGTCGTGACACTGTTGGTTCTCCCTCCATGGTTTCTTGGCCTAGGGTTTTAGTGCGTGTATAGATTTTGGCTTTGCTGTTATTGATGTGTTGCGTGTTGTGCTATTGTTGTTAATACCTTACAGTATTCCATTTTTTCGGGCCAGATCAGCCTTGTTACCAAGTATCTGTCGCGGATCATGATAGCCGAGACGACATCAGATCTTATTTGTAACTAATATGATTTATAATGGTATTATTTTGTTAGGAAGTATGTAGATTTTCTACCTACCCAGAGCTCGAAAAAAAAACTGTCACACAATCTGGAAGGTATGTTTGTATCTATGCACTGATCCAAACCATCACAGCCAAGATAGGGGTTGGAGTCACAGTTTATTCCCGGCCACCAATTACCTACTACTTGTGCTGAACTTCCTTGTGACTCCAGACATTTAACCAAATGTTCAAGGCACAAGGATTGGCATGTCCTGAGCTACTGTTCCTCGATGTTGGGCTCTAGCCATACGAAACAGCGTGGCCAATCTCGCCGTCAGATGAAAAGTTGCCGATTGGGTGTTAATCTGGCACATTCATCGTCCAAGACGTGCTCAGTCCCTTTCCAACACAGAATCAGACAAGCTTCGGACAACATATTATTAGTTAACATTAATAACACATTTTCTTCGTGTCGTTATTGAGAAAGTTAACCCAGTAACAGCTGTAGATACCGTAGACCGATCATAAACCGGCATCAATCTCAGCCAATTATAATACAAATTTAGCTCGAAGTGCGCCTGCTTTCATTAGCAATTATGCTTATAAATATTCAAACAAATAAATTGATATCCTAAGATGAAGTGAAATAATTCCACGCAATGTAACATTACTTTGTCAGTTATAGAAATGGTTGATAATAGATGGCCTGACATTGTTATCATCTCATGAAATGAATGGATAAACTTGAAGCATTGAGAAGAAAACAAAATGGTAAACAAACAAAACTTTTGACGCCAGAATGTCTGCTTCCTAAAAGCGGAAATGTTCTTAACCTCCCAGGTGACTGAACATGCGCACTTACCGCCCCTTAGATTAATTGAGACAGTTCCCTTTGGAGCCCTCCTATATCATATCTGGTGTTGGTTGTACCCCTTGAACTCAGACCTCGACAGTGACAAGATTCGGAAACGCGTTAGAAAGCAGGTCTGATATTCTCATTATCCTGGGTAGTCCAACGATTTCTATTCGTGAAACCTTCCCCGATTCCAAAATCAAGAATTCGTCGTCACACGAAGATGCTATATCTGTTATTTTGAAGAGAAAATATACCGAAAAAAATATCATTATTTACTTTCATCTGACAGTGCAGGATAGAGGAGATGTACGTCTATTCAACCTTTTATTCTTTATTTTTCTCTCCATCCAACCAAGAATATTTCGAGGTCATCCCAATGGAGATTTACTTTAATTAATCGTCATTGTTATTATTTCTTCTTGTGCGTCCGTTCTCAAAGTCCTGCAGATGAGCAGGATGTAGTTTACAAAACTGGGCGAGTTGTGTTATGTTTTAATGTTTGACTGCGATATCTGTCCCATTCGAATTGACACCGTCTTCAACATGACTTCGGAGTCACTTTGAACCTCTAGGAATAGGCAGTTAAAACCCACGCTAAACCTGCTTTAGTCAACCCTGACGCAATTATTGGCAGGTAACGGTGTCACTATTCACCTCTTATCTTTTTTTTTTTTATCAGGACGGTTTATTACCCACTGTGCAATTGAGATTAAGAACTCAAATTTATCTGTACGGCAATGTTGGATAACGATTGTCAGTCAAGTTGGATTTGGTATTTGGTTCTACTTCAACTACAGGAGAGGAGTCTTCACGCTGGGTCTCAGTCTTTGCATTTCCCACAATCTCGATTGTACGTGATTGTTCCAATTTGTCAAGAGGCACGATATGTATTTCTCTTACTTCCTATGTGCAAAGGGGAAGGTTTGTCAGAGCTTTCTTTCATACCCGGGAGACTTCGTCGTAATGCAATGCCTTTTGAATAAACCTTCTAATCGATATGTTACGAGACGAGCTAGTATTTTGCTAGGAAATCCTTTGAGAGCATGTTGATTCTGGAAAAAAAGCAACACATGCTAGAGGGTAGCGTTGTGTACGTAAAGGATATAGCGTCATCGAAGTCACTATTATCCAGCACGAGACCGGCCGGCGGAAGTGCTGTTCATGCCTGCGAAAGTCCACATGTCCTACCACAACTGACCCCATGCAAAGTAGGAGTCGTGATTAAAGTACTGGATACATCAACTTGAACATGTCCTCCTGAGTATGGGAAAGGTTTGAATACAGCTCTTCATTGGAAAGGCATTGTAAAAATGATGAGGAGCACATTGTTGAGACTTGCACTCGAGACACTGTGGGCAACGTGGACTAGGAGCCAGTCCTTGTCTTTAATGACATAGAAAACCTAGTCTAACTCAATTTCATCGCTGCCCAATACGGCTCATGCCGAGAGAATTCCGCTCAGTAACCAAGAGCACAAAGGGGAATGATGTCAAATCCTGCACGAGATTTGTTCGCCGACTGCGAAGCTCCTCTTCCGGGATAGGTGCAATTTACCTACTTTTAGTGATAAACGCAATGTCAAAGAGTTAAAACACAGGCCGTTCTGACGATGGATTAGAAGACCATCACAAGCGGACGAATCGAGTGCGTGAGAAACGCACAGTTCAAATCCCAGACTTCCGACGTGTTTGGCAAAGGAGCACTTCGTCGAGGAAAGTGTATCAACCCTAAATCTAACTCGACTGTTGCCGCTGCTATACACGGCTCGCACATCAGAAATTTTGTCTGGGACTTAGGGACACGGAGGGTGGTAATGGAATGGTCTTTCTAAACGAGGAATAATTATCTGGCTGCGAAGCGCCTCGTCGAATGATAGATGCACAATGGGTGACTCAGTCAAACTATAGCAGCTCGTCTCGCGACATATACCGCCTTTGAGTAGAAGTCTTCTTCAATAGATGTTGCACTATGCCGAATGCTGGTCTTCTGGGAATGAAAGAAAGGAATGAAAGTAATTCCTGGGCAAAGAAACAACAAACAAACAAATCTTAACAAAAATCTGTTACGCCAACCAATAGAAGGCACATTTTTCTTCTTACAGGCCAAGCGTGTGACGCTGTCTGTTTGCAGTCCTCTGTCTCGTGTGCTGTCAATAATTTTCGATTCGATGTTCTCCCAAGCCGCAATATCATGCTGTCCAGCATCTGTTCTCTTGATCTTCCACTATCCTTCTTCTTCAACTTGCCTGTTGTAACGCTGTGACCCACATTTTCTATTCTCATGACGTGCCAAAAAAAGGCCGCTTCTGATACAAGCGAACAGTTCTCTTTTTGAATTGATTTCTCTCAAAATATCTTTATTACATTTCCATTATCTGTCTGGTGTTGTCAACATTCTTCTATAGAATCGCATCTGTACTGCTTCTGCATAATTTTGTACAATATACTATTATGTTGAATGTCCTAAAACTGATTTGCAACAGCTTTAGTAAAATAATAATGTGGTACTGCCGTATCGATTGATAAAGTTTTCCACTGGTGAAACAAACAAAGAAACAAACAAAAATAAAAAATAAAGAAAAGAAAGAAAAACATATTTGATATAGCTAGCATGCTTTATAGATATTGTGTTGCAGATAGTTTCAAAAGTAGATCAATTTTTCTTTCCAGTTATTCATTACGGCAGATGCATCTTAACTTGATGGCGTTTGTATACCTTGTCACATCTACTTTGGAGAAAACTGTTATTATTAACGATTATTCCATTTTTAGTTGTTCATTATTATGCATCTCTTCTCGTGTGCTTCTTCCTAATTGTCCTCACGTTTGGGCACACAGAAACATGAAGCAGATTAAATATTAAAACATGACCGTCGGTCAGAGATAAACAATGGGCCCCTAAGGAGTCTCCCAACTACGCTAGACGCATGGGATCGTGGAACCCTGTCGTCCAGAATTAAATTTGGAAGTGAGTTATGATATTCTGTGTCGTTTTGGCGTGCAAGATAGCAAAATGGCGTCACTGTCATATCTGTACAGTGGTCAACGACAATAAATATCTCTATTCTGAGTTCACATTCCTGATGTAATAAGAGTTTACATGTTCGATACTGGCAGCTTGTGTGTTGCGAAGAAGCCGTCAGGGAACTCTAAAGACGGTAACATCCTAATTTGCATTTGCGCTGAACAATACTTAATATAATGATGTTATTTATTGATGATTAAGGTAGAGAATAGCAATACACGAAAACAGTCAGTATTGTTTTATGCGTATTTTTATCAAAGAAGGTTATTGGAGCAAATATTCACAGTAGACAAATAATGATGATAGCAGTAAAGACAAAGTACAAAAGTGGTAAAGAAGCATGAAAGGTTCACACTAGGTCCGGGGAAAAAAGAGAAATCACGCAACTGAAAATAAATACATTGATACTGTTGAAAATGTGTTTATTTTTTCCATCGAGAATAGAAAGCGAGGTACCATATCCTTCTTTATGGATATTCTATTTGTTGGGTCATATTCAAAGGGGCCGACCCAACTTTCATTGGTCACTTTGCGCATTCCATTTGTAGGAGGCCAATGAAAAAGAAAAGAAAATGTCAAACACGTCACTAATCTGGGCTGATCTGAGATATTCTTCTTTTTCACCGTTCATTCTCAAACTCCTGCTGGAATTCTCTTGTAGCAGAATTATGGTCCTACTAGATTTCCAGCAGGATGTAGTCCAGAGAGGGGAAATGCGTTGTGTCGCCGTTTTATTTGCGCCAAAGGCCCGGCACATCCGTTTTCGGTGGAGATTCAAGATCAGCGCATAGGTCTTATATATCGTCGATGGCCATGGAAGAACAGAAAAATAAAGTAACATAAAAGTAACTAGCAGTGATGCGAAATGATTAACCACCCTTATCAGAGCAGTGTAAGATATTACAGACAAATGATTATTCCGGTAGAGCTGCCACTGTCTGTCTATTCACTCTTCATTTCATGAGAAAATGGGTGTCATAACTGTCATAACTCGTAACTGGAGCTCTGCCTATCTATTTATCTCTCACTTTATGCGAAATAGGAACTATGTCTATCCACCCTTCACTTTATGCGAAACTGAACTCTTATCTATTCACCCTTCACTTACTGCGGACTGAAACTCGGTTTATCTATCTATTCACCCTTCACTTACTGTGGATATTAAACTACATCTATTCACCCTTCACTTATTGTGGAGCTGAATCTCAGTCTATCTATTCACCCTTCACTTATTGTGGAGCTAAATCTCAGTCTATCTATTCACCCGTCACTTATTGTGGAGCTGAAACTCGGTATAATCTAGTAACTCTTCACTTCCTACGAAACAGAAACTCTGCTTATATATTCATTCCACCCCCTGCGGAGCTCATGTCTTCGATAACTTTTTTTCCATTTTGTGATACATATGTTTAACTATTGCTCCCAGTTCTTTCCCTGCTCTATAAAATTCCTGTGTATTTGTATCTAATTATTCTTTACATATTCTATTTCTTGAAAAATGTCTATATCTTAAATTGTGTCTCTAGGATTGACTATGTTTTTGTGTGTTTTTTTTAAATACGCACAGAGGTCGTGGAGTTTCTCCTCGAATGTTATTTCTTGAGGCCAGTGTGTTTACCTCATCATTTCATAATCGACACATTTTTGAGGTATACGAACTGGTGTCTAAGATGCATGCCCACATGTACACAATGTTTTGCTGCCAATTTTTGAGTTTTGTTGCATGTGGTTGCGGAGTCGGTTTTGTCCAGTTCTGAGGTGTAGAGTTGCAACTTGTTTTTGTCTGTTCATAATTATGTATTAATCCTGTGCTTGCGTTCTGGTGACTTTGATCATCTTGAGAAATCAGAATGAAGCTAACGGGATTTGAGCAAGGTCTGCTAATGTGGTACCCACTCGCTTCGCAAATTACGTCAACACGTTTTCCGCCTTCGACTATATCGCATCAAAGATGCGATTTTAATTAAAACTTTCAGCCTGTGATAAATGTACAGTTATATTTGAAGATTTTCACAGAGTTTAAATTTTCGATCTACTAGAGAAAGATGGAATCTTGCGAAATGAACTGTCTAAGGGAGGCTATTGGAGTCACCAGACTCGACATACTGCTCAGTGAGAACATTAGAAAGTTAATAGGTATAACGTTATGAATCTAAAATAAAGAGAAACAAAAGATAATATGGTTTAGTCATCTTATGAGGATGAACTATCAGCTTCCCATAAAAACTTATAATAAGATGGAATTAGGATGCATAGCCAAGCGCAGACCTAGGTAAAGAAGGATAGACAACATCAAGACCATCCTGCACAAACATGACTACACTTCAACCAGAACAACACTCCTGACTGTGTAACGCAGACTACATCTCCTTCACAAACCCCTAAGCTCAAAGACAAGTGTGGAAACTGCGACAACACCAACACCTGGGGATAGACAATAAACGATTCCAACGTGTATATTCTCAAGCTAATATGAATATGGACATCTCGATCGAAACACAGACAACAACACCAACGCGCACACACATACACTGCACATCTATTTAAATCAATCTTGAACTACAAACATTTAACATTAATACGTGTCAGAGGTATCAGTACTACAATTATAAAATTAGGCCTGCTTATAAATATAAACATAAACAAGGTGGCTTGAAATATGACATAGGTAAATGAATAATACACTATAGAATTATCGAGGAATATATTGTCTATCTCCAGGTGAATGATTGTTGATCGCATTCACACTTGCTGTTAAGCGTAGGGGTGGTATCTTAAGCTGTCATTTCAAGGCCAGATGTGTCGCCGATGTTGCATTTAGTCCATGTTTGTTCAAGGTTATCTTAATGTTTTCTATCCACCGTTTTCTTGGTCTACCTTTGGCTTTACGCCCGGATATTCTTGTATTATATGCTCTTATTGGTATTTGGTTTGGCTTCATTCTCATAAGGTGACCGAACCATTTTACTTGCTGTCTCTCAATATGTTCGATACATGATATTATGCCAACTCTTTTCCTAATTTCTTCATTTCTTATTTTATTTAGTTTGGTAACCATTGCAGCTTTCCTAAGACACTTCATTTCACATGTGACGATTTTTCTTTGCTGCGAGGCTGTTAAAGACCATGTTTGACATTGGTAGCACAGTGTTGGTATAAAAATTGTAGATATTATTTGTTTTTTAATTTCCATCTTGATCTTTGGATGAAGAAGTAATGGTGAAAGTTGGTACGTCACTGTGTTTGCTTTCTGGCACATTTGTTTCTATTTCTCTGTCTAGTCTTCCATCTTCGGAAAAAATGCTGCCTAGATACTTAAATTCTTTGGCTTGTTTCACTTTGGTGTTATCTATTGTTATATTCATTGGTGTTGAAGACTTGCTAATTTTCATAACTTCTGTTTTTTGTTCATTAATTTTCATGTTGTACTTCTGACATGCTAACAACAATGCATTGATGTGCTTTTGAAAAGTTTCCTCATCTTTGTATATTAAACTTTGATCATCAGCAAATAATAGTTCATTGATTTCATTATTAAGTTCTTCATCCGGTTTATTTGCAAAGTTTTCCTCTTTGTTGATATGAGCTTCTTTTACTATTCTGTCCATGTATATGTTGAAAAGTAGGGGTGAAAGTACGCATCCTTGTCTTACTCCAGATCTTGTTTCAAAAGATTCAGTCATTCTATCTGTTGTTCTTACTGAGCTTTGGCATTTTTGATATATATTATATATATATTATTAACGGTAAATTAGAATGCAGCAAACGGAACTTATACCAGGTCCGTTAAGATGGTACCTCTCGCCTCATAACTTGCGTCAACACGTTTATTCATTTGATCATATTGATGATTAGTTATTGGTGCATCTGGTTTACCATCAGCGGGCGATACCTTCGTTAGCCGTTCTGCGTTTCCATTTCCAGATCTACAGTGCGTTGATGTCCGCTGCATGACTATATCGTGATGACTGCTAAATTCGGTTAATATTATGCGCAGATTTTTAGTTTTCCTGGACTGTAGCGTTTGTCGTGCTGATCTTGCATCTGTCAGGAATACTACAGGCTGTGGGCCAAGATTGATGTGCAGCTGTTTTTTTTTTTTTTTTTTCAAATTGGTGCTCACATTGATTGTCAGTATTTCTGCATCGTAATTATGGCAGAAATTTCCCGTTAGTACTTTGAATGTATGCCTAACATTGCTTGGGTTTTCTATGTGTGTTACTACTGCTCGATTTTTCACTGCAGTGTGTGCTGGCATATCGGTATATAATCTAATCTATATGTACTTTGGATATTCATCATCCAGGAAACAGAAAGTAAATATCTTATGTTGCATTCTGTTCTGTTCTCTCTCACTCATTTCTTCAAGATATTTTTTGGTCTTCCACTTTTATCTTTCCCTGTAGATTCCAGAACAATACGTGTCTCCGATGATTTCCGTTCGTCTTTTTAGTTAGTTATATAGTCGCCAGATCATCATTGTGACACCATAAACACATTCATAGGTGCTCCGATCTTATATTCAGTATGTTCTTCCGCATGTGGTAACTCACTGTTCCTGTTCAGTGTTGGATTATAACCCTTCTTTTTAATCTTTTATGCAGCTCGTTTCTTGGAACACCACGTTTCACTCCCAAGTCATGTAGTCTAGCCATAAATACGGAAAAAGAAATACACCCTATCTCTTCCAACCTGTTCTAACTCCTTGATTGCACTAAAAATATCAGCATGGTTCATTTAGCTACCACCAGCCACGCCGAAAATGTTGTCTGCTCTTCCATTTGTCCTAACACCCACGTGCCCAAGTACACAAATGAAGGTAACTTTCTTCAGCAAAGATTTCATGAATGATTCTAACCATTGGCGGTGCCAATAGTCTGACATAATCTTTCGAAGCATATTCATAGAACTGCTTTGCTGCCAATCAGTAAGAAAACATACCCTTTCACCCCTCAATGCACCTCCTCCCAAATAATCCCAACAAATGCGAGGTGTTAAGCTCTATTTAAGCCCCTTTCCGTAATGAAGGCGAATCTACGGTCCTACCTGCATAGATTAGTTATTATGTTTCCCGGCTATACTAATGTCGCGACAGTGTCAATGCGAGTTGTTATAGCATATTTGGTATCACATGAAGTATGAAAGAAGTTTTTGTTATAGCATATGTGGTATAATCTTCTTGTTGAGCGTTCATTCTCAAACTCCCACTGGATCTCTCTTGTAGCAGGGCTATCGTCTTATTAGATTTCCAGCAGGATGTAGTCCAGAGAATGGAAATGCGTTGTATAGCCGTTTTAGTTGCGCAAATGGCCCGACACATCCGACTTCGGCGGATGTATAATCTAAAGTATGAAATAGGTTTTTGTTATAGCATATTTGGTATAATCTAAAGTATGAAATAAGTTGTTGCACTTTAAATAAAAACATTTTACACATATTTACATACGTAGGTTATGTGTGCCAAGTCCACACTCTGTGTCATCATCATCATTAAGTGCCGTCTCCGCAACGAAGATTGGCTGCAACGTATCTCTAACATCTCCTGTCTCTTGTCTTGGTGGTGCACTCTGCTAGACTGTAACCTGTCCATCGTGTGATGTTACTCTCCCACTTGTATCTCTGCCTTCCTCTTGGTCGCTTCCCTTTGACTTTACCCTCAAGTAAGGTCTTCAATAAGGTGTTGTGCCAAAGGATAAATATTTGTGCGCTAGCGCACGGTAGTGTAGCTTAGCGCCGGAAACAGTCCTGTACATTCTTATCGTTCAAAAAGCAATGGCGATCTATTGACCGTAAATACTGCATAGACGATCAATGGAGAAATAACGTGCTGGGTGATCCATCACGTTCTCACTATATGTTACGAACAGATCGTATTGTGTTTATATTTACTGTTTGTGTATGTGTTCTGATGCTTATTGGTGCGTTTTTGTTTTTGTTATGATATTTGTCTATTTATATGTTGCTTGTTTGTGCTGAATTTCTGCATTGTGTTTATGTTGCTTGTCTGTTTATGAATTCATTTGTTGGTTTATTTGGTCTTATTATGTGTTGTTTGTGTTTTTCTCTGAATTTATTGCCTGTTTGTTTAATTGTTGTTTAATTGTGATGTTTATTTGTGTATGTAATGTTTATATGTGTTGTGTATTTAATATGTATCATTTTGTTTGTGTATGCTATTTGATTATGCACTGTCTGTGCTTTTTTTATTGTTATTTGTTATTTATTGTTTGTATGTAATGTTTGTTTAACGTTGCACTTGTGTTTTATATGTGTGTGTATGCTGTTTGATATGCGCTCTCTGTTTGTGTTATGATTTATTTCTGGTGTTTGTGTGTCTGTTGTTTTCTAGTTGGTTATATTTGTTTTATTATGTTATACAATTTGCTATTTGATTTCTGTTGTTATGTTGTGTGCTTTGTTCTTGTGTTACGTTTTTTGGTTGCTATTTGTGTTGGTTTCTGTTGATTTCTAGTGTGTGATATTTGTTGTATTTGCTTGTTCTCTTATGTTGTGTGCGTTATTTGCATGTGCTTTTTGCAGTGTTTGCTTGTTTTATTTGTTCGTGTTGTTTTCTTATGTGTTGCTTGTTTGTTGTGTATGGTTGTTACGTATTTGTGATGTTTGTTTATATGTAATTTGTAAATGATCTTTGTATTGTATGTATGAACTGAGTGTTATTTGTTGTTTGTTTTTCGTTGTATGGGCATAGTTTTTCTGTGGAGCTAATTCTACAAAAGTATAAACTTAATTTTCTTACTACGCTTTCTGTCGTCTAAATGTAAGAGCATTGTTAGTGTATATTAGAGCTACAATATCTGCAACTTTTGATAGAGAAATCATGCCATATTCGTAATTTATTTTATATATTTATATACATTTATATATATATATATATACAGCAGCTCTCCCATTTTTTCCCCCGTAAAATTTACCCCACCCCCATGATAATTTATTTCCGTGACCCAACAGATGCATAAGAACAGGTCTCTTACTTTACAAGTCGTCAAGACTTTTTAAGTTGTATTGCTACAATTCTTCTTATTTATCGTTTAAGTCAGGGGTGGGCAAACTTTTTGTGCAGAGGGCCACATTGAAAATTGTAAAGCTATTGGAGGGCCGCATATAATATTATGTATATTTTCATTGACGATATATATATTATATATATATATATATATATATATATATATATATATATATATATATATATATATATATATATATATATATATATATATATATATATATATATATATATATATATATATATATATATATATATATATATATATTACTATTTAAATAATGTCAAATTGGAAAAAACAATATTGTATATTTAATATATAAGAAAGTCGAATTAAAATTCCAATGGATTTCTGTGTAATATTAATGGGGAAAAATCATTTGTGACGATCGTTCGTTTATTTAAAAATGTGTTTGAGGGCCGCATAATATCCAATGGCGGGCCGTAGTTTGCCCACCCCCTGGTTTAAGTGATTACTTTTCTGCGGCTCCCTCTGGATAATCTCTTCCCCCCCCCCTTCCCAATTTCAGAAACTGTTGTCGTGGCCACCGTGCAAGTCTCCGTGGCCACCAGGAGATATTCCTAGGTTGAAAATCTTTGTGTAGAAGAATCAATAACTATATGAAACAGTTTGGTGCAAATTTTCTACAGTACTAAGATTGAGCTCGGTTTGTATTTATTTGTATGTTTCGTTTAAATGAGTTACGCACATTGGAGATTTTTCCAGAACTTTATTTCATACATAGAAAACTCACCCTGTACATGACGTGGTGACAACAAGAGCATGCCGCCTTTATCACACAGCTACAAAATCTCTCCCTGCGACTCCTTAACGGGATACATGCAGTATTTGACAAGTTTTTTTTCTGTTTTTTTTTTTTACAGCCATGTGCACCACTTTCCAAAAAAAAAATCTCATTCAGCGGGAGTGAAAACTTACTTGTCCACATTAAGTGATATGGTCGTTGGTAGGAGAATAAAGCCTTTTCATTCTAGACACGCTATTTTCAAACATGGATGCAAGTACGCGTGTGCCAGGTCGTGCGACCATTAAGAAGTATTGTATGTCAAAGTTCTAGTAATTCTTTCACATGAATAAATTAATGTATATATTCAATGCGTAGAGCTGCAGTTGAAACATCATATTCATAAAAGAATAAGGGAACGCAATATGAACAGAATAAATATGTATTCAGAGAAAACTGAGACTAATTACAATGATACAAGTATTATATTTGTAAAGGGTAATTTTGGAGCAGAAGGTCAGCTCTGTGAACAGGCTGCCGCAGAACACAGACATAACAGGACATTGACATTTTGTTAACATAAGGATTTGGAATTTGAAGTCGCAGAATACTGATATTGAACCGTCTAGCATGCAGTCACTCATCGATTTCGCACGTCAGTAATAGGTTGTCAATCAGAGATCAGAAAGACAGTCGCGTGCTGTGCAGACAAATGTCGAGGGAGGGTCGAAGATGATGAAATTACAGGGCCCAGTATTTTGTGAAGGTAGCACCCGTAATCGAGTCGTCCTAACGGGCTCCAGGCTCAGCACGTGCACTGCACGCGATCCAGATGGTCAGCGTCCCTTTGCACGCGCCATATGCCACCGACCGGACACTCAAAATGCTCTATCCAAGTAAAATCATGTCTGGAATCTTGTGAACGTCTTTATTGTACTTGCTATGAATAAAGCCGAGCTTTTTTTTACCACACGCGTGTCGTGTACTTCTTTCCTAATGAACATTTTCCTAAAGCTCTCCTTCTAATTCATGCGTTGTCATTGCCTTCGATTTCACTTCGCCCATACATATACAAACATTACACTGTAATTATTCGTGTATTTCCTTAATTAAGTTCGTAGAATTGATTCACTAAAAGTACAGTTTTGTAACTATGAATACACTGATTAAGACGGGTAACTTTCATGTAAATTTCTTTGGTAACTGTAGAAAGTGATGACAAAAAAGTATCATGGCCGTAGAAACGATCTTATCATTGGGAAAGAAGGGGGAAGGGTGAGAGATTTTACCTAGAAATCGGTAATTCCTTTTTATTCACATTGTATAGTTAGCCACTTTCTGTACAGAAAATCATCGTCGCGAGAGTGGTGGTGGTGTGGGGTGGGGGTTCTTACCCGCTTGTTATAGTTTGCTTCGTAGCACTAAATAGCTTGTTAGGACTTTCCTACTCGGAAAGTGGAAAGGGAAAAAGGGGAGGGTGGTATTCACACTTAATCTACGGGCTTGGCAAAGATTCGAATATAATAATTTCATATTTTAATCATATAAAGTAAGTGAATGGAATATTTAAATTAATAGATCGCATTCCGCTCTCAAGACTACATCTGCTAATCTGCGGGAGTTTGAGACGAACGCAGAAAAGGAGAAATGACCAGAAATAACAATTATGTAAAGTTTATTTGGACTGCCCTCAATCTTTGTTTTCAACGCGCTTTTAGTGATCCTCATATGTCCTATCCTTAGTGATCTTCCTTCCTAGCCTAAGTGATCCTCTGTCCTATCCTAGTGATCCTCATATGTCCTATCCTAGTGATCCTCTTATGTCCCAATCTTAATTATCCTCATATGTCCTATCTTTAGTGATCCTTTTATGTCCTATCCTTAATGACCGTCGTATGTTCTATTCTTATGATCTTCGTATGTTCTATCCCAATGGTCCTCTTATGTTCCATCCTTAATGATCCTCATATGTCTTATCCTTAATAATCCTCATATGTTCTATCTTTAGTAATCCTCGTATGTCCTACCATAGTGATTCTACGTCAGTAGATAAAAGTGTGTTTACAGAGGATGTTACAGTTTGGTATTCACTATGAATGTCTTCCTGCTTGGAAATAAAGGCAAATTGCTCGTTTTGTTGTCAAGAGTTTTATTATATGTCCTCATTCTGTATCAGTTTTGACTAAATTAGTTTTGTAAAACACGTTATTTTGAACTTTATAACTTAACATACAGATACAAGTGACATTTTATTATATTGTTTGTACGATATGCTTTGCTTTGTTGACAATTTCATAAAATTCGTTTAGATACTTTTTCCATAACACTCCTAGTACTTATTTAAAATGTAATCAAAACAAATATCGATACGCTTTTTCGTGTAATAAATATAAAATTTAACATTTGAAGGGTGTCTTGTACATAACATTTCTATTCAACTATTGGTAAATTTTTGAGTCGCCACTAATAGATTAATCGTATCGCCAATACAATGCGGATGGATGATCGACACCCCTAGCTAAGTAGTCGACTTAGATGTGCGGAGAGCGTTTACGCTCAACTCTGCTAAAGTCGAATTTTCTAGTAAAAGCAGTTAGCACATCAGCATGCCTTGGCAAAGTGTTTTAGTCAAACATAAGATTGAAAATATGAATTTGTTTAAGTTTATTTCGTTTGTGGGGAATGGAGTAAGGGGGGTGGGGTTGTAGGGGGGGGAATCATATTTGGTAAATGTTTTGTTCTGACAACTATTATATTCTATTTACCTAAGGTGGAACTTGAACCCATCAACCACATAAATAACTTCTACCCCCACCGGAAAAGAAATATAAAGTTGTACATAAAGCTTTCTAGACGGAATATGGTACCTCATTACAGTTCATTCTCTAGAGTGCGGAAGTGTTCCACAGCGATCCCCATACAAAATATAGGCAGAGCGATCAAAATTTTCTTTCAAGAGAAATAGTATTAATGTACCGCATGTTGTGACATGAAATATTATTGTACCTCATGTTGTGACATGAAATATTATTGTACTGCATGTTGTGACATGAAATATTATTGTACCGCATGTTGTGACATGAAATATTATTGTACCGCATGTTGTGACATGAAATATTATTGTACCGCATGTTGTGACATGAAATATTATTGTACCGCATGTTGTGACATGAAATATTATTGTACCGCATGTTGTGACATGAAATATTATTGTACCGCATGTTGTGACATGAAATATTATTGTACCGCATGTTGTGACATGACATATTATTGTACCGCATGTTGTGACATGAAATATTAGCTCCAGCGACATATATACTGCAAACACTAAAATTACGGTGGATCGTACGTCCATTTGTTCAATTTAGAAACGTAACAGCGAAGAAGAACCGAAAAAGAAAATAGTAGTTTAAAAGATATTTGAATGTTTGGTACATTATTTTTGAGGAATCTTAAAAATCATAATCAGTTTATACTAGAGATATACTAGAGATGATAACAGGACCAAGAGACATCAATATCATGACATGTTTTCAGTTCAGGATAGTTATGCAAGTTTTTTCTTTCGGAGGTACAATAAAAATCCTTCCATATACTCTGTGGCGGGGTAGTACGGGGTGCGTCTGTAACGGCAAAGGTACCGAGTTCAATCCCCACCACAAGCAATTGTACATTCGGACTGTTCATAAAGCAATAGCAAACCACTGAACGTATTTATATTGCCTAGAAAATCATTACAGCTAACAAATTTTGGGTTGATGGCTACGCCCTGAATAGGATATACTAGGATATGAATAGGATTTTTTTTACATGTCGCGACGTCTGCTATGGCAAAGCGGCATTTATTCCCACAGCCCATAGAAAACCTCCTTGCACTCCTTCACAGGAAAACATCCTGTAACGAAAGTTAGTTTTATGCAAGTGAGCGAGATTTCATGTCACGAACACTTGCACGTTATGTAGTCATGGATTCTGTTTGTTTTTTTGTTGCCGATGTGATGTTTACTCTAAATTGTGCGTGACTAATTTGTGAATTAGGAGTCTGTTAAATTTGGCTTTAAGGACAATACAAAGACTTTGAAATTTAAAAAAAATAAACTAGTCCAATTTTAGCCATGCAAAACGCCATTATTGGTAATATTTTTGACATTCTTCGACCGTTGTTACAAGAACGTTGGTCAGCTGTTGTTAAGCTTAACAGTGAAATACCTGTGAATTGTTACAAGTGTTTTAAACTTCAACAAAATTGCTGCATATTAAAGACAGAAATACAATCCTAAAAGTATGATAGCCAATTATTTATGTCTTATTTGTTATGAACATCATACAAAACATAAAAAAGTCACTCTTTACATAAAACAGAATGTGAGAAAAAAATGTTAACACATGACCTTTTTTTAAAAAAAAACATTCATACCGCTATTAAGAATACCATGTAAGAAAAAATACCTTAACAGCATCCATTTTTAAAAGGAAATCCCTCTTCTATACGAAGTCGTACCCACAGTTCTGGTCATGTACAATGACATATAATGTTAGCATGGTGAAAAGAATTGATGTGAAAGATCAAGTAAAACGATTAAGCGGTCATGGAAAGAGTAACAAAGACGAATATAGTGTTCACGTAAGACCATTAAGTCCATCAAACGTGTCAGGTCCAGATATGACTCCTAGAAGATCGCTAGGTACATGCTGTCAATATTTACTGTGACCTCTCCGAGACGACCACCAGGTGTCGGGAAAGAGTAACATCAAACGAAGGGCAAATAATGGCGGTGAGCGTCCCCACATGCGGCAAGTATCGCGGGGGGAAAGGACAGAAAGAGTTAGTGCGCCGGACTGTCTGCATCCCTCACTCGGCGCTATTTTTCTTTGCGCATTGTTCCCGTAATGTGGAACACGTTTCTTGTGAAGCATGCAGCAGTAGAAGCTCGGAGGTTCGCTACTCCCCAAACAAAACACATAGATGGCAAACACATTGACAGGAGATGGCGAGAAGAATAGGTTAAGTATTTTCAACATATCCTCACGGAATTCCTGCGGTCTTGTTGGGGCAAAGTGGGAAATAACTGTGTGCTTTGATGAAAGTACTCGGAAATTGTTGTTTGTGTGGTTCTTTGAGAAAGAATAAGAGAGTTTAAACTAAACCTCTCATAATGGTTTTATATACCTGGACATATCGTATTACTAGCTATTTCTGAAAGCACGTCAGCAGACCAAAAAAAGTGTACATAGTTTTTGGTGCTGTCTATAAATTACAACAACAATTAGATGTGTTGGGGTAAAAGGTTTGACATTTGTTTACCAGGGGGAGGAGGTAGAGTTGATAAAAGTTGTCGTCAATAATATCGTTTTTTATACACCAATACAATTTTTGGAATTATAAAATATTTTCTAGAAATCGGGATAATGTTTTTTTTGTTTTTTTTTAAAACTCCTTAGGCCAGTGGTTCTCAAATTTCCTAACCCGCGACCCTTTAATACATTTCCTCATGTTGTGGTGATCCCCAGCTATAAAATATTTTTGTTGCTACTTCATAATATGAGTTTTCCGATGGTCTTATGTGACCCCTGTAAAAGTGTCGTTCGATACCCAAAGGTTGCGACCACACAGGTTGAGAACCGCTGCAGCCTTAGGGCTGAAAAGTTTTGTAAGCAGGGTGGTTCCTGAATACGCGACAGTTGTTGACAAGCGTAGGAAAGAGGTAAAAAAAAACTGGCAAGAAATTGTTAACGTAATTTTTGGGCAGCCCTTTTGTTGTTGATTCATTGTTATAGACTACCTGATCCAAGACCGGCGGCAGTAAGACCCCTGTACACAATTAATTAGATTCATTCCTTACGTTATTGATTATTGTCATGATTTTCGGTGGTCACTATTTATATACTTGGAATCGCATTAAAAAAATAGCTTAGACAGACCAACGAATCGCACGGAAATAATCAAAATCAATATTTTCTGTACACAGATATTTATACTGGAGACCAGTTATACCTGATTGTTTACCAGGGGGAGGAGGTAGAGTTATCTACCGTGAACATTACCGGGAAGTGCAATTCGATATTATTTTGTATTATTGTAGGAATATGGATAGTATGATACTTTAGAAAGCAATGACAACTTACTGAATGTAAATACTTCTTATGAAATCGTTACATGTTGTTTTTCAAATGTTGGGTTTATAGAAATCGGCTCTATGGTGGCTTGATGCAGCGCACGTCTGTGACCGCCAAGTACCAAGCTCAACCCCTGCTGCAGACAATTGTGTATCCGGACCGTTTAGAAAGCATTGGCAAAATACTAAACGTATATATATTGCATAGAAAATCACTACAGCCAAAAATTCTGGGTTGATGGCTATTTCCTGAATAGAATATTAATTTATTTATTTTAAAGCAAAGTTATAAATATGCAATCTGCTCAACTGACTTTATTACCAAATTTTTTTTTCTTTTCAGTTCACAATTTATTTTATTTCATACAAAGTTCGCACTTTCCCCCCCCTTTAAAGTTTACAATAGTTTTTTTTTCTCGAAAGTGTACAATTTCTTTTTGTTTCTTTGTGTGCCTAATACGGTGACGCTGGTAATCTTGGATAGCCATAGCTCTATGTTACCGGCGGTCGAAACAAAATCGTACACTTCAATGTGTACCCAGGGCGGACTAGCTTGCAATAACTTGCAATCTGCCGTAAAAACTATGTTGATGATTCACGGACCTTGAGATGATGGTGTACGAGGCAAACACAGACTTGAAGATGTACAATAATCACATAACTACAACAAAGACGAAAATATAGAATAAAAGTGAAAGCAATAGTGTTAAAAATAAAGAATTAAAACATCGAAACACGTTTTGTCTAAGATCGACAGATGAAGCTTATATATAAACGTAGTCACCGTATACTGTACGGACTTTAGCAGCAATTGATTTGAAAGAAAGAACACAGGATCAAACGCGGTTACATCGAATATCTCTCAACGACAAGTGAATTAACTGTCGCCTAATTGCGCTCGCGGCGCCCATTACCATCATTAACACGATCGGACTGCGCACACTTCTACGATCAGTTTCCCCCTCAACTTGGACCGAGGGGCATCGAAACTCAAGCCTCAATTTTTTGGGTAAAGCACTTAGGCTAATCACAAGCCTATTTTTAGCGGCATTATTTTCCTGAATATTATTAATTGATTTTCTACTTCAGCAGTGTTTGTTTTAGGGACGGACGCTAGAGCATATCGCAGAGCTGCCGCCTGTCTGTTTGTTTCCGTGTAAGTCAATTGTAACAGCACGTAGACGGCATGTTTCCACCAATTTTGCTGCACCGTTAATTCATTTTGTCTCAGCTGGCTTGTTTCTGGAGGCAAAACTATTCCGATCTCTTGGCCGGCAGTCGAAAGGAAAATGTTGGTAAATTGAATAACGTCAATAGCTGTTGTGGAAATTAGCCTTGTTACTGAACAAACCTCGTGTCCCTCAGGTCCTGTACGGAACGATGCTGCATTGGAATACAGCACTCACGAGTCAGGGGAGCTGGTCTGGTCAGAGGAGTGACCGAGAGAGGGCGACGGAGGGGTCACTCACAGAAAGATGATCATCTGTCCCCCGAGTACTGCGCTACACTATGGGACCAGGGTCCTACTTTCCTGGTTGCCAGCGCTAGAGAACGAAATTATTTAGAGTTGAGAATAATCATGTTTGCATCACAAGGGACCCAGCGAGAAAAGAGTTAGACTTTAGTTACGCAGTCGACAAAATGAGATGTAACGTCAGTGGAGCTATCTAGACTGCACATAAAACATCGTTAATCTATATAGGCTATAGCTGAAAAATTGATGAAATTCTCTGCAGATGAATTCACTCAAAACATTTTCTATACTCCAGCAAAAATTAAATATATATATAAAATAAAAGAGTAACACCCAAGAATCATTTTACGGTATTTGACTTCTTCTTCTTCGTTCGTTCTCAAACTCCTGCAGATTAGCAGGGTGTAGTCTGGAGAACGGAATGCGTTGTGCCATGGTTTGCAGCATTTCTGCGATATCTGCGTCTTTCGGCCTGACACATCCGACTTCAGCTTGGCTTTGGGTCACTGACCCTATATGGGATGGGACAGCCAACTCTATCACATAACCTCCTTAGTCGCCTTTTACGACATGCGTGGAAGGTAAACAGTGTTGCTATTCTTTGCTCCCCTTTCGGGCCCCGGCAACACACGGGCGATGGTATTTGACAAATTTGTGCATATTTGCTGGTGAATAGCTTTTATTTTCTCTGACAACTTGTTATGACTACAGCATCAGAAGGTAACAGACGAAACTATTTGCAATCTCTGAGAAATATTCTCTATACTGAACAATATAAATTTTATCAATGACATTGATTTCCTTGTATTGACTTGTTAAGTGTTTATTTGCTACTAAATTGCTACATCATCATCATTGCACACCGCATAGACGTTCCGATGTCATCTTTGGTTGAGTTTTAGTTATCAGAATGAACACTGCGCGCACTCTGGGATAATCCAAAGGTATTCTTGATTAGGAACAAGCATCACAACACTGGGGGCATTCCCATATATGTTCTGCTTGCCCGGTCTCTTCGTCTATATCTATTATGTTTCTCTTTATGGTCACTCTATTCTTTTAGCGCAATCTCCAGCACTCTTGAGAGAGACCATTATTCATACTTTAAAAAAATCTTCAGAGTGTATGAGGTCCTTCAGTATATTTATATACCTTGTGGCAACGTGGCCATGTTCTTTAGTGTATCGGCTCGCTCATTACCCTCAACACCGAGCAAGAAAGACATGTAAGTTATTTTGTATCTCACATAAAGATATGGGGTGAAAAATGTTCTGCGGTGCTCTCGAACAAACCCAGGGTTAGCAGATAACAAAAATTGTAATAGCACCTACACGTGGTGCATACTGAAAACATTGTTTCGAAGCTGGTCGAAGCAATATTGTTAAAGCGTTATAAATCATATCCAGGCAATGCAGATCAAGAAGGAATGAAATTTGATTGAATTAGACAAACAAAACAACTGAATGCACTTTTCAGTCGACACAATCAAAATAATGTTAAAACAGAGTGTAAGATAGCGACTGGCATAGACTACCTGGCTGTCATGTCTCAAAGCTTACGGCAGGGATAATGTGCATCTCTGGGGGGGGGGGGAACAAGGCTAGTCTATACAATACAATGTAATTGTAGCACAGCCATAGCGGTAATCGCCATGTGTTAGTACAAAACTAAATATGATGTAGGAAGCAGTATTCATGCTCGACACCAGGCATTTAGTTCTCTGCCGGATGTATGTACCGTGTTACAACAAAAAAGTAGTAAGCCATATAGTTCCATACCGCTAAGAAATGTGTACAGTTTCTGACTTGAACGACGTGTTCACGATGTCAGTGATCGAAACCTCGGCTAAGAGGACGAATAAATTCTAGTCCAACTCTACAGTCGAGTGGTTCCAGTTCGCAATAGACCATCTAATTACATGAGACAAAGTAATTGACGACAGAACACCTTGAAAGAGATAGACGTACTTAAGTCTAAATATCGTGCTTACCGTCTCTACCCCCAAAGACTGCCATCAAGGAACATTGTGCTGCATGCAAAGTCCAAGAGTACAGTGGATGATAAACCGTCATGGCAATAAGCTGATACACACAATAGTGCCTCGTGTCAGAGTAGAAGGTTGATCCGCGCTAGGAAACTCATTAGAATCAAATACATGCCGAAAACGAATGTACCAGACCTATTTGTCACAATTTAAACAGTAGAACAACGTACATAACGCTTTCGGGTAAAAATTACACGTAAATTCGTGATGGTTACTTGAAAGTGAACGCAGAAGAAAAAGCCACGATAATAAAACCAATCATCGCAACCACAACTCATAATCGTAGTACTTGCAGTCATGATTAAATCACAATCTCCTTCCTGGCAAGACTTTACAACACTTAGCTCTAGAAGCATGTGCACTACGTATGCAAGAAATGAGATCCGTCAGTACGGATATAAGTATTATCTCCTGAATAAATTTATCGCTGACCTAAGTTTCAACTATTACTCACTTGTTTTCTTCATATGAAAATGGCCTTCGTTCTCAGAATTTCAAATATCTGCACATGAATTTCATAGACATACACACACGTGAATTTCATAAACATGTTACACATGAATTTCATAGACCTACACACGTAAATTTCATAGATATCTACATATGAATTTCTGCTCCATGGAAAATGTTGCAGTTGTAGAAATATTTCCAAATATAACATGTTTTGATATGTATCTGCGTCTCTTTGGGCTTAATGTTCAGTTCCCTGTTTAAGTAGGTCTCAGTCTTCTGTAGACAACGCAATTACTTAACTTCGACAGAGGCAGGAAGCTGTAGATGGTCATGTTTAATGACATCGACAAGAGAGGCGCTTGGGAAACGACAGAACTTAGTGTATTATAGGAATTGAATCATGTTAATTAACATCAGGCCCTACTAATATTCTAATCTAAGTAATATAATCAGTTATTTTTCTTTGGGAAGGGGGGAGGGGTATGCCAGCTGATAGTAAAAATTACATAATATTTGTTCTTACCTTAGGTTAAATTGTACACATTTCAGAAAGATCCCAATGTTTTTGTGCAAATTTCCGAAAGTTCGTCCCTATGTTTATGTACACATTTCTGAAAGTTCGTCCCTATGTTTATGAACACATTTCAGAAAGTTCGTCCCTATGTTTATGAACACATTTCAGAAAGTTTGTTCCTATGTTCAAAGGACCCAAAAAGGGAGCAAATTATATGACCACTGTGATCTTCCGAAAGATGCGACCTGAGGAGATTTGAGGTGGAGCTGGATCTCATATAGGTGAAAGAGTTCCAAAAGCCATAATGAAGTCGGATGTGCGAGGCCTAAAAGCACAGATGTCACTGTCAAACTCGTTTTGTATTGTCGGAGCGCCCGTGTGTTGCCGGGGCCCGAAAGGGGAGAAAATAATAGCAACACTGTTTACCTTCCAAGCATGTCGTAAAAGGCGACTAAGGAGGTTATGAGATGGAGTTGGCTGTCCCATCCCATATAGGGTCAGAGACCCAAAGCCATGCTGAAGTCGGATGTGTCAGGCCGAAAGTCGCAGATATCGCATCTTCTCCTTCTTCTTTCGTTCACTTGAAATATGTCTATATCTGTAATTCTGTCTCCTTAATAAAACTCACATTGTAGTTCATACAGTGGCCCATAGAGCTTTGATTCCAGTGTTCTTTCCTCTGGCCAATATGCCTGCGTCAGCGTTTCATACTCAGAACACTCTTGAAGTATATGCTTGGTACTCTGTACTGCCTGCCCACATGTGCACATGGCCGTGTTGCCAATCTTGAACTTTGTGTATATATGACTGCGGAGTCGGTTGTGTCCTGTTCTGAGGCGTAGAATTACAGCTTGTTCTGATCTGTTCATAATGTGATAGTCATCTTGTGTTGGTGTTTGTGGCTTTCTTATTGGCTTGATCATCTGTTGTTTTTTCCGATGGTAGGTGATTAGTACATCTGGTTGGTCTTCGGCAGCACCTTCCGTAGCCAGTTGGTCTGCTTTTTCATTTCCTGGTATTTGACAGTGAGAGGGTGTCCACTGCACGGTTATCCTATACTGGTAAGACAGTTCATTAAGTAGTTTCTGCAAGTCTTTTTGTGTTCCAGACTGGAGAGCTTGAAGCACTGACCTTGCATCTGTCAGGAATACCACAGGCAGTAAGCCATAATTGGAGTTCAGAAGTTTTTCAGTTGCCACACTAATTGCCTTGATTTCTGCAGCATAATTATTGCAGATTATACCTTTCGGTTCTATGGACTACATTCTGCTAATTTGAAGGAGGTTGGCAGTGAACACAAAAGAAGAAGCAGGAAATACATGGAGAATAAACGAGAGAACAGCAAAGCAGAATTTTGTAGATGATTCGGTTGGTTGATGAGTATGGTGTTGTATCCTCTTTTGTTGGTGAGGTACCCCATTCAACTATGGATGCGAGTCCACTTTGGTTATAGCGGGTCGTTTTTATTACCATGGCTATTACCATGGACATCCAAGAAAACTAATGCAGAGGTTCTCATTGATGCAGGCGTAAAAAGATCAATCTTATCAAACATTAGAGGCAGACAGTCAAGGTTTCTAGGGCATGTGTTGAGAAGAACACAGCTTGAACACTTAATAACCACTGGAAAGATCAAAGGGAGAGGAGCTAGAGGTCGACAAAGAGAAACGTTACTAGATAGGCTTGTATCGTGGCACGATAGAAGCTCGCAAACCGAGTTTATTGACAACACAAGAGACAGAGAGTCGTGGAGAAAAATAATCGCCTACGCCAGTCGGCATGGCACTTGATTGATGGCTATTACAAAATAGGATAGGTAGAGGTTCACTTGTTTTAGAAATTGTGAATTATTAATGTAACAAAAAATAAAAAATTATGAAAAATGAGTGAAAGAATGACTATAAACAGTTCTAACTATCTGGCAACACTGTTCCTTTGTTGATTTGTGTCAGAATGCACCTTCATATCTAGACAAGCAAGTGGTTGATAGCTGGTAAATTGCTTTTAGTGACTGGATCGTGCCTTCAATGGGACAGATTTTCAACCATATCTTTAGTTACCTTATGGCGAGGTACGCTCTTTTCGACCCTGGACCAATTTGACAGTTACAATTTGTCAACCCAAGTCCAATTTGTTATATAAGAGTTTTAAACACATAAAAATAGTGGAGGTCGCAGTTCTGGTAATCCAGTCACCATGACCTCCGGATTGTGTCTAGCAATACCCGAAAGAATGATGGTACATACATTGATGACACATCAACATCGATGGTAACTGATGTGATGAGGTAAATTGTGGCGGTTATGAGATTAAAGCCTCCTGTTGTGATACACACAACTAGAAACCACGAAAGTGAATCTACTTTGCTTATTCGTGACGTGTACCTTGGAAAAAAAAATAAAGGGATCTGAATATTCATGTAATCCTGTCACTATGACCTCTGAGATAATACTTATGGAGGAAGCACGTTACTAACAAGAGCTTTCCCTAATAAACTTCGACAGTATGATGAGACCAGGTGAGCAGCACGGCGCTAACAATGCACAAGGATAACAAAGACTTGGTCAACAGGACGTGTCACTTGTGTGACGTATAATAGTAGATGGCACGAGCGTAAAACTCTTTCCGAGATCAACTTATCCACCCAGTCCAGTTGTGCTGATTGACACTTGACACCTTTCAGAATGATATCAAAACATTTATGAAGGACAAGCACAATATTTAGTGGATGCGACAAAAGGGCGTCAGAAGTTCGCGTGCCGACTTGGGGGAGTCATGATCCCAACCTGTTAGTCTCTAGGGTGCACTATGCATTATCCGTTGAATATAAACGATAGTCTTTGACCTTTCCCAATTCACAGTTTGTATGCTAGACACCCGTTAGCTGTATGCATATTTGGACAGCACAAATAATGGATTTAAATATACCAGAACGCGGATAGGAAATTAGTATCTTTATATATCTAAATATTTCAAAACGGAACATCACTTCGGATCGTATGAGCGTTTCATGCATTAGTGACAGTTCTACAATACCTATGGGTTGTACTGTAAACATTTCATCATTGACATTTCCTTTGAGGGAAGTATTTGATATGAGTCAGGGAGAATGTATTGTGCCAAAACAAATTGACGCAGATGGTCGAATTTCACAACACATTTCTTTCTCTGTATTACAACTTGGTAATATGTGGGAGTTTGAGAACGAACTCAGAAAAACAAGAAGACGCAAAGTTACAGACCAATACAGAATGGGCCCAAATAAAACTTACAAATATAGATGCTCAATGAATCATTATATATTTTTGCCGTGCCAGGGAGTCTGGTTTCTATAGTAGCTGTCCATAAATGACGTCAACAATGTTTTATTTTGCTAATATTTAGCACACTTCCTTCCGCCTGTCAACAACTGTCAAGAATTCAGAGATTCCCTGCTTAATTATAACAACACAATATTTAACTCCGCATCCCCGAATAGAAAAAAATTGTGCAGGAAAGGTAAGTGAAAACCACATTATGTTTTTAAATTCTTAGAAAAATGTTCAGAATTTGAACACTTTCAAGTTGCATTACAACAGCATTACTGACGTCAACTTTTATCAACACATCCTTCCCCTTGTCAACAATTATCAAATTTTCAGACCCCCCCCCCTTTCCCTTCCCTTCCGTAATCGTTGATGTACGACAAAATATTGTACACGACAAGTAGACGCCACCACATAGTCGAGTTATTTCCCTTGTCTAAGGTTCTAAATATCATGTTCATCATTTAATAATTTAAATATTAATTTATTTTAGGGTTTGGGATAGGGTTAAAGGTTAGCATAAATTTGTTTTTCATAACTAACCCTAACCCCAACAATAAATATTTCAATTATTAAATCATGAACGTGAAATGTACAAACATACACAAGGGAAATAATTAAACATGTGGTGATGTCTAATTGTACTGTACCCAACATATCTCCGTCTGTTGAAATGTAAGACAAAATCTTTCCATTTACTAAAATGCTGAACAACATTTTTCATCATTATTCAAAACAACGATCTGGCAGAACTCTATTTGTCTTGTTTTGAAGCGTGACAAAAAATATTTATCTTGTATGGTCTAAACAGTTCAACGTGCACTGTGTCTGTGTGTTTGTAGGCGTGTGCATTCATAAATCTGGGTTTTATTTATTTGTATCATTTGATAGACACACTAATCTTTCAGAAATACTTGAAGACTGACTAGACGATTTACAAAACAAATTCATAATTGCTACTAGAGCTACGCAGAAAGGAGACTGTCAGAAAGGAGACTGCGATTCAAAAGATCTGAAATTTTGGCGCTAATAATGTCGATAGCATTTCATTAACTTCTACAACTAAGTAAAAATCGAGGTAGTTTCATTGAACAACATGCCCGTAGATAAAGGATTGTGTTGATGGATTTAACCCCACCTCATTTCCTTAGGAAATCAGAACATGTCATTTAGTACTAAGGAGCAAGCTAAAAAGAGGATAATTCACATCTTCATGGGTTTTTCAAAGAAGTCACAAAAATTAGCATTGCACTAAGCAGAAAGCTGAAGTCTCCTGGGTATGAAAGAAAGCTCAGAAAAACCACCTCGCAACACATAGGAGGTAAGAGCCAATGGCTTGCAATTCCTGGAGTTCTCAAAGAAACAAAGAAAATCAACGAAAGGGATGAAATGTCCATTGTTTACATTAATCTCCCATCATTCATTGTTTATGTTCATCTCCTTCCTTCAATTGTTTACGTTAATCTCCCTCCTTCCACTGTTTACGTTAATCTCACTCCTTCCAAAGTTTACGGTAATCTCCTTTCTTCCATTGTTTACGTAAATCCTTCTTCCATTATTGAAGACGTATCTACGACCCTACTTAGTGATATTACAATAATTGGCGGGAAGGCGGGGTGCGGTAAGCAAAGAGAGTAACCATTTCAGGTATGACATCAAATAATTGAAAACTATTAAAAATAGTCATCAAACTTGCCGTATAATTTGTTAAAGTGGTATTTCAGTACCAATACCTTTTACTTTTGTCCGTAAAAGATAAAAAGGTTTTAGATTTCTAAACTCGGAGAACACCCTCAAGTTACTGCACTGAATATTATCAACAGTGGTGACGCCACTGAATATCACCAACATTGGTGACGCCACTGGATCTCATATATTTTATCGTACAAGAAACCACACGCATGAAATGTGATAGCGTGAAAATGTGCAAGAAATAGAATAGAGAAATAAATATAAAAATTAAAAAACTTTACTACAAACAGCAAAATCAGGATATGTTTACTTAAAAAAATGGTAACTGCAGAACAAAATCTTTCACAAGTAACTGCAGAATGATACGACAGTGTGGATAATACAGAGAAGCTAGGATACACTAGTCAAACGTGTGTAACTTGATAAAAGATTTATTGTAATATTTCACAAGTGAGAAATCTGGACAATTGACAACATACACATAGAATGGACACGGATATAGAGAACATTATTCGCCACGTTCATTGATATAATAATGGAATACACACAACAGAACTCAGGCAAACAGGAATTCCGGGGAAATTTAATAAATGTCATAATTCTGCATTTACCATATAATGCAGATATTTTTGTGAAATCTAAGCATCAAAACACGCTGGCAAGGGCAATATAGTTTACTAATATGATGATAAATAATTGGAGGGAAGGGGAGAAGAAATTTTCAACAGGAATTAATGACCAGATAATTGAAAAGTGCACGGGTTTATTTATTTGGGGAGTGACATTCACAAAGAAATAGAACAAATCAAAATGTGAATGCCAGTATGAACAAAACCAGATTTGTTTTTGATTGTCTCCGCTCAATGTGAAAGAATGCCGCCGTCTTTCAGGAATTCAATGCCACTCTGTTGAACACAAATAGAAAATCTGTCATGGCTGATTGTCTGTGAATGTAGCTTATAGATAGTAACAAAATGTAATAACTATCGATTCAGAAGGCATGTCGTAGGAAAATAATTCTTGTGGAAGATAATACCAACGGCTGCTGACGATTACATAAACAAAATGAAAATAAAACATAATATGATAATATTACTTGTCTACTTATTCATACTTACTGGAGAGATACTGTGAGAAGATGATCATTATCAATATCATGGACACACAATTGCAAATGGCGGTAGATATCAAGGAGAAATGAAAAAAAGAGAATAGAAAAAAAACCAATGTTGCTAAAAGTACTTTCAATGAGATGAGGAACATATTAACATGTAAACAAATCACAAGCTAAAACTGAGATTTATAAAAGGGTACATCTGCACTACATTAATGTATGGCTCAGAAACATGGATAATGAACAAACAGATAGAAGACACTATTGATGCAATTGGATATGTGGATATATAGAAGAATATAAAAACTTCATGGAAAGAGAAGGAAACGGATTAAAATGTTCTGACAACAGTGTATGAAAAAAAAATTAGCTAATAACTGAAATAAAATAAATCAAAATATTTTGGGCATATAGAAAGACATGTCACCTTACTGAAGACCTTACTTGAAGGCAGAGTCGAGGGGAGACGAGCAAGAGGTAGACAGAGAACAAAAATATGTGGAACAAAAATATCACGAGACGGATACATTACAATATAGAGTGCACCACCAAGACAAGAGAAATGGTGTTGGTGGTCCGAGGCAGCCAACGTATATTGCCGATACAACACTCAACGATGATGAATACGTTCATTTATCACCAATCAAAGATATTGACAATAAAACATATAACACACAATCAATTGCATACGTCATGAATAGCACAACAAAGAAATGCACAAGGGAAATTAATTTTATGAACGAAAGAAAAGTTTAAAAATTTAAAGAATGAAAGTTGGAAGTTAGAATTACGACAACAACCTATTTTGCTGCTGTCTTTTTCTTCAGGAAGATTTCAGTAGCAGCATTGATCAAACACTGTTGAGCTGAACAGAATCCATATGTAGTTTATATAATTTTTCTGTGGTAAGGTTTTATATGCAGAAATATAGCAATTAACATTATATACATTTTAACATAATTTTTTGAATCAACGGGCACATTATAAATCAATATTCACATTGTGTTAATCAATGTTAGGCATTGACACGAACCAAAAGACAAGACAGAACGCTTACTACGTGTGAAATAAGTTATAAGAAAAGCAGAAAACAAGACCCATGGAGAGATCATGTGAGGAATGAAAAGATTACAAGAACTGTTGGAACAAGGCATGTGGTTAAATACAATGAACGAAAAAAAAACAGACTGAAATTTAATGAGAATGAATCCATGTTAGTTAGCAGCAAGAGTATACATCATGAGAATGAATCCATGTTAATCAGCAGCAAGAGCATACATCATGAGAATGAATCCATGTTAATCAGCAGCAAGAGCATACATCATGAGAACGGAGACAGCAATAGGCAGAGTAAGACCAAGGGAAGGTGGAATGAAGTAATTATTAAGTTCGGAGATTTCACAATGTTACTGCATATTAAGCGACAGAACGTGCCATAACCCGAATACCAAATGTCATTAAATGCTGCAACGCTTAACAGAAAAAGCAATGGAAAGACACTATATAGTTTGAGGGAAATGTTATAGATTTCTGAAACTTGCGTACGGAACTTTGGATTTGATCGAATATCTTAAACATAATTTGGTACTTCTAACGCATACTTATTTAAGGTTAGTAGTCACTCGGAATTTTTTTTTTAAAACATTCGTGTCACTGATATTTAAAACTTGGGACATTCACGGAAATAGGAAAGTGCTTGATCTCATTGGCAGAGCACGATGATAATATAGTGTTTCAAAATGATTGCTGTTGTTTACAATCCTTCGTCGTTTTTTGTGTGCAAACTAAAGATGATAATGCCCGTATATACACTTGTTAGAAAAATAAACAACATGAGTTTGATACGTCTTAAATGTAAATTGTATAAGATAAAAAAAATATTTAAAAAAAAACAAACAATCATAATGTACATTAATTCATTTACTGTATCTACAATGTTGCTCATTTGGTGTGTGACTAGGAAAAAATATACAATTGTTTCTTAAGCTTTTTTAAATACAGAATTTAACGCAAATTGCTACTTAACACTTTCTACACATTTGTAAGGTCAGTATAAACTAATAACAACAGATATTCTATAGATATTTGGTCAGCTGAAATAAATGATAAGTACATTATATTTCCCGTTGGATCTCATTTTTTTGAAAACTGTCCATATGCTTATCGCTCATAAAATGACTTCTAATAGCTAATGGCTGGTTGGTTGGTTGCTGATCCAGCGATCCATGGGCTCATTTCCTTTGACTCACTAATAGTTATTAAATACCGTAAATCACAATCTTCATAGATGAAATAATCCGAACTTGAACAAAGATCAAAGAAATGCGTCGATGTAAGAGAACGGCAATAAATGTGCACATTGAAATTATAAAATTATAAGGGCATGTAAAATGTAAGATGCTCAAATTATCGAAATACTTAATATTAGCAAATATTTTGCAGTTAATTTTAACAGTTTTATTTCCTTGAAATTGTTGAGCAGTCCCACTTTTGTCTTCGTCTGCGTTAGCTAACAAATATACAACTCAAATATACAACTAAAATATGAAAATATTATACAACACAAATATACAACCCTGATACATCTCAAATAATGGAATTCATACAATTGAGGCAATTCAAATATACAAGACTGATACACCTCAATTTCTCTCCAGGCTATGCAAAAACAATCGCAGGTGAAGAACACATTATTTATTATTGTTTCTCTATAGTCAATTACTTACTGGCAGACGATAGATAGTTCGTTGTGTTTAAAGTGTCAAATAAATAAAAACCAACATATTGCTAATTGCAAAGTAGCAGGATCCATTTTAGGAAAAGGAATGCCATAGTTTACAACTTGACTATGATGTCAGCTCTTTTCAACTTGATACACCCGACTTCAGCATATCCTCTGGTCATTTGCCACTCTAAGGAATGGGATATCCATCTCTTCCCCCATTATCTCTTTAGTAGCCTATTCGATCTGATGAGACTAAATTATATTATTGCATGTCACAAAGTCATACCGCGGAAACTAAATTTCAGTATTCACTATAATGAAATCGTCATATCGATGAAACTAAATTACCTTATTTCTAATAAGAAAGTTACAAGTTATGAAAATAAATTGGAAATTGTAATTTCTGATAACCACTTTTCATCATTGTTTGAAGTAACAAACACGGGCTATATTCCTCTGAAAACACTTAAAACATCAATTGTAATGAGAAAAATAAAGGCAATAGTAATCAACCTTACTCTGTAGATAGCTTGTGTGTTGACACTATACTAGTGTCGGACATGTTCACACTGTGTTGTCTTCGTGTGTTGATGACTATTCTCATACATCGTTAAACGGATGATGGTGGCCCTCATTGAACAAGCACTTAAACCATTTGTCTGATGTTCCCGAGATTGCGGATCTAGCCGCGTCTTCCTGTTTTATGTGTTATATTTCGGAAATTACTGGGGATTATTGCTTCAGATACTGAGTAGCTCCAAACGATCTTCATAGGACGCGTGCTACTAGGTGGAAGGAATACATATGATAATTAGAGTTTCATAAAGTCAAACCCCCATCTCTTTGGTGCCTCAAAAGCAAAGGAACCCAAACTTTTTTGAGCCACCGCCAAATTTGGAAGACATAAATTTTGTAAACCCCCCCCCCCCCAAATTATAACAGTTTTCGGCGTTCAAGACGTTTGATATTTTCGACGTAAATAGTAACTAGTGATGCATTACTGCTTATGCCGTTAAAGCTGCTATGTATGCTGATGACTTGGTGATGTGGTGTACAGAAATATATATAAAGATCGCCAACAAGAAAATACAAAAGGCAGTAGACAACATATCAACATGACAGAGAGATGGATGGTAAAGATCAATGCTGAAAGGTCCTCAACAGCACTCTTCACGTTCTGAAATAAGGACAAAACCGGAGAGATAAAACTTGGAAATGTACGTATCTAAATAGAAGAGGAATCGGTGTTCTTGGATACCACACTATATAAGAGACTGACATGGAGGCCTCATATAGAAAATAGAGGCAAAGACAAGAAAGAAACTTGCCACTCTCAAGAAATATGTAGGAACGAGGTGGTTGGGGGGGGGATTGCGGCAATCTTAAAGACGGTATATACAAGTGCAATTAGACCAGTACTGGAATACGGATCAACAGCACAAACTTAAGCAGTAAATTCCCAGCTGTGGACAAAGTATAAAATCAAGCACTCAGCCATATTACAGGTACCATGAAGACCTCTTCCATAAATGAAATGGAAAATATACAGCCATAACAGTCTCCCCCCCCCCCTTTTTCCTTTACCATACAGACAGGTTATTAGGAATATGGACCATGCAGAAAAGTATAAGAGCATGCCAGCACACCCAACAAAGACCCGAGTCGGTGACGTAGCCAGTAAGAGGTTGAAGAAAAGCAGTTTTATTCACAATCAAAAACACTAAATAGAGAATATAAGAAATATAAGGTGTTTCTTACTGAAGCAAATATTGGTCCTGCAAGCCCCTGCCAGCGATAAACTGCAAGACATGATGGAAGCTATACACGAGAAGTGAGCATCCAAAGATGGGTAGTAGTGCTGTAATGGATACATCACACTGTGGCATACCAGAAAATGAGAGACAGATATTCTTGCTAAAGATGGAGCAGCACATGAACAATAAGACTAAGAAATCACCTAACAAGAAAAGAGGACTCTCATCAAAGCTATTAGGACAGTCGTTTAGATTATTAGAACAGCTATTAGTACCACCCAAAAGACAACTATCACTATCTGGACAGAGCTGAGAAGGTTATCATTTTCTGCATCAGGATATGACACAACAGACTAAATAGTCATTTAAATATTCTAAGACTGATTCCATCACCTAAGTGTCTATGTGGGCAAGCAGCACAGACCGCGGAACATATCCTGTATTACACTAAACTCAGTGGTTTTCAGTCTACCTAATGCTGCGACCCTTTAGTATATTTCTTCATGTTGTGATGAACCCAAACCATAAAATTATTTTCGTTGCTACTTCATAATATGTGCTTTTCGATGGTCTTAGGCGACCCCCGTGGAAAGGTAGTTCGACCCACAGGGTAAGAACCGCTGGGAGAAACACTGGCCCACAGATTACGGATATTCACAGAAAGCTGTATGGCAGCACTGAGGGGCTTTTAAATGCAGTAGCATTTATTATGAAAGCCGGAATTCCTATGTAGAGATGTTAAACTGTGAACGGGAAGAAGAAGAAGATGCCGTTAAATTATTAAAATAGTAGTATCTAAAACTTGCTTCATCTTGAACACAGTTATTGCTATACTGATTTTGATGAAGCGTAGCCCATATGTAGAGACTGTAAAATCTATTCTAGAATAACATTATGCACAGATTCATTCAATGGTTTAAATAACATAATGCACAGATTCATTCAATGGTTTAAATAACATAATGCACAGATTCATTCAATGGTTTAAATAACATAATGCACAGATTCATTCAATGGTTTAAATAAGATTATGCACAGATTCATTCAATGGTTTAAATAACATAATGCACAGATTCATTCAATGGTTTAAATAACATAATGCACAGATTCATTCAATGGTTTAAATAACATAATGCACAGATTCATTCAATGGTTTAAATATGAAAATTCAGAATACATATTAAGAGATTGCATTACAGTAGTAAGAATCTCATTTTAATCATTAAGACACCATAAAATATATTACAAAATTGTTGTTTTTTTTTGGAACTTATAAAGTAAAAGTACAAAGCAAAAATAACAAATTATTGTGAGGGAAGAGCCTGATATATTTTTTAAAAGTTTGTTAATGTCAGGTTAAACTTTCATTAAAAAAACAGTCACAAATCCAAAGTTGCTGGGTAGTTCTACTGTTGGTAGAAAGTCTGTATACAAGTAAAACTACATTTCAGGGGGCCGCATAAGAGTTTTGGAGAATATATTGTTAGAGCCGAATATTTAATTGATCAACGGTAAAAAAACCCACAGTAAAATATATAATATGTTATTATCAATAAAATATGGTGAGAAGAAAAAACATCCCAACAATGGAAAAATGGAATTATAGTAAAAATATCAAAGAAAAGTGGTTTATCTATTGTAACAACTGGCAAGGAATTACTTTGTTGTCAGTGCCAGGAAAAATGTTATGTAGTCGGATGTTAGAGAGGCTCAAGGAATAGGTAGATGAAAAATTAGAAAATGGCTAACTGGATTCAGACCAAAACGATCATGCATTGATTAAATTTTTACGCCTAGAATAATTATGGAAGAATCAGTGGAAATGCAATTTCCACTTATTATCTACTTTATGGATTTTCAAAAGGCCTTTGATAGTCTGCACCAACCAACAGTCTGGAATATTCTTGCCAAATACGGCTTCCAAAACAGATACTCTTAAAACATATAAAGATATGACAACTCAAGATGATGTGTTAAGACAAATGAGAGTAAAACTGAATGGTTTTACGTACGAACAAGAGTAAAAATTGACTGAATTATGGCATCATTGCTTTTTAGCTTGACTATAGACTGAGTTATGAAAATTACGCCCAAAATTAATATTTTTATATGAAATAGACAAGCGATAGAACTGTTAGCGATCTTTATTGTGCAGATGACGTGGCGTTATTAAGTCCAATCCTGATGAGGTACAAGATATGCTGAATCGACTTTGTCATCTTTCAGAATAAATTGGCCTTCAAGTCAATACTTTCAAGACTAAGATCAATAATTTTACTCAGTTAACTTTAAAATCACCCTCAACGGAGAAATAATGAAGATAGTTGATAACTTTTCTTATTTGGGCAGTAACGTAACACAAGATGGAGATACAGCAAAATATATTTCTACCAGATTTGCGTTGACATCAAGTGCCTTTAACCACTTAACATCTGGAATTAAAAACAAGTAAACATACCTTATATCTTCTTCTGATGATCATTATTGTTACAAGTACGTTTATAATTGCCACGTTAAGAACTAAAAAAAAATACGACTGTTCAACTCCAATGTGATATCCGTGTTTACATACGTTTGCGAAACTTGGAAATAATTGGTTGGGAATAATTCAAGTCAAACATGCGGGTAAAAGAAGACATCAAACAGCAATATGTTTACTACAACAATAATAAAACAATGGACTTATCTCGGACATGTTCTTAGAATAAATGGAAACAAACTGCTACTACAAGCATTAAAATGGACGGTACCAGATGACAAAAGAGAAAGACCAAGAGAGAACAATCATTAAAGAGGGTGTGACTATGGGTCTCAACAACATACAAGAATTACACACAGTAGCATCACATCGCTCGAACTAGAGAGCTCTGGTTTCTGTGTTCAATCTACCGTGGTCGGCGTTTACGAAACATATATAGATAAGATAGATATACAGAACGGTATAATTGTTGTTGTTCGTCCATCACAAGTGATGATGACCATTTGTTACATCCACTTTAGAAAATTAAATTTTAGTTATGTCCTTGATTATGAATTCGTAGATGGCTAATGAGCCATATTCGAGCTGTATACCTGTCGAGGTATAACTAGTGTGATGTGGTCAGCATAGCTTACGTTACCTTTAATTTCTGACGAGATCTGGTACATATTTCATTTGGCTGGCAAATACTAGGATAGAAACCATTGTCGTTTAAAAAAATAATTATTTAAGCTAACTGAACATTGTACTTGGATTGTTGGATTATGAAGCCAGGGCACTGAACTTCCATAGTCTGCATAAGTCGTGATAAATTAGATCTCGAAGTCTCACCCGTATGCCGATGGAGCCTGAAAAGGTCGAAAATATTCCAACAATGTAACATGCCCCACATGATTAAGAGACTTATGTAGGCTTGGGTGGGGAGATGACTGCCTTAAAGCCATAGTGACTCAAATGCCATTATAAAGTCGGATGTGTCAAGTCGAAATACGCAGATATGACATGAACTATAAACCACAATATAAGGCACTCCCTCCGCCCCCTCCTCCGTTTGCAAACTACTTTATGCTAATGAGCAGGAGTTTGATAACAAACTGAGAAGATATTTTGAGAAAAAGAGATAGTAAAAGATGGAGGAAACTACTACAACTTCCAAACAAAATATTTACAGCAGGTAACAATTTAACGATCTGATGCTCCTAAGAAGTGCCGGATTTACCTATAAGCTAAACAAACTATAGCTTAGGACCTCCACTTTCTGGGGGAGTGGGCCCCAAAATTGTTTAAATTTCACTATCTATATATTCTTAGTCGCTAAAGGGCCCCTAACTCAATTAGCTTAGGGCCCTATCAAGTCTAAATCCGGACCTGCTCCTAAATCATTTTCTATACGGAAATGTGTGCCAGAACTTATAGGAAGGTACAAGTGGCGGGCGAAATGCGGATCACATTATCTGTAAGTATGCAGTTAGTTATCGAGCAATTCGAAGCTAACAATAGGTGTGCATACTTCTCCACAATGTGAGAAACGACTTTGTTTTCACTTTTTTTTAAAGTTGGTAAAATATCATATTCAAGATAAAACTACCAACACATCATTTCAGCTGTAGTATTTTCATAGGCAATATTTACGTGCAGTAGGTTGTCATTACTCTAGTCTACGAACGGTCCCAAAGCACAACTTCCTGCAGAGGAAATCAAACTTGTACCTTGTCCTGCCGAAAAAGTATTCTGTACCTCTAGCAACAGAACCGGGCGGTTTGTACTTCTCAAACATAAAACAGTAATTTGTTCAAGTGGAGAGAGTGTAAAAAGATTATTATCTAAAATAATGACAACGTTGAGAAACAATTTGTAAAAGGCTAAATAACTTTAGACCTAATTTTCAAAAGCTGCTAGTCTTAAATAAGGTATGCATTGTTTGTTAGAACTTGTTTGTTGAGCAAATTGTTGTCGTGAACGTGCATTGTTTCTGTTTGCATGATCTCTGGGGCAACCCGCTAGGAAGTATCCTTTCTTGTGACTATCACAAGGGGGTTTGCGTACATAGCTGTGACTCCACCCACAAAAGTGTTTCATATGTCCCAGGTCTCTATAGGTTGATCTAAATAACATCGCACGCGAGTGTGTACTCATCTCTCTTTTCTTACACTCATGGGGAGGATCCCTTTGCGTTTTCTGTATCAATTACAGCTCTCACGAAAGTGGCATAGGGGCCAACAAAATTTACGCCCAAGTCGAGATGTGGACCCTGATTGGTTTCCATCGCAGCCGACAGGGCGCGTCCCCGGAGTCAAGGGGCGGTAGCTTATCGCGTGCTGTCGTCTAGAGAGCTCCCATTGGTCGGAGACGCGGGCTCCGCGGTGACTGCGACCTCGTGGGACTGGCTGTCTCTTGGGTAGGGAGGGGATTAGCGGGGAGTGAGGAAAGCAACAAAAGACATACCCGAGAGAGTTTCTCCCTCAGTACCAGGCCCGTGTCTGCATGTGCCCAGCGCGGGGATTCTGTGTGGTCGTATGAGATAGGAGATTTACCGCTAACCCGAACAACTAGAGTCCTAGAAGATTTACCGTTACCAGGACAACTACAGACCTATGGAAGGAACACTCATCCGATCTCTACATCCTTGTGAGAATTTCAACCATGTTTTGTGATATTATTGTCTGTCATCGATGTCATATTTTGTCCCCATGATAATATTCTTTCATCGAAATCCGTGTGCGCTAGAAATGTTAACTAACATGATATCTCTTATTGACCGAAGAAGTAGTTACATACGAGTGATAACAATGTGGTCTATGCTTGCATTGTATATTTATTTATTTATTTCGTACGGAACTTATCACACTAAAACTAAAAGTGAGCTAGTCAGAATAAAACAGGTCAAGTTTAAAACTGTCAGTAGTATTGTTTACACTTATTACACTGTAAGGTAAACGATTCGTAAAAATGTATGTATAGAAATGTAAACATATTTCAATTTATACTCGGATAGTGGTGACAAAATACCTGATTCAAAATTTCAGAAATGCAATGTTTTCACAGCATTTATTATAATCATCTTTTTTTTGTTTCTCTTCAAAACGTAGACTATATCATGTTTTTCACAGAGTACAGTTTGAATTTTTACATCGACTAAAATTTTTATGATTAACGTCGACAATAATTAGCCGAATATATTGTGTCGACCATAAGTTTTATGTTTTAACGTCGACTATAGTTTTTATAGTTAACATCGACAATAATTAGACTAATATATTGTAAGTCGCCAATATGGTTTTTGTATTTTACTTCCACTATAATCTTAATATTTTAGGTTGACTAGTTTTTATGACAAACCTCGACAATAATTCATACATTGTACGTGGAATATAGGTTTTATGTTTTAAATCGGCTAAAGTTTGATGATTTTCTGTAGTCTGTAGTTCAAATTTAATGCGTAGTCCATCATTACATTTTTTTAAAAAATTGCAAACGGAACTAAACAAACAAATCAAACTTCATGTTTGCCCACACGCATGTACTCGATACTGTTTATCGCGGTAGCTCATGCGTCGTCCACGCATCTTAATTATTTTTTTCTAACAAGTCAATCTTCATCACTACGAAACAGCAACACCCCCAGTTGTCAGCAGTCTCATGTATACATGCGTGAATCGATAGATGTGCACGTAAAGCTCTGGGGAAATGAATGCCGAAGGGAGCGGACCATGCAACTCTCTAGCGACTTGACCGATGCAAGAACGTGCTGAAGGTCACGTAAGAGGAAGGATTATTGCATTACTTCACTTTTTTGTGTTGGCTACACAACAGTAAGGTGATTACACCTTACAATTCGGGTGTAGCGTGTTCTTTCACGTGTAGGATTTTCAGAGTATTCACTTATTGATTACACGCTAAGTATTGCATTTCAATCATAGATAGTGTCATCTCAAAGTAAAATTAATCATCGCTAAGTGATATTCTGCTAGCGGGTACCCGTTATTCTCACACAAACTGACAAGATGTACTGATATATTTTATATGTTGACAAATTACAGTAATACCATACGGCATACAGCGCACACGGAAATAAAATCAACAGTGATATAGTTTTGCAAACTACAGCAAATGATTATATTTGACGTCTCAAAAATACTTTTGTCGAAATCTTAGGTTATATTTTTGTATGTTTTTTTTCCATAAATATTATATATATATAATAACAAAATGAGCGGTATATGTTTAAATAAATACATAGACACATCTTTATATCTATATTCAAATACCAACATTAGTACAACTATGATAACATCTTGCTAACGATGAGAGGTTGAACATTATAATAGTTGCAAATTAACAGTTTCATCAATTTTTGTTTGCTCGTACCATATATAAAAACATTATATCAAAAACATATGTGAATCAGATACTGAAAGGTGACCAGAGACTATCCAACAATATTTTGTATGAGAGATAACATTATACTTTATCTGTTATTAACGAACTATGAAACATTACCAAATTTCAGTCACAGTATTTCAACTAAGTCTGCTACATTTTATACAAACTACATGTAATCTTAATTCAGTATTATAACAATTATTCGATTTGCAACCACCTCCATTTGAGTAGACGGTTTCTTCTCGAAGTAACGCACACCGCTGAGATTTGTAGTATTCTAGGTATGAAATAATGCTACTTATTTCACAAAAGTAATATATAGTAATATATAATAGAGTAAAAGTAATATTGCGTGGAATTCCTGAAAATTGAAAAATAAATCCGACTTGTATATAATATATGTCACAGTCATGCAACTATGTTGTAGCGATGCGTCACAGTCATGCAACTATGTGTTAGAGATGCGTTACAGTCATGCAATGCGTCACAGTCACGCAACTATGTTGTTGATATGCGTCACAGTCATGCAATGCGTCACAGTCGCATATGCAACTATGTTGTAGAGATGCGGTCTGGTCGAATTCAGAAAACGTGTTGACACAAATTTCCCGACGAATAAGTACCAGATTAACGAACCAGCTTGAAATCCCGTCTATAGCCATCTGTTCTTTGTAAAAAGAAAATGTACGGTGTACATGCCACTTTATTTCAGAATTATCCGATTGTACTATTTCGAAAAGGAAGGATTGACGCGGTAGCTCAGTGGTCAGTGCATTGTCATCTCAGTCTGGTGATCCAATGTCCAATTTCCAGTTTAACTGTTACTTTCTAATCACCACAACATTTCCTATATCTACCCATCAGAAGGAAATGAGTACCAGGTCTCCTGGGAAAATAAAGACGGCAAATACGATTGTGACTTACCACATTAGCTCTAGCTCTATGTTGCCGCTGATTAAGTACAAATAGCGGGCCTAACAATGGCTCCTAATACGTAGGAGGGGAAACTTTGCTTTACATGTATTTACTTTATATAAGATTAGTTACAATATTTTTGTTGTGGCTGTCATCAATTTAAAAAAAGTCCCGCTGGCTCAATGAGGCTGTTGGACTTTTTCTGTGATTTTCAGTGGCAGTGGGAACAAGATACCTGGTATACAAATAAAGTAACCAATGAAAATTATAGAAAAAGCCAAATAGCGTCACTTTTGACGAATGACACAAATGAGTCTGCAGGACTGTATAAATGACGAGATAGTTGTTTTATCCCGTTTTATTTAAAAGGATCCTAAAGATGCATATAACATTTCACGGTACAAATAGACAGATATTAATGTCATCTTTCTTAAATGTATCAACTATAAATGGTGCAACATGCAATATGTTGATTTTTATTTATGTGGCACTGTTTAACCAAAACATAACCAAATATCTATCGTCTGCTAGCAAACAATTGACCATGGAACAAAAATAATAAATTTGTTTTTCACCTGCTCTGGTTCCTTGCGTAAGTTCTCGGTATGGATAATTAACTTGTATTATGGTTTACAGCTTCTCTGCGGCGAAATCTGGGTCTTTTGACATATGCGCATTCAGGCATGGCCTTTGGATAACATTGATCTATAGATCCTGTGAGCCAAAAAACAAACAATCAACAGTCATTATTCGCCTTCTACGACATACATGCCAGGACACAATGTTGCTTTTCTTTGCTACCGCTTGGGACTCGATTGTAGTACTGGTGTATCTATCACGCATCACAATATAAGCATTTCCTTGTTTTGCCCAGGGTCTGGATGGGAACCAAAGTCTAACAATCTTGCTACCTGTCATGAATGTGGTAAGAGGTGACTAGGGACGTTTTTGGTGTCGAGTTCGCTGTAGCATCCCATAGGGTAAAGTATTCCGAAGCCAAGTTGAAGCAGGATATATCAGGCCGAGCGACGCATCTCATATATTTTAGCCAATCTGTAAAGTATGATCCATTCTCTGGACTACACCCTGCTAATATGCAGAAGTTTGAGAACGAATACGGAAGAAGAAGATATTACAAACATGACTTCTTTAATTGAGTCGCTATTATTAGTTGCCATTAGAAAATTTAAAATTTATTAAAATATGAAATTTACCAAATTTGTTGTTATAATCTTATTACGTTGTTAATTATTGTTTGGTATAAACTACGTGTTCCGCTTCCATTCTAGTACAGTTTTCCATAATTTGAATCATAGTCTCTCTCTTCCCCCTCCCGATTTTTTTTTCATTTAAAAAAAAATTATATAGTAAAAGTCACGTAATTCTGACCATATCGTACCTTGTGTGAAGCTGGTCACTAACACTACAAGCTTAACAAAGTATTTGTAAACATAACAATTGTGTGAAAAAGGAGCGTTTAATTTCCGACATGCCCCGTCAAAGACGGGGTAATTCGTGGTAACATGTCTTATAAATATACAACATGTTAATTAAACGAATAAATACGCAATAAAAGTGTGAACATGACATAAAATTATAACATGAGTAGCGGCAGTACATTTATTTGCAGCAGCGGCTCTTGTTATAGTAGGCATACCAGTATTATCAACATGGATTTAACGTGAGACTTTGTTATAGTACACATAACAGTGTTATCAGCAGAGTTTTAACGTTATACTTTGTTATAGTAGTCACAACAGTGTTATACGTCGTTATAGTAGGCATAGTAGTGTTATCAGCTGGAATTTATGGTTATACTCTGTTATAGTAGGCATAACAGTTTTATCAGCAGGGATGTAACGCTATACTATGTTATAGTAGTCACAGCAGTGTTATGCGTCGTTATAGTAGGCATAGTAGTGTTATCAACATGGATTTAACGTTATAGTAGGCATTGTGTTATCAGCAGGGATTTATCAGCAGGAATACTAAAAAGGGATGGATGGTAGTGTCGGGTTCCCGGATAATACTTCATTGAGATTTCATTACTATTCCTTAAAATGCTTATATAATTTCTTACTGTGTTACAAATACTTATTATTTTGAAAATCATTGTATTTCCAATAGATTTATTGCAAGATACGATGAGATAGTGAGAGAAAGGGTTTGCCAGTTTTGTTTACCTAACGTATAGTGCAACTGAACTAAATATGCTCTGTGTCCCTAAGGAAATATTAGGGGGGGGGATGGGGGAAGGCGGTGTTAATCCCTCAACTATCATCCACCTCGTACCTATGTGGTTCAGTTATTATAGCAGTACCACTACCACTACTACTTCTCCTGCTGCTGGTAGTAGTAGTAGTAGTAGTAGTAGGTAGCAGAAGAAATATTATTAATATCAATAACACGTGCAGTACCAATGGTAGTTGCCTTAGTAGCAGTAGTAACAGCAGATATGTCAGTGGTAATAGAAGTAGTATTTAACGCAATTGTTTACACTGTAGTAGTAGGGGTAGCAGTAGTAGACGGTAGCAGTTGTAATAGCAGCAATAGTAGTAGTAATAGTAGTACGGTAGCAATTTTAATAGTAGCAGTAGCATTAATAACAATAGTAACACCAATATTAATGTTCATAGCACATAGCAGTAGTTTGCGACGTGACAGTAAAGGTAGTAGTAATGGTTGTAGTAGTGGTAGTTGTAACATAAAAATCGCAAAAATATTATGTTCAGCAGTAGTAATGGTTATAATAGTAGTACAATCAACAGTATTGGTAATAGTTTTTATTGTTATTATTTCAGCATCAGAGACATTATTCATAACAATATCAAGGACACTATCAGCAGCAGTAGTAATAATTGTATCAGCAACAACAGCAGTATTAATAATATTTGCAGTAGTATTGGTAGTATTGGTAGTATTTGTAGCAGCGGTGTAGTAGTAGAATTAGTAGTAGTAGTAGCAGCAGTAGTAGCAATTGTACAAGTTCCAGTCGACCCAGTATAGATTTTGTACTTGGTTCTAGACAGTTAATGGATGGATAGTACAGTCGTTATCAAATTGGTTGGTCGAATGTTATTTCTATATTGACGTTGAGTATGTGATGAATTGGCTATTTCTGATCAAAATCTAAAGTCCAGTAGGAAATGTACCAGACGTCTCTCATTTCTATGCTGAGAAACTGTCAATCTTCGCATCATTTCAATGTTCCAAGCTGGTACTGTCCGATCTTTAGAAACTTCACATATTCGTCTTCATATGTGAAATTTCGTTATGTTACCGGGCAACTTTAAAAAAGAATATTACTGTTCAGATAGATATTCCGTTGCTGTCTTGCATACATTATAAAATGTACAGTAGACGGGATTGTTGAAATAACCGATTGGTTTTTATGACGAATTGTTTCCTTTTTGATGTGTGCATGTCCTTGATTCTATCGCAAAATTAAATCACATTTTTGTTGTTTAGGGAATAGCTGAAGCCCGCAGCTATTTAAAACTTTCACCCCCCCCCTTCATCATTCCCGTCTCCCTTAGGAAAACATAACATGTCATTAAGTACTAAGAAACATGTAATGCATAGCGTAAAATATATTCTTAACGGTTTTCCTAAGAACGATCGTAAAAGATCTCGCAAAATTCAAGTGCTATTTTTTTTATTAAATGTAGGTAATTCTCCACCTACCAAAGCGGTGTATATACTGCTGTGGTTTTGGGTTTTATTTAGATAGCCTGCTGATTAATGGATGATTTCTCAGTCTCTGTGTTAGATAACATGAGGATTAATGGATGATTACTGACTCTCTGTGTTTAACCAACATACTATGTCTTAATGCTGTTATTTAGAAAAAATAGGAAACCGTAACAGCAAAACTAATGAGTGAACTCATCAAATGTCTCAAGTATATAAAGTGATAACACTAATGATAATGTAATGTTGTTACTATAGCTGATAACACTAATGATAACGTGATGTTGTTACTATAGCTGATAACACTAATGATAACGTGATGTTGTTACTATAACTGATAACACTAATGATAACGTGATTTTGTTACTATAGCTGATAACACTAATGATAACGTGATTTTGTTACTATAGCTGATAACACTAATGAGAACGTGATGTTGTTACTATAGCTGATAACACTAATGATAACGCGATGTTGTTACTATATCCGATAACACTGATAATAGTGTGATGTTGTTACTGTAGCTGATAACACTAGTGATAATATGATATTGTTACTACAACTTATAACACTAATGAATAAGTTAAATACTCAATATTGTTTAAAAAAGAAAAAGGAAAATTAAGGAACAAGGACTTTTTTCAATTTGCTGTTCCTATTTTTCTTCCGTCCTATTATATATGCACTTTTTTTTAAACAACATATGCAGGAAACAAAATAGTAGTTAGGAGAAAAGCTCAGGTGGTTGTGGGTTCGATCCCGGATTTTGGTATTGTTTACAAATGCTTTTTTCGCAGATCCATGGCGATTATCGATTGGAAGCTACAGAGATACATGCTAAGAGTGGATACTCTAGGGCGGACGACCTGTAGCTTCCTTACTAGAGGCGTAGTGTATACAGGGAAACAGTCTATATAATGAATGTGACCAACCATCCTAATGCACCTAACAGAATCAAAGTGACCAGCGATCCTAATACACTCAATAGAAGCAAAGTGACCAGCGATCCTAATACACTTAATAGAAGCAAAGTGACCAGAGATCCTAACTCACAACAGAATCAAAGTGACCAGTGATCCTAATACACTTAACCAGCGATCCTAATACACTTAATTAATAGAAGCACAGTAACCAGCGATCCTAATACACTTAATTAATAGAAGCACAGTAACCAGCGATCCTAATACATTTGATAAACCCGCTTTAATGGGTTGAAATAAAACGATCGAAGAAAACATATTTTTCCGTATAATGTAACTCCATATAATCTTAAGCTAGAACAAGTTCGTTAACACGCTTGAAATTTCGCGGCTGAGGTTTCGTTCATGTGTGCATCGTTAGTGTGTATGTGTGAATATAGGCAACTTAAGTGTATCTACTGAGAATATATATATAATCACTGATAATTTTATAGGTTGTATTTGATATTTAAAATTATTGTATTATTCAACATTAAGACTGACTATAAATGAAAACTACTTTGTAATCGACATTTTAAAAGTTTACTATGTTAATCAGGCGACCAACAATAATATGGTTTAGAAAGCAAATGTAAAGACAGATTACAATAAATTTTTGATAGCATTGCTAGTTAATTTTTATATTCTCCACTAAATGAGTATTAAATGTATGCAAATATTCCAGTTTCATGGCGTTGTTAATGAATATTTCTTCTTTAGCGCTCCATCTGAGTCCAATATAGATTAGAAGGAAAACATTAGAAGAACGAAATGCGTTATGTCGTGGTGTAGAGCTTAATCGTAATATATGCACAGTTTGACTAGCCATATCTGGCTTCAGCGTACTGATGGTCATTTTGACGCCCTATTGGATTAGACAGTCAACCCGTCCCCCCTCCTATATTTCTGATTTGTTTGGTTCCCATAATTGTCTTTGGAATCCAATATATGTTTGATTAAACATGGCTGGGGGTATAACAATATGTAGGGTATCTTATTCTAGACATGATTTTATAACATTTTATGTAGGGTCTCTTACTCTAGAGTTAAGTTTAAGAAAAAACATTGTGACATTAGCAAATATCTAGAGCAGGGGTTCTCAACCTTTTCAGACTGATCAACATTCATCGCTAGTGCTCGTATTCACGTTTTACTCGCATAGCGTGAGCCTATGTCTTCCTATATTACACAAAGAGATTTTTACAAATTGTCGCTATGGTTTTCTTTTTATTTTAGTATGGAGAAGAAAAAAGAATAGAGTTAAATTTTCTAATTAATCGCGATTTACTTTGGCTGAAATCGATAGCCACTACCCCTAACTGATGACGAAGTTATTTCAATCTTGTCATTTAATGCATGCAACGGAAAAAAGTGTACAATCAATCTTCCAAGCAAAAGCCACTTATTCAACTACCACTCGTTTGGCATTGTCGTTAAGGTACCACTTTACCATACAGTAATACCGATTCCTATAATAGCATCTTTTAGCGTCCCATTTAACTCTTTAGCTTAAATTGTCGTGCGATTTGTTTCAATTTGTGACTAATGGATACCGTTAGTATCAGTGTGTGATCTTATGTTGAGAATTTAAATTTGGTCTAGATTGCTCAGAAACGAGAAGCAAAACGAAGAACCATAGCGAATATAGGATTTATTGACACACGTAGTGGGTAAATATATGCTGGTTTTTTGAATTTTTATTATACAGGTTACTGTAGAAACAATCGTAGATAAATTGCAATTCTCTGTAAATTTCTGTATTTCTGTATCATTGATATTCAACTATTGTTGAAATTTAAAAGATTTTTTTTTTTTTAAAAGTCAGAATTTTAAAAAAATCATTACATCCAGTACAATGAGGCTAATTGGATTTCAAACCAGACGCTAATTCGACCACGTGAAATTTGTGAGACGAACCCACTATCCGCTACTATACAACCAAGGCGACTAGAAAGTAAATAATAGTTTAAATTCAGTAGTTAACAACTGGTACTTACGAAATCATTAATGATACCTACTTATTGATGATTACACATTCAGTAGTTTTTTGTTTTTGTTTTTTTTTGGTGAATTCATCAGAAATTCATTTCTGCTAATTAAAAAATTAAGAATTAATTCGGTCAATACTAAATCAGTAGACCTTAATCGTTTTAATCATTGAAAAATCAATATTTAATTTACTAATTTTTTGTTTTTAAACTAAGTGATCTGATTACTCAAACATTCAGCTGCTAGTCTAGTAATTATACAATCAATATCTAACCTACCTTCGTGTTTATTGTTTACAATTTTAAGTAATACTTTTTCTGGATCCTAAATGTGTAGAATCTCTATACGAGTTAAGTTTTATCATGTATATTTGGTTGTGTGGCTGTCAACCTGAACATTAATGTGCCAGCAACCAGCTGCTATATATAGAATACGTGAATTTGATTTATAATTTTTAATGAATTATGGTGTTGTATAGGACACACTATGAACGTTTGCTACATATAAATCGGGACTTTTGGTAAATACTGACTTGTGATTTGAGACCAGGATCTATAAAAAAAGTGTACACTATTTAGTTGCGGATCGAAGCTGTTGTATATTTCGGGTTTCTACGTTATCGTTTTCCAATGACGTTGATATATAATTCAATTTCTATTCGCTGACTGACGTCAACGCAACGTTCTTGACCTTCATCATTACAGCCCTGTTTTCCTTAGTTACGGGTTACTTTAATGTTTGACCTGCCGGAGGAGCAACATCATCAACTTCAACACTCGCAGCAACAACAACAGCTTTATCACCACAAGCACCGCCCAGTACACATCGCATCCTCCCCTATGAAGGAAGAGGTGCTCGGCGGTCAACTGTCCAGCATTCGGAACTGGATGCAACCGACAGTTGTGGATCCGGTTGTGGCCAAGTAAGTAGACCTGTACATTGCAATAGCTTCAGCTTATATATATATATATATTGTTTGTCTGAGAACCAAATATCGCCTGACCTCCACACCTACAACCGATTCTACGGTTGAGAGGTAGTGAGCACGCATCGGAAGGTCAAATGAAATAATAAGAGACAAGAAAATGTCTAATGTACATCACAAATATTTTATAGTGTCTCCACCAACTGATCTTCCTGCCATATCTTCTATACTTCTCTCGCTCTATAGTTCATTACCGATAAGAATAGGTCACAAGATAAAAGTTCACATGCTAACTCAGTGTGGTTTGTCTGTTAGAAATGCCACGTAAACTTATTATTTTTAATAACTACCGTATATGATTGTTAGATGTTTCTAATTGCCGACATGACTTTTAAACTATCAAATCATGCAGTGTGATTTTTGGAGTTTAAAAGTGAAATTCTTCTTCTCTTCTGCTTTCGTTCTCAAACTCCTGTAGATTAGCAGAATGTAGTCCGGAGAACGGAATGCGTTGTCATGGTTTACAGCATAGCTGCGATATATGTGCCTTTCGGTCTGACTAAAATCCGACATCAGCATGGCTTTGGGTCACTGACCCAATACGGGATGGGACAGCCAACTCTATCCCATAACCTCCTTAGTCGCCTTTTACGACATGCGTGGAAGATAAACGCCCTGGCAACACACGGGCGAAAAGTGAAATTCAAAACCAGGGAAATAATACAGCTTTTGTCCAGATTACTAAGGGACATACCACCAGCTGATTGACATTTGTTGCTAGTATTTTGATCGGTGGAAAACTCTACGAAAATTGACTCATTAAATAGTTGGATCAGTTGGAAAAGCCAATATGAATGACGTAGCCGGTTTCTGTTGCCAGGTCGGACATACACCGAAGCACGGTATTGGTGGAAGACAAGCTCGTAGACAGGGGGTTGGAATCTTCAACCCTCTATCAACCCTAGGAAGTCAGAATATGACATTTACTGTTAAGAATGAGTGAATGCTAGGCTTCAATAAAACTGCTTACAGGGCCATATATGTTTCCTTCAATAATACTAAAAATCACGGTCTGATTTGCAAAGCGTGGTGTAAACCCCCCCCCTCCCTCCTCTCAAACCCTTCCCAGATACGGGCTTTAGTGCATACTATATGGTAGATAACTAAAATAAAAATTATAAAATGTGTTAAATAAGTTTTAGTAAAGTCTACATTACTTGAATTATTTAGAAATTGTTCTCTCAAGTCTGTTTTTGTGTGTCCCTATCATTATGAAGACCTGTTGGTCGAAAAATCGAATTATTCTTTTTTGTAGACTATTTAAAATGTGTATAACATATTTTAGACATTTTGAGTACTAGGAAATAAGACACACACACCAAAAAAAAAAAAAAAACCCGTTGCCCTTCCCCTTTAGCAAAGATACTTGTATCTACAGACCTGCATAGATTCATTTCCACCTGTTACACAACTTCAATGTTGCAGATAGTCATGTTACAGACCTTTAGGGGTTCATCTCACCTGTTTTACAATGTCACAGATAGTCATACAGACCTGTACGGGTTCATCTCACCTGTTACACAATATCACCATCGCAGATAGTCATGATCTAGAGCCGTAGATACGTCTTCAGTTAAGGGAGTGTTTTCCTAAAAACAAAAGCAATGTCCCCGTCTTCGTTTGTACTTCACTTTTTTTTCATGGGAAATTTGATATTTTTGGGTAGAAAATCGTTAAGTGAAGAGAGGTAAGTGGGTTCTATCGTTTGGATAAATTCCTGGTACTAAAATCATGTTCTATTTTCCAAGGGTGATTTTAAAAAAGGGGAAGGGGTGATACCCTACACTATTACCCTATTAAATGTTAAAGTGTCTGCAACCATACTTGCCTTAGTTAAAGTGTCTGTAACCATATGTGCAATAGCTAGTATGTCCGTAAATATATGTGCGTTAGTTAAAGTGTGTGTAACCATACTTGATGTAGTTAAAGTGCATGTAACCGTATTGTCGTAGTTAAAGTGACTGTAACCATATGTGCGATAGATACTGTGTCTATAACCATATGTGCGGTATATACTGTGTCTGTAACCATATGTGCGGTAGATACTGTGTCTGTAACCATATGTGCGGTAGATACTGTGTCTGTAACCATATGTGCGGTAGATACTGTGTCTGTAACCATATGTGCGATAGATACTGTGTCTATAACCATATGTGCGGTAGATACTGTGTCTGTAACCATATATGCGGTAGATACTGTGTCTATAACCATATGTGCGGTAGATACTGTGTCTATAACCATATGTGCGGTAGATACTGTGTCTGTAACCATATGTGCGGTAGATACTGTGTCTGTAACCATATGTGCGATAGATACTGTGTCTATAACCATATGTGCGGTAGATACTGTGTCTGTAACCATATATGCGGTAGATACTGTGTCTATAACCATATGTGCGGTAGATACTGTGTCTGTAACCATATGTGCGGTAGATACTGTGTCTATAACCATATGTGCGGTATATACTGTGTCTGTAACCATATGTGCGGTAGATACTGTGTCTGTAACCATATGTGCGATAGATACTGTGTCTATAACCATATGTGCGGTAGATACTGTGTCTGTAACCATATATGCGGTAGATACTGTGTCTGTAACCATATGTGCGGTAGATACTGTGTCTGTAACCATATGTGCGGTAGTCAAAGTGTCTGTAACAATATTGCCGTAGTTAAAGTGTATGTAATCATATGTGTGGTAGTTAAAGTGTCTGTAACCATATTGCCGTAGTTAAAGTGTCTATAACCATATTGTCGTAGTTAAAGTGTCTGTAACCGTATGTGTGGTAGTCAAAATGTCTGTAACCAACCATATCGCCGTAGTTACAGTGTCTGTAACCATATGTGTGGTAGTTAAAGTGTCTGTCACCATATTACCGTAGTTAAATTGTCTGTAACCAAGCGGTAATTAGTGTGTCTGCAAACATATGTGCAGTGGTTAGTGTGTCTGTAACCATAATTGCTGCAGTTAAAGTGTCTGCAACCATATGTGCGGTAGATAATGTGTTTGTAGCTTTATGTCCGGTAGCTAAAGTGTCTGTAACCATACGTGCGGTAGTTTGTGTGTCTGTAACCATATCTGCGGTAGTTAGTGTGTCTATAACCATATGTACATAATTTAGTGTGTCTGTAACCATACTTGCCGTTGGTAATGTGTCAGTAACCATATCTGCGGTAGTTAGTGTGTCTGTAACCATATGAACAGTACATACTTGCCGCAGTTAAAATGTTAGTAACCATATGTGCAGTAGTTAGTGTGTCTGTAACAATAAGTGTTGTAGTTAGTGTGTCTGTAACTTTATGTCTGGTAGTTAAAGTGTTTGTAGCCATCATCATCATTAAGTGCCGTCTCCGCAACGAAGGTTGGCTGCAACGTATCTCCAACATCTCCTGTCTCTTGTCTTGGTGGTGCACTCTGCTAGACTGTAACCTGTCCATCGTGTAATGTTACTCTCCCACTTGTATCTCTGCCTACCTCTTGCTCGCTTCCCTTTGACTTTACCCTCAAGTAAGGTCTTCAATAGGGTGTCATGTCGTTTAGTGTGTCCAAAGTATTTTATTTGCCTGATCTTTATTTCTCTTAGTAGTTCTTTCTTCATATTAAGTGTCTTTAGCACCTCTTTATTTGTTTTCTTCTCTTTCCATGATGTTCTCCCTATTCTTTAATATATACCCACATCTCAAAGGCATCAATTTTGTCTTCTAATTGTTTATTTGTAGCCATCTAACGTAGTTAAAGTGTCTAACCAAATATACGGTAATTGGTGTGTCTGTAACCATATGTGCGGTAGTCAAAGTGTTTGTAACCATATTGCAGTAGTTAAAGTATATGTAACCATATGTTCGGTAGTTAGTGTGTCTGTAACCATATGTGCGGTAGTTAGTGTGTCTGTAACCATATGTACAGTAGTAGTATGTATGTAACGATATGTGCGGTAGATAGTGTGTCTGTAATTATATGTGCTGTAGACAGTGTGTCTGTAACTATATGTGCGTTAGTTAGTGTCTGTAACTATATGTGCGATAGTTTGTGTGTCTGTAACTATATGTGCGGTAGTGAGTGTGTCTGTAACTATATGTGCGGTAGTTAGTGTGTCTGTAACTATATGTGCGGTAGTTAGTGTGTCTGTAACTATATGTGCGGTAGTTAGTGTGTCTGTAACTATATGTGCGGTAGTTAGTGTGTTTGTAACCATATTGCCGAAGTTAAAGTGTACGTAACGATATGTGCGATAGTTAGTGTGTCTGTAGCCATATGTGCGGTAGTCAAAGTGTCTGTAACCATATTTCGGTAGTTAAAGTGTTCGTAATCAAGCGGTAGTTAGTGTGTCTGTAACCATATGTGCGATAGTTAGTGTGTCTGTAACCATATGTGCGATAGTTAGTGTATCTGTAATTATATATGCGGTAGTTAATGTGTCTAAGCATATGTGCGGTAGTTAGTGTGTCTGTAAGCATATGTGTGGTAGTCAAAGTGTCTGTAACCATATTGCCGTAGTTAAAGTGTCTGTAACCATATGTGCGATAGTTAGTGTGTTTGTAACCATACTTGCCGTTGTTAAAGTGTCTGTAACCACATGTGCGGTAGTTAATGTGTTGAATTTTCAATCCATCGTTAATCACCCTGTATAATATACTAGCTTACTTGTAATCCTAGCCGTCCGTGTGTTGCCGAGGCCCGAAAAGGGAGCAAAGAATAGTAACACTGTTTACCTTCCATGCATGGCGTAAAAGGTGACTAAGGAGGTTATGGGATGGAGTTGGCTGTCCCATCCTTTTCTTCTTCTTCAGCGTTCATTCTCAAACTCCTGCCAGATCTCTCTTGTAGCAGGACAATTGTCCTACTAGATTTCCAGCAGGATGTAGTCCAGATAATGGAAATGCGTTGTGTCGCCGTTTTATTTGCGCCAATGGCCCGACACATCCGTCTTTGCGGGGTCCCATCCAATATAGTGTAAGTGACCTAAAGCCATGCTGAAGTTGGATGTATCAGGCCGAAATGCGCAGATATCGCAGCTATGCTGTAAACCATGACACAACGCATTCCGTTCTCCGGACTAAATTCTGCTAATCTGCAGGAGTTTGAGAACGAACGCAGAAGAAGAAGAAGTAATCATAACATATCCCATTTACAAATACCATTAATAATATTATATGCCAGATTATGAATCACATAATGCTCTGTTACAAGAAGCTGAATTTGACAGCAGCTAATTAAATACTAATACAAAATTCCTTATCATTTCTAGCATTGGCCTCAGCCGGGCTCACTTCGAGAAACAACCACCAAGCAACCTTAGGAAAAGTAATTTCTTTCATTTTGTGTTGGCATTATACGACCGACAAGGACAGCCTGTAGAGGTGGAACGGACAACATTTGTTGACTTTGTGGAGAAGGAACAGGTTGGGGTAGGTACTTTTCTGTTTGTGTTTTTAGTAATGAACATCACCAATAAATTATATATAAAGAGTGTCTGTAAAATTGCAGTGCACTCATTTACATTTTTATTGACAGTAGGTCATATGAATTGTTGTTATTTATTGTGGTTACGTCATTAACATAACTTGATTTGTGAAAATAAGCACAACTGCTAATGCCAAACACCTTTTCGATAAAGTTAATCATAGGACAACGAAATAATTTATACAGTAGATTCTATAAGTGTCCACTATTGGTCTGAAAGCACGTCGTATTCGCATACATAAGCTCTCGATAATTATGTCTGGATATCAATACATATTTCTTATGAAATCGTAGCGCTTCTAGGTGTGTCTTGTACACTCGGTCCAATTAATAAACAGAAATGGAACCACATAATAGAAACACCGTGACCTGCTGTAGACATCAAATGTGTGATCTACTCTAGACAACACAACAGTCACCTGCTGTAAACAACACAACTGTGACCTACTGTAAGCTACACTCCTGTGACCTACTGTAATTAACCCATCTGTGACCTACTGTAGACACCACTCATGTGATCTGTGCTGCAAGCATCATAGCTGTGACCTACTGCAAACATAACAACTGTGACCTATTGTAAACAACACTCCCGTGACCTATTGTAAAGATCGCAAATGTGTCCTACTGTAAACAAAACTACTGTCATCTACTGTAAGCATCAAAACTTTGACCTACTGTAAACATCACAACTCTGACCTTAACATCACAACTCTGATCTATTGTAAACATCACAACTCTGACCTACTGTAAACATCACAACTTTGACCTACTGTAAACATCACAACTTTGACCTACTGTAAACATCACAACTTTGACCTACTGTAAACATCACAACTTTGACCTACTGTAAACATCACAACTTTGACCTACTGTAAACATCACATCTTTGACCTACTGTAAACATCACAACTTTGACCTACTGTAAACATCACATCTTTGACCTACTGTAAACATCACAACTTTGACCTACTGTAAACATCACATCTTTGACCTACTGTAAACATCACAACTTTGACCTACTGTAAACATCACAACTCTGACCTTAACATCACAACTTTGACCTACTGTAAACATCACATCTTTGACCTACTGTAAACATCACAACTTTGACCTACTGTAAACATCACATCTTTGACCTACTGTAAACATCACAACTCTGACCTACTGTAAACATCACATTTGTGACCTACGGTTAACAACACAACCTGAAGCCTCTCAGCTCTTGTTTTGTACTTAAATGTTCAGGCGTTAGGGAAATAAAAAGAGCAGACATATTTGCTAGTGTGACCACTATAACTAGTGCTGGTTCCATGTACCGAGCTGATATTTTTACTGTAACGGGATAGTTGGTGAGAGCGAGAGAGAAAGATGAGGGTGATATGAGTATATATTGCATTGCTGGTACGTCTATTGGTTTAAATGGGGTCTCGTGAACACTTTCCGTGATAAAATATGTTAAGCATATTGACGGCACGTGTTGCCGGTGTCTAATAGGAAAGCAAGTAATAGACACCATAACCAATAATGCATTTCGTTAGAAGCGACTAAGGAGGTTTTGGGAGTGAAGCTGGCTGTCCCATCGCAGGTGAAAGAATGATTCAAAATCTATAGTTATTAGTTTCCGGCTGAAAAGCGCAGGCATTGCAGCCAAGCTGCAAACCGCGACACGAACATAGAAGGAGACAGTAGAAAGCCCATTGACGTTAGAAATTTATCATGCTCTAACGAGAAGCAATGTTTTGTGACCAATATATATATATATATATATATATATATATATATATAGATATATATATATATATATATATATATTTATAATTAAATAATATAATATGTTATATAATATGAGAATGGATAAAATATATAAAAAGATATTGAGAGTCAGATGTAATAAAAAAAAATCAAGTCATTACGTCCACTGGGACTTGTTAAAGGGCTCATTGCACTTTCGATGCTAACCAGTCGACACATTAAACAAGTAATGGGTGCTGATGATTAAATAAATGTGTACATTTAATTTAATCATCTCGTGAGATCGATAGAAGCCAAATATCGATCAGTCCTAGAATACGATGAATAAGCTAGTGAATGGCGATCTTCATTGAGAAGATATCTCTCTGTGCCTGTATAATGTCCAGGTATTTAATTATTAAATTGTGAAATCTTTCAAATTTTTCCATCCCAGAATTTTCTCCTGTATTTATTTCTAAGGTTTTATTTCATAGGATACACAGCCACGCCCGTTACTCGTGGTGTGCTACGTTGTGCTCTTGATAAAGACCTTTTTTTTTCGAAATGTCGATTTATGTATGTTGTACTGCGTGGTTCAAGTGATTCTAAAAAGTCCTCATCCTGTGTGTTAAGGTTTCTTATGTCGGATCTAGTTTTATTGCAGTTCCACCTAGTATAATATTCAATAAATTATGCTTACAAATTTACACGATATACGACCACCAAGAATTAATTCTGACATTTTATGTAGGAAAGCCGCCTGTTGGTTAGGGAGGCCCTAAGGGAAATGAAAGAGTAGAGCGACTGTTACTTGTAAGGCATGTCGTAAGAGATGAAATACCGAAATTCTTTGGGGTGGGATAGAGTGTTGCCTTTCCCAGTGCCGTATTTACATTTGATAAAGCCTTAAGTTATTTGAGATATGGGGCCCTTTATAAGTCTAGATATTATATGTCAGTACCAAATATAATTTTTTGAGGGCTCCCAAGACAGTGGGGGCTCTAAGCAATAGCTTGTTTAGCATTTGCTAAATCAAATGGATTTATACGTAAATCCGGTCCTGACCTTTCCCATTCGATAAGAAGTCTAAGTGATTCATAATACATAATACAATTGATGTAATAGCCATGATACAATCAATTCTGTTTTCCGAATAACTTCCTGTTAATCAGCGGGAGTTTGGGAATGAGCGCAGAAGAAGAAAGATCAGTAGGGAAGCGATAAATGTAATTGTTTTTCTTGAAAATAACGAAATAGCTGCAGGAGCCGATGCAATACCAGACTTAACTGTTAAAACAGACATTTAGACACTTTTATATGCTTCGAATACTAGACTTTAATATTAAAATATAGATTTAGACACCCGTTTAAATGCTTTGATTACCAGACTTAAAATAAACATTTAGACACCCATTTATATACTCTGCTGTGATTGTCAAAATATGACAGATTTTTTTTTTTTTTTTAAATCGATTGCAAAAATATTTGGTCAGATTACCAAGAAAGAAGAGAGATCATACAAATGACTACGGAATAGTGCCTATTGACAATTGCAAGCAACGGTGTTAAATTCTAAAAGAATATAAACAGGAAGATACAAAGTTCAGATGTGAATAATCGAAATTCAGATAGATCCGACAACCACATATACACATTTTTCATAATCGTGCGTGCAATCACTAGAACAGAATGCTAGCATTTATATGAACATTGTGGATTGCGAAAGAAAAAAGGTTTTGTAAGCTTATATTGCTTGGAAACTTCTCTATGGCTACAAAAGTGAAATAACGATCAACAATATAATACAAATCACATTTAAAAGCTACATTTGACTACGTTATGAGACAGGAGGGCTTGGAAAACAGAGCTACATCGGGTAAGATTGAAGGAAAGATATACAAGTTAATTAACTTGTTAGTCTCGGATCATCATCATTAAACTCCGAACACGCCCACAAGTCCTTCTATGTCTAGTTGTGTGTATCCACCATTACGCGTTGTCTTACAGTTTCAGTTCTTTGTTAGCTGACAAACATTCTTCTAAGCTTTCAGTAGCGCTCATTTCTGATAGCACCACATTTCAATCCCATTTTCCTTTATTCTGGACATGGAAATGTCATCATCACGTCCACAATAAATTCATTTTCCGTGTTGTTTCTCGCAAGGAGTTCAAAATGTCCACACGAACCTTTGTTCTACCGACAGGCACAGCTGCAATTCAAACCAGCTTATCTATCCTTTCATTGCCTTGAAAACCCACATTACCAGGTACGGAAATGACTGTGGCACAGTCCAACTTCAACCCCTCTACTACCTCATGCCACTTTTCTCCATTCGACCCTCTACTACCTCAAGCCACTGTTCTCAACTTCGACCTCTCTACTACCTCAAGCCACTGTTCTCAACTTCGACCTCTCTACTACCTCAAGCCACTGTTCTCAACTTCAACCTCTCTGCTACCTTAAGTCACTGTTCTCAACTTCAACCTCTCTACTACCTCAAGCCACTGTTCTCAACTTCAACCTCTCTACTACCTCAAGCCACTGTTCTCAACTTCAACCTCTCTGCTACCTTAAGTCACTGTTCTCAACTTCAACCTCTCTGCTACCTTAAGTCACTGTTCTCAACTTCAACCTCTCTGCTACCTTAAGTCACTGTTCTCAACTTCGACCTCTCTACTACCTCAAGCCACCGTTCCCCACTTCGACCTCTCTACCACCTCAAGTCACTGTTCTCAACTTCGACCTCTCTACTACCTCAAGCCACCGTTCCCCACTTCGACCTCTCTACTACCTAATGCCACTATTCTCGAATTCAACACATTTGTAATTTTTAACATGCTCATGGACCCACTAAGGTTGCAGATGTGAGTTGCCGGCTGTGTACTCATCCAGTTCAAGGTTTTGGTCACAGCCATAATCTCCATATTCATATTCTGCTGGTAGTCACAGCAATTGCGCACTCCTCTATTCTGTGATGGTCTGTGCTACAGACTCAACTGTGAAGACCCAAGCACTAAGCACGTGTCTAACAACAAAACTATTCGTGTATATGAATGATGCTGTCCACTTCCTTAGAATTCTCATTGATCAATGCCTGCATCTGAGACTCTACCGCACTAAGGCATCACTCTTTGCATTGCCTGTTGAGAGTTATTAGTTGAGAGGGAAGGGGATCTGGCAGCCAAGGACACACTTAACTGTTCTGCACCACGTGCATCATCTTCCAACTTACACACCTGTATGACGTCCTCCGCACGTCACACCCATGACTTTTCTCTTTTTTATTGCTACCTTTCACTTTCTGAATTTCAGAATACAGAGGATGTTCTTTCTCCGGTGTGATGTGTATGTAGGTTCGTGAACTGCACAACTGTAGCCTGTGCCCTGTAGTTGAACGGCCGAGTAGGAATCGCATGACTCATTCGTAAAGAGACAAAGATTGTTCTAACAAACAAATGCCATTAAAAAAGCTTCCATACAATGATCTTCTGCGATCAATGATTATATATCCAGTCCGATATTGGTCATGTTAGAACGGGTTGTTTTAGGTCATTATGAGTTTCCCAGTTTGTTTTGCAGAGTCGCTGCTGTAGGCGAAACTGTTGTTATTTGAACTGCGATCTGGGACAGTCATGGTTGTTCGGCTCTTGCTGTTTTGTGGCAGCGCTCATGACGAAATTTTTATCGGTTACTGTGTGGTGCATGAATTGACACTGTTTATCGTAAGTAAACACACTGTTACGAGATTCCTGCTACGTGGGCAGGTAATTTCCAACTTCGGCGGCATGCAGCATTTTGTACTGTCAAGGAAGTTCCAGCAGTAACTTTACTTTCACCGAAAATCTTATTTTCACCTCATGTTCTTGGGTCAAAAGACATGAGCCCATGGACCGCTGGATTAGCAACCAACCAACCAACCTCATGTCTTCTTGAATCATAGAGCTGCAGCTGTCACTCTAGGGCGCTTTCTGTACAGCGATGTCTTCTTCTGTGTCCATTTGCCATTTTTGATCATGTAGCCTCTAGTGGTCTTAGTTTTGATTCTTTGCCATGCCATGATGTTAAGCTGTCTTATATTTTCTGACGTTCTCGATCTCTTTTTTTCTGAATCTTGCCCGTTGTAAATATATTTTTTAAACTGTCTCATAATGTATTTTTGTAGCCAAAATGAAATAAAGGTTGACTCTCGTTCTGACATTATTAAATAACCCCCCCCCCTCCCCCCTTGTTTTCGCGTTCAACTATTTCTGTACCTGCTCATTACTTTTTTCAAGCTACCCGTGGTACTCTCATCGTTCGTCTGTAGAATCGCATCTACAACTAAACTATTACTCTCTTGTTGATTAATTGCCCAAGATTCGCATTTCATATGTCAGAATGGCGTCATGTAGCACCGAAGCCAGTCGCTCGGCAAGACAGTCCTGTGTCTGAGTCCATCAAAAACTATCCAAGGGTGATGATATTTTACTTTTCCTGTGATTTTCATTTGTAACTTTGTGTCAATAGACAATACCTCTCTTGTTCACCTCTAACGGCTGAGACATATTGAATAGTTATAGTCTTCGAAACATTACTTTTTGTAATAAAAAATAAAAATAAGAAACATCTTGACAACGAATACAAAAGTTTCTTTGATATTCTGCTAAATTTTCCACTCTTTTATATCATGTATTAATATATTTCAGGACAGTGATAGCCAAAAAACAAACAATGGAATCCATTATCGTGTACAGTTGTTATATGCAAATGGTAAGTAAACACTTGTTTTTCGTGATTGTTACCTTTATCAGAGTCATGAATGTCTAAATGTGAAAGTCAAAGATGAAGCACTCCTGTGTTTGTTTTTCTTTATCCTCATTTTTGTGATGAAAAATTATTATTCTATCTCATATATCAGACCACGAAAATAAATAATTGTATGGTCATCTCAGCCTCTGTACTCTCTCTACTTCTCACTTTTATTGCTCTCTCCCAAATATTATCCATTCATTCATCTAACTCTGTCTTCAATAACTTTCAAAGTCTGAGCTCCAAATCTGATAAGAATCTTCAATCTGCGCTTAAACTTCACTGAACGTGCTAACAAAACATTTTTTCTATCGCAGTGTAGCATAGCAAGTTAGTATAAATGAAAATTCTGAAGATGTACAACGTCTTGCCTTACGCCGGGGACAATTAGTTAGTTCTGTTGACAGTGAGACCATACTGAGCTTGGGAAATTCAACATTAAAATACGTCTTTGCTGCCCAGACAGGCATACAACTGACGTTTATCGCATACGGAAGATGTATATACCTTATCAGACTTTGTCAATTATAGATTATTGCATATGTGCTATTTATGTACGAAGCTGTTCGTGTCTTTTTATATGGCGTAAACTTGATTAGTTTGGACATATAATGAGACACGACTCGCTTTCTAAAATTATTTTGCAAGGAACAGTCGAGGGTGGTAGGAGGGAGGTGTACAGAGAAAATCATTGATTGAAAATATCAAGGAATGGCCTGAGCGTGATTTTTCTACATACCTCGGAATGGTTGAGAATAGAGTTGTTAGGAGAGCTTTTTTGTGGTTTTTTTTTTTCGGCGTGGCACCCTCTACAGTAACGGATTATGGGTCTTGTTATTATTATTATTATTATTTATTTTTCAAGATTATAACATATGCTTTTAGAAAAATGTAAGAGCAGATAGACTTGCGTTGAATGCACCTATAATCTATAAAAGCACCTATAATCTATGAATGCACCTATAATCTATGAATGCAACTATAATCTATATTTATGAATGCACCTATAATCTATGAATGCACATATAATCTATGAATGAACCTATAATCTATAAATTGAGAACGCATACGGGCGACATTTTACGGTTTCTATGCGAGCTCATGTTTAATGTAAGCACTACTCTAGATAATGCATCAAGGATATGGTTGGAGGAATTTGGTATTCAGTGCTGCATGCGTAGGACTAGACATCTGAGGAACATAATGAGAACATGTTCACCAGCACAACAAGAACAAAAGTCAATAAGTGTACATTTCGATATTTGCTTGGGGAGCATATATGGGGTTTGCCCTGAGTGCAGTGACATTGACTCATAATTAATAAAATCTCAGATTAAGCATATATACCTTTCACATATAGGGTTACCTCATACTTGTATAAATATATACGTTTTACATCCCAGGCTACTTCATACGTATATACATATATACGTTTTACATACATAGCTAACTAATACGTGTATAAATATGTACGTTTTGTGTTGTTCTATTTGCGGAGACATACTACTTCGGGATGTGGAAAGGGGGGGGGGGGTGAAAATTAATGGCTCATTGTTCTTAGAAATTCTACTGGACAGTGAGCGTCCGTAGCTTTGTCGTAGGTAGATCAGCTGTACGTTGCAATGTCTATAAAACACTGGTGTGCGGATGGATCACCAATCTTGCTCAACCTTTCACTATCGAATTCGCCACAGACTCTATTGGGAATATTTCTTATTATTTAGAGAAGAAAATGAATTAAAAAAAAACAAAACAAAAAAACATCGAAAATATGTGCTGGCAACATAGTACTTCATCACTATAAGCAGACGATATCAATTAACCTTTTGACCAGAGGCCATCTAACCAGTCTCCCAATACTTCTTCATCATATGCCCCATATTGTGTGCTTCAAATAACTTGATGGACTTAGCATGTTTCTTTTGTATCGAGGGTCAGTGGTTTATCCAAATAGTCCGTTCACTAGAACAGCTGGACATCAGAGTTGGCTAGGCACATAAAATGGGAGGATCGAACGGAATGAAATAATAATATGATTATAAAAATTACTTTGAAACACAATTCAGTGGTGCGCTTTGTTAATTACGAGATTTTTTTTTCTATATTTATTTTGCTTTTAACCTCAACAGTTTTTAAAAAAGGAACTTTATGTTTTGTTGTTATATTTTTCATAGTTTATAAATCCGTGCTTTCTATTATTTTTTTGTATGAAACTTTATGAATGTGTCTTCCTCTTTTTTTTTTTTTTTTTTTTTTTCATTTTGTGTGTTAGTTTTCATACTCTTACGTGATCTTTCTTGTAGCAGGACAATAGTCCTACAAAATTTTCAGCAGGATGTAGTCTAAACAACAGAAATATGTTGCCTTTCATTTGCACCAATGGTCGGACATATCCGAATGTGGTGTTCATAACTAATCAGTGTTTTTCCCGCAGTCCACTGAACTGTGAAAGTCTGTTACCGTTGCCTTGAGTTGCTATGAGCATATCCATAGGCGCGCATATCCATAGGCGCCCACGTTTTGGTTGCTGTTTTTCGTATCATGTTTTACATATATTTTATTATTGTTGTCTTTCGTATGGAAGTTTATAATGTATGCTATATTGTTGTTATCTTTCTGTAAAATTTAGTATATATATATATATATATATATATATATATATATATATATATATATATATATATATATATATATATATATATATATATATATATATATATATATATATATATATATATATATATATATATATGCATGTTAACTGACTCACTGAACTTTGTTTTAGGGATCAGACAAGAACAGGATATGTACATACGCCTCATTGACTCAGTCACGAAACAGGTAATCAATACAATACTTCATATGTTCTCTCCCATGCCCTGGTACTTAACTTTCACACTTTTAAAGAAATCTGCGCCGATCCAAAATATTTAGTAGATTGTGACGTCACTATGCTGGTTCGTTTCTAGTTACAAAATGACCACTGTAACTACGCCGAAATTGCCGTCAACCTATAAAAATGCAATATTTTTGTTACAGATGCGATGCGAGGAGTGCTCCCGGATGAAAAGATATTCGCACATACACATGATATGTGGATGAAAAGATATGCGCATATGCACATGTTATTACATTAGCCTAGTACGCTGAAGGAAGGGTCCGCTGAAAGTACTACCGTAACAGTACGGCACCACTTACCAATCTCTCGTATATGCCGAGTTCGAACGATAACCTCTGTTACACTATTAGGAAATTATCACAGACTGGTCCCCTTCCTAACCACAGTCTGTTCCCAGCCACACAACTCGCCTAACCCACTCATACAACCGTCCTAAATAAATTAATGTTTAAATTAATTTTGAAAAATACCCGTAGTCTGATAAATGGATGAAATAATCAAAAGAAAAAAGAATAACACAGTTTTTGTTTCCCTGTTTATGTTATATTTCGTTTCACATCCTGCAAAAAAAACCAAACAACAACATATGTCCGGGATGTGGAAAAATAACGCATTCATACTAGTACAATCGTTACACTCATTACTGCAATCATTATTAATAATACCAAATTCATCATTCTCACTGCAACAATCATTATTTACACTAATACAATCATTAACAATAATATCACAGACATCATTCTGACTTCCACACTCATTATTCCAACTAATGCAATCATAAATCTTACAAATATAGGAATAAATGAAATAACCTATTACATAAAGGATACAATACCTCTATTGATAGTAATTCACTAGGATTGAATTTATCAAGCAGAAATGTATTGTGTTATTCCGTGTAATTCAATGTCTTCATAATATAATGTCTTCATCATCATCATCAAGTGCCGTCTCCGCAACGAAGGTTGGCTGCAACGTATCTCCAACATCTCCTGTCTCTTGTCTTGGTGGTGCACTCTGCTAGACTGTAACCTGTCCATCGTGTAATGTTACTCTCCCACTTGTATCTCTGCCTACCTCTTGCTCGCTTCCCTTTGACTTTACCCTCAAGTAAGGTGTTCAATAGGGTGTCATGTCTTTTAATGTGTCCAAAGTATTTTATTTGCCTGATCTTTATTTCTCTTCATAAACATTATATTATTGTTAGATTAATTTAATAAAAATCATGAAGATCTCAAAGAATATTGTCAAGATCTATGTCGCTATTACATAAAGCAACAGGCAATATACATGATTTATTTTCCAGGCGATTGTCTACGAAGGACAAGATAAAAATCCAGAGATGTGCCGGGTCTTACTTACTCATGAAATTATGTGCAGGTAAACTCAGTCACTCAATAAACATTAACATCTGTTTTATTGTCTTTAAAAATATATTGTTTAATATTATCTTGTGATTTGGGGTGAAGAAAAGAGTTCTACAGTGCTATATAACTCTTATACAAAAAAGTAAAGTAACCCATAGCATTTAATAATGCAGTAGGGGTGTGAGATGTTGGCGATCTCACATTTCAGAGGCTCTGTAAATGAGGGCGGTAGCCATCTCCTCTCCCTCGCAGTCTTTACTCTTATACTAACATTTGGATGCGAGTCTTGGACAGTAAACACACAGGACAAAGGAAATTAGAGGCAGTAGAGATGTGGTTCTACAGAAGAATGTTGAGAATACCACGGACTGCTAGGAAAGCTAATGTTGATGTGTTGAAAGAATCAAATGCGAGACGGAGCTTAATCAATAATATAAGAAAAAGACTATCTTCCATTTTTGGCCACTTTATGAGACAAGGAAGTTTGGAGAACATAGTCACAACAGACAATATTGAAGGCAACAGAGACAGAGGGCGACACCATGAGAAAATATTAGTTTAACAACCTGGCACGGCAAGGAGACAATAACGATTCCGACACATAATAATGTAGATAGAGAGCTGTGGAGAGCCATGATCGCCTACGCCAGCCGGCATGGCACCTGGTGATGATATATCGTCTTCTGAGCTGTATTTATACCTCTTGTTCATATCTATTGGGCTGTATGTATACCTCCGTGTTCACTAACAATGGAAGCCAGCTTTTTTTTTATCAATGCCCGACCTAAGACTTTTAAAAATAATGACCCCCCCCCTCCCCAGTAACATATACACATTTTAATTTCAAAAATTGCATTATCCCCCCCTACCCAAACAATTAAATTACACCATGAACAATAAAATAGCCACCCCCCTCTCCTGTTGTGCATGGACCCCACGTTTGTAAACATTGTATAGCATGAATATTCCTCAGGTTGCCACATGGACCTAGAAAAGAAAAAACTACCAACTTGTTTTGTCTACAAAAGTTCAAGGTTCAAGTGTGTGACTTGAAATCAGAAGAGATGCTAACATTAAATAGAAAATGAACTGGAGTGAAAGAAAACAAACTAATATCTTCTTTTTTACTGCATTCAATCTCAAACTTCCATACGGCAGCAGGATGTAAACAAGGGAACGAAATGCGGTGTACTATTGGTCACAGTTGGATTTATGTGGCACGACGCTTCTGGGTCATTTTGATCTTTCTTTAAGCACTGTACATAAATTATGTCACCAATTTGGAATTTGGGGGGGGGGGGGGGAAGAGAGAGGCCTGGAAAAAGTTAAACATAAACTTCAGAACTGCCCAGACTTCAATAAACTGCGAGAACAAAATCCTGCTGAACTGAGCTAAGGTTAAAGCTTTGATATCTGACGCGAGGAACACTGTCTACTGGCTAGACGATCTAGCAAGACTAACATGATCTTTAATGCAGTAGAAGATGTGAGATGTGTATATGTTTGTGCGCTGTGAACAGTTAAATCCTTTGTTTACATATATGTTTGGATGTAGTGCACAGTTAAATCCTTTGTTTACATGTATGTTTGTACATGGTGAAAAGTTAAATTATTTGTTTACGTATTCAAATGCTTGTTACTACACAACTAAAGAATTTGCGACAGAATTACAATAATGTTTTCGTGTGTAATTTTCATCTTACAGCCGATGTTGTGAAAAGAAAAGTTGTGGTAATAGAAATGAAACACCTTCAGATCCTGTAATTATCGATAGGTGAGTCTAGGTGTCTGTCACTGTCATTCTCAATGGTGTGTGAATCTTCTTTTTTTTCTTCAGTACAATGCCATGCGTTTTTGTTTGTTTAAATCCTCAGGTTTAAACAAAGTACCTTCAATGCCATGAAGAAAATAGTAACATCTAAACAAATTACAAACAAGTTAAATATGATAATTATGAAATGCTACATCTATTCTATATTAATGTATTGCTCAGAAACATGGACACTAAACAAACAAAAAGAAGACAGAAGAAATGCCTTTGATGTGTGGATATATATAAACATAGATAGAACATCATGGAAAGAGAAGAAAACAATCAAAGATGTTCTAACAACACTTAATATGAAAAAAAGAATTATTAAGAGAAATAAAGATCAGACAAATAAAATATTTTGGGCACATTAAAAGACATGACACCTTGTTTAAGACCTTACATGAGGGTAAAGTCGGATGGAAGCAAGAGGTAGGCAGAGATACAAGTGCGAGAGTAACATCACAAGATGGACATATTACAGTCTAGCAGAGCGCACCACCAAAACAAGAGACAGGATGTTGGAGGTCTGTTGCAGCCAACCTTCGTTGCGGAGACGGCACTTGATGCTGATGATGGAATTCCCAGGAATTAAATGGATGACGCTGGAGTTTTCTGTGTGCTTATAGCAGTGTATCTCCAGAGAATTCTTTTTAAACTCAGAATTTTGATTCATCCAAACCTGAGGGTTACACAATACTTTGATTCATCCAAACCTGAGGGTTACACAATACTTTGAGACGCCAAACCTGAGGGTTACACAATACTTTGAGAAGAAGGAAGAAGCATCTCACCCATAGGAAGTCTATGCATATATGTAGAAGGCATGTTCCATCATTGTGGTATGCAGACAAGCAATCAAATGAAAGTATGCAAGCATTTGGTCGTATCAACTGTGGCCATTCCTGGCCACATATCTAAATATTTATATATTCGAAAACTCGAGCACAATAAAATAAATCCTCTTCTGAATCCTTTGTGACACTTTTGAGAATGACAATTCTAATATTTATATACAGGAATGAAGAATATAAGTTGAAAAAACGGTGAGTGTATATATAAGGTGTCCATTTAGTAACATGGTATTATTTTAATTGAGGGAAAATGCAACGTCATTTTAAATTATTTTTGTGTGTGTGGAGATGCGGTTAGTCAAGTACGGAAGAACGCGTGTGCAAGAATTTAGTTAGTCTGAAGAATCTTTTAATTTTCCTATTTATATTTATTTGTATAAACAATTATTTGAAGCAAAATTGTATTGTCTATATATGTTATCCATGTTTACAAGAATACCTATCGGTCCTTGTATAACTAATACGGATATTATATGTTATATGTTTGTTGTTACTGAGGATATTTCAATACCTGTACGAGATGTTTGTTGTTGTTGTAATAGTTCTTGTCTCGATTGGTCCGTTCTGGTGACTTGTGCACGGTTTGAATGGCTTGATAGAATCGCATCTTTTTTTGGAGATGTGGTTAGTCAACTACGGAAGAACGCGTGTGCAATAGTTGCTAGGCGGTTTGGTGCCGTTGAAAGGACTGGTTCAATTCCCATTAGTCTCAAGTCATTTTACGTCATGGTTCGAACTCCATTAAGCTGTACTTCAGAATATCACTGCTATATGCAGATGTTTCAGTATTTGATCTCCTTCTTTTAACTAAACAATGGCGGATATTTCCAACACTTTTAGTGAATAGAGCTGTAATGTGAAAAACTAACCAAAATAAGACATACAATAGCAGTATATGTTGCATGCGGGGAATGAAAAAGTTTGAACAGCAATATTTTCAAAACAACGAAGTTATTAATTTGACAGCCTATATAACTTTGACCTAATATAACCTTGTCGTTAGAGGTGAGAGAGTTCTGCAGTGCTATATAACTCCTATACTAACATATGGGTGCGAGTCTTGGACAATAAACAAACTGGAAAGTGGGAAATTAGAGGCAACAGAGATGTGGTTCTATAGATGAATGCTGAGAATATACGGACTGCCAGAAAAACTAATGTGGATGTTTTCAAAGAGTCAAATGCGAAACGGATCTTAATCAATAATATAAGAAAAAGACAGTCTTCATTTTTTGGCCACTTCATGAGACAAGGAAGTTTGGGAGAACATAGTCACAACAAGTAAGATTAAAGGCAGCAGAGATAGAGGGCGACAACGTGAGAAAATATTATACAGTTTGACAACCTGACACGGCAGGGAAACAACAGCGAGCTTGATACATAATACTGGAGACAGAGAGAGATATGGAGAGCCATGATCGCCTACGTCAGCCAGCATGGCACCTGATGATATAACTTTATTTGTGCCCCCTCTGAGAATAAGAATCCTTCAATAGGCATTTCACTAAGCTGAAAGCTGAAGTATCCTGGGTATGAAAGAAACCTCGGAGAGACCTCCCCACTGCACTTAGGAAGTAAAAGCTAATCGCTCGCAATTCCTGGGGTTCAAGAAGAAGAAGAATATAACTTCATTTAAGAATATAATTACTTAATGAACAAATTGGCCTAGTAATAAAGTCAATAAGATATCACAGCAACCAGTAAATAAAAAGGGGTAGGGTTATGGATGGTTATCTTCTCTCCCTCCCCCTCCCCCAGGGACTCAGTACTTCACTTTTAATACTAGAGATTTAGGCAACATTCGGGTTAAAAGCCACCGCCCTAACAATTTTACAAAAAATATTTCACAAAAACTCCGATGAAAACGAAGGAATGTCACACGAAAATGTGAATGCTTGAATTTTATAGATTAAACCACCACCCCTTACCCTCTTACGGAAGAAGTATCTACCACCTTTATTACAGAGATATGGAAAAAAACAACATTGTACTTACTAATCGTGACTGCTATAAACAGCAATAGAATTAGTCACATTGTAATCTGCAACATAAGAAATTTTCCTAGCATAAATACAGAGTGTGTCTGCGGTTTACATTAAGACATCATACGGCATATCGTGTCGCAATTTACGTGCAGGAAAGATGAAACGATAAGGGACAGTTCAGACAAAGTACATATGATAGTTAATAACCATGCTGCGCAAGAGATTCGGCAAGATGAAAAAAACATAGCAGGCGCGCGTGTGTGCGCGCGTGTTCTGAATGTGTTAATGTGGGAATCGTTATACAAACTTGTTTCGATGCGTAACAGTAGCGGAGGCTCTCTACGCAGAGTTTGACTTCGATCCTTCCAACCGCCATGAAAAATTGATGATATCTTGCAAAATTTGATGCTGTAGGAAAGTCAGGCAAAATGTGTGTGCTGGTGTGACGAGTCCCCAGAGATTATCTATAGTGTTTGCTTGGGTTGATGTGGTAGACGCAATGTTTGTGCTATTCTAGAACAGTGTTTCTCAACGTGAAGTACACACCCCACAGAGGGGCAATTTGGTTGTTCAGTGGGGCGATTCAAACAAGTTGTAATTAGGCTTCATTTAGGAATAATTCAATTTTTGAATATAAAAAAAATGCATATGTTAAATTTGGGGCATCATATTTTTAGAGTGACTTAGGTGGGGTATGATAAAACAAAGGCTGGGAAACACTGTTCTAAAAGACGAACTTTGGTTAGGAACATATTAAACTAACTGTATCGAGTGTCCTAATGATGTTGCGTCCTACTACCATCTCCACAATCATTTTGTACTTTCTTCTGTCATTCCAAAGTTTTCTTTTTCTTCTTCTCATACTGTCGCTTTCGCCGAAGACGGATGTGTTAGGCCATTGGCGCAAATAAAACGGCGACACAACGCATTTCCATTCTCTGGAATACATCCTGCTGGAAATCTAGTAGGACCATAGCCTTGCTACACGGGAAATCCAGCGGGAGTTTGAGAATGAACGCTGAAGAAGAAGAAGAATACTGTCGCAGAATAACATGATGTAAGTAGTATATAAGGTGCATTTGGATGTGTATTTTCCTGGCACCAATGACAAAGAAGGAAAAACCTGGCACCAAAGACAAAGAAGAATTAATTCCAAGGATAACAAGGCTTAGCTGAGTTTTTCTGGGGGTTTCTGGGGTTTTCGTGAGGTATTTTAAAAAAAATAAAAAATTTTGAAATATTTTATTTTGAGCTTAGTTTATTGTTAATTTTATTTATTGTCTAGAGTTTTCGTGTATTGTTTCTTTTTGAGATTTTCCAATGTTTACTATTTAATGTAGTACCGTAGGATGTCTCCGGCCTTTACTTGTTGTTATTGTTGTGATATCGTGCTATATAAATAAACTGTCAAAAGGGTAAGGGCGAGTCGTCTCTACATACACAAATGATTCTCAAAAACCGTCTACCTCTTCTGTAATGTAGGTGTTGGTAGAATACACATGTCGGTTATTGCCAGGTCGGGTGTTACATGTGATAAGTCTCCTTGGTATTATATATAAAAGGGGAATACATAATGGTCACATATATACAAACAACCATAGATAAAACATGAAGCTTTCTGAGTTGTGTTGAATAGGTTTTTTTATTCAGGTTTCCATTGTTTTAAATGAACATACATATATAATTAGCATGAAAAGTGGCTTTATGTATACTTTATTTGTAACATACATTCATATAGGCATAACACTCGTTAGTAGTCACATAGTTCAGGGAAATACCCGTTGTTTACATATATACATACAAAGCTTAGATAAAACATGAAGATTTGAATAGTTTATTTCATGTTATGACAGGGTCGTCCACCTAAGTTAACATAAAAAACGCTTTGATGGTAGTCATAAATTTCAGGGAAATATATAATTTATACATATATACAGACAAACATAGTACCCTTTTAGTCATCTATTCGTCGTTTTACACAAATATACAAAAAGTTAATATGCAAATTGTGCTTATGTAGGTTTTATTAGTAGCATACATTCATATATACATGAAATAACACCAGTTGGTAGGCACATAACTTAGGGAAATTCATTATGCTTACACATATACATTAAAAACATAGATAAAATATGAAGAGTTTGAGTGGTGTAATTCATATTTTCGTCTTGGGACGGAGTCCCATAGCATGAAAATATGTTTTATTAATAATAGAGTGGTGGTTTAAATAGATAAAAAGGGCTTACAGAGGTTGGCCATGCCTCATATAATGCTATATATGTTATTATATACATGAAATAAGGATTAATAACTGTCGTAGAATTAGATTTTGTGTCAGATGTTCAGGGGAATAGTCGAGATGTCATCGGTCTGTACCTGTCGTTTTATGTAGAAATAGGACAGGGCGGCTCTATCTTGTTCGTATGTGTAAATGGCTGACTTGTGAACTTTGAAACCTACATTTTTACCGCCGTGTGCCTTTTGTGTGCTTAAAACAGCTAAAAATATGTTTCTGTCAAATGTGTTATGTTGATGACTCAACCCTTTAGTCGATATCTTATTATAGCCACCAAAGCAAAAATAAGTTTTACTACAAAGAGCTATAATGCCCTTTCCTGAATATTCGAGTTTGAATAAGCCTGGACATCGTTTATCACAGACTCTAGCTTCGATGCAATGTGGACACTCTTTCGGAGGACTGAGGCGCCTTTCTGTATGCATCTGGCAGCATTCTCGGGGAAACCACTGGTCATAAACTCGGAGAAATTCAGCTTTCATGTCTGGTTTAATGACATCGTGGAGATTGAGAGCTGATAAGGCTAAATACAAGGAATCAGTATGTGTCTTCGTTAATTCAAAGTCAGCCCTAGCGACAAATCTGTCCAGGATATCGTAGTAAAATTCCAACATTCTCATCTTGGCATACTGGTAGACGAAAAACCCTATCTGTAATGGGAGGTCCCAATTAATTTTCTTTTTACTCATCTCTACTTCAAAAATGTCGTCAGCGATCGCCGTCATGTTTTTAAATCGTGGGGAATTTATTAATTTTGATGTTTCATCACCTCTAACATAGGATACATCTGCGTGTCTGGCCTTATTAGTCAAAGTTTTCCCATATGCCGAATTGCCCAACAACTTCATAGTGTCACTCGTGATTGAATCGCCGGGTGAAAGGTCACCATTACGTCTAGCTGCTGTGACAGTATCTCCAAACTGTTTGAAACAAGCTACAGGTTGATACTCAATCACTTGATAAATTTCGGTTACCACCAAACCATGATTAAGATACCATTTTAACAATGGTGTAGCTAGTAGAATTTTTTTACCGAAATAGCTACCGATCAATGTACGCCTAGGCGTCGTTAATAGATTATGCTCTTCTGCATATCTCTGCATTAGAGGGTCAATGTCTGCTCTAGTAACATCTATATTTTTGAATATAGGTGTCATTTCAACAAAGTGAGCCTTCAGGTGTTCTGGTACGTGGATATCGCACTCGACTAATCCAAATAAGGTCTCGTCAGTGACAGAAACCAGAATCTGCTGAACCGATAACGGGTATTTTCTTTTGGCGTAAGATGGTTTTTGGCGAGGGAAGGTGTCGCTCAGAAAATGGGTGATCGCTAGGTCATCTCGTTTTAGTTTCTGCCATGTGCATTCCCACATCACCACCAAATTTACTTGGTAATTCTTAATTAGGTAGTCACTAATCTCAGTAGTTTTTTCATACAAGTTGGTCAGTGATTTCTGTCTGACTGGGCTTATATCACGACCTCTGGTGATTGGGCATTCTAGATGTCCGTGGAACAGACAGCCATGAAACTGGTAAGCTGTTCGAGTTTCACTATCCCAACCATCGACTCTAATATGTCTACGACCCAAAACAATTTCTTTCCCGTTGAACTGAGTCCTCAGGTGTACATTATTTGTATGGGCCACTCAAGTCAACCATTCCCGACATTGAATAGTGTATTTATTGAGTTTGTGCTGCTTGAATCCATCCTCTTTATACCTTCTTACTGGAAAATCTGTGGGCATATTCTGCATCAGGGCCCATAAATATAGAGCGTTGGCATCATAACCCTTGATGGTCTGCACAACTTTACCCTTCCTAATATGCGTATGACCGGCTTCATGGTGTCTATGAAAAATTATCGAAGGACCTCCGACAATATTGTCTCTAATCAGCTTATGTAAATCCTTCTCGCGTTTGGAGCATAAGGAAAAATGGATATTCAGTGGAAGGGTGCTGAATATGTATTTTAAGGTGACACCTGGGACTGATATCGCATCTTTAAACATGTCTACCTTGAGGTTCGCATAGAACGATACCTGTTTCTCTAGGGCATCTAACATAGGTCTGACATCTCTTATGTTGTACCAGATCAGGAAATCGCGTAAAGTTTTCATTTTATGCTCTCTCCAAATCGTCTGACAGTAAGCATACTCCTCAGTGGAAATATTACAATTTTTCAGTTTCGAGTGAAAGGCCGCGTGTGGTGGTAAGCAATTGGCGTGTAACTTAACGGGATCTGTTATGTACTCATAACAGAAAAAACCCTGTGTCTCCTTGACATTATAGGCAGCCAGATACTTACTGTATGAGAAACCTGGTGCTAGAAAATTCAGGACATCCAAAAATTTTTAGTTTGGGGTAGATATACACATAAAATCGGAGCCTCTTTTCACTATAAAATTGAAACCTCGCTTTTCGTTCTCTTCTTGGTCACCGACGAAATACTTAATAAAGCAACCTCTAAGTACATTAAGATCATACGAACTCGAATTGAATCCTATTACTGGTAGTTCCTGTAAATATGCATCTAACCTAGTCACAAGACCTGACAAATCACCCATCTGTGTATATACATTGGCAAATCGTTTCCGTAGCAACGTATAAGCAACCTTTGAGATTCGAGTTAGGTGATCGAGCATCCTATTCACCAACTCCTGGGGGTCGCCTGTGGTGATGAAGCAAACTGGTTCCTCCATTCCAGGAACATTAGAGGCTACAGAACACGAGAGCGGGACGTGTCTTGCTGAAAATGTAGTTACAGTTCCCCCAACTGGTAAATTGGTCTGATCGAAGTAACACTCGTAATCATAGGTTGCACGATACGGGTATACAAACTGTGTGTCCACCTCTATCCCATGGGCTGCAATAGAGTCCCAAATGGTTTCCTGAGGCCGATAAACCCCACCCTTGAAGCTTTCTATTGTCATGTCACCGTTACATGTTTTTTCGTGTCGATCTAAGTCACGTAAAACTTTCCAAAGTTTTCCACATTTAGAACATGAGAAAGCCTGGCATACTGCATTGATATCCGTGATATACATAAAATGATCATTAAAATATAAAAGTCGCATTGTGTCGTTGTAATTTGTAGTACCTCTGAGTTTTGGGGTAAGAACATGGGCTTCATCAAACTCAAAGACATCTATATTTAATTAAAAAAAAACATTGCTCCAAGGCTGGAATCTGCGCTAAAGTTACACCAGCAAACTTTTTTGTAAAGACTAGGGACTGATCTTCGCACCACTGTTTTAGAAGTCGATAAACAGATTTGATTAGGGCTGTGATGGAAGCGCCTCTGTATAAGGCAAAGCAACAAAATAAACACAAATTATCGGTGTAATCTTGGTTAGTATTCAAGTTTCTTTGTAAAATGTGAACATATTTGTTATATTTAATGTGGTCTGGGGTATTACTTAAACAGCAGCCTATGGGGTAGTCTTTAATATGATAAAAGTAGAAGGAGGTGGCTGGAATTGTTTCAACAACGTACTTTGTATTTGGGCGGTTATGGTGGATGTGACTAAGTGGATCACTATCATGTAACTTAGAGATAAACGACTCATAATCTGCTATATTATTAATAAGTACCGGCATGTCCAAGACACAAGCGTTATTGATAGAGGCATGAAAAAATCTAAACTTATTTGTTTCCCTATATCGTAAAATAGCATGATGACTGTAATTTATTTTAAATCTCTTGTTTTGCTTTACAAAAAGCGGGGTCAATAAAGACCTCCAATCTATATACGGGTCACTCTCTGGGTTATGAAAAAATGTATATGACGACAGATAGCTGTTCACGTTGTTATGTGTTCGAATAGCTGACCAATTATCTCTATATAACGGCTCTACTTCAGCTGGTAATGTGTTTATACTGTCATATTCTGAGCTCACTCTGGGTAGTTTGTTAGAACCGGGGGTGGTGTTCATGTTTGGTCGTTTGTCTAGGGTTGATGATATTGAATAGTTTGTCTTGGAGGTCTCTGAGGATCTTGAAATTGTCGTTTGAGTTGAATCTCCTGGTGTCAGTGAAGTCGACGTCTGTGGTGTGTCTGCTGTATCTGTCATAGCACAAGATGCGTGAGCTGCTGAAAGCTTAGTCGTTGGTGAATTTGAGGTCGAGGGTTGTGTGTATGTTATGGATATATCACGCACAGTATCATAATCAGTGCCATGTTCGTTCTGGATGTGCTGTTTCAAATTACCAATTCTGGTAAACACCCTCAGGCAGAGTGAACATTCGTTCTTGTGTCCCCTATGTGCGCTATCCATGTGTTGCGTGAGAGAAACAACACGAAAACGATAGAAAATAAACAAAATTAACTATAAAACTAAGATTAAAATAAAGAATTTTTAATGGAACCGCGTTAAAAGGGTTTATCTAGTTGTGAAAAGTATTAGCATGTGAGGAAACACATCTAAAACACTTCAAATGTTTATATGAGAACCAGGCTTGTAGACAGAGAGAGATTGCTCCTCATCACGACAATTTGGTTTATAGCAAGACATGACAGCACGTAATAAACACAGAATTTAGGTACTTGTAACAGCAAAATAGAAGATGTAGAGAACTTTCGTTGTAGGCGGAGAGTGCCCCTCATTACATATGACAATTCACTTATTTAACAAGACATCACAACCCAAAATAAACACAGAATTTAGGCGCATGTAGCAATATAAGAAAAGATATATAGGGATTTTGAGAACAATTGTTGTTGGCGGCCTTTCATGACAACAAACTTATATAACAGAACGCAAAGAACGGAGACACCAGATTAAACAAACATTAAACAAACACAAAACAATCAAAAATATGACAATGGTAGACACGTCACTCTTAACCACAACCTATGGTTAAAAGGTAACATACACCAGTATAAATAAATAATATCTGTAATTAACATTACAGACATTAATTAAACATCTTTTATTTCACTAGTAGTAGCCAACAGCAAAGTTATAAATCCGGTTCAACTCATTTAGTAGGACATAATAAGATCGATATTTTGTATTATATTAAGAAGACCATCGAATTATATTATAGTAGATCTTGTAGAGAAATATACCCTGTATACAAAACACGCATTTAAGTCAGTAAATAAATATAAAGGAAATTGATTTATGTCATATGCCCGTGAAGTTGGTGAAAAATGTTATTATTTCCCTTTACTCGCACTACTTATATTTTTGTGCAAGGGGATATAATCACATTTTAAATGTGATTATATCCCCTTGCACAAAAATATAAGTAGTGCGAGTAAAGGGAAATAATAACATTTTTCACCAACTTCACGGGCATATGACATAAATCAATTTCCTTTATATTTATTTACTGACTTAAATGCGTGTTTTGTATACAGGGTATATTTCTCTACAAGATCTACTATAATATAATTCGATGGTCTTCTTAATATAATACAAAATATCGATCTTATTATGTCCTACTAAATGAGTTGAACCGGATTTATAACTTTGCTGTTGGCTACTACTAGTGAAATAAAAGATGTTTAATTAATGTCTGTAATGTTAATTACAGATATTATTTATTTATACTGGTGTATGTTACCTTTTAACCATAGGTTGTGGTTAAGAGTGACGTGTCTACCATTGTCATATTTTTGATTGTTTTGTGTTTGTTTAATGTTTGTTTAATCTGGTGTCTCCGTTCTTTGCGTTCTGTTATATAAGTTTGTTGTCATGAAAGGCCGCCAACAACAATTGTTCTCAAAATCCCTATATATCTTTTCTTATATTGCTACATGCGCCTAAATTCTGTGTTTATTTTGGGTTGTGATGTCTTGTTAAATAAGTGAATTGTCATATGTAATGAGGGGCACTCTCCGCCTACAACGAAAGTTCTCTACATCTTCTATTTTGCTGTTACAAGTACCTAAATTCTGTGTTTATTACGTGCTGTCATGTCTTGCTATAAACCAAATTGTCGTGATGAGGAGCAATCTCTCTCTGTCTACAAGCCTGGTTCTCATATAAACATTTGAAGTGTTTTAGATGTGTTTCCTCACATGCTAATACTTTTCACAACTAGATAAACCCTTTTAACGCGGTTCCATTAAAAATTCTTTATTTTAATCTTAGTTTTATAGTTAATTTTGTTTATTTTCTATCGTTTTCGTGTTGTTTCTCTCACGCAACACATGGATAGCGCACATAGGGGACACAAGAACGAATGTTCACTCTGCCTGAGGGTGTTTACCAGAATTGGTAATTTGAAACAGCACATCCAGAACGAACATGGCACTGATTATGATACTGTGCGTGATATATCCATAACATACACACAACCCTCGACCTCAAATTCACCAACGACTAAGCTTTCAGCAGCTCACGCATCTTGTGCTATGACAGATACAGCAGACACACCACAGACGTCGACTTCACTGACACCAGGAGATTCAACTCAAACGACAATTTCAAGATCCTCAGAGACCTCCAAGACAAACTATTCAATATCATCAACCCTAGACAAACGACCAAACATGAACACCACCCCCGGTTCTAACAAACTACCCAGAGTGAGCTCAGAATATGACAGTATAAACACATTACCAGCTGAAGTAGAGCCGTTATATAGAGATAATTGGTCAGCTATTCGAACACATAACAACGTGAACAGCTATCTGTCGTCATATACATTTTTTCATAACCCAGAGAGTGACCCGTATATAGATTGGAGGTCTTTATTGACCCCGCTTTTTGTAAAGCAAAACAAGAGATTTAAAATAAATTACAGTCATCATGCTATTTTACGATATAGGGAAACAAATAAGTTTAGATTTTTTCATGCCTCTATCAATAACGCTTGTGTCTTGGACATGCCGGTACTTATTAATAATATAGCAGATTATGAGTCGTTTATCTCTAAGTTACATGATAGTGATCCACTTAGTCACATCCACCATAACCGCCCAAATACAAAGTACGTTGTTGAAACAATTCCAGCCACCTCCTTCTACTTTTATCATATTAAAGACTACCCCATAGGCTGCTGTTTAAGTAATACCCCAGACCACATTAAATATAACAAATATGTTCACATTTTACAAAGAAACTTGAATACTAACCAAGATTACACCGATAATTTGTGTTTATTTTGTTGCTTTGCCTTATACAGAGGCGCTTCCATCACAGCCCTAATCAAATCTGTTTATCGACTTCTAAAACAGTGGTGCGAAGATCAGTCCCTAGTCTTTACAAAAAAGTTTGCTGGTGTAACTTTAGCGCAGATTCCAGCCTTGGAGCAATGTTTTTTTTAAATTAAATATAGATGTCTTTGAGTTTGATGAAGCCCATGTTCTTACCCCAAAACTCAGAGGTACTACAAATTACAACGACACAATGCGACTTTTATATTTTAATGATCATTTTATGTATATCACGGATATCAATGCAGTATGCCAGGCTTTCTCATGTTCTAAATGTGGAAAACTTTGGAAAGTTTTACGTGACTTAGATCGACACGAAAAAACATGTAACGGTGACATGACAATAGAAAGCTTCAAGGGTGGGGTTTATCGGCCTCAGGAAACCATTTGGGACTCTATTGCAGCCCATGGGATAGAGGTGGACACACAGTTTGTATACCCGTATCGTGCAACCTATGATTACGAGTGTTACTTCGATCAGACCAATTTACCAGTTGGGGGAACTGTAACTACATTTTCAGCAAGACACGTCCCGCTCTCGTGTTCTGTAGCCTCTAATGTTCCTGGAATGGAGGAACCAGTTTGCTTCATCACCACAGGCGACCCCCAGGAGTTGGTGAATAGGATGCTCGATCACCTAACTCGAATCTCAAAGGTTGCTTATACGTTGCTACGGAAACGATTTGCCAATGTATATACACAGATGGGTGATTTGTCAGGTCTTGTGACTAGGTTAGATGCATATTTACAGGAACTACCAGTAATAGGATTCAATTCGAGTTCGTATGATCTTAATGTACTTAGAGGTTGCTTTATTAAGTATTTCGTCGGTGACCAAGAAGAGAACGAAAAGCGAGGTTTCAATTTTATAGTGAAAAGAGGCTCCGATTTTATGTGTATATCTACCCCAAACTAAAAATTTTTGGATGTCCTGAATTTTCTAGCACCAGGTTTCTCATACAGTAAGTATCTGGCTGCCTATAATGTCAAGGAGACACAGGGTTTTTTCTGTTATGAGTACATAACAGATCCCGTTAAGTTACACGCCAATTGCTTACCACCACACGCGGCCTTTCACTCGAAACTGAAAAATTGTAATATTTCCACTGAGGAGTATGCTTACTGTCAGACGATTTGGAGAGAGCATAAAATGAAAACTTTACGCGATTTCCTGATCTGGTACAACATAAGAGATGTCAGACCTATGTTAGATGCCCTAGAGAAACAGGTATCGTTCTATGCGAACCTCAAGGTAGACATGTTTAAAGATGCGATATCAGTCCCAGGTGTCACCTTAAAATACATATTCAACACCCTTCCACTGAATATCCATTTTTCCTTATGCTCCAAACGCGAGAAGGATTTACATAAGCTGATTAGAGACAATATTGTCGGAGGTCCTTCGATAATTTTTCATAGACACCATGAAGCCGGTCATACGCATATTAGGAAGGGTAAAGTTGTGCAGACCATCAAGGGTTATGATGCCAACGCTCTATATTTATGGGCCCTGATGCAGAATATGCCCACAGATTTTCCAGTAAGAAGGTATAAAGAGGATGGATTCAAGCAGCACAAACTCAATAAATACACTATTCAATGTCGGGAATGGTTGACTTGAGTGGCCCATACAAATAATGTACACCTGAGGACTCAGTTCAACGGGAAAGAAATTGTTTTGGGTCGTAGACATATTAGAGTCGATGGTTGGGATAGTGAAACTCGAACAGCTTACCAGTTTCATGGCTGTCTGTTCCACGGACATCTAGAATGCCCAATCACCAGAGGTCGTGATATAAGCCCAGTCAGACAGAAATCACTGACCAACTTGTATGAAAAAACTACTGAGATTAGTGACTACCTAATTAAGAATTACCAAGTAAATTTGGTGGTGATGTGGGAATGCACATGGCAGAAACTAAAACGAGATGACCTAGCGATCACCCATTTTCTGAGCGACACCTTCCCTCGCCAAAAACCATCTTACGCCAAAAGAAAATACCCGTTATCGGTTCAGCAGATTCTGGTTTCTGTCACTGACGAGACCTTATTTGGATTAGTCGAGTGCGATATCCACGTACCAGAACACCTGAAGGCTCACTTTGTTGAAATGACACCTATATTCAAAAATATAGATGTTACTAGAGCAGACATTGACCCTCTAATGCAGAGATATGCAGAAGAGCATAATCTATTAACGACGCCTAGGCGTACATTGATCGGTAGCTATTTCGGTAAAAAAATTCTACTAGCTACACCATTGTTAAAATGGTATCTTAATCATGGTTTGGTGGTAACCGAAATTTATCAAGTGATTGAGTATCAACCTGTAGCTTGTTTCAAACAGTTTGGAGATACTGTCACAGCAGCTAGACGTAATGGTGACCTTTCACCCGGCGATTCAATCACGAGTGACACTATGAAGTTGTTGGGCAATTCGGCATATGGGAAAACTTTGACTAATAAGGCCAGACACGCAGATGTATCCTATGTTAGAGGTGATGAAACATCAAAATTAATAAATTCCCCACGATTTAAAAACATGACGGCGATCGCTGACGACATTTTTGAAGTAGAGATGAGTAAAAAGAAAATTAATTGGGACCTCCCATTACAGATAGGGTTTTTCGTCTACCAGTATGCCAAGATGAGAATGTTGGAATTTTACTACGATATCCTGGACAGATTTGTCGCTAGGGCTGACTTTGAATTAACGAAGACACATACTGATTCCTTGTATTTAGCCTTATCAGCTCTCAATCTCCACGATGTCATTAAACCAGACATGAAAGCTGAATTTCTCCGAGTTTATGACCAGTGGTTTCCCCGAGAATGCTGCCAGATGCATACAGAAAGGCGCCTCAGTCCTCCGAAAGAGTGTCCACATTGCATCGAAGCTAGAGTCTGTGATAAACGATGTCCAGGCTTATTCAAACTCGAATATTCAGGAAAGGGCATTATAGCTCTTTGTAGTAAAACTTATTTTTGCTTTGGTGGCTATAATAAGATATCGACTAAAGGGTTGAGTCATCAACATAACACATTTGACAGAAACATATTTTTAGCTGTTTTAAGCACACAAAAGGCACACGGCGGTAAAAATGTAGGTTTCAAAGTTCACAAGTCAGCCATTTACACATACGAACAAGATAGAGCCGCCCTGTCCTATTTCTACATAAAACGACAGGTACAGACCGATGACATCTCGACTATTCCCCTGAACATCTGACACAAAATCTAATTCTACGACAGTTATTAATCCTTATTTCATGTATATAATAACATATATAGCATTATATGAGGCATGGCCAACCTCTGTAAGCCCTTTTTATCTATTTAAACCACCACTCTATTATTAATAAAACATATTTTCATGCTATGGGACTCCGTCCCAAGACGAAAATATGAATTACACCACTCAAACTCTTCATATTTTATCTATGTTTTTAATGTATATGTGTAAGCATAATGAATTTCCCTAAGTTATGTGCCTACCAACTGGTGTTATTTCATGTATATATGAATGTATGCTACTAATAAAACCTACATAAGCACAATTTGCATATTAACTTTTTGTATATTTGTGTAAAACGACGAATAGATGACTAAAAGGGTACTATGTTTGTCTGTATATATGTATAAATTATATATTTCCCTGAAATTTATGACTACCATCAAAGCGTTTTTTATGTTAACTTAGGTGGACGACCCTGTCATAACATGAAATAAACTATTCAAATCTTCATGTTTTATCTAAGCTTTGTATGTATATATGTAAACAACGGGTATTTCCCTGAACTATGTGACTACTAACGAGTGTTATGCCTATATGAATGTATGTTACAAATAAAGTATACATAAAGCCACTTTTCATGCTAATTATATATGTATGTTCATTTAAAACAATGGAAACCTGAATAAAAAAACCTATTCAACACAACTCAGAAAGCTTCATGTTTTATCTATGGTTGTTTGTATATATGTGACCATTATGTATTCCCCTTTTATATATAATACCAAGGAGACTTATCACATGTAACACCCGACCTGGCAATAACCGACATGTGTATTCTACCAACACCTACATTACAGAAGAGGTAGACGGTTTTTGAGAATCATTTGTGTATGTAGAGACGACTCGCCCTTACCCTTTTGACAGTTTATTTATATAGCACGATATCACAACAATAACAACAAGTAAAGGCCGGAGACATCCTACGGTACTACATTAAATAGTAAACATTGGAAAATCTCAAAAAGAAACAATACACGAAAACTCTAGACAATAAATAAAATTAACAATAAACTAAGCTCAAAATAAAATATTTCAAAATTTTTTATTTTTTTTAAAATACCTCACGAAAACCCCAGAAACCCCCAGAAAAACTCAGCTAAGCCTTGTTATCCTTGGAATTAATTCTTCTTTGTCTTTGGTGCCAGGTTTTTCCTTCTTTGTCATTGGTGCCAGGAAAATACACATCCAAATGCACCTTATATACTACTGATGTAGTCAAGAGAACGGAATGTAATGTGTTATGATTTATACCTTACACCTCATCTACGCATTTCGAACTGACACATCTGACTTCATCACTGTGTCTGTTTCACTTCGATCCTCTATGGGACAGGACGTCATCCCATTCTCCAAAACTACCCTACTCCCCTCTTGTCTTGTCTTTGATTCATCAGTCACTAAGTATCAGTCTTGATGATTTCAATGACAATATGAAACTGTGATGTTCTTTTCAGTTTTGTTTAGGGACACTATATAAAATGTTCTCAATGATTCGATCTTTTCGGTAGAAGGTATATTTGGTAAGATATCATTTTGGTAGAAGGTATATTTGGTAAGATATCATTTTGGTAGAAGGTATATTTGGTAAGATATCATTTTGGTAGAAGGTATATTGGGTAATATATCATTTTGGTAGAAGGTATATTTGGTAAGATATCATTTTGGTAGAAGGTATATTTGGTAAGATATCATTTTGGTAGAAGGTATATTTGGTAAGATATCATTTTTGTAGAAGGTATATTTGGTAAGATATCATTTTGGTAGAAGGTATATTGGGTAATATATCATTTTGGTAGAAGTTATATTTGGTAAGATATCATTTTGGTAGAAGGTATATTTGGTAAGATATCATTTTGGTAGAAGGTCTATTTGGTAAGATATCATTTTGGTAGAATGTCTATGTGGCAAGATATCATTTCGGTAGAAGGTATATTTGGTAAGATATCATTTTGGTAGAAGGTCTATTTGGTAAGATATCATTTTGTTAGAAGGTTTAGGTGGTAGAATGTCCTTTTGATAAAAAGTTTATTTGGGAAAATGTCCTTTTGGTTGAAGGTGTATGTGGTAGAATGTCCTTTTTGTAGAAGGTAGGATCTGGGAGGACTATCTTTTTGATGGTCTTATAACTTGTATTTAAAAAAATAAGTGTTCCCTTTTGAAGGCTTTGAGACGTGTTGGGGAATATGGTGTTATTCGTAGAATATTGGCGAATATAGCGTTTTACATGGAATATCAAGAAATAAAACTCCGGTGTCAGGAAACAATCAGAAACTAGAAATGCGAGGGCTTTAGTAACATATGGCAAATAGGTAAAAATTAACGGAAATATGTACAAGTTTTACCACTATTTATAAAAATCAAACATACTAATAATGAGACAGCGACAGACGACGTTACGACTAAAAAAGCCTTAATCGTGGAGAAAGAAAACTGATAAGCAAGCAACACACTTAATATAAGAAAGAAAATATGGTGGGAAGATTGTAGGAGGAAGATAGATTGTGGTAAATTTGATGACGTCTCCTCTAGATGGTGTAGGTAGATGGTGGTAAAGTAGATGACGTATCTTCTAGATGGTGTAGGTAGATGGTGGTAAAGTTGATGACGTCTCAACTAGATAGTGTTGATTGGTGGTGGTAAAATTAATGGTTTTTCATGTAGATGGTTTAGATATATGCATCAACAATTCTGACAAATAATGATATTATAGGTGGTACAGAAGTGTGTGCTGTGCTCCTGGCAGGACACCGTGATCCTAGGATAATGCTACACTATGATGCTTCCTTTCTTGATAATAAATTATGCATCCATAAACCTCTCTTACACATCCATAACTTTTAGACTTTATATGATTCTAGGTGTCATTTGAGTTACACTGAGATGAACCTATGTGTTTGTCAGAAATGCTGTGGACTGTCAATAGCTATCTGCTCATAGCTAATTAGATTATTTCATCATCTTCAGCAATTATAGTATAAATAAACCCAGTAATGTTGACGTCAACTTGTGCCTAACTCCCCCCACCCCTTTATCAACAACTGTCAAATAATTTCCGACCCCTTCCTCCCTTATTGTCGACATAATTATTGGCAGCCCCTAAGGAAATGAAAGTGCGGATAGAATAGAAAATAAATCAATCAAAATTAATAACGTAAAAAAATGTCAATTGATGATCAAAAAGTTACCTATTTGCTTATTTTAGTATAAGTGGTAACGAAGCAGTTAGTGATTGATGACGTTAAAAAGATACTTTGGTTACATATTAAAGAATAATAAAGAGAAAGACAGAATATATGAGAATTGTGCTGTGCCAGAAATGGATTCCTGGTATAAATAACTGGTACGTAAAACAGAATAGGACAGAATTGTACCCGAAATGGAAGCTTAGTATAAATAACTGGCATGCAATAAAGAATAGAAGATAATTGTGTCCGAAATGGAAACTTAGTATAAATAACTGGCATGCATGCAATAAAGAATAGAAGAGAATTGAGCCGGAAATGAAAGCATGGTATAAATAACTGGCATACATAAAACAAAATAGAATTTCTGCTGGCGATTGGTGTTAATCATTAGGGTGGAGGCGTTTAACCCGAATTTTGCCTAAATCTCTAGTACTAAAAGTTAAGTTCTAATCCCATAAGGATTGGTACCCTCCTATAGGCATTGCACCAAGATAAACGCTGAAGTCTCCTGTATATGAAAGAAAGCTTGGAGAAACCTCCCCATTGCATATAGGAAGCAAAAGCTAATCGCTCATAATCCTGGGGTTCGAAAACAAAGAAATACACCCTCCACACAAACTCCCCCTTTTTAAAAAATCTACAGGTTGCGGTAATATCTTATTGAGTATATTACTAGGTCTATTTGTTCATTAACTAATTATATTCTTAAATAAAGTTATAGTTTATACGATGGAAGTTAAAGCGTATCATAAATAATTGGAACACAAGACAATACAAGAGAATTGTGTCTTAAATTAACACTTAATATATATAACTGGCATACACGACAGATACGGGCTTTTGTCACTTTTAAGAAAAATATTAAGTAAATTGTGTTGAAGGAAAACAAATATCGGATGAAGGAGGAGTTATAAAAAAAAAAGAAGCAAGAGAAGACGCTGTCTCTGCTTGCACAATATATAAAGTCGATTAGCATGTTGTGAAGCAGAATGTAAGACTTGCATTCACTTGACAGGCAGATTATCCAATCAGGTGTTGTCCCAGAGGATACGAGATCTGACTTGAGGGCTGAGTAATGAGAACAGGTCTTTCGCACACTTTCATGAAAACCACAGGGGAATCCCTAAAGGGGAAAGTTTCTTTGGTTATAGATAAAGAAAGTCGTGGTAGGTCGCTCGATCTTCCTGTAAGGTTGTCGTGTGTAAATGACAAATTGTATTTATTTTTCAGTTTCTTCAAGTTGGGTAAAACTATGTCCTGTTTTGTAATTATTAGATTTTTTTTGGTGGTGCCATTTCTATCTTTAACCATGTATTTTCCGCTTCTATAGAAATTGCATTACATAAATATGTTTACAGCTGAGCACTCCTATAGGCACTTGTTGCTACCTACCATTCCGAATCCGACAGAGCACTTACACCTTGCATTTGGTGACGATGCCAAATTTGTTCTTTACTCATAAAACATTAATACAAAATGTTTGCCTTTTGACTAAAGTTAGCAGAAAATAGCTGAACATTGTTCTGGTGTAAAATCCACACCACTTACATCCAGCTGGCTGGTTTCTAGCCACCATCTCCTCAAACCACTTACATCCAGCTGGCTGGGTTCTAGCCACCATCTCATCAAACCACTTACACCCAGCTGGCTGAGTTCTAGCCACCATATCATCAAACCACTTACACCCTGCTGGCTGGGTTCTAGCCACCATCTCATCAAACCACTTACACCCAGCTGGCTGGGTTCTAGCCACATCTCATCAAACCACTTACACCCAGCTGGCTGGGTTCTAACCATCATTTCATCAAACCACTTACATGCATCTATCTGTGTTCTAACCTTTGTCTCCTCAACCAAATCGCTATCTCAGTAGAATTACAATCGTTCTGACTAACTTTGTTAATTTTCTTACACCTGCTCTGATATAGCTAAGACATACCTCTATCTCAGGTTGAAAGTACAATGTCTCAACCTAAAGTGGCTTTAATCACAGGAAAAAGAAATAACTTTCTTGCTACACCCAATTTGAAAGATTGTCTCTATTTAATTTACGTAACCAATTTATTTCTTTAGGAAGTCAGACTAAAAAAATAATCTGACTTATACTTTAAGTTCAGGCAAGTTTCACCTTTTTTTTCCTTCTTTTTTCCCTCCATAGATCACAATGAATAGAAAATATCTGACTTCCAGTCTGTTTTATGAACAGATCTGATAACTCTCATCTATTTCATAAAAATGTTGAAAATGCGACTCCAGTTACCAAATATGCACTCCGGCTACAAAACGGCACTCCCCTGCCGAAAGTACAACTCATAGCACGTAATTTCGTAGATGTAAGCGATAATCCTCAGAGATCTCCAAAACAAACCCCACTATGTAGATAAGATTCATGCGACCTCTTGAGCACACATGGATCCTCTTGATAAATACTGGAGGGAGATCCCATCTATTGAACATAGGTCGGACAACTTTAATGTTACTTAGATGTTGGTATTTACATCTGACAAAGATTTGACAATGTTCGCTCTATACAGATCTGCCATTGGCATAAATAAAACGGCGACACAATCCGTTTCCGTTCTCTGGACTTCATCATGCTGGAAGCTAGTAGTTCATTGTCCTGCTACAAGAGAGATCTATTGGGAGTTTGGGAACCAAAGCAAAAACAAATGGAAAAAAAACACAAAAACTTATTTATTGAACAAAGATCTGATGCTTTCGTTTTTGTACACGGATCTGATGACTCATTCTCATAGCACAACTTGAAGCCAAACTTACTTTATTTAGATTTCTTGAGTAAAGATGATGTCATGTGGCGTATTCTCTCCAGAACGTTGTCTTCCCAATGAACTTCCTGAACCCTTCTCTGTCTTGGGCGATGCGGCTTGCATTTTCCAACGATGTATTCATGCTATCTTTAATATCGTCAGTCCATCTTCTTCTTGGTCTGCCTTTCCTCCTCCGTCCAGGTGCATTGCTCTCCATTATTTGTCTTTCTAAACAGTTGTGTCTCTTTATATGACCATATAAGTATAGTTTTCTTTTTGCTGTTGTGTTTAGTAACCAACACTCTGGGATCTTCAATGTGTTTATAATATCTGAGTTTCTTTTTTCCTTCCATGATATTCTAAGTATCCTTCTGTAGCATTTCAGCTCGAAGGTGTTGATCTTCTTTGTCGCTATTTTACTTAGGGTCCATGTTTCACAGTCATATATTGCAACCGGAAAATAAAAGTGTGTAGCATTAGCAGTTTCGTGTCTATTTTGTTGTTTTTCCATACATTTTTCAGCCGTGTTATTTTACAATATGGCATTGCCAATCTCTTCCTTATCTCTGCCATACAGTTTCCTGCGCCGTTGATGTGTGCTCCTTAGCAACGAATTTATCCACACATTCTATCTCGGTATATATTATCTATTCTGATTTTTGGTTGTTGTCTTGTTTTATCTGTTGACATAATTTTTGTTTATTGCGCATTTAAATACAAGTTTTGTGATTCGCTGTATTTCTTTGTGTTTTTGATTAGTTGTTCCAATCCCTTTATATCATATGAACGAAGCACAGTGTCGTCTGCGCAGTGTAGTTTAGGGATTTCAAAACCATCGATGTTTAAAACGTGATAGCGACAGTAAAGATGATACAGATTATAATAGTAAAATAATGTAATATCAAGTACCAACATCGGAAGAAATAAACTGGGTTAAAGAAATCATGACACCGGGGAAGGAGGGTTGAACAATACGCTCAAGACAAAAAAAAATACGTCTGTTGTCACTTCATTGTATTGTGTTTGGTATGAAAACATGCACGCCAGTGCCTGGAATCGTTATTTCCTCCAACGCTGTTAATGGTATCTTATCCTAACAGTTCTAGTCTGGACACTAAGCTTGGTATCTGGGATTCAAATTACTTGCAAATGCATGAGTCGGTGAAATCATAACAAGATGTTTAAAGTTTGCACGTGTATCGTGTTGGTAGTTGCGTTAGGTAAGAATTGTTGAGACGTGAATGTAGAGAATGATGGGAGTAGTATAGTGACAGTGATGATTTATTTCATTTGTTTGTGGAAATAGACGAACGAGTGGTATAGACTTTCCTTTTCTGTGAACAATGTTCAAGATGTTCTCGTATATAAGGGCTGTATATATGACTTTGGTAGGTGGAGTGTTCCTAGAAAAGACTTTAAAAAAAGAGATTTTAATCCCGCTTCGTTGGATTTTTAAAATGAGTATTTTGGAAGGAATAAGCTAGGGGGAAGGGTGTTTTACCCTCTTTTTTGCTATGCTTTCGTTGGTTCTAAATGTCATGCTCTATTTTCCTAAGAAAGGTGGGGGGAAGGATTGTTTTGAATACTAAAATTCCCCCCACCCCAAATATGTTTTCTGCGAACTATATATATCTATAGTGATGTTCTCTCCGTTACACGCTCTTCTTATAAACATAATAGAAAGATACATTTGATAAATATGTAATTTATAATATGTAATTTATAATATGTAATTTATAATATGTAATTTATAGGTCTATATATATAAATAGAAAGATACGTAGATATATGAAGACATACAATTAATAGAGATGATTTGCTATGAACTAGAGTGTCTAAGCGGGAAAGAAAATCAACTATCTTAAACGCGCAGAAATTAATGCAGAAAACTTACCCATGTGGTTCCAAATACCTTTGCAGTCAAACTATCACCTTCCCTTCCTGCTTACTTGTATTGTTCCGGCGTAATTTCAAGTAAAATGTACATTTGTATATAAACTTGGTTAAGAATGTAGCAAAAACATAACTTTAAAGCACAGACTCGCACACATACACACACGCTCAACATGCCAGTCAGACATTTGTCATGCAAACTGGTAGATAATAGACACAGAACTGTCAGTGCAGTCAGAAATCTTTCATTTTTACACACAGCCATTCTTTAGACAGACATTCAACTCGGCTCACAGACAGATACTCACAAAAAATACATAAAACTATAAAACTATTACATAGCGAATGGCTACAATTAGAAACATTTCCCATCATGCGCATCTAAATTCATCAACAATTTATAGTTTCCATAGAACATTCTACTGACCTTTGAATATGATATCACATAGAACAAGTCTCCACTAGCATCTCAGATTTCAGCTATAACTTTATATGTCTGGCCTTTTGTGAGACAAATTCTAGCGAAATTTATTTATTGTCACTTTGATGCGCAAGGGACCATGATGCAACGCAGCTTGTGGAATAGTCATTCTTGAACAAGGTGGGAAAATAGGAAAGTCAAAAAAAGAATGGCATTAAAAACACAAATTCAAACAGTGCATTGTGTTTATAAAACTTGTGCGTTCCATCACTCTGAGACAAACGAAGAGTACAATGGTTTCAGTCTGCGCTGGGGATTCATGAAAGAGTCCCCTAGGCAATTGTTTATCCTGGGTCAAAGGTCACGTTCATTATCCCTGGATATGGCGTGAACGGTGTTGTCAAAGCGAAGGTAGTGTGAGCGGTTAGATGTGCTCCTGTTTGTTTCTGTTTGGATCTGCTTACCTTTGAACTCTAACTGATCTGGGGGATCGCCAGTCAGATATTTGATACAAGCAGTCATGGGAAATAGAAGTGTGTCTGATTATATGTGCGCGTGTGAGTGTTTGTACCTCTATGTTTGTGATTGCGTGATGTATTATACTCATGTCAATTACGTGTATCTGTGCTTAATGTGTGTTTTGTTATGCTGAATGAATTTGTTTCGGTCATTACGAGCAATAGAGTTCTTACACCTGTTTGTACAATTGGGGGTTTTATAGCTGATGAGGAACCCGGGTTTATTGTTTCATGGTGGTTGGTCTGGTAGGCCACTTATACAGCGCCAGATTTAGACCCGATAAGGCCATAAACTTTCCGCATGTTCTGCATTGGGACAAATACTGCTGCAATATATTTAAGTATATATGATAATTGCTTAGGAAAGTTGGGGCCCTAAGCTATAGCTTGTGTTCCTTATACGTAAATCCTGCAACTGTGACACATTTAAACACATCGCATACGACATACACGTAACTTATACTATAAATAGTTCGTAATCAAATGTTTTCGACTGTGACATCCCAATCATTCCTCAGCAATGTCATACTTCTTGATATTCAAGCACCACTAGTTAATGATGATGTTGCGCTTTAAATATCTTGGGATAATTTTTGATAGAAGTCCCTCATTCAACAAGTCCCCGAAGATCACACAATCAACACCTGACCGGGACTCTGAGTCTGCATACACTTAAATGGCTGCGGGAAGGGGGAGAAGAGCACTTATGTGAATGCCCCACGTGCTGTGGAGCTAGTTTTTTTTTCTAATTAAGAATCAAGGTGCTGCTGCACTTTATTGGGAGGTTATAAAGCACCTTTTCTTCAAGAGATATTGTTGATAGCACATTTTTACAGAAACTGCGAGAGTAGAATACCGCTCCATGCGGTATCTCAGTAGTTCGTCTCACTGATTTGTTTAATCAATGGGTCTAGATTTAATATTTCAGTCAACTGTAAAATTGTTTACATCACCAAATAATCATAGTGAACTTAAATTGTACAATATTGAGTTATGATTCACGCATGAGTTACATAGGTCCATAAGGGAACAAATAATATCAACAATGTGAGCAGCCATGCGTGTCGTATGAGGCGACTACGGAGATATTTAGGGTCAATTGGCTGTTCTATCTTATAGGTCAATGCGACACAAATAATACGATAGAGTCGGATGTGTCCTGCCAAAAAGTACAGCTATAGTAGTCAATCTGTAAATAATAGTACAACTCACTCCGTTCTATAGACTACACCCAGTTAACGAGAAAGACATAGATAGAGAGAGAGCGAGAGCGTATGAAAACGAACACAGAAGAAAAATTTCTGTATATTCGATCATCTTGCCTTCCACATTGCAACATACCCGTGGGGTCTAGAAACCTCAAGTTGAAAAACGAACATCTTGACATCCACATTGCAACATACCCGTGGGGTCTAGAAACCTCTAGTTGAACAACGAACATCTTGACATCCACATTGCAACATACCAGTTGGAGTCTAGAAACCTCTAGTTGAACATCGAACATTTTGCCATCCACATTGCAACATACCCGTGGGGTCTAGAAACCTCTAGTTGAACAACGAACATCTTGACATCCACATTGCAACATACCAGTTGGAGTCTAGAAACCTCTAGTTGAACAACGAACATCTTGCCTTCCACATTGCAACATACCCGTGGGGTCTAGAAACCTCTAGTTGAACAACGAACATCTTGACATCCACATTGCAATATACCAGTGGAGTCTAGAAACTCTAGTAGAACAGGGAGTATCTTGACATCCACATTGCAACATACCAGTTGGAGTCTAGAAACCTCTAGTTGAACATCGAACATTTTGCCATCCACATTGCAACATACCCGTGGGGTCTAAAAACTCTAGTTGAACATCGACATCCGTTGCTGAATGTTCTCCAATTAATATATTTATAATATGGTTACAATATACGGTTGGAAACCAGTTTATGTTTAAGCATTCATCAAACTGTCTGCTTTGTTGGTAGAGAAGTTAGTGAGTTGCTTTCACAAGCCACAAAACGCAGATCAGCTAATCATTCCAACGCTACTGGTAAAATGATTAGATTTATAAGTGATCTAAAAATCAGTAGAAAAAAAATAACAGCAGGCAGGAGATAGGTTTCGAACCAAGTTCGTTCAGCTGGCGCCTATTCGTCTCGTAATTTTAGTCAACACATTTTTCGAATTCTACTAATCCGTATCTCTAGACAACATGCCATTTTAGCCAAACATTTGAACGTGTACATTCTCAAGGTACCATCAGTATGTATTAGTCGATCGACACACAAGCAACAACAATACAAAAACTGGACAGATATGTACAATCTTTGTGAACCACAAACATTTAACAAACGTTCTAAAAGTTTACTATTTTTTCCAAGTAATGTTTTATGCTATGTTTCAATTATTATAATCATGATTTTAAGCACTTAATGACTAGCGCCATTGTACTACGGGCATACCCATATTTGCTCATTTTCTTTTAGCAGATAATGAAAACTATATATGCTTATCGTTCCCGTTGCACGCCGAACTTTCATTCGCCTATTTCGACGCCTCTCTCGTCATTCTCTGCTTGTCCCATGCTTAATCTCGAATTCCTTCAGTCATGATAATATTGATTTATCCAGTGAATTTTCACTTTCTAATTGGCGATCCAGTATACTTTTCAAGATCTGAAATTTTGCATATTCAAAGTGCCCACCACATGAGCTCTTGTAGTCAGTGTGTCAGATCCCTCATTTCCGCGCACTGCTTCATGACCTGCATAGTAGGTCCATGCGAGTTCCTGAAGGGCAGACATATCTATGTATGTTGCCCATTCACATGTAGCCATCCACTTGAGACCGTCCGAAACATGACTGAGAGTCAGACATAATAGCAGCCCTGTTCATCGTGATTTCTGAGAGCCATCGTAAAGCTGCTATAACAGCCTCTACCTCCAGTCTCATACTTTAGGTTGTTGTCACATAAGCCCCCACCCTGTTCGGCTACGATCCTTCCACTTACTCTAGCAGAGAAATGTCATCCTCAGATAATGCTTGCATAATCATAATCATTATTATTATTTACTCAATTTCTAAAATGAGAGCCCATCTTATGTACAATAAGTAATATACTTTGAAGAGAATTTCAGACTTGCAAATATGCTCACGGCAATTTGCTGAAAATATAAAAACTCTTTTCGTTACGCCTATAACAAACATGACATCTATATTTTCCTTATCGATACACATTTGACTAATTGACTATCACGTTGCCCTTGCTTGAACTGTCAACAACATGCCTAAGGGTTGATTTGTGTTAAAAGTTTAATTCATAGCGGTACTATTATTTCGGCTACATTTCCTTGCCTGGAGACGTATTTGACAAGCAATCGTGAAAGCCTTAATTAAGATCAGGAAAATTTAATTCATACAAAATGCAATGAAGAGTTATCTCATTTTGATTGTTGTGAGTTGTAATTTCCTGCGAATTATGTATGCTGTATGTGAACGTAAATAACAGCAGAGTTATGAACCAATCATATCACACGGTTTTCCCATAAGTGTTCATCAGCACAGTCAGTGGCTTACCGCCCAACAAGCACTTTCTCAGTAACGATGGCGCCATTATTATTTTGCACCAGGGTAAAAGTAAAGTAAAGTAACCTATAGCATTTATTAATGCCATAGGGGTGTGAGATGTTAGCGATTTCACATTTCAGAGGCTCTGCAAATGAGGGCGGTAGCCATCTCCTCTCCCTCGCAGTTTTTACTTCCCGGATTAATCCGGTACCCATCTAAGACTGGGTGCACCCAGGAGTCTTTGCGGTCTGAAAAATCTGGAATGAACCCAGAACCACTCATATGCGAAGTCAGTGCGCTAACCACTGCGCTACGCGGCTCCCTCACCAGGGTATGATCTATGGCAGGGGTCGGCAACCTATGACACGCGTGCCACACTTGGCACCCCAAGAAATTTCAAATGGCACGCAGACTCTTCACGTTTCCTGTATAAGGTTGATTATAAATCGATTAGCGATGTATTAGATTTCCTAGCTCATTTCGGTACTTGGGCGTTGCAAGGAACCAGCCACAGACTTATCCAGACTTGTTATATATAACCCTATACTAACATATGGGTGCGAGTCTTGGACAATAAACAAACTGGAAAGTGGGAGATTTGAGGCAACAGAGATGTGGTTCTACAGAAGAATGCTGAGAATACCATGGGACTGCCAGAAAAACTAATGTAGAGGTGTTAAAAAGAGTTAAATGCGAAACGGACCTTAATCAACAATATAAAAACAGGCAATCTTCTTTTTTTTGGCCACTTCATGAGACAGGCAGGTTTAAGAGAACATAATCACAACAGACAAGATTGAAGACACCAGAGACAGAGGGCGACAACGTGAGAAAATATTAGACAGTTTGACAACCTGGCACGACAAAGAAACAACAACGACTTTGATACATAATACTGTGGACAAAGAGCTGTGGAGAGCCATGACGGCCTACGCCACCCGGCCATGCACATGATGATGAGTATCTAGTCTCAATATCAAGTCATTAGATTTATAACTGGATCATGACACTTGGAAATAACTGTATGTAGTAAACCTGTCTCAAAAATTATGCTGAAAAATTACCAATAAATTGCACTGATTTTTGAAAATGAATATTGTTATATTTTTTTTCTTTATTAAGAAGCACAGTGAAAATAAGGTAATGTTCCATCTATACAACATATACAGTATCACTGAAAATCATATGAGATTATTTTACACAATTGGAAAATATGGTGCAAAACTCACACAAATATGCCATTTTGGGCCAAAATCGCACATGAAAAAAATGAGAGACTCTATTAACAGTTATTTCTACTGATACCCTCCTACCAATTTTAAATCACTATAACACAACAAAATAACCAATATGCACAAAATGTAAGCTGTGTTAAAAATTGTTACGCTGAGATTTATGAAAATGTAACTTGTTTTGGTAAGCATACAAAAAGTGATTTAAAAATAATTTTAGATAGGGCTCGCCCCACATACCACACCTGGGATAGGAAACATTTTCCAAGAATTATGGATAGTATAAAAAGACACTATTTCAAAAGCGGGAACTACAGTACAAGTACTTAAAGAGATAACCAAGAACACTACACAGAATGCATATCAAAAAGAAGATATCATATATATATGTATATATATATTCTTGAATTCTTCTTGATTAGAAACTGGCCTCACAGCACGTGGTGCATTCCCATAAGTGTTTCAGCCCTCTGTTCCAGCAGTCATCCGGCTCGATGGTGTTTCGAGTATAATGCTGCTGAAACAGACGTCGACATCAGGGCACAACTCTGGCCCTTGCGACAGGTTTCTTTGTTGTTCCGTCCATCCACGCCGTGCTCGTAACTAGTACAAGCACTACGACGTCGGCCTGCTGGAACAACACGGTAACTGGTATCGAAGGTTACGACTACGGGATTGTATAGAAGACGTGCCATAAAGCTTCTATAAGATAATCTTAATATAAAGGCATGTCATCTACTAAGGTTTCCTGTTGCATGGGTGGTTTGTCTAGTGAGCCATTGGTGAGATCCACAGACGCAACCACATGCGCATATATATATATAATATATATAATATATATATATATATATATATATAAATATATATATATATATATATAATATATATATATATATATATATAATATATATACTATATATACATGCAATATATATATTGCGGTTATTGGATGAGGGAAGCGAGAATTCATATAGTAACACCATATTGAAAAGACATCGAAAAATCAATACCCTCAGGCAAACATTCCATAAATTTAAAATCAGAAATGGAAGCCATAACAGAGGAACACCAAAATGTTGAAAAATTACCCGCCATGCCATAAAAGGCAGGTATTCTTTCAAAAAATGCAAAGTCAGTATTTCGGAAAGTGAAAGATTCAATAAACATTTGCAATGAATGAACTCATGGCTCGCATACTATACCTCAGCAGTACCACCTAGAAATAATACTTGCACTGGATCCCTGGTCATTGTGGTATATTTGGGAATTGAAAAAAAAACCCTAATTATCTGGCAAGGAAAAGGAGATCACTAGAAACAAATAGAAAGTAATACTACATATGAATGTAATGACTATGATTTAACAGCATAATATAAGAAAAACAGTGGAAGCAGATGCACCCAACTGTATAACCAAATGACGATTACCACCAAATGTCACACAAGGAACAAACCAGTATCTTCAGACTACAAACTGACCACCACAGACTGAGAAGTCACATGCTAAGAAAGCTCAAAATTAACAAGATTTACATGTGCAACTGTGGACTGAGTACAGAAACCGCAGAACACATTCTTCATGCGCGTCAACTCTGCCAAGAAGAAGGGAGAAAATATGGCCTACTGATACTGCACCATTTCCAAATCTGAGGGGGTTCCATGGATCACCTAAAGCAAATTACACAATTCGTTGAAGCTATTGGCGCTGTAACCTGATAACTGACTGAAGAAAGAAGAAGAAAAAAGAATTCAAACTCGACCTTTCATTAATCTCCGAAAACATCAGAATAATGCAAACA